>CM064894.1:6338570-6953153 GCA_030347415.2 Decapterus maruadsi
CTTAGATTTATCAATGCTCAGCTCCAACCTCTCTGTCACAGATCCCCAACAGTTGAGATGAGCTCTTTTTAAAGTCAGATCCTCGGTTCACAGTGTAAAAGCACTGATAGAGACTCAGACAAACCATAATAATCAGTCGGTGAGGCAAAACAGGAAGGGAGGAGCCCGTTTTCTCTACTCTGTGTATAATAATGATTTACATGATTTCTGATCTGTTTCTGCAGGATGTGTCGGAGCAGACTCGGTATCACTCAGTATGATCAGGTTCACCTTGGATGGAAACCTGGATATTCATATTACAGTAATAGAGAGAAGAAATGACTGAATGCCCCTGAACTCGCCTAATATGTAAATGAAGACGCTCATTAGCCTGAAATTTCACATTCGATGCAACTGTATCGTTGCAGAGAATAAGGAGCATTGCAAACTCCCTGATTAGCTGCTATTCTCCTGTGTTAGAGTCGGTTTTGACCCGAATCTGAAACCAGCTGTAAAACACACTAAAACAATTATTTCTCGTCCTATTTGTTTCTCATCTTTTGGTTACGTTGTCACTCAGGCTTCCTTATCCATGAAAAGGCTGCTTTTGCATTTATGATTTCAGTTTTAACTCTCATTATTGTTCTTATCGTTATAACCAGGTCAAAATTGACTCTAACACCACAAATTTCATAATTTTAACCGGAACATTTTAGAATTTTGTGAAAATAAATGTTTTATTTTGTTTAAATAGAGGTGATGATGCTATAAACAAATTATGCATTTAAAACCTTTGGTCGGAGTGAATCATATCTCCAGTCAGTAAACTGTAAAAGCACGTGATAGGACCTGCAGCTCATGGTTGAGATGGGACACCCACCTAAACTCAAAGTCATCTCTGCTCTATTGGTTTCACCCTTCATTTAATCCATCATCAACTCCTCTCCTCCTCCATGAGCCTTCTCCTCATCCTTCCATCTCATTAAATGATCCTCTCTGTCCTTGGTCTTCACCCTGTTTTTTCCCTCAATCTGCCTCCATCCTCCTCCTCCTCCTCCTCCATCCTCTCCCCGTCTCCTCTCTCTGTCTCCCCTCCAGCCTCTCTGGGCTGTGTCGACACATCTCACCTCCCCACCTTGTCTCCTTCCCATTAACTTTGGAGCAGATGGCAGGGCCCTGCTCTCTCTGTGTGAGCTTGACTGACAGGGGCTGGTCATCAACCTCCATAGACAACCAGTCATATGCCGTTCTGCCCCGTCTCTCCTCTCCATCATCCCGTCCTTTGACTCTCCTCTTCCACGTTCTCCTCCAAATCCCCTATATTCCTCCTTACTTTAGTTTTTCCTCTCCTTTTCTTCCTATAAATTAGCCTTTTAAAGAACTAGATTGGCTCAGTTTGTCATAAAGATGCACAATATGGGAAACAGCTAACTTGTTGGAAACTAACCAGCATCTTGAAAATGCATTCATTAACACTTTACAGCTTGTGAAAACAACAAACATGGCTTTTATGAAGTGCTACACTAGGGACCAGGCATCAATCTAACTCTGCATGTTATAGCAAAAAAATATTACAGAAATGTAGCACAATGTGTGTGTAAGATAAGACGGCTGGCTCTATCAGTCAGGCTCGAAACAAAACCATAGATCTGTTAAGAATCAATCCAATCAGTGTTCAATCACTTTGATCCGAGCTGACATTAGAAGTATAATGGCCTTGATATTATTTTTATTTACTTTTTTTGCCCCTGCCCACCGTGGCTTTACATGCACAACCAGCTTTGATAGATTGTTATGTGCATATTTCATTTGTTATATCATCAATGAGACAGTAATGGACCTCAAAAATACTTCTTGTCATTGCATTACAGTTATAATGCGTATCAACTGTGATGAATAATGTATTTATCAACCTCTCTGACTGTTTACACCAACATTTAAACTAATATTTGTAAAGGTATTCCAGTGTCTGTCTGCCAGGGGGGGTTCTGGCCTTGATCTGTGGATGAATGTATGAATGTTTATCTTGATAAAAATAAAAGTGCTAGCAGCTGTCTGAGTCATCTGCTAACACTATGAGGAGCCTCCATCAAAGACACAGAGTGGATATTTTACAGTATCTGGAGTGGACAGTCTATTTTTTATGTTTTATTGTGTTTTTTATTATGTTTTATGGTTTTTTATTTTATTGTACAGTACTTTGGAAACCGTTGTGTTTATTTAAATTGTGTTTTATTAATAAAGGAATTGGATTGGATGTTGTATATATTTTAGATAGATAGATAGATAGATAGATAGATAGATAGATAGATAGATAGATAGATAGATAGATAGATAGATAGATAGATAGATAGATAGATAGATAGATAGATAGATAGATAGATAGATAGATAGATAGATAGCTTTTAGCACAGATACCCCTGATGTCCTCCTGACTTCGAAACCAAGAGAAACACCCTCTTCCTGTCTCCTCTCCTCTCCTCTCCTCTCCTCTCCTCTCCTCTCCTCTCCTCTCCTCTCCTCTCCTCTCCTCTCCTCTCCTCTCCTCTCCTCTCCTCTCCTCTCCTGGTGACAGCTGTGGTGAGCAGGGGGGAGTCTTCAGCTGCTGATGACAGGCCAAAACCTCCACATCACCACTAAAATGGGGCTCGGGAAAGACTTTCAGCTCAATGTCAAATCTGCAGCGTTACAACAGGATCCTCACTGCTACAGCTTCATCATCAGGAACCTGTATCATCTAAAAAAAAAAAAGTTTTAAAAAATCACCCAGAGCAACTTCCTGGTCTCAGTAAAGGTGTTTGCAAAAAATAAAAAATGTAAAAAAGCAGAAGGAGACATTCCCACTTACATGACATGTATTCTTTTACGAGCTGTATTATTCAGCAGTGACTGATTGCAAAGTTGAATTGATTTCCCTTCTCTCTCTGGGGGAGAAGTAGGTCTCTGTCCCTCTGAAGACAGTAAACTGGCAACATAAATAGAGTGGCAGGATGGAGAGGAAATGAGCGAGGATCCATCTTCAGCGCACCGCAGAGAAACAGCTGTTTCAGGTCGCAGCCGAAGATAAGCCTCTTTATTTCTCTCTCTCCCTCTATCTCTCTTTCTCTCTCAAATATTTGACACTCCACCCAACTGGCTTTAATCAGTCTTTCACTGCTGTCGCTTCACTCTCTCCTTCTGATCTGTGCTTCCTTGTGCTCATCTACTCCTAACCTTCACAGTCCTGGGATGCTTTGTTCAGACACAGACACAAGACGTTGATGACTATAACTTAAAGTTTCTGACTGAAACATCTGGGCAGTGACAATGACCTTGAATTAGATGTTTGTCTTGAACCTGTGCTGGTTATATGTGAGGCAGGGGGGTGGGGGATCCAGTCTGCAGGTGGAAATAAGTCCACTTGTGTATAACTGAATTTCACTTTTTACATGTCATATGCATTGTCGATGACAATTTAATACTGAAGACATGAAGTTCAGCCAATATTCATTCAGTTTCTATAGTTGTAAATTTCTTGTCTGGCTTGATTTGTGGATCAATTGAATTAAAAAGTTAAAGCAGATATCATCGGAATGTTTTTGTTAATATAAGTCCTAAATAGTCCTATTTTCCGTCAGCAATCACTTACATGGAGTGTTTCAGCCGAAACACGAGTCTCTCCGTCACTCTGCTCTGCTGTAAACCGAGGAGAAAACTTTCCTTGTGGGATACAAGTGTTATCCAATGAGGAGAGAGAACGGCATGAAGGGCTGTGTGTGCAGCCAAGGGATGCGCGTGAATGTGGTGACGTAGGGACGAGGACCAATAGATGCCTGACGAGGGCGGGGGCTGCTAACTCATGGTGCGTTCAAGGAAACTCGTAACTTGTGTTTTTCCGACCTGTGAAGTCATACCGATCGATCTGGTACTGTACGAGTTCACGGGTCGGAAGTTACGAGAGGCCGTCATAGTGACTTTCACAGACAACAGGACGGTAAAAACACAAGTTACAGGTTACCTGGAACGCTACAAAGTCGTAGTCGTGACTTGAAGCCGTAACTTACGGTTTCAAAAGCCTGCCTTGAACTCAGCATTAGCCAAAACGACCGGATCGCTGATATCTGCTTTAAAGTTTCTTGTCATTTCTACTCTAATGTGACCTCTGTGCCATACAAAAAAATATATTCACTGTTGTGAAGTTCAGTTCTAATAGTTTTATTTGGTTACATTATAATGTTTTCCTGCTGTTGGTAGCTATTTTGCTTATACTGGGTTTTCGGGAGGTGTAGTAGTAGTAGTATATGTGCTTGTCTTTATTGGAGACAAGTACGTGTGGTTTATTTGAGTGCACATTGTGCACATATGAAGACATCCTGGAGAATATAAACACAGTGCATGCTGGGAAGTATGTTAGGAATCAAACTTTCATGAGTTACAGTTTCTTCTCAACTGACCTTTCATCCTTTTCTCTTAACTGTAAACACAAACCCACATTTTCAAACTACATTCATAAAACCTCTGACTCTTCCTGCAAAACCCAACTACAGTATTGCCTCAGAACAGTTCAAACTGTGCTCAAAACCAAACAAGATCAGACCCAGAGTTTCACTTTTACTGCCTGCGCTTATGCAACATAAGTGCATCACGGTGCAAAATGTGTTTTAGTGGGTGAGAATAGGTTTGCAAGTTGTGTCTAACGAGGTGAAAAGTGCTTAAAGTTCTGACAAAAGGGTGAGCAATTCAATAAATGGGTTCAGGGCACTGAGTATTTGGTTCAGACAATAGGGTTTAGTATTTTAGCAAGTGAGAGATCAGCCTTGTCGTTTTAATTTACTAGACATAAAATCTAGACCTGAATTAATAAGGTTATGAGGTCATTTTTATGATACTAAATCAACTACAGTTAATAAGTTGATTTCATTGAACTGTTTACTAGTTGAGCTGAGTGCTGCAGCCGGGAGGCGCCTTGTTTTGTCCCACTCACTGTCTCGACTTGAAGGCAACTTTTCTTTTGCCCAAAGTTGAACTAGAACAACATTATGTCGGAGCTGAGATACACCAGATGTTGTAATATCTTCCTTGCTGCAGCGAATCCCTCCTCTCTCACTGATAACGTTGTGTGTCTGTACATGTGCTGGATTACACTATAGACGCTCGAGACAGCTTATTCAGTGTGTGTGTGCGTGTGCGCAGCCAACACAATATATGTGTTAGTGTATGTGTGTTGACCCGAACTGTGGAGACCTCTAGACAGCTTATTCACAGCAGACAGATAGCAGCAGAAGTCTTATCTATCCTACCTTCTCTGATAGTGTATTGATGGGACAATCTGCCTCAGACTGCTGAATTCAGGAACAAAGGCACTGATAAATACGGTAGGAGAGGAGAGTGCAGAGGACTACAGGGGATTTAAGCCATTAAAAAAAAAAAAAAAAATTCACTCCCTGCATTTGTGTTGTAAAGATGTAAAATAATAAAGCTCACCTTCAGGCTGAATTATAAGACACAAGGCTGCTGCAGGAATAAAGAGGCAGCGAGGAGGATGACTCAAAGCTGCTGTGTTTGGGTCAGATTAGGTCACTTTGCAGCGTGTCAGAAAATAAAACGCATGTCAGAGGTGAAATGAGAGCTCAGGACTTCACTTCTGCTTCACTTCGAGATACAGGGAGTGCGCAGTCAGAGCTCATGCAGGACGGCGAAACTAATGAAATAAGAAAGATGGAGACAAGACACAAGACTGCAGTTCCTTCAACGACCACTTGAGAGTGGCTCCAAAAGCAAAATAATGTCCACAGAGTCTCATGTTACAGCTGCTCTGAATTACTAACACTTCAGTTGAGGCCCTGAACCCATTTATTGAATCAATGTCTTAAAGGAATAATTCAACATTTTGGAAAATTGACCCAAATTCGCTATAGTTTTAGGAGTAGGTTTGTTACCTTTAATTGTCGATGCAAGCTATTTTTAGAATGGCGCAGCAGAGCCGTGAGCTGCTCAGCTACGGAGGCCAATGGGATTTCTTGGTTTCCCTCATCAAACTCATCAAATACACAATCCAACAACTCCAAAACGCTCTGGTGGACAAGTTGTGACCTGCACATTCACCATGCTATGAGATGCTAAAAACAGCTTGCACCTACAATTAAAGGTAGTGAACCTACTGCTATGGCTATAGACACATCACACAGGTTGTAGAAGTTAAACACGATCACAGCACAGGTGTCATCAGTTAGACACAACAACTCAAAACTGTTCACACTATTGTTGATCGAATGATAAAACCATCCTAAACACGGTCAGTGATCAAAACTGAACTTTCAAACTTCCAACCAACCCCACACCAAAACCTGTCAGAGCTCAACCACAGAGCTGTCACAAGCCTCGCACGGACGAGAACTGATGATTCCTATCACCCCCTCAACCCACACTTCACACTGCTGCCGTCAGGTCCCAGATTCAGGACTCTGTGGTGGAGATGGGCTTGTTTCAACAAGAGCTATATTGTGTGTTATATGTTTGACAGGCTATGAGAAAAAATGTCTATCTATATTTGAAAGAAACAACCGAGGGTAAAGATGTGCAGGAGGAAAAACAGTGATGTCATGGGAAATGTGAGCGATAAATAATATTCTTATATAAGCAAGTAGGCTTAAGACTTTAGGTTATAATTAGGTTAAGGCATTTGTTTTGGATGGTTAAGGTTAGGGTAAGGGGCTAGGGAAGGCATTATGTCAATGAGTGTCCTTACAACAACTGCTGCACAAGCATAAGTGTGTGTTTGCTGATGTTTTGAACCCAAACATTCAATATTTTTTCTTTGCAGTGTGTAATAAATGATGCAGTTTTTATTTTCGATTGGTTTGTGATTTTGAGCCCAGATAAAACTTTTGTAATGTGTGTGTGTCTGGTTTGGTAAATAAAAACAGAGGTTTGTTGTTGAGTTTTGTGTCACAGTTTTAGTGAAGAGCACTGCAGTGACCCTGGGTTGTGATGCCTTATGGGATATGCTGCACTATGAGTCCACTGAATAGGCTATAATGATTCTCACTATACATCCAGTCAGCTCTACAGCTGTATAGAGGAGTGTAAGGAGGATTAAGCGGTTATTAAAAAGTCAATAAATCAAATCCTAATGAAGCAACTACAAAAACTCTACACCATCTCATTTGAACTGACTTACAGCTTCGGGGGAGGGGGAGGGAGAAAAGAATGAGTTAGTGTTTTCATTGTGATGAATCCAATATACATTACTGAAAAGTGAATTATCACATTGATATGCAAGTCGTGTTTGAGTTTGAAAAAGTTTTTGTATTAAAACATTGGTCCATTAAAAGTTCCTCCTCTCCATCCAGCCTGGTAATTCTGCTTGATGGAGTTGAAAAGTTTCTCTCTCGACCTTGGTCTCCTTTCAGATTCAATTTGAGTCTCAGTGATGTGTGTGTGTATGTGTGTGTGTGTGCAATCACTGTGTGTGTGTGTTTGTGCATGTGTGTACAGGCTCTCTCTTTTCCTATTTGTATGTGCACTTACTTGTGTGTGTTCTTATGCACATAATATATATTTATATATGTGTATTGAAACCCATGCATGTGAATGCTATTATATCTGTGTGCGTGTGTTTCCGTGCGTGTGTGCGTGTGTGTGCCCGCATGCGTATGAGAGTTGAGTGCAATAATTCTCAGACGTCTTATGATTAATTTATGTCTTACCTGCCTTTTTACTGAATTACTTGGCGGGCCCGTGGGGGATTGTGCTGCACGCAATGCTGCAAATAACAGCTCAAATGAAAAAATGCAAATGCTCAGGCTGGATCCAGCACCAAATCCATAGGGACCCCTCACACACATACACACACACAGACATTTATACACATGCACACATGAACACAATCACACAAACAAACTCTGGCGCATGCACTTGCTCTTTTCTCTCTCCCTCTTTAACTTTCCATTTCCCCCTCTCTCTCTCTCTCCATCCATCTCTCCTTCTCTCTTTCTTGCTATGGGGAGAGGAAGCCGGATGAATATCAGCAGGGGTCAGAGAAATGCTTGCAGTGAATAACAGAGGCATAATAAACAGAGGCCTTCAGTCAAATTACGAGAGCTGCAGTTTCACACACACACACACACACACACACACACGGAGGCTGAGACGCACACACTCATACCCACACGCATACAAAGGAATCCAATCAATCAGCAAAGTTGCCTTATCTCCTGCATATGAAAATGGAACTTCAGAAATTAGCTCATTTATTTTGGACAATTAGGGTTATTGAAGTGTGACAGTGAAAATTTAGTGTTCACTGAGGCGTGCGCTCGGCAACAATAGCAGGGAGCCAATTGAGTGCGAGAAGCATTTAAAGCTGTAGTATTTACTTATCAATGTAACCGGCGCTCTGTGTTGCTCTCATTAAAGCCCCTTCCTCTGTGTTCCTTTATTTAGATAGGACGGAGACAGAGAGCGGAGGAGAGGAGAGGAGGAGAGCGGATCACAGACAGGAGCAGTCATCCCTGGTGCAGATGATATTATATCCTGATCAAAACGCACAAATGGAAAAAAAAAAGGAGAAGAAGAAGCATGCAGAGCTCTGAAAACTAGGTCCTATACTGTAGGCGTGAAATAAAGGAGCTCCTGTGAGTTTAATTTCTGGTAGCGACGAGGTTTCACTGCTGCTCTGCTTTGTTGCTGAGTTCAACAGGGTCCTTGAATCTCTCATGGGTGATTGTGCACGAACCAGCCTGCAGAGAAAGTCCAATAAAGCTCCACACCATTGTCGAAAAGTGATCAAAATACAGTGCCAATTTTTTTTTTTTTTTTAGAAATGTGTGTCCTGCAGAGCAGCTCTCTGCAAAGTCAGAAATAAATGGTTTGGATTTAGTTTTCATTGTTCTTCAATAAGCTTCATTTGCTCCTTCAGTTGTTTTCTAAGTCAGGGTCAGTCCTTATGGCTTCTTTTACGATGCTGTAACAAATTGCACATGTAATGTATCAGACATTTTTTTGCATGCATAGTTGAAACTATATGTTGTTTTTTACAGTGTTTAAAATGCATAAATACTGTTGTTGTTTTCCTTTTATCCTGCACCATTCTGTGGTCTTGGTTAAATAAGTTAAGTGAAGAACAATACACTGCTACAGTAAAATTTAACTGCAGTTTAATCTCTTTCACTAACCTCTACCAAACCTTTGTTGCCTGAACCACACACAGGACTCCTGCAGACCTGGTTTCCATCTGACCTGATCAAATTCAGCAGTTTATTCTAACAAAGAAAGAATAAAATTTCCAGTGAAAACAATCATGTCATTACCAGTAAGTTGAATTAGTGGGAATCAAGGATAAAACAAACTGGTTCATCTTTCCATGTTTCCCCTCACTGATGAAATGCCAAATGCACAGAGGCTCCAGCAAATATGAACTCCCTTAGATTTTTTTCCCGAACACTTTAATGTGTCTTGCAGATTTGTTGCAGTAGCCCACCAACTTGAAATGATACTGTAAAAACCATTGAAAATTCAAAACTTTTATTCATAACCAAAACCTGAATTGAAATTGTACTCAGACCCAAAAAGAAAGCCCCAAAGGAACAGTATGTGCTGTATACAATGGCATGTTAAAATCATGGCAAAGTAAGAAAATGCATCCTCTGATGTACAGCAGACAGGATGAAATGTCCTATAGTCTCTCTATATGAACCCCACTCTTGCTCTGGCAGTGGAATAAAATGTGATAGTGTCCCTCTAAAGTCTTCGTGCATGGAGAAAATTTGACCAAGAGAACTTGAAATGATGGACAAAGACAGAAAAAGGAAGAGGAGGATCCTCTCATTTAGGTTGCTTCCATAGTTGTTTCTCCTTTTTAGCAGTGGGTAATAAAAATAATAATATAACGCCTAAACCTTTTATTAGTGGCAATAAACAGCAGAAAAACTTTTCTCTTCTCCTCTGATCCGTCAGGATTAGCGGTTGAACGTCTTACACTCCTTTTAAAAGTTTGGTGAATATGTTATCATTACAGCTAGTAACAATGATGTATCATTATGTTTTTGTTGTACAGCGTTGAGTCGGGGGCTGAATCTCCTTTGTATAATGGAAGCTGAGAGCAGGTGATGACAAAAACTAGCAGGGATATAAATAATAATTTGTTACAGCCACGTATCTGCTGCGAATCTCAATGACTTTGCACCAAACTGTTGACAGAGACAAAACCAGGGAGGAATCGGCCGCAGCAGCAGGAGCAGCTCAGTATACGATCCCTCCTTCACCGCTATAGGAACAAGACGCTGCTCTTTACTTCTGAAGAATTAAAAGACTGCATTTTGCTTCATTCTTTTATCAAAGTCTGCATAATTCATCATAATATGCGGTGGCAGTTGATTTTAATTTCTGAGGACGTGGCGGTGGGGGTGGGTGGAGGTCTGTGATTATCTGAATGGAGTTAATATGTTGCCTTTGCCTCAGACGGAAATCTTCGGGGAGACAAATAAAGAAACGGTGACAGGGGCCATCGCTAAAGTTATAAATATTTAAGATTTTAATAAGTAATACTCTACATAAAGCAGCGCTTGTTATGTGGCCTCCTGGCTGTCATTACCTATTCATATGCTGCTGTGTTTTTCCTTCTTGTGCTATCAGCATTTCTTCAATATTAACACCTCCGCAGATGGATTTCTGATTGCCTGGCTAAATCTGTGCATCTACCTCTTTTATTATTGTGAATATCATTATTAATGGCTTTTCTGTTTGCAGTCAATTTAAAATCCCCTCTCTTAGAAAAGAGGAGAGAGACGCGTCTGTATCTCTCCGACATCATTTCCTCTCCTCACCTTCGTGTTTTAGTTCCCTATCTTGTTTCTCTTTCACTCTGTGGACGGAGAATTTATTGAGTCTCACTGTGAACTATGGGAGCCATAATATAAACGTGTCAGTAATGTATTCTATATGTAAATGGAGGAGGGAGGGTGGAGGGGGGGACTGCAGCACCAACACTTCATTACTCAGAGTACGTGCAGGATATATACTGTATGTGTGTGTGTTTGTGTGTGTGGATATCAGCCCTGGATCTCGTGGCTACAGGACTTATTACTCAGTCTGACTAATAGATCAGCTGATCATCACTGCACCGTGTCTCCGGATAAAGGCAGGAGTCGTGCTTAATCAGTTTTCTGCATGAGCGTAGAGAACAAAGAGGGGGGGAAAAAAACACTCTTGTGGTGCATATACATGTGGTATCAGACTCCAGATCTCCTGGGAACCTCGTCAAAGCCGATCTTAAACACTGTTTCCTGTGATGTACATAATCAGTCTTGCAACAGCGTTAGCATCGTCTCACCCTGTGACCCAGATCGCTGAAATAAAACTCCTGGTCCTGGTTTCACAGCCGGAGGCCGGACCACGTTCTTCCAGATAGAGGTTGAGTCCAGCTCTTCTGGTGCAGAACAACAGCAGGAAAAATTTCTGTGCGTGTGTGCATGTGTGTGTTCACCAATATTAGGCCAAATTTGGAGGCAGAATCTTTCTAATGATGCTGCATGGACCAGATCTGGGCCGTGGGTGTGGGTCTGTGCTGGGCCAGAAGAAACAACAGGCATGTGACTGAAGTGTCTTGTTATCTTTGGAGTGCGTGTGTGAGTGTGTGAGTGTGGTTTTGAGTACATTGGCAGGTGTTTATACATCTTTGAATTGGTTGTTAACACATTCAATCTAATTATCTTTCCTACTAAACATATTTTGCTAACTCAGATCACATTACAAGTGTGCGATATAAACCTAATTCCAGAGACAGGATTCTTTACTTGAATTGTTACCTGTGTAAAAAATTATTAAAAAAGGGACAAATATCTAAAGTAAAGTGTTTCCTCCTCCGACACTATGAAAGACATTTCCCAACAAGTAGGCTGATGAAATTTCTATTTTCATTTGTAACGTGTAACGAGGTGGCAAACGGAAATGTAACGGAGTAAAAGTACATATTTTTTCTTTTAAATGTAACGAAGTAAAAGTAAAAGTTCTGCTAAAAAAAAGTACTCCAGTAAAGTACAAATACCCAAAATAACTACTTAAGTAGTGTAACGAAGTACATCTACTTCGTTACTATACACCTCTGCCTAATTCTCAGACAGGATGTGAATGGTTAAACTGATTAAAGGGACAGCAAGAATGTTTTTCAATTAATCAAGAAATTCTTGGAAAAGACAGACAAAAGAGGTTCGAAGATGATCAGATACCGTCATAGTTTTGACCATAAATGATGCTAACTAGCGATCCGGCGGGGTTATTCCCATTACCCACCGGGCAGCGAAAGTAGAAAATGCTGGGCGAGTCGACCACTTAATAATAATATCAGTTTATTTTTGTTTTTCCTTTATTTGTTTCATAGGGACAGCGTGCATTAATGAACATTTTCAAAAAGATAAAATGTAAATGCACCCACTTATAGCCAAAATAACAATAAAGACAAAACGAAAATGGACCCATTAAGTGTGGGTAACATAGATTCATCCACATTAATGTAAGACTCTTTTATAACCAAATACAAACTCCTCGTTGTCCCTTTAAGTGTGAAATGTAATAAAACGTCTTTATGCTGATGACATCACCTCCTGCTCTCCTGATCTGACCTGCATCAATGGGACAGACAAACACCAGCTCCTCCTCTGTATCACAGTGGGAGCCCTCCTTAGCATGCCACTACAACAGAGGACACTTTCCTCCGCTGCTCCGCGGAAACACACACACTCACACTCATACACACACACACACAGCCTAAACCAGAATAAGCAAGCGAGGCTGGCAGCCAAAGCAGGCTTGGCACGGAGCCTAATGATGCCCGGCATGCGTCTGCTCTCGACAACGGCGGGGTAACACCTGCCAACTTTTACTAAGGTGTAAATGTCTCTATTAGCGAGCGGCTGGTCTCGTGTGTACAGTGCTGGGATCAGAGGAGGGACTCCAGGCGCTCCTGGTTGCTGTTCAGAACCTGGTAATCGCTGGGTCCAGTGGGCATGTTCAGCACGCCGGCTCTCTTCTTCTACTGCTTGTACACAATATTTTTTACATTACAGGGGTTGCATGAAAAAAATAAAAAAAGTAAAAATGGAGAAATGAAGTCTGAGCACACTGCCAACTCCGTGCAGGCCTGCTGTTTCTGCTGCTTGTTGAGTAATAATGTCTTTTATAATAGCTCCCAACTTTGCCATTAAAGCAACTCTTTCACTACATTTTGCAATAATTAGCTTTTTCCTGTTCCTTCCTTTTTTGCTTTAACGCAGCTTAAAATGTTCACACGATCACACTGGTGAGAAACGGCTCATCCATCCACTGTCCTCTCATGAACTCTGGTCCAAAACCCTCGTCCCCTGCACGCCCCCCTCCCCCCTCCTCCTCCTTATTGCTTGGCCTGGCCTGGAAAGACAACACACTGAATTTTTTAATATTGATGGGATCTGAATGAGAAACAGCTTTTCATCTGACACAAATAAACATCCCACTGCTTTATGGTGCAGCTATATTTGTTTGATTAAGTTTTTGCTATAGCAAACTGAAATGGCTCTCGGTGCGATATCCCTTAGTCATGACTTTTTTTTTTTCTTCTTCTTCTTCGTCGTCTTTCTGGCCAAGTTCACACTGCAGATAGGAAATTGATTTTTCGGCCGAGATCAGGGATCAGTTTGTATTTTTTACTTAATCTGTCTGAAAACCAGATGTACTATGTTATACAGCCACATGAGCAATGAATGGGCATCCAAATATTAAATATTTTCTCTGTCCATATACCTTTAAAAACCAAAACTCATACAGTTTTATCAGGTCAGAGAAATGACCTCATGACTTTTTTTTCTTTCCCTCCCGCCTGTGTGTGTCCAAGCACAGTTTATTTTCCTGCAGTCATAATCCCAGCTGTGTTTTCACAGCAGCCTTTGCATTTGCATTCACATTCATACCCTCCCATATCATACCCATAGGATATATTGTAGGAAATATTGTAGGCCGGCGTTTGGTACATTATGCACAGTGCAGATACCAGTTAACTGGATATGAATAACATAATCCCAACTAGAAACAGAAGGTATTTGCATATTTTGCAAAAGCTTTTGTTACATTTCATTATGCACCGCCGCCGAAACCATATATTCCTCTGAGAGATGAATACTGATGCAACTGCGCACACACTTCAATAATACCATTTGTAACGCTATAGGATTAAGGAGGAGGGGGGGGGGGCTCTTAGGCTCAAACACTAAAATAATTCTTAATATGGGTAAAAGAGATCTAATGAGGGATTGAGTGTCTCCGTACTGGTTCATGACTGTTCAGTGAATCCAACAGCCAGTTCACAAAAACAGTGAGACGTGTGTTTTTGTGGTGTCGTGATTACAATGCGTGTTTGTTCAAGTACTCTGGACCGGGTGGGAGGCAATGGGAGCAGATATATGACTCCAGCTTTTCCAGAAAACTGTGCTTGTTTCCTGCAGCTCCCTCATGTTATTCAGTCATTTTTCACTATCATTAAATAGGAGCTATGCAAGAGGGTTTTTTTTATACCTTAATTAAACAGTTTCACGGTAATTGTGATGGTTAAATGACTTGTTAGGAGAACAAGGGGAGAGTTGTGGGTTTTACAAGTGAATACCACTTAACTGCAGTTCCTCGGCTGCCGCTGGGGGCTGGGACCAGAAGTGAGAAACTCTCCATTGACCCCCATGTTAAAATAGCCGACTTTAAGAAAACATATTTACAGCCTGGTACATTTTTTGTTTTTGGTCTCTACTGATAGATTCCCCCTCCGTGCAGCATTTTTTTTGGTACCACAACCGTTTTAGTATTGTTAAGGCTTAAAATTCTTACATAAATTGGGGCATGGTTACGTTGAATGACAGGTTCATAGACGGTTGCTTCGAGTTCAGTGGGCGGGTTTTCAGCCGGCTGACCGGTAGAGTTACCGCATCTCCTCCAAATTTGGTACGGTAAGTATAAGTACACTCCCACTAAAATCCAAGATGGCGCATGCAGTTCAAATGCCCGTAGTAGGATCGCAACAAAGACTCAAACCAATGGGAGATGTCACAGGTTCTACGTCCATGCTTTATACAGTCTATGGGGGAGAATGGAGGCTCTCTGCCTTCCACCTAGCAAAGCTGTTAGCAGTTAAAATATGCACTCTCAAACCATAGTGGGAGCTCCGTAGAGGAAAAAAAAGCAACCAAAACAGCGAAAAAAAAGACCCGACTTGAATAGTAATACCCTTTCAGTCTTATATAATTAAGTGGAGAAAACCTCCAAATTTTGGAGTGCAATGTCCTGTCAGAGTGTAAACAAAGCAAAGATACTGAACTCTCTAGAAGGTATTCTTGTCTGTTAATGTCAAAATTCACACATGAACAGCAAATGCTAAACAAATGCAAACTTTCCAGATGTTTTACCACCATGTGTGGGTGATTATAACAGTCTGCGTGCGTTATTGATGACGCCCCATCTCTGTGAAAGTTGTCCCGTGACCTTTAGCGATCACAGATGGAGCTTCTGTCAGTCGGCTCAAAGACTGGCGTGGAGGCGGGCCACAGGTCGGGGTGCGGTCAGGACGAGATGAACAGGTGTGAGCGGAGGGAGGGCCCGGCATGTCTGTGTAACCTTGGTTACAACAAGCGCTGCGTGGGAGCATGTATCACACTGTATATGTGCATTTAAAAAAAAGCAAATGTGCAGTGTGTTGAAATAAAGTAGCAACAGAACTGACTGAGGATGATGGGAACAGGACAAGGATGACGCTGTGTGTGTGTGTGTGCGTGTGTGCGTGCATGTGTGGCCCGGGGTGTAACCCTGCGTATTTACATGTGGTGCAATGTGAGAGGTGGGAATGTGGAAATGAGCGCAGTGTATCTAGTGTTGGGTTACATCTACTGTAACACAGCTGTGTTTCAATCAACACACAGCGAAGCTTGAGAAGTCGACTCACTCTGTTATTACAAGCTGGGAACTTCTGGCAGAGCAGGCCAGGCAGGGTTTGTTTAACCACAAAACACACACACACACATGCATGCACATTGCACACACACATCCACACACATCAGTAGCTAACTAATTAACAATTATGCAATTAAGCAATTATCTGAAGCGGGAAAAACCAACACAATTAAGTGGCCAAACATGAATCTCAGTTAAATGCTATATGATAACAGCTATATGTGTCTTCCAATTATAATTGCTTTATTACACAATTGGAAATGGATAAAAGATACAAAATAAATGTAATTATTTTTACATGCAGATAGATGTTCTGATTGGATATGGTCATGATAGTCTCTGTATCATCACTACTTTCTCTGTAACCTTTCAATAAAAGAGGATTGTTGCCCTTCCCTGAACATGTAGGACTCAGAAGGACAAATTATTGAATTTTAGTCCCTCATGAAACTCCCAAAAGACTGAGATCCTTTACTTCCTATAGTCCAACTGACAGTAACAGCCTGTGTTTTGTATTGTAAATATAAATTTCATGTGGTTGTTTGTGAGGCAGACTCGCTCACCCTGAGCTGAGCTCATTGGGCCTCATTCACGAACCGTTCTTAAGAACAAATTTGTTCTTAAATCCTACTTACGAAGTTTTTACGAAGATTGTGGCATTCATGAATGTTTTCTTATCTTGGATTTGTTCTTAACTAAGAGCAAAATCTAAGAACAGTCAGGAGTATACTCTTTTATGAGCTGAGACTTGAAAACTGATTATTGCGTTTTCTTCTGTTTTGCAGTTGTATGATGTTATATGATTTGAACAAGAATTATTTTCTTATATTTTATTATGTTTTAAATATTAATAATAATAATTTACAAATTACTTAATTTATATCAATTGTGTTTTTTTTGTTTTGTTTTATGCGAGGGGGTTGGGGTGGGTGTAGTTCTAAACATACATTTTTTTTTGTTTTGCCGGCTGCAACGGTGCGCTTACTGTAATTATTCTCACACTATACACAAAAGTGTTTCTTTTTTTCATTAATCGTGGCATTAAACGTGACATTCTGAACGCCGGATCACGGAGCAAAAGCGATCTACTGGAATCATATGTGATAATATGATGATATTTATGATGGCCCTCGTGAGAGTGTGGTCTCTCTGATAATAATCCCATCTGCTGCATCCAATGCTGATGCTACTAAATATAACTAGATACAAAAATATAAACTAAATATAAGAAAGCTCCACTGCACTACTAAAGTTCTTCTTATGTTTGGAGTCTGGTGCTCCCTCCCTCCCAGACTTTCATTTGAGCATTTCGATTTTCTCACTCCACCTCCTCTGCTCGGTGCCTGTGGGTTCTGTTTGCACACGGCCCTGCAGTCACATGCCCTTTTACGGGCATTGAAGGGGTTGTTACCTATGCTGATCCTATGTTAATTAGACTCACCTGGCACACGCCCTCAATTTACGAAGAGGTGGCTTAAGAACACAGCTGAGAACAATTCTGAGGCTTACGAACGCGTTGATGAATCTGGAGTAGCGTTTTCTTAAGGAACTTCTTAAGAACAACTTAAGAAAGAAACTAAGAAGATTCTTAAGAAGATATTGGTGAATGAGGCCCAATGTTCTGAAATCATTAGACCTGAAAAAGCTTCTCCATAGACACAGAAGAGGTTGTACAATGTGCTCTCTGTCATAACTTCCCTTTGTGCTACGTCACCTTTGAACTTTTTTTTGTTGCATTTCCTGTTTTATTTTCTAATTATTTACCTTGTGTGTGTCTATCAAATGTATTGCATGTTGTCCTGAGTTTAAAATCAATATGCACATTCAGTGTTAAATGTCTGTACTCTCTGGTCAACTACAGACACCAACACTGATAATAATGATGAACATTATGATTTGATGTTTGCCCTTGAGAGGAAACCATCGTTGCCGGTTGGGAGAACAAAGCAGCTGCCTTGAGGATGGCACAAAGGGGAAATGTGCAAAAGCCTTTGTTAAAGTTTATTGCCAAAGTAATAAAAACTCCAGATTTAAACCCATTTCTCTGTCTGCCTGCACTAAGTCAACTAGCTCAAGGCTTTCTAGTATCAGCCTGTTTGGATCCAAACCAGTTGTCAATCTGCAGAACTCCCCAAGACTCTGAACTCTTTGGGACACACTTGGTTATTGCTCATAGAAGGAAGCTTGGATATTGAAGATGCACATCCCAAGGAAGACCAGCAGACCTGAGCTGAGCCGGTGGTCACTGGTGGATCTTCTCTGATCTGTTCCTACATTAGTCCTCCTAGTCGACCCCAGTGATCCTCCTGAGGCTGATTTTTCATCTTACCTGGCCTCTAACAAACGCCTCAAGAGCCGTCTCTCTGCACCAGCGCTGTTAACCCCCTCCAGAGGCTCCACCTGCGATGTTGACCTCATGCTTTGACCTACAGTATGGACCTTCAGAGTGTGTCATGGTTTGTCTTTAGTTCCTCTTTTATTTTGAAGTTCAGTGTCCTGTCTTCCTTTGCTCTCCTCCTGTGATTACCTAACTAGTCGCACCTGTGTTGATTCCCTCACCTGTGCCTCGTTTCTCCTGTGTTTTCCATTACCCTCTGTCGGATGATCGTCTACTCTGTTGCCTGTTGTCCATGTCCTACATGGGTTCCTCTGGTTCAATAAAATCCTTTTGTTTCACCCACCTATTGCCTGCAAGTCTGCATTTCAGGTCCAGTCCTCTGCTAACCTGACAGAGTGCAACTTCTTCAGTTCTTTCTCTTGCACCAATTCTGACACTATTCATGACTTGTAAATTGAATTTGAAGGGTGAACTAAGTGTAATATCTCTTTAAAGATACTGTTCATTGATTAGTTGAAGAGTTAAGCAGCAAAAGTAAACTTAAAGTCATTAAATTCAGCCCTGACTTTGTATGATCCTTGTTTATCTTGCACATTAAACTGGTATTGCAGCGGGTTAGGTCCTGATCACGACTCAATCAATCATTCTCCACGTGTCAACCACTGTTTTGAGCTGGATTATCTTCAGCCACATACTATAGTGCCAGCTAATCCTCAAGTAAACAAAGTCAGGTGTCACTAGTTTTCCTGAGGCTAATGTGACCAGAGGGTGAGACCAGCACATGGATTAGTGTCGAGGACAGAGTGGGACTTCACCTTCGGCAAACACTATTGTTTTTGAAGGGCTTTTTGAGGCTGTGGCTGACCAAACAGTTCTCTTTTTTATTGACCATTAAATATCATTCAAATGCCCCCCCTTTTTGTTTCCTGTGCAAATAAGCTTATCTTAAACATTCAGCACACGATGCAGTGGCGAGCGTTGGGAAAATGATGACTCGCATAGTCTCACTTTCTTTTCACAGTGACTTTATCTATCATTGAGCTGCCTCTTTCTTTCTTTCTTTCTTTCTCTCTGCCTCCATCCCTCCCTCCCATGTGAACAAACACAACCGACCCACCACACACACCTGCTCTGCTTTGACGGGGATGATGAATGGAGAACCTGTCCTGAGAATACACACACACACACACACTCATACGTAGACATTACACCTGCACATTGTGCAACAGGAGGAACTTCACAGCCAAAACTTCAAATTACAGACTTTTCCAAGGCAGGGCCTCGTAGACCGATTCCTTGTTTGAGTTGTTTTGACTTTGGGAGTCCAAACCACTTTACTTTTACACCCACATGCTGCATCTATACTGTATTTAAAGTCTTTACTCTGGAGGAGCTCCAGTAGACAGACTAGGTGTTGTTTCGTAGGTATTTATCAGCTTCAACACCAATCACCAGTGATGAAAACATGGCACCTGGGTGAACGTTTTCATTTTGCGACGTCTTTCAGTAGCACAAACACAATTAACAGACCTGCCACCTGCCTTTGCACAGTGGTTAAACCAGAAACACCACAGCTACTACACTTTCCTCCTCTGAGAATGTGCTGAGCTGCCACGATGGAATAATGCAGAGGTGAACGAGCTGACATCCCTGAGGCGCTGCTCCCATTTACACCCCTCTCATCTTGGTGTGGAAGGCGAGGAGGGCGGGTGTGTGTGTGCGTGTGTGTGGAACATTTCCCCATTGTGGGATTAGGAAAGGAATATCTTATTTATCTTGTGCTAGCTGGGAATGAATGACCAGATTAAGGATCTTTCCCTAAACTCTTTTCTTTTTCTTTTTTGTTTCTTTAAAAGTTTTCCGCAAACACCACATTGTTTCAAGAAATGTCTGCATACACACATATACAGTCTATGCGCACACACGAATCCACTGAAAACGTCTCGCGCATATATACCATGCACATAAAGCTTGCAAACTGTGCACAAAAACTGACAGTAGTTGTTGTTACGTTGCGTCAGTGTGGCTCAGGTTACATCTTGATGCTTCACTCTTCAACAGGGTTTATTAATTGGATTTTCCTGCAGAGTTTTCTGCCCACGCGGTATCTTCAAATTTCTGTGTTTTTATGAATAATGGAGATGCTGAATAATGACATCAGGGTTTGTAAATAGAATCAGGGAGCATATCAAGTTGCAGGACAGCACCAGGTTCAGGTAAAAATGTTTACAGCGACAATTTTCTTGCTTAAAACAAAAGCTCAGCAGCTGGTAAACGACCTCTGTTTGCAAAAAAAAAAAAAAAGGAAAAAAAAACATGCAAAAGGGATCAGAGAAAATTGGTTTTAAAGGAAATTGACTCCCAGAAATATTGAGTGAGCATTGACTGTTGCAGTATTATTGTCTCCGCTGTGGAAAAACCCAGAGACCTGCCGGGCCTATCAGAAAACAGCTTAGTTTTTGATAAATACACACTGGCACAGGAGGAATATTTCCTTATTAGAAATTCAGAATCCCTGCTGGAAGAATATTGGCCACGATAAATCATTTAGCACGAGCGGCCGCCTTCACTAATACTGCCGAATCAGCAAAGCAGAGCCGAGTCCTATATGACCATCAATTATTAACACACGCTAACGCTATTAGCATAATATTCATCTCAGCTATAGAGAAAGACACGTGACTAGATAGATAGATAGATAGATAGATAGATAGATAGATAGATAGATAGATAGATAGATAGATAGATAGATAGATAGATAGATAGAATCCACGGCTCATCTCCTGCCCTGCTATCTAATCTCGGAGTCTAACTAAGTAGGAGCTGGATGGAATCTGACAGATGGATTATGAGGTGCTTATTTATGGAGACTTTTTAATTAAAAGAAAAACTGCTTATTAGGAATCCTCAGTTCCCTCATTAATAGCAGGCAGAGGAAGAGTCTGTGTTGTTAGAGGGTTGGCGGGGGGCACTAATGAGAAGGTGGTGGTGGGGGAGGGGAGAGGAGGGGAAGGGGGGGTTCATTAGGAAAGTGGGAGAGGTATGAAAGTGAGGTTTAAGGGGGTGTCAGGATTTCTTCACATCCTTTGGAGAAGCTTTAGGTTACTGTCTGTCCATGCCAATGCTTGGAAGAAGCATCTGTAAATATGAAATGTGTTGAAACATCTAAAAGGCTGCACTAATGTATTAATATTTATGATGATAATCTAGATTAACAATGGTTCAGATGGCTTTTTGTGAATTTTTTTTAGCCAGTATGTAGGATTTAGAGAATAAGTCGTTTACTTGACCCCTATCTCTGTAACGCATTATAACCATACTCATAATGAGTTATAATGCAGTTATAGCACTATAGTTATCACTCATAAATGATCAAAATGTTTATCATGACATATAAGGTCTTATAATACATTATAATTGTTAGTAACTTGCTGACAATGCCCACATCGATAATGCATTATAAATATAGTTATAATGTGTTATAAATGGCTTATAAATGTTTATAGTGTGTTATAATTATGATTATAAAGCATTATGACCATTTATGAGTTTATATATCTATAGTTATAAAGTGCTATAACTGCATTATAACTCATTAAAAGTATGGTTATAATG
The DNA here is from genome assembly GCA_030347415.2 of Decapterus maruadsi. Taxonomy (NCBI): domain Eukaryota; kingdom Metazoa; phylum Chordata; class Actinopteri; order Carangiformes; family Carangidae; genus Decapterus; species Decapterus maruadsi. Next base: position 6,360,445 of record CM064894.1, read on the forward strand.
CATTAGGCAATAAGTAAAGGGTTACAGTACCAAAGAGGTTATTCAAAAACAATATTTTCCAGATGAAGTTGTTTGTTTCCGGTAAACATTTCCCTTCTTTCATTCAACACTGTACAGTAGAAGAGATGTGACCTGGTCTGATGAATAGAAGGAGATTTCTGCTGATGCAGCAGGTTGTTAAAGGTGAGGGGGCGGTGGTCCCAGCCGACATGTGCCGAGGGCGGGGTTCACTCCGAACAGGTCGACAGTCCATCACACAGAGACAAACAAACCTCACACAGTGAATCACAGTCACACCGATGCACAGTTTAGAGTATAGGCAGGAAGCCGGAGAATGCATTGCAAGCGCAGGGAGAACATGCATACAGACCCCCTGCTGTGGGGGAGTTCGAAGCCAGAGCCCTTCTTGCTGTGCTAACCACTGCACCACTGTGTCGCCTGCAGAAAAAATATCGACATCAACATGGAGCCTTAGAGAAACGTTTCAAACATGGACCGAAGCTGATCTGAGAACAAAGGGAGGAACTAACCAGTACTGGATTTCTAATTGAGAAAGATATAAAATGCAAACCTTATTAAATCAAGTCTGCATGTTAATTGAATTTGTTTTGTTTATATGTTTTGTGGCTTTTTGCTCTTGTTGCTGCTGGTTGGTGACCCTTCTTCTCTCAGCTCTTTGTCTGTCTGCTCTGCGCCTCTTGACTCTCGAGCCCCGTGGGTCTCAGTGTTGTATAATCTGCGTTATGCAAATAAAATGCGAGTTTTATTTGACATAGAAAATGAATTTGCGAATCTCCAAACCGCTTAAAAAGCAGAGAAAGGGGGGAAAAACTCCAAATGACCCCCCATTTATCATTCGTATCATCATAATCATCAAGGGGTAGAATGAGTGTGAGACAGTGTGTGTCTGTGGAGGAAGCTCTCATGTGGATCGCGTCATGAAAGGGAAAATATTACACTTTGAAAAATGACAAACCAATGGAGCGTGAAAGCATGCATTTCCAAACAGCAATTACAGTTTCCTCCCTCAGCCCCTGCAGAGAAACTCCACACAGTGCACATCATCCACCCAGCGCGCCTGCGTGCAGCAGCAGCTACAGCTACAGCTACAGCTTCATGAATTAACCTGCAGCATAAAAGCACACAAGTCAGCTGACCGGGCGGTGAACGGCCCGGCCCGGTCAGTGATGAGGCTTCCACCTGATGAATGAATGAATGAATTTTTATTTTCATGTCATGCCACCACTGTGGCCCATCCCATATGGGATTACAAGACACATAACAAAGACTAGACAGTCCTTTCTGTTGGTAGGTGTGACACATAAATAAACAATTTAAGATTACTTTCAGTCCTCAGCTATATATCGCTCTGCGTCTCATTGCACAAGCCTTTTCAAGAAATAAAGAAAATGCAAATATATTCAACTGAAAAGGATGTTTTAGCTTCTCAGCATCATCTAACCACACAAATTTGGATCTACTTTACTAAACAATTTTTGTCTTATAGAGTCATAAAAAGGACAGTAGAACACAAAATGAATCTCATTCTCCACCTCTTGGATGTCACATAAATCACAAATTCTACCGTCTCCTGCTATCTGCCTGTCTCGATATGAAGACCAAGTGCACCAGCTCTCAACTGAGCACACTGGGATCTTTTCTTTTTAGACAAATTATACAAAAACATCCTTTTCGGGGCCAAATACCTGTTTTATTTCACAGTAAGTATAGCTACGCAGCGCCGTGCAGCCTGAGGTAAACCCTGCTGTTTTGAATGAAGTATTTGTATTTGAATGCAATTGTTGTGACTTGAGTCCAAGCTCTAGAAAACACCAAAATGCCCTGAGGGAGGGGGGTTGTGGTCATTCTGCACACGCACACAGACACACAGACACACACGAACCAGCGGCGAGCCCTGGTACTGGAACTCTCATATTGTCTCAGTCCAACAATGCAGCAGCTGGCACAAACAGGGAGCTATTTAACAGCCACCAATTGATACTATGCCACCAGGTGCTACTGTGTGCCTTTCCCATCCTCATTTTATGCATCAGCAGAATTTTGTTTGCCTTTATTTTCATAGTTCAAATGCTGAAAAACAGAAAGGGTGTGCGCTTCTGTCTGTCTGTGTGTGTATGTGTGTAAGAGGTGGATGGGGGACATAAACACTGATATTTATGCCCAGCTCCTGAAATGGGTCAGCGTGAAAGGTGTGACATTGTACTTTCACACACACACAAAGATAGATATACACTCCAATCCATACTCTGCTCCCTCCACGCACACATCTGATCTGCATGTTTTGTGTGTATTTGCTTGTGTTTGTATGCACACACGCAGTTGGAGACGCCACCGGTTGGTCTACATCTGCACAAGTGTGCATGTGCGTGCGTGTGTTTGTCTCTCAGTATCTGTGTGGGTTGTTGTAAGCACCAGAAATAACACACTTCCATGGGACCTTTTAAATGGACACCATCTGTCTCTATCAGCAAACGGCTTTGGGAAAACTAATGCTTCAGCTCAGATGCTTTTCTAGCAGCAGCAGCACAGCTGAAATGAACCGGCATCATTACCCTGGAAAGAGACGCACAACAAACAAACAAAAAAACTGGAAAAAAAAAAAAATTACTACAACAATACAAAATATTTTTCGTCAGAGAGGAGAAAAGAAAAGAAAAAGTTTGACTGGTGATGACGATGTTTCTGCAGACGAGGTGCAGCTTATGAGGACACAAGAAATATGTAACGTGGCATATTGTCCCAATTCAAACACACACATACACACATACACGCATACACTTTACAAAGCACAGCACCTGAGCAAACTCCCGTTTACCTGAGCCCATATTAAGAGCTTATTATTCATTGTAATAGCTCCCTCCTCCTCTACAGCATTTCCACTGTCATCTCTTTTGTTTTCATGGAGCACACAACCAACCGGACTGCAGCGCCCACCGATGCACCTGCGCCCCCTTCATATATAATGTGTGTGTCTCTGTGTGTCATTTGTATTGCCTGGCCGTCCGTCTATCTTCCATTAATCAGTTGATTATCTTGCGTCTGTGTTTCGTCTACCTGTCCGTCCTCCCGCCTGTCACTTGCGCTGCATGTCTGACAGCTGTCAGGCTGCCTTTCTCTCCCTCTCTGTGTCTGAAACTCCTCTGCCTTCCCTGTCAGGCGCACTGAGACAGACACAGACGTGATGTGATGGCCACACTGTCGAATGGCTCCCAGATCCTTCACGCTTTAACCGGTCTTGACTGCGGATGAGCCTCTGAAATGCTCGCTACAATAAGGGACACGTCAGAGAGAATGGGTTTGACCCCGCTGGTCATCTCGCTTTTAAGCCTGTTGGGGAGACAGGAGACACTGGGCAGACCCACAGCAAGTTCACACCTCAGTAACACACACACACCAGTCTACAGGACACATGTGTCTAAACAGAAACAGAAGCGAGCACACAGAGGCAAATGGTCTCAAGTAGACTTGGTGCTCTGGCTGTGCAAAATAAGGCTATGGTGGAAAAACCTAGGAATCATTAGGCAAGGCAGGGCAATTTTATTTGTATAGCCCGTTTTTCACAAACAGTTTGTCTCAAAGGGCTTCACATGACATCGTAACAACATCCTCTGTCACATCGACTGAGGAAAAACTCCATGGAAAACCCTTTTAACTGGGAAAAATCGGAGAAACCTCAGAGGGATCCCTCACCCAGGACGGACAGACATGCAATGGATGTTGTTACAGACAGACAAGACAAGACATTATTGACTCAACAGTGTTACTGGGACAGACTATTGCTAGGGTTAGGCCCTATATCTATAAATGGACTGTCAAAAAACTGATGCATGCATTAGTTTTCTCTCTTCGCCTTGATTGTTGCATTTTTACCAGTCTCCCAAATAAAAGTATTGAAAAGCTACAACTCGTAGAAAATGCAGCAGCCAGAGTTTTAACAAAACCCAGGATGAGAGAACCCCCGCCTAACTTTGTGACTGCCTATCTGAGTACACTCCAACCCGGACTCTCAGTCTGCTCAACGTCCCCAAAATGAACTATAAAGTACGGTGAAGCAGCGTTCTGTTTTTACGCCCCAATGGCCTGGAACAGACTACCCGTTCACGTCAGAGAAGCAACCTCCATAGACGCACTTGAAGACCTATTCTTATACTCTAGCTTTTAATTAATCACTGGTATTATAATCCTTTTTATTATTATTCCATATTTTTTTCTTTCTCGTTGTTGTGGTAAACTGTAGAAACTGTAAACTTTAAATTGCATGCACTGTGTTTTAATGTTTTTATCTTGTCTGTATTGCCTTTTACTGTACCATTTTACCCTGTAAAGCACGTTGGGCTGCACTTTGTGCATAAAAGGTGCTGTACAAATAAACTATATTATTATTATCACTGTATTTTACATGTGCACTGCAAAAACTCAAATATCTTACCAAGAATATTTGTCTTATTTCTAGTCAAGATGTAATTTCTAGTCAAAACAAATGTCATTATACTTAAAATAAGACTCATCACATTAAAAAGGAGCTTGTTTTTAGACACTTTTTCAATTGGAATAAGTAGAGAAATCTGATAGTGGAACAAGTTTTTCTTTCTTATTACAAGCACACACAAAAAAAATTTCTACTTATTTCAAGTGAAAATGATCTAAAACCAAGTTAATTTTTAGGTGATGAGTCTTATTTTAAGTGGAAAGGGATGAGTTTTGACTAGAAATGAGACATTTTGACAAATATTCTTAGAAAGATTTGGGGTTTTTGCAGTGTGTATATGTGTGTATGCAGGATGGGAAGAAGTAGGTCTGCACACCGATGACTATGTGTGACTTGTTTGCATATCAAATATGTGTGTGTGTGTGTGTGTGTGTGTGTGTGTGTGTGTGTGTGTGTGTGTGTGCACCTGTGTTGTGTGTCACCTGTAGAGTAAGCAGACATCACATGCACAGACCAGGAGGAGAAGGCACCCTTGGGTTTTTCCTCCTCACTTTAAGCCAGACTAATCCCTGAAAAAGATTTGCAACAGTTTGACGTAATCCTTTAGCGTTTCAGCCCTCCTCGCTCCCAAACGCCTCGTCTGCCGCGTCTTTGCCAACAATGCGCCTGCATGTGATAACTTGATGTAATTAGGACAGTTAAAGGCTCTCCAACAATGACATGGTTTAGCTCGTGTTTAACTCGATGCACATTAACGCGGAGAAGATCTGGGTTAAGACGTTTCATCGCACCAGTTTTCAATGAACAAAAACACATGTCATTTATACTCCTCGTTCTGGCTCCTAATGTGCAATCACACGTCAACATCGGCAGCGGGTACCAGCTGTAAAGGGCCATATCCACATGTGCTTCATATCATAATTACAGGACAAAGCTTGTGATGACAACTCACTCTGTAGCTCTACGAGGCTGTGAGTAGCTTAGCTTGATGGTAATTAAAGCTCAGACGAGTGTTTTCAGAGGATCAGCTGACAGGGGTGTCGCATCAGTTGTGACATGTTGCGTCCTCGAAACGCTCTTCTTTTCTGTAAAAGCACCAGAAAAGTAGCCACAACTGTTTGGAGATGTGTCAGAGAGGACGGATCACCATCTGTAACGCTGTAACGTGCAGCACCGCAAACTGTTTGTCAAACATGTTGTCACATCGCACATCAGATTGTTGCACGTTTGACACTGTTGCCAGATAATGATGCATACAAACTATGCCATTTGTCTGTGTGTATGTTAAAGGGATGGTTCAACATTTTTTGGCAAATTGGCCCATTGCCATAATCCCTATAGTCATAGCAGTAGGTTCGTTAGCTTTAATTGTCGGTGCAAGCTATTTTTAGAGCGGCAGAGCAGAGACGTGAGCTGCTCAGAGCTACACTACGGAGGCTCATGGGATTTCTTGGTTTCCCTCATCAAACTCATCAAATACACAATCCAACAACTTCAAAACGCTCTGGTGGACAAGTGTGACCTGCACATTCACCACGCTATGAGATAATAACAGAGAGGGAGTTGTTTTCAAGGTAAATTCATGCAAAACCGATTCATTTTTCCCCAAGCAGTCTCTGCATTTCCCTCTAAAATGACTCTGTCTGGTAATGTTGTGTTATTATCTCATAGCGTGGTGAATGTGCAGGTCACAACTTCTCCACCAGAGCGTTTTGGAGTTGTTGGATGGTGTATTTGATGAGTTTGATGAGGGAAACCAAGAAATCCAATTAGCCTCCCTAGCTTAGCTCTGAGCAGCTTGTGACAATTAAAGGTAAAGAACCTACTCCTAAAACTATAGGGATTATGACAATGGGCCAATTTGCCAAAATTTTGAACTATCCCTTTAAGAACATATAAAATAAGCAATGTTTGGGGAAAAAAAGATTTGGTGTCCTCAGTGTACGATGATGATGACGATCGTTGTTCCCACAGTTGTGCGTCTTATTTACACTTCCTGTTGGGTGACACTGGGCCTCCATCAACACCTTCCACGACAGCGCTGTCACAACTCATCACATGACCTGTCATCACAGATCCCTCCTCTTTACTTCTGGTGAAAAGAGAGCGTTCACAACTTAAGAAGTGTGTGCATGTGTGTGTGTTCCTTTAGTTTAGGCTGCAAAATAATAGCTTCTGTTTTCCCCACTTTCAAATCTTAGGGGATTTAATTGAGTCTTGGAGCGTCTTGGTCAAAACCAAAGAGTTTGAAGACGTCCCACTGGGCTTTGTGAAATTTCCCAATTCTGCTAAATCTGACAGCAGAGTTGACGTGCAGCATATTATTACACTAGAGACGTAGTGCTGTGTGTTTATGTCCTGCAGTGTCCCAGTTTGTCCAGAAAGTGTTGAGTGGGAGTTGAGGCCCAAGCTCCGTGCAGACCTTTACAGTCTATGGTGCAGACCAAGCTGGTAAATCCAGTTCTTTCTGGTCCTGGTTTTGTGTGCAAGATGAGTGAGTCAGTCGTTGTGCATTTATATATGTGTCATCTATTCAGTAATAATGATACATTTTATTATTATATTATTATAGCAACAAGCCTACATGGTTGCAACTGACTCTCTAGTATAAATTCCTAATGTTTTATCTGTACAGTACAACGAGTGTCGCATCGCAGCTACAGACTGAGAGCAGCAGTCTGGGCAACAGGCCGCCACTGAGCTAGAACAACACAGCCCATTCTGAGATCTGTACTCATAAATCACCACACACACACACACAAGCATGCAGGTAGAAGACAAACATACACAGTCACACACACACACACACACACACACATACACACACGCTCCCTTTCCATACGGCGAGCCCATCTGCAGGTGGGAAGGTGATTACTCACCACAAAACACCGGTTGGACAGGAGCAGAAAATGGGCGTTTAACTGTTAAACCTTAACGCTGCTGCACAGGAAGTCCTGAACACACACTCCTGGTCCAGTGTACTGAGCGATACACACTGATCCGCCACTACACTGGTTGTTGTGTTACTGTAGTGGATGATAGATTTGTATCTGTGGCCTTTTTTAATAGCTGATATTAAGTCATTAGTCATTTGATTTGAAACTTATTTAGTAGTTTCAGTCGTGTCGCACAGCTTCAAGGCTCGACTCTCATCTGTTTTGATATTATGGCTGATCAGTGTCTGTGTATCATGTGATTTATTAGAAGTTTTGATATTCATAAGAGGATAAATTTGTGCTTTTAAGTACCAAAACCATTTTACTATAGTTGTACATCTCAGTCAGAGCTGATATGAAATGAGGAGTCAAATTCAGACTAGAAAACGACACAAGATTTAAACATTTTCACACAATTTTAACATAAAAATGATTATATCTGCTTGAAATATAAGAAATCAAACTTACAATTACATTGCATAATAATCAGTTTCTCCTATATATTAATTCTTATTCAATAGAATAATGTAATACAGCTCCTACTGTATTTTATGGATGTTTTAAAAGGCACACCGGTGTCTGTGAGTATCTCAACACGACATAAATAAAGTAAAATAAAATAATATTGTGTTCCTTGTGGTTCACCTCTGTGATTCTTGATGTGATAACAGTGGCAGCGTCTGGTGCGATCGCGTCTGCTCGTATGAGCGTCTTCATCTGTCTGTCTCCATGTATGGACCATGCATCCTCATTAATGACCTATTTCATGGCACATTAATTTAAATAATTGTAAGGAATGCAACATTAACACATCTCCCAGCTCATAACTCTTCCTGCGAGCTGCAGGGTTTTTAGTCCTGGAGAAAAAAAACAAAACAAAGCGGACATTTACGACTTATAGTTCCACATCTCTCACTCACGCAACAGAGGAGATTTGTTTTGAAACTTGTGTCATAGAAATGTGGTTGAATATGTGAAGCAGTAGATGTTTCAATGGAAATAGAGTCGACACAAGGAGGTTGAGATTGATGCAGAGCCAAGAAATGTTGTGGTTAAGACCACCCAACCCGAGACCGAGTCAAAACCTAGACCAAGGGGAGCAGAGACCAGGTCCAAGACCAAAGCAATGCAAGACATTATTGGGTAACACTTTATAATAATAAGTACACACTATTATGCATTAAGCTTTAAATACTGAATTCATCTGTATTTATAAACTGCATACTAATGAGTATTCATGTGTTATAAATGAAGAATTCTGTATTTATTAATGCTTAACTAATGCTTAATAGTGTGTAGTTACAAAGTGTAACCCATTATTCCTCATCTTAAAAGAAAAGATCATTTTATATAAAATCTAAACCATATATACCCGTATATATACTGTATTTTTGTTATGTAGAACATTTTTAATGATCTTATTTATCATTGAATTAAACCAAAGTGAGCAAGTGACAGAGATAGACATTTGCGGATAAAAAAGAAAGAGAGGTCCTGAGAGAACATCCTGAGTCCAGCTCGACCGAGACCGAGACAAGACTGAGTAAAAATGTGGTCAATTCCCAAGACTGCTGTCAAGTACCATGACACTAGATTTCACATCCACAGTCCTGTCTGTGGTTCAGGCAACAAAAGCACTTTGGTTAAAAGTTGTAGGTAAAGACTGTGGTTATTGATGGATGTAAATAAAGTTTAACCAGACCACAGTGTTTCCCTACAACCTTAACCAAATATAACCATTTTAAGTTTAATGGATATTTTACTGAAAGAGAACAGATACAGCCTGATGGGAAAGATTTCACTGCTCCAGATTCAAAACACACACAAAATATGTAAAATAAGATCCCATCATTATGTTAATACAACACTTAATCCAGACACATTTACATTTTGTACAAGACACGTCTGCTGTTGCAGTTTTACTTGTATATAAAAGAAGATTTCTAGGCTAAACTCCTTCAGCCATTCGCCTGAGCTCCACTCCAACCGTCACAGAGTCTGTGATGTTCGCTCTCTCTCCACATTACATCATGAGATTTGATAAAAGTGCTTCCTCTTCATCTAAATACCGGTGTTTCCTCTCTGTGAAGTGTTGTTTTTCCCCCTTTGCAGCGTTTCAAAGCCTCTCCTGAATACTTCTCTGTCTCTTATACTCTGTTTTGATGTATTGCTTCATTTTTGCATCATTGCCCTTGATAAAACCTTGAATCACTGTGCATCTTTCTTTTTTTTTGTTCCTTCTGTGAACTAAAATCAGATTTCAACTTTTCTCCTCCAACACTTTCCTATCCTCTTTCCCGACACAGACATTCCCGAGTGTCTCCTCCATCCACACTGGCTCTGTGCTTGAATTTTGCAGATATTATTTTTTCTTGATCAGCCGCTGAATGCAAAAGATTAATTCGTTTCAGCCCAAAGTAATAAAAAGAAAGGAAAAAAAAGCCTGTGTCTGTGGTGATTGAGCTGATATGAAGTATTTCCAATGATCTCTCTCAGCAGGGAGTTGCGCCTCATGGTGTCATGCAGTGAAAGGTAAACCACCTCCTCCTCCTCCTCCTCCTCCTCCTCGGCCTCAGCTTGATATTTATTTTGATATTTCACAACAACTCCATGCTGAATATTTCAGATTATAAAACCACATGAGGACGACAGACATGAGGACATATAATGGCACAAAACAGAAAACACCAAGCTTCATAATAAGCGGATCACAGGAGGATTATGGGTATGTAATTAAGAGGTTATTTCATGTTTGCTGTGGTTTAAGAGGGGAGGGGTCTTCATAAAAGGACAGCAGCAACACTCAATATAGTCGATTCACTTCATCTGTGCGTGTTATATCACACGTGTGTACGGCAGCAGGCATGTGCACAAGATGTACGGTAGATGTGCTAATTTTGTATGTATCCACACAAACATCACACACACACACACACATACGTATAAACAGGGCATCACAGTGAGAGGGATCTAATAAACTTAATATGCAAACATTTAAGCCACATGTCATGATTTTTATTGGACAATTTTGAATAATTACCAGGGCTTATAAAGCTCAGGCTATTTATTAAAGCCAGCGGCATCATCTCGCTTTAATAAGCAGTCTATTGTTTTTTCTTTCCAAATTAGACAGAGCTGTCATTCAATTTAAGTCGGAAAGACTGACTGCCTAGGACGAGGAAAAAAACATTCACTTATTAAACAATAAGGCTGGTCTTATTCTGGTTTTTTCTCATTGTCAACAAAAACAGCACCGATATTTTCTTCACTGCACCCTACAGTGATACCGTGAATCATTAAATCAGGTCTAACAAATAGTTTCATGTTTTAAAAAAGGATTCCCTCATTCATTAAAACAGTGAGGGGCTGCTGTTTTCAGCAAACAGGAAGGAATGATGCAGTTGGTGGGAACTATTTACAGCGGTGGATGAATATATATAGTTGGTGCTCTGGTTAGTGTTTGCAGCAGCAGGATGGTGAAGTGTTTTTGGCTATTTCTGGAAAGTAATGGAATAAAAACAGATTTGATTTATCAAATTACTGTTTAAAGGGATAGTTCACCCAAGATTCAAATTTAATTCATTATCTACTCACCCTCATGTCGACTAAGAGCTGAGAGAAGTCCTCCGTGCCTTCTCTGAGTTACGGGGGTGGTCCAATGGATACCACTTTTCTTCGTCCAAAAAGACACACCAAAAAACATCCAAATATCTATCTATATAATAATAATGTCCCTCTTGTGCTGAAGCTCAGACATGAGGAATGAAATAATAAAAAGTCTATATTTTAAGCTCGTTTGTAGCGGAAGCTCCCAGTGTCTCAGTTCACTGCTCTTCCTGTGTCAGTGCAAATCTCGCGTGATTTGCACTGACCAGCGGAACAATGTCTCATATCGGGGCTTCAATACAAGAGGGACATTACAGACGAGCAGTATGGAGTTATTTGGATGTTTTTTGGTGTGTCTTTTTGGATGAAGAAAAGTGGTATCCATTCACAACCATTATATGGACGAATACTGCTGCGCAGAAAATTGCGGAAGTTTGGATTTTGGGTGAACTATCCCTTTAAAGTATAAAATACAGGATTTGACATTACAGACAAAAGCAAAATAAGAAGAAATAAGGAAGCTTAATAATAACAAATCCATGTTTCCTTTACCAAGACGTTTGCTCTCGCTCCACCTCCTCCTCCCCCACCACAGGTGTCACATCTGATGAGTGAGGTCACATGTCAGTCGCCCAAAATGAACATCAGAAGGAACCTCGAGAGAGAGGAGGCGAGGTAGGGAGACGGATTTCTGACTCACTTGTTTTTTCATTGCTCAATCAGCCAGTTATTCTGCCTGTCTAGATCCATGTGCATCTAGGTGACAACATGTGTGTGTGTGTGTGTGTGTGTGTGTGTGTGTGTGTGTGTGTGTGTGTGTGTGTGTGTGTGTGTGTGTGTGTGTGTGTGTGTGTGTGTGTGTGTGTGTGTGTGTGTGTGTGTGTGTGTGTGTGTGTGTGTGTGTGATGGTTTCTCTGCAGTTAAACTTAGTCTGTTCTTTAACTCGCCTGTCGACAACTGAATAAAACAAGAAGTGTACTTTGTGTGTGTGTCTCTGTCTATGTGAGTGTTTGAGTTGATAAAAAAAAAAACAAGTGGAAGAATGCAATTAACTTGCCAGTGTGTCTCTGGAGAGATGACAGCACTTTGAGATTCTTCTACCAACATAAATTAAAAGGATGCAGCCTGAGGCAAAGTTAGTCTGTGTCTCAGGCCTGACAGCCTCCAACGCCGTCCCATCGTGCCACAGGAAGGACAAGTGGACTCAGCTCTGCCACTCATTAATAAAGGACATTTGCATAACTCTCAAATTGTTTTTAAAATGATGGTGCTCATGAAAGGTCCACGACGTGGTGCCGCTGTTCTCCTCGTGTAATCCAGAGGCAATTAATGGAGGAAAAAAAATAGTTGTTTGGCAGTGAGTTTAATCTCATTACTACAGTACACATTGTGTTTTTTTAAGCTTTGTTATTTGTCTGTGCATTCAGCCCGGTCTAGACAATATGCCGTCTATTTCACAAGTAGGAGCACGACAAGCTGTTTATGAGATCTTGAGGGAAATGCGATGCTGCAATATGGCGGGGCTTACAGATAAGCCTCCCTCCATCGCACAAAGTCAAACAAGAGAGAGTTGGTTGGCAGCCTGCAGGCGCTCACTGGCGTTATTGACACAGAGCCTCCACCTCACATCGCCACATATTTATAAAGGTCTTTATGGAGAGATGCTTCAGATTGGGTTCGTTTTCTGACAGGATTTATGTGTGTGTGGGTTTATGAGCGTGTGTGTGTGTGTGACACCTGATTTATCACAAGTCAAGCCGGGTGTCCCTCATGTCCTTTTAGAGGAATCATCATCACTTCAGATGAAATGTTCACACAGACCATTAATTATTATGAAGAAATATTTACACGAGTTTGGTGGCTGGAAAGAATTGTTTTTTTTCTCGTGTATCCATTCAGCCAGAGCTGAAACAATTAGGCAATTAATCAATAAGCCAGTCAAAAGAAAATTAATCTGAAACCAGTAGGATTATCAGTTATTGGTTGTTCAAGTAATAGGCCATAATTAAAAATGGACTTCCCATTGAGGAGCCATTACCTCCTCTAGTGGCTCAAGCTAAAGAGACAATATGACCAAACCCCTAGGTGTGATTTTAGATGCTGATCTTAACTTTCAGAGACATATACAGCTGACGTCACCATGACAGCCTCAAAAATAATCAAAAATAAGATTTTTTAGCATTTTCAGACTCTGAAAAAAGTTGATTCATCTTTTTATCTCTAGCTGACTGGACTATAGCAATGCACTCTTAGCTACAAAGCATGCTTTATTAGCCTATATCAGTTCAATCTTATTCAAAATATTACTACCAGAGTTTTAACAGAAATAAAAAACCTTGCTGCATTGGCTCACCATAAAGCAACAAAGTGATTTAAATGTATTTTTGAATGCTTTAGCCCCTTCCTATGTTGCATATTAAACCTCTTCTTGACTAAAGGTAAGTTAAAGATACTTTATTGATGCTTTAACAGGAAAATATAATAATGCTACAGCAGCAGTGGTGTACCACATGGACACGACAGATACAGATACAGAAATATTGCACATCTCTATAAAAAGCCTGTAATAAATAAGAGTTACTGTAAATTAAATCTGCACTAAATCAGCTCATGGTGCTTTTAGCTACTATGGATCTGGAATAACCGATCACTAGAAGTCACGTCTTGTCTTTTTTACAAAGCAGTCTTGAAACGTATTCTTATGCATAATTGGTTGTTCCGCTTCCTTTTATTATTACTGTTTCTAATTTTCCTCTGGCCCTGTTATGTGATTTTTATCTTATCTGTATAGTCGGTCTTTGTTTTTGTTGTATGCCTTTCTCTGGTATAGCGCTCAGCTCACTATTATTGTTAAGCAACACTGAGCCTGTGCTTGTCATATGAAATGTGCTATAAATAAATGTTGACTTGACTTGAATGTGAGCTTCAGGTTGTACCTTTGCTAACAAGGATCTGAAAATTACATTTACATGTTAATCTTTGGACGTTATCTTCCAAACATTTAAAGATACGCAATGAACAAACAGTCGATTTGGCACCACAGTCTGAATCCATGGACTAAAAAAAAATCTGCAGAAACTGTTGCCAAAATCCCTCATCACATTGTTATCAAGCTGCAGATTTGCCAGGATAAAAGAACACAAAAAAAAAGGAATACCTCCAGTGACAAAAGCTCTGTAATCCTGATCAGACAGTGTCTGTGAGTAAACGCTGTATTTGTTCCAAAAAACGGAGAGGGTATCTAAATTACCTAATCATCAAGGAATAAAATTTGGCAGCAGTACACACAGTGAGCATGGATGAGACTAATTTACTAAACATACCCTCCAGTCTCATAATTACATGTAATTTTACCGGCATAATTAACTAATTTAATTACTACTCCTCAAGAGCATCAATTATTGATATTACAGAGCATTCAGATGGCAGGCAGAGCCCTCGACGTGGCACGCATTCAGAGGGTGATAAACACATGCTGGCTCTCCAAGAGTCTTGGCCAGCTTCCTGCTAGCTCTCAGCGAAGGGGGGATGAGCGAGGTAGAGACACGAGGAGGGAGACAGACAGAGAGAGAGAGAGAGAGGAGTAAATGAAACACTGAGGACGGAGAGCGTGCCATCACAAACATCCATCCACTCCATCCCACAGTTAATTAGAGTTTTTCATGGGCCTCATGAGGAATTTCAGAGGTGGACAAATGAAGATGTTTGCCCTCAGACGGCTGGGCGTCGGCCCCCGTGCAAAAAAAAAAAAAAAAGAAAAAGACAGAAGTATAGACACCATGTTGTCCTATGAAGAGCCTGTTTTCTATGACATCATCGCCTCCTCCTTTTGGAAAGCGTCCCAGCTCTTGACAATTGCACTAGATTAGTTGTCCATTATTTATCCTCAATGGAAGAACAACAGCTCAGCCACTGTCTCTATTTGTCATTTTTAATGAACTAATCCAGCCTCTCCATGTGAAGTGAACGCAGGTGTTGTTGATATGGTTGAACCAATAATACTCTGATAACACGGCGCATGCAGCGGCTTTTATTTGGCTCTTTTTCTATATAGTTGGCACGGTTAATATGCATCTCCACTCCACTCCAAAAAAAAGATAAAAGACACGGATAAATAAAGGAGCAGTTCATCTAAACAAACAGAGAAGCATCCACTGAAATGTTGGACATACACACTGGATTGTTGTGTCATCAACACTGGTTGAGGAGATAAATGGTTTCAAGTAGATATAAAGTACTTTAAAGGGTGAGGGTTCGAGTCACAGTCAAGTGTTAGAAATGCTTTTACAGCTGTAGCCTATTGGAAGGAGATGATGATGACATATATAAATAATAAACAAGCTGCACTCATGTTTTTGTGATTTTCTTTTTCTCATTTTTGCAAAGATTCCTTGTCACTGTGTTGCAGCTCAGTTTTAACAGAGTGTGTGCACATGACCTTGCATTGTCGCACCACTTTGGATCCGCTAGTGCACTCTGAGACCTGCAGAGCACATCACTCAGTCACAGTGCTCCAAAACACTGAGCATCAAGGCTGAGGAGGAGGAAACAACTTGTCTTTCGCAGAAAAAATAAACTGTTATGGTAATGAAATGTAGCCCACTTACATGCTGTAGTCGGGTTTATTGTAAAAATAAATAAATAAATAAAAAAGGTGCAAGCAGTGTTTTTTTAAACTTGAATTTATAGCTTCTAAAACAAGACAAAATCCATGTTTTTTTTTTTAGAAAAGTTGTATGAAGTAGATTAGAGATTGCAATATAAACAGTTCCTTAGACATATAATATCATTTTTATTATTTATTGTCATTATTATGAGCTATAGTTTCTCTATTTCTGTGTCTTGTGCCAACCAGCCGGTGTTTAGTTTTATGTGTCGCCTGGACAAATCAGAGAACCACATAACTGAAGCTCTAGTCAACCCTTTGAAAAGCTGCTACAGATCAACTTGTAGGCTGAGGTGTGGCGAGGTTTAGCTCAGCCCCTCTGCCATAACAGAGCTGAATAGATTGCGTCGCTAAGTGTCTGTTTAACATGTAGGGTGTATGGGTGTATGGGTTATATGTATGGGTTATATGTTTTTGTGTATCTTGAGGGTTGTGTGTGTTTCCTCGTACGAGGGTGAAAACAAGTTTCCTGTGAAGGACTAATAAAGCTGAATCTGAATCTGAGTTGGTAGAGCGCCCGCCACATATGTTGAGGCTATAGTCCTCGCTGCAGGCGGCCCCGGTTCGAGTCCCGCATCCGATGGCCCTATACTGCATGTCAATCCCCCCCATCTCTGCCTCCCATTTCCTGTCTCATCTCTACTATACTATCAATAAAGGCATGAAAAGCCAAAAAATAAATCTTAAAAAAAAAACACAAAAAAAACTTGTAGGCTGAGGTGCTGCGCTGGTGCAATAGCCTGCATGTATATCTTATAAAATATAATGTATTTTTCTTTCTTTTAACTATTTATACTGTATGATGATGTAGTATATGGATCTGTGTCTACAATAAAGCTTATTTTACAGAAATCAACCAGTAATTTGTATTTTGTGTTTCTTTTTCATTATGAAACGTAAATTGGAAGTCAGTTTGTACTGTAGATTTTGAGTTATTATGATCCTATACAGTACATGTACAGTATCTAAGTCTTACAGTACCTTTTGCATGTAAACTATTGTCTATTGTGTCTATCCTAAGTTGTACAGTATGTATGATTTGCATTGTGGGTGTGTTGGGCCCCGGGAAGAATAGCCATGATAAAGTAAAGTATAGTACGAAGGGATAGATATTCTATATACTGTCTGCTTGCCTACAGTATGTGACTAACCCTCCTGTGGCTCCTATCTTGCCGCCCCATGGGGGGTCCTGACTCTCTGGTCAGGAACATGCAGCGAGTAACAAGACCGTTTCAGGAGGGAACATATACACGGTTCAGAGCGGTTCAGGCCTGTCCCATGTGAGATGGCTGGCCTGTACTTGAAATGGTGAGGCGAGGCACACCGAGCACTGGGGTGAAAATGAAGTGTCTGACATCACCAGAGTGTGAGCGTGCACCCACGCGTGTGTGCGTCTGCGTATGTGTCACCATGTTTGTGTGTATTTGTTGAAAAGAGAGCGATACAAGTCAGGATGTGCGCCTGTATGTGATATTTGCGCTGAATACATGTCGCCTCACATGTGCACGATGTGAGTGATCTTTTTTTTTTGTATGCACGACAATATACTTCATGCACACGTTTGTGCGCGCTGACATATGTGTTTGTGCACTCACAGATGACTGCGAGTGTGTGTGCGAGTGCCCTGAGCATCTCCACTGCGCTCCTCTCTAATTATATTCATAACAGCAATCTGAATGTGCAGGGCCCATGATGAATGTGCCACCCAAGTGTGACTTGCTCCTAATAGGATTCTGGGATATGCCAGCAGTCGACAACAGGGCAGACAACACAGTGTCACACACACACCACTCATGCACACATAAATTCATGGACTTAAATTGCACAGAGACACAAACACAAACACACAATCATACACAGACTGTATAAAAAGTTCACATGATTGTGCCACTCGTTCATTCTCACTCACTTTCCTCCTCATTATCCCTCTCTCCCTATGAATTTGTACATCTCACCTTCACTGAGAGGTTTTCTCCTCAGCCCATACACTGTGTGTGCATGCACATGTGTGTGTGTGTGTGTGGCTCTATAAGCGCCAGTATTTGATGAATCTCGTGCTCCTTGTGAAGAATGTGTCAAAATCATGTGACAGATTTAAATGATCTTTCTCACTTACGCAAATATAAAAGAAAAAAGAAAAAGAGAGACAAGTGGCGTTGTAATAAAAGCCATGTTCGTCTCTGCCGGTACAACAACTCCCCAAGTCTTTACTTTACAAACTATACAACATATTTTCCTTTTCACTACCTGCCTGGTTGTTTCCTTCTGGTGCTGCAGCAGCACATTTATACACCTCTTATTCTCTGGTTAAATAAATAAATAAATACAGAGACATTGTGCTTTTATGCAAAGCAATTTACAATTTGCTTCTCATTTAAGGTTTTACACTCACACACACAAGGTGCAGGCTTGAGGAAGCCACACTTATAAACTCAAGCCATATCGACTCCACTACAACAATGACTGGCTGTCAGAAACAGGTGCTACTATTTGCATGTGCAGCATGTAGTCAAATAACAACTGAATATGTCACTCACGACATGACATGACATTAAAAGCTGCGTCAGCCGTTTTGCTCTGAGGTTTCAGGATGTGCTCCCTGTGCTCCGAGTAGCAGCAGCAGCAGCGGCGGCTCTGCAACAAATTTGCCATCTAGCCTTCAGCAGCGCCGCTCCCAAAGTTCAATATTTGTTGAGACTGTGTCACCGAGGTGTTGGTTCGATGATGTGGTCACTTCTGAGGCTGCAGGAGTGCTGGTCTGTCGCTGCGCTGTAGCCTCACATGGGGCTGTTCAAGATGCTTCATCATCGTTACCATAGACATGATGTTTTTAAACTGCAGCTTGCAAATGCTTTAAAGGGATAGTTCAACATTTTGGTAAATTGGCCCATTGCCTTAATCCCTATAGTTTTAGGAGTAGGTTTGTTATCTTTAATTGTTGATGCAAGCTATTTTTAGAACGGTGGAGCAGAGCCGTGAGCTGCTCAGAGCTACGCTATGGAGGCTAATGGGATTACCCTGACGGGAACGCGCATCAGCGGTTTTGCATGAATTTACCTCTAAAACAACTCTGTCTCATAACGTTATGTTATTATCTCATAGCGTGGTGAATGTACAGGTCACACCTTGTCCACCAGAGCGTTTTGGAGTTGTTGGATTGTGTATTTGATGAGATTGATGAGGGAAACCAAGAAATCCCATTAGCCTCCGTAGCGTAGCTCTGAGCAGCTCATGGCTCTGCTCCGCCGTTCTAAAAATAACTTGCACCGACAATTAAAGGTACTGCTATGACTATAGGGATTATGGCAATGGGCCAATTATGGGCCAAACTATCCCTTTAAAGCAACTTTATGGTAGCAATACATTAAAAATATACTTAAACTCTAGTGGAAGCATTAAGTCTCTCTCACACACACACACACACACAAAAGAAAATGCAAAGAATCCTGGGATGATGATACTCATTAGCATATTCAGGATTATTTCGACATCATTTGAATAAAGTGGGCTCTATAGGTTGCTGTATTTAATATGCTGTGTATTTTGTGCTCGGTGCTTGATTTCCATAAGAAAGAGCGACCTGCTCTCTACCGTCAAGATCAATTAGGAAGCTGCACCTATTCAGGTACAAAGAGATGAGATCTGAGACTTGGAGAGGATGTATGGGATAGGACATATAGTCGAACAGGCCTTTCCTCTGGGATGCCATTACCATGGTGAGATGGCACAGGAGGCCTTTACTGACACACACACACACTCTGCATCAATCCGTCAAAGTGTCAGCATGGTTTCTTCTCTCCTGCCTCCAAAGAAATCCATTGTGTCGGAGCAAAATCCCGCCGCAGCGAGCCGCAGAGAGGCGTCGTATGAACGCACATACACCTCTCTACACCGTACAGTATATATATACATTCATCACATCCATCCAGCCTGTGAATGACATCAAAGCCACGGCTGTTTGATGTGTTGGCCGTCTTGGTTTTGGTCCCAGATGAGGAAAAGGGGGAGTGACAGAAGGTGCACACACACACATGCACATATATAGATGCACACATGGACATTCACGCACACACATGCACACACACACATGCAGGCATGCACACAGGCAGGCAGGCAGGGTATCAGGCCCCCAGCGGCCCCCAGCAGGCCCTCAATAGGGCTCTGATGAGCGGTGGCGTTGATAGACCATCTGCATCTGTAATTGTATCACGTTGGATTACAGTGAGCGGGAGAGAAACACAAAAGAGGAGAGAAGAAGAAGAAGAAGAAGAGGAGAAACAGAGGGAGGGAAGAGGAGAGAGGAGAAGGAGGAGGGAAAGAACGAAGGATCAAACCTTCTTCTCCTCCTCCTTCTCTGTCTTTCTCTCAGAGACAGGTCCTTATCCTGGAAGAAAAGACTTAATCCCTTACGCCCCCAATTTATCACCTCACTCTGCTTCCTTGTAACCCCCCCCCTCCTCCTCCACCACCTCCTCTCTCCCTCTCTTTCCTTCTCTCTCTCTCTGTGCTGCTGCTGAGGGACAGCGGTGTCTCAGCTGCAAGGCTTTTTTGTCCCTCCTGGGAACCTGCCTGGGAGATTGATCTGCGCAAAGACTTTGGGGTTTTTTTACGCACCACGGAGCCGGCGATGTATCAAGATGTATCCGGCGTGGGAGTAGCCATACCTGTCGTATCCAATCATGGCTAAACGGACAGATGAGGGGAGGAGGAAGGAGCGCAGACGGCTGGAGACAGAGAGCGAGAGAGGGAGGGGGTGGATGGAGGGATGGATGAGGTCGGGGAGTTTGAGGTTGTGTTTGAGGCAAATTAAACAGCAGGAAAAAAAAGGAGAGGAGTTTAGTGTTTTATTCTAGATAAGGGTTACAGGTTATTAGTCCACTTTTCATCCCTGAAAGCTCAGATTTTCCCTGTGCCGAAGAATATATACAGTCTGCATAGATATTACATGTTCTACTATGGGTAATGATACAATACAATGCTGTTACACAACCAAACATTGTCTTCCAAAAAGACAAAAAATCACCATCACATATTTACAGAGACGTCAAACAAACAGCTCAAGACTCAGGGTCTCTCTGCTCCAAAGGCCAAAATAATGATCCAGTCAGTTTATCAAACAGAAGTGAAGACATCACTCTGTTTGCTTGGGAATTAAATCTTTTCATCTGAGAGGCAGTGACACAGTCGTACAGATCTTAGTGTTTCAAATCCAAGCGTGCTTCTCAGTGGATGATGTGTTTCAGCTCTACAGAGGCAGCAGACACTCGGACGGTTCCACTTAAATGACTCTGTAAAAGTTTTCTACTTTGGCAATCCATGGAGTGGTGGATAATGTGTACATTTCACAGTGTGCATATTTGTGTAGTCTTATCTGTCCAAACAAGAGATTATATTCTTGTAAGATGTGTTTTTGGTGGAAGGCAGAGAGCCTCCATTCTCGCTGTAACGAGTCATTTAACCATCACAATTACTCTGAAGCGGTAAAAAATCTAACATACTGCAGTTCATGGGTATCGGCCTTTTCGTTTTCTCCCCATATCAACTCTAGTCATATCTTCAGTTCGTCTTCCTCCACCTTCAAACTTAAGAAAGTGCACAACTATCCAAAAAACCACCATCAAGGGACGGCGCAGTGCAACATCACTGACATCAGTATAGATCCATCAATCAGATTCAGAACAGCAACAAACAAACAGCACCAGCACTTCCCTGGCTGCATTTTCATTTCTTCCACCACATCAGTAACAGCTGTAATGAGCTCATGCTGAATTTTTACCAGACACAACTTTCCCTCCATCTCTTCCTGTTTTCTCCTCACCGGCTTATTATGTTTTTCAATTTCCATGTATGTCCACTCTGCAGGACATAGGCTACACCAAGTGATTTTAAATGCACCGCTGCGCTGCCCTCAAATTTCTTGTGGTTGTATTGTGTCTGCTGCAACTCATGTCGGCTTCTTCTCTGAGGAGAAAAATGCACTAATATTCAGCTTTTGCACGGTCATGTGAAGCTATAGAGAAACATCTACAGTAGCTCCTAACTCCTGCAAACTCATGATCTGCGATGATGACGCTGTGACTCCATGGAGATGCTGGACAGACGGACGTCCCATGTGAAGGTACATGCAGGGACGCACCGGAAGAACTGCAGGGCTTCGACCTACTGTACACTTTCCGGGCCTTTTATTTAAAGGAAGAGAAGAGTCTGGCTTTCTGTTACCATAGCAACAGCGGAGAAAGAGGGAGAGAGAGAGAAGAAGAAGAAGAAATCACAGCTGGTATTTTTGTATACAATACTGCCGACCTTTATTGACTCTGATTTTACAAACCAAAAAGTGGTTTTCTATTCTTAGAAACATGAAGAGACTGTTCCACACTTTGCTCATGATAGCTTTGAATTGTCTTAAAGGGACAACGAGGAGTTTTGGAAAAGCAAAGTGTTTTCACGCTGCCTCCGCGCGCACCGTAGAATTCCTCCACTGGCGCAAGACGGACTCATGTTTTCATTCATCAAGGATTAAAGTCGGAGGTTCAAAGAGGTTCAATATTTGCCATAACGCCGTCCGAATCGCCGTTATTCTCATTTGCGTCCGCGAAACCGAAAGTAAGGAAACACTGGTCGCCTCGACCAGCATTTCCGCCACCACTAATAATAACAAAATAATGACAGAGACAAAACGATATATTGATCGAAAATGGACCCATTAACAAGTGCGGGTAGCGTAGATTCATCCACATTAACGTGAGACTGTTTTATAACCGAATAGAAACTCCTCGTTGTCCCTTTAAATGTCTTAAATATTTTAACATGTAGGCTATGTAATATTTGTATATGTATATGTATGTTTTCAGATTGAGCTTTTTTTTTTGTAGTTGTAGAAGTATTTTATTTTCACTGGGCATTTGTTTTTCTTGAGAGCTGGGCACCAACTTTCTGGTCAAATCAGCTGAGATGCCTCGGACCTGGAGTCAGACTCAAAGTTTAGAAACACCAGCTCTGTGTCTGGCCCAGTTTCAAGAAGCCGTCAACAGTGATGCCAGATTCAGGGAAAGAAAAACTTTCTCTAAGTGTTACCTGCTTAATGTGATTTGCTCGAGTGGAGCTGATACCTCGGCTCAGTGTTTCCAAGCTGGCCACAGAGTCGACAACACACTTTTTCTCCATTTCCTCTATTTTTTTCCCCACTATTTCCCAACAAACACACACACACACCCTTGTGGCTCGACCCCTGCATCAGTGAGATCCAGTGTGTGTGTCTCCGCTGTGTGCCGATGTATCTAAGAATCCTATTTTCCTGTTCTATTGTGTAAGTAGAGATAGAGGCCCCGTCACTAACAGCGCAAGGTCACCGAACACATCAGCACAAAGAGCCCTATCTGCTGCTCTCTGTCCATGTGTGAAAGTGTGTACTCTCTCTTTCTCTATCTATCCTCCATCTCTCTCGCTCTCGCTCCCTCACACACACACACACACACATACACACTCTGCAGTCACTCTTTCTTATTCATTCACTCTACAAGCCCCGAGCAGACAGCTCCTTGAATGTCCTGACCCCAAAATACGCTGAAATAGCCACAATAGTCTCCCTGACTATGAATTATCAGTCCTCTCAATCTGGACTCAGTCGCTACTACTTATCCCAGTGTGTGTGTGTGTGTGTGAGAAGAGTGTAGAGAGGTGATCGCACCGTAAGATCGGGATCAGACGGCACAAAACTTCATCATATTTGCATCATCCTCAGGAAAACAACAAGACAAGAGGCCTGCAGCAGCTGCAGCTCACCACTGTTGGTCTTATTTTTATGTCTGCAGCTCTTTTCTGCTCCCGTGTTGTGGCTGAAAGCTGCTTCTTCTTCTTCTGTGGCCAATATGAGCTGAAGTACAGATTAAGATGTATGCTAGTGGTATGAAATTTACAATATGTGGGTTTAAAGTAGGGATGCACCGATATGAAAATTTTGGCCAATACCGATATCCGATATGAATTTTTCTGTTGTGGCCGATAATCGATATTTACCGATATCGATATGCGCTGGGTTTTTTTTAAAGTTTCTGAGATGATGAAGTTTTGTACAGACTGAAAATCATGCAAACTGAATTTTTGAATGTCTTCCTTTATTTTCAGAACGTATTTTACTTCCAAATAACAAGGTTACAGGTTACACATGGCCAAATCCCCCTCTCCCTCCCCCTCCTTCTCCCTCTCCCGAAACAGCAACTAGACGGATATATTGTGCATATCGGCCCAATTTTACTCATCCGATACCGATACCGATATGTTAAAAAATGACGAACAATGGCCGATACCGATATTAATGCCGATATATCGTGCATCCCTAGATTAAATGGGGGATGATACAGAGGTATAGTTGGTTGTGGGTCTCTCTTACAGTACAACCTCCTATTACTGTTTATAAAGACATTACAACACCACTGGTTGTGCCCTTCCTCATGATGCTACAAATCTGTGCTATTTTTAATGTGGATCTGTTGCTCTAACTGGACTTCCTGGAGACTGTTTTATTATGTCATTGTAACCTGAGACAAACAAATGCTGTATTAGAGAGAACCAACCATTTGTTTTCATATCAGAGCTTGCAGTGAACGTGCAGGAAACTAATATACACACTATTCTCTGTGAAACAACCTGGGTTACAACTTGAACCTTAACACACACAAAAATAGCATTGTGATTCTCTGTCTTTAATAGTTTGAAACCACATTGCTGTAGTTGCAATGTTTTTGTAATGTTGAGAAATCTTGTCATTGATGCTGTTTTCTAAGGGTGGGAATCACCAGAGGCCCCCCTGATACAATACAGTACAATTATGATATTTGTGTCTCTATATGATATTATTGTGATAATAAAAAAATATTGCAATATGCTGCAATATCATGATACTATGCTGTATCAAATTTTTCCTTCACACCCACTGCTTTGTGTTTTTAAGTTCTCCGTCTCCTGTCCAGGGACTAGGAAAATTGTGGCAATATGAGAGCTGTGCACTGCCCCTGTCAAAATAAACAACCAAATAAAATAAAAAATTAGCATTATGAGCTGTTTAGCTATCAGTCTTGTAAAGAACTTCAGCCATCATTGTTTTCTGAGGTTATGACAGTCCCTCTGAGCTGCGCTGCTTCTTCAGGGCAGCCTGCAGGCTGAAGTGACTTCATGTCAGGAAGCGGTGCAGGCAGGTTAGCAAAGTTAGCTTCAGGAAAACAGAGGAAGAGACAGAAAGAGTTTCTTTCCACTGAAGCTTAATGCAGATTTTCTTTTAAATATTTTCTCTGGTAAAGCACTTAAACATTTCATTGCTGTTGTAAATCCAGGTGTATGTGCTGCAGAGAAACAGTGATGTCTGCGCGGACACGTCACGTGCAAAGCCCTTTCTTCACAGAGCCTTAAAGATCCTGAGCTTTCTGTCTCATTAGACAAGCAGAGCAGCCGTCATCACCATCATCTGATGACCTGCAATCATTACCATGCAGCATACCATCATTACCATTAATGATCTGCAAAGTTACACTCTGCTCTGCTCCTTGAGCAGTTGATGCACCACATAGGCCACAGCGCTGCACTCTTTAATCAAACGGCCTCCTCAGAAAATATATTTAGCATCTCTAAAGGGAAGAGTTTCTTCTTATCTCCCGTTTTCAAATCCATCATTGTTTGCCGACGCTCCTACTATAGAAATCCCCAAGTGAAACGAGTCACTCCTGGCCTGGATCTGAAAACAGACAAACAGTCCGCAGTATGTGGGCCAGTGTGTTGGGGTAAATGATTGTATGACATGAAAGGGATTAATCCTAATTATACAATGTATTCTTCCACTGACAAATGTTGTTGCTACACACAGGAAGACATACTTAGTATCTCAGCTGGTTTTGTGTGTTTTAATCCATGAGCATCCTCATTTTATCACATCTTAACAACCAAACAGACAACGTGTTCCTATAGGAAACAAATGACGGTCGTTCTTATGTTGTTGTGAGTGCATGAATTTCTACATTCACCGTCACACCTAAAACCAGGTTTTGCATCCCGTCTGAAAATAAAAAATGTTTGGTAAAGGTTAGGAAAAAACTGGTTTTGGTTAAATGTAAATTCCTTGCATTGCGTAATGAATGTAAATGACTTTTTCTGTATTAAACCAGAATACGATCTTATAAACTAGACCTTAGTGTCTGAACTTATTTGTCCAACCAGGTGGGAAATTTGATATCTGCTCTGCATCCATGCTGCAGCCATTAAAAAGACAATGTAAAACACATACTTAAATAAGTTTAATTTATAGTCACAATTAAAGCGCCTGATAGACACAGGAATAAATTAATTTTAAACCTGTTCAGTCCACACAGACGAACTCAGAGCGTCTTGCCAGAGGGCAGCAGTTCATATTCTGGGTGTAGAACATGTGACGTGACGTTGATAATCTCATTGGTCTGCTTCGAAGCAGCCTGTTTGAAGATAATCTGCAGGGTATGTGATTTATTTTTACAACCTAGTATTTTCCATGCAGTCTACATCATCCTCGTCGGTTCATTTCTGACCTGTAGCCTACTGTACTGACTTGCACGTACACATTATATTTCAGTATTAATAAACTGTATTTTAGAATTAACACAATATTGTCATTACATTGGTAGGAATTGTAATCCAGTTACTATTACGTTTTCTACTATAAACGTAGTATGTCAAATGTGTGCATGTGTGTGTGTGTGTGGCAGCACTGCAGCATGCTACATAAATATTGTAGTGGGTTCTTAACCATCCTCTAGAGCCTCCTTTTGGCAACTGGAAGTGAATAATGCATTACAGAGATGCAGGGAGGATAGTGCTTTATTACAGTTTTGAAGTATAATATGAGTTGTTTGCCTCTGAAACTGTTCAACAGGGGAAATGCTTCTACTTACTGTGGACCTCTTCTTCTTTTTTTGGGCCACTCTGTTTTTTTCTTTTGATACATATTTAATAATTAGGGTTATCTCCTTTTCCCTGAAGCAATAAACGCACACACACACACAGAGAGAGAAGAGCATTGTCTTTTCTGTTGTTGTTTTTTTAAATCATAGAAGTAAGACACGTCAATACGATTTGAAAGCTGTGATCAAAGCTGAATCTTTTTTTTTTCTGTTTGTTGCATTTTGGTTTTTCTTCTCTGAATATTTTTGTGCTCACTATTGGTGTTTCCATGGTGATATAAATCATTTTTCTTTTCTACTTAACAATGGATCAAATGGAGCTAAAAACAGAATCAAAGCAGCTCGTGGATGCAGTTTGAACTTTTTCTTTAAATAAAAATAAAAGACAGAAACACATCCCCCCAAAAGCCTCAGAAATTCTGTGGTGGTTTAGAAAAAGAAAATGAGAGAATTTCCATTTCCTGCTCATATCAAAATAATCTGTTCATGCAGAATTTATATGAAACAAAGCATCAAAGGTTTTTCTGACCTTTCAGGATCATAAGTCGTCTCTTCTCCCATGCAGACTTTATTTATTATGATGCACCGTCCTGCTCCCCACACACAGAGCGATATGACACCACATTAAAGCATGACAACGGTTTCCTCTCAAAATCACAGAGGCAAATGAGTGTTGGGAGAAAATTAACTGTTTAAAAAGAAGAAGAAGAAGAAGAAAAAAAGCACAGATAGCTGAGCCTGTAACTTGAAATTGACTGTGGGTATAGTTGAGGAGATAAAGTGCAGAGAGGCCTGAC
The DNA here is from genome assembly GCA_030347415.2 of Decapterus maruadsi. Taxonomy (NCBI): domain Eukaryota; kingdom Metazoa; phylum Chordata; class Actinopteri; order Carangiformes; family Carangidae; genus Decapterus; species Decapterus maruadsi. The sequence continues at coordinate 6,387,822 of CM064894.1, forward strand.
TCCCTCTCTCTCCCTCTTCTGCTCTTATACGATGTGCAGGCTCTTTCATCTGGTAAACAAATGTCTGAGATCTAAGAGCTTTCCCATAGTTGTTATGCTAACCTTGGAGAGCGAAGCCACCCCATTTGCATTTGAAGGAGCTAAATATTAGCTAAGAAAAGAGAGCGCTCCCATTTAAAGGCATGAGAAAAAGTCTGCTGCCTTTGGTACCTAACCATCTGTGCTGGCTTCTCTCCCTGCACCGCAAACACGACTTCAGGAGCTCAGGGTGACTGACTAACTGACTGACTGACTGACTGACTGACTGACTGACTGATGGACTGACGCCGTATACACTTTGAGCCCATGACTCTGAAAATAAGCCTTTCTTGCACCACATCTATTAATTCAGATAGGCTCCACTGCTTTGCTCCATCCAAATAAAGCTGTTTGGATTCAAGACCAAGCAGGCAATTTTCCATGACAAGTCCATTTTTGAAAATCTCAAGGTTTCAACTGTGTGATTGTGTGTGGATGCTCAAGCCAAATAAAAAACCACTACTGATGTGGTGGGATATAAAACACACCGTCTTAATCACTTCACTTGCACTTTTTTTTGAGAGAGTAGATTGTGAAAATTTTTCCTAAAAATGTTTCTAGTTTCACTTTCATGGTCGTAGTATTTAGAGCTGCAAATAACACATCTGCAGACTAGTGCATTGTGCCAACCGTGTTGTATAACTTTACCATGTAACATGACATGAATATCTCTTATAAATCATGCTCTGCCAGCAGAAATGCTAAATCTGCATTGATCAACCACACAAAGTGAAGTTTGTTCACAGCCTCCCAATAAATCTGCTCATTAAAGGGGAACTATGCAAGTTTTGCTAAGAAGGCATTGGATATCGTTATATATCGTATTATGATGTTTATATTTGTATGTTCTAATGTCAGTAATAAGGGAAAGGCAGGTGTCTCTCTGATTGGTTTATTGTATGTGATGCCCCAAAATGCTCCAATGATTAATAAAGAGACTAAGTGCAACCCCCTTAAACAATGCAAAAAGATTTAGACGATTGAAAACAGAGCCATGACTGATTCTGACCTTTGTGTCCTTGATGATGCTCTGAACCATAGACTTCACTAACAATTTTTGTAGGTTTGAGTTGTTGAGGTCAATTAGCCCCCGCAAGGAACAAAAACATCTGTTTTTTTTTAGCATAACAGCTGGATTCATTTTGATTTTTGACCACAAAAGTGGTAGAGGTCCCTGTCTCTCAGCTTAAAGGGACTTCCTGTTAGGTGTGACCGCACCAATAGCTAACTTTATGTAAAACACTGAGAGGATCGATTGACTTTTACATGTGAAACACATCGATTTCCAGTTTCAGTTCTTCTCTACAGCCTCACTGGTTTGTCGCAGTCAGCCATAACATTATGTCTAATTAGTGAACAAACCGACTTCCACTGCTGAGATCATGTGATTTCCTATCAGCTGTGTGACGCCTTTTATAAAATTATATATTTTCATACTTGCATGTATGCTCGTGTGTGATCTGCATATTAAATTGTCAAGTTAATGGAGGAAACAGCACTGATTCTCTTTGCCCATTTTCTCCAGAAAATGAGGTCGGGGGTCAGAAATTAATTTGGTGGACAGGATGCATGCTGGGTCACAGCTCCCAGTGGGAGGTCAGAAGAGCTCGCCTCTAAACCCTGCTGCTGCTGCTGCTGCTACGGCTGCTGCTGCTGCTGCTGCTGCACTAGAGGGTGTATACCTGTTACACCTTCAGATGGAGAGGGCACAAACACCCTGGAGCACAAAGAACACACACACATATACACACACGCTACTGCTAACCCATAAAGGCGTGAGCAGCCGCCCACTGCACACACTACAGGGCATGAAACCTTCATTCAACCTCTATAGCTTCCTTCACATACCACAACACATTCCTACAAGACAAGAGCATCTGAGCCTCATCCCTCAGCAACACACACACTTGTTTTCCTAGCTGAATGAGAGAGGGGGAGGGGAGGGGGGTGATGGAGAGGTTTATGCAGAAAAGTCACATCTATGTTTTGTTGCAATGAAGCAGAAGAGTTCATTTTTATGTATATATTCCCTTTTTGCTTCAAAGCAAAGTTAAAGATAAAGTTGTAAAAAATGATTTATTTGAAGAATATCCTAACTTTTCTCTGAGCAGCAGCTGCAGCAGCGTCCTCTGCAGACACAGCTGCTAATTACAGGAAACAGATTAATTGAATCTTGTTAGGAAAACAAACACTAAATCAATACGTCAATACAGTAAAAACCAACAATCATGCTATGAAACCATGTTGCATCAGTTTATAACTCATATTTACCACTGAGAACATCTCGGCCCACAGCTCCGTGTAGCACCAGGAAGTGGTGGAAGTGAAAAAAAAAAGTTGTGGGCATCCTGACGTAGATGAAATCGACAGCTAGCAGGTCTGTTCAGCATAAAATTTAAATCTATATTAACAAAATACAAAGATGACACTTCACCAATGACGCTGGAACATCTACAGGCTCAGACACCGCAATTATTTTGTACCATCGTTTAAAATGGTTTCCATTCATCTGTATAAAAACAGCTGGATGAAACTAACAGAAATGTCATATTTCCATCACTATTTCCATCGTTTTCCACCATTTGAGGTTTGACTGGCGCTCCTTTAATGACATCATCATGCTGCGCCCCAAACTGTTTATATTCGACGACCACATTTCAATGAGCAGCTATTGACATGAGCATCATGGGTTTAGTTGGAAAGTCATATGCCAAACAGAAATGTTTTTCTTATTTTTATGCTGCAGTGTTTAACGGCAATAAATGGTTCCTCTTCTTCATAAGGTATATGTATTATTAAACAATGTTTAGGCTTGTACTATAATGGCAGAAAATGATCAGAATTAAATCATTATTCACAATTATTTGTATGGCAATTAATCATTAAAGTGACTTTCACTCTGCGTGCACAGTGAAATTCTTGGACTGGCGGAAGACGGACGAAAGCGAAAGCATTTGCCAAGAATGTTTTCATTAGTCAAGAACGAAAGTCGGATGTTCGTGACGATCAGATACCGTCGTAGTTCCGACCATAAACGGTGCCAACTAGCGATCCGGCGGCGTTATTCCCATGACCCGCAGGGCTGCATCCGGGAAACCGAAACTAGGAAATGCTGGGCGAGTCGACCACTAAATAATAATATCAAAATTAAAGCCGCAAGCGGCGATGACGGCCCTCGCTCGACCCATGCGACCACGGGGCCCTGAGGCGCACGGGGCTGTGACGCGAAGCGAGAAGGGCGAAAAAGCGCTGCGGGAGCGGAAAAACGCAATGCGTGGTTCGTCCACCAGGTGGCGCTACGAAGCCAGATGCGGGTAGGGGCGTTCAGGTGCTGACCGGGATCAAACACCTGAAGTTTGAAGTGAATCGGACAATGTAAATGTAAAACAGGTCACTTCCTGTTACCACCAGGGGGCACATTTGTATGAACCCAGATGTGGGTAGGTGTGTTCAGGGGCGGAGCCTCATCAAATATGTAAAATTTGAAGTGGATCAGACAATGTAAGTGTAAACCAGGTCACTTCCTGTTACCACCAGGGGGCGCATTGAGTAAAGTGGGCGTGCCATACATGGCAGCGTTCAGGGTGGAGCCGTCATCATCTTCAGCAAGTTTGAAGCTGATAGGATGAGGTATGTGGGCGTTAGAGCTGTTAGAAGGTGAAATGGCGAGGAAACGTGAAGTCGCCAAAAATAGGCAAGGCCGCAGAAGCCACGCCCTTTGACGTAGAGACCTATGGAGCACAACGTTGGATCAGCATGGCATCTCGATGATCTGCAGCCAATTTGAATTCGTTCGGGCTAAATTTGTGGGAGGAGTTAAAGATTTTAATGTAAAAAATGGTCACTTCCTGTTACCACCGGGGGGCGCTTTGAGTAAAGTGGGATATTGATACATTGGGCGAATCAGTGACTCACCGCCATAATGACCTACAAGTTTGAAGTTGCTAGGATAAAGTATGTGGGCGTGACAGCTAACCGAATTTGGGTGGCGTTCGACCTAAGTTTGGCGCCCAAGGCCACGCCCTTTGACCTATCGACCTAAGCACAAGCTGTACTCAGCTAGGTCTGAACATGTCATCTATCAAATTTGGAGCGTGTCGGGCAAACCGTTTTGGACGAGTTAATTTGGCCCAAAAACGATCAAATCAAAATGGCCGACTTCCTGTCAACATTTCATGACGACGTTAAGAGGCTTTTTTGTATATCTGGGTGAGATACATATGTGTACCGAATTTTGTAGGTCTACGCCAAAGTAAGCAAAATTCCCTATGGGCTTTTTTGAAATTTGTAGGGGGCGCTATTTCGCCATTTCGCGTCGGACATGCGCCACCACCACATATATCGAATTTCGGAAGAAGCCGGACGTCCGGCAAAAAGCTCACACATTTTTGAGTTGGGGAAAGGGGCGAAATTAGGGTTTGAAGGTGGAGAAGAATAATAATAAACAGCACGATTTCAATAGGCCTTCGCTGGGCGAGTGCTACTCGCCGCTCGGGCCTAATAACTATAAAGACAAAACGATTTATCGGAAATGGATCCATTAACAAGTGTGGGTAACGTAGATACATCCATATCCACTCTTCTAGGTCTCTTTAAGTAAAACTTCATGATGGTGAGAGCCTTATAGCCAGGAGTTGTGTTTTTGTTTCAAGCCTTGGTACGATCCAGTGGAAAGGACGGAGAAACTCTGGGAACAAAGATGATTTGAATGGAATAAAAGGGAACACAGTTTTGTTCTCCACAGTGGTGCTCTTCTAACACGATGATGATCTGAGAAGCTGCTGGAAAACCACATGACACACTGGGTCATTACTGTACATGAAGTCGCCAGGACTTTGTATTTGTTTAACAACCATAAACCGCTGCGAGCGACATCCATCCATTGCATTGCACACTATTTACACACTCATGCTGTTCAACATCATGTTGTCTCTTCTTGTTCTGCTGCCTCGTGGCTGCTGTCTCCCACTGCAAACCTTTGCTCCCGCCTTGTTGCATATGAAGGTATCTCTCCTCCTGCACAAATGGAAAGTGGTGGTTGTACCAAAAAAGGAAAAAAAAAAGAAACATCAGCAGCCAAAGCTAATGTGAACTAATGTGGGTTCGGCGCTTTATTTTTATTACTTGGATCTAACTTTTGCTTTTAATGAGCGAGTTTAGTTTTTGTAGATTCAAAGTTTCATGGCTTCACTTGGATGAATAATAACGTTGGGTTGGGATCAGCAATCAACTCAATAAATGCTTCCAGATCAGCTGTCAGAGACACACATCCATGCACACACACACACACACAGTCAGTGTCAGTGCGTGCGTGTGTTTCTGACATAAGGAGAGAGTCAACCTTCACCCTCGCTGCTGAAAACGCACCTGATTTGCATTTTATCCTTTGCAACAACTCAAAAAGTTTGTGTAGCATTTGAATGACGGTTTAATGGTATGCAAACAAGGAGGAAAGATGCACTGAGAGAGGAAAGAAGAAGAAAAAAGAAATGAATATGATGAGATATTATATTCCCATGCTCTAGATTTACTCTTCTTTCTTTCTTTCTTTTTTTATTTCTTTCTTCCGTCTTCTCCTCCTTCTCCCCATCCTCTCTTTCAATAACATTCCAGTCAGTGGTATGCAGTTGGATCATAGTGATGCAGGGTCTCTGTTGGCGTCCAGGGTCGCCGACAAGAAAGACAAGGAGCAGATGGTGGTCTTTGTCATTCCCTCCTCTTCTCAGCCTCCTGGCAAGCCTCACCGCCTCCCTCCCTCCCTCTCTCCCTCTTTCTCTCTCCCTCTCTCCCTCTCTATGTGCCACCACAGCAGCACTCTGGGAGTCTGAATAGTGTCCCAACCTCTGCAATGCAAGCAGCCTTGTAGGTATGGACCTCAGCAACCAGATGGTGAGATTATTTGGAGCAATTAATTCTTTGAGAGAATCAGTGAGAACATGTTTGCAGCAGAGATTTGGGGGTGCATGGTTGAATGACATTCCTCCTTAAAGTCCCTCCAAGAAAAAAAAAGGAGAAGTTTAGAGGGGGCGGGAGGCTTCCAGGAAGAACAGGGTGTAAAAGAAAAGGGAGGGTTTTCTTTCTCTCTTTTTTTTTTCCGGTAAGAAAAGCGTGCGTAAAGTATGAGAGGCTGTGTATGGGAACTTTTCTTAATGAAAAGGGGCCGAGGGGTCGGCACAGGAATTTCTACATTCCAGAGCAGAAACCAAACAGGAAAAACATGTTTTTATATCAAAATATACTGAGCATCTAAATATGGAGACTTTATTAGGAACATCTGAACAACTGCTCATCCGATAAGCCAGTCTTATGGCAGAAGTGCAATGCATAACTTAAAGGGATAGTTCACCCAAAATTCAAATTTCACTTATTATCTACTCACCCTCATGTCGACTAAGAGCTGTGAGAATTTTCAGAGTCCTCCGTTCCTTCCCTGAGTTACGGGGGGTCCATGCAGCAGTATTTGTCCATATAATGGTTGTGAATGGATACCACTTTTCAAAAAGACACACTAAAAAACATCCAAATACCTCCATACTGCTCGTCTGTAATGTCCCTCTTGTATTGACACCACGACATGAGAAATTGTTCCGCCAGACACAGAGAGAGCAGTGAACTGAGACACTGGGAGCTTCCGCTACAAACAAGCTTAAAATATAGATGTATTTCATATTGAATTTTGGGTGAACTATCCCTTTAAGTATAAATATCAAGAAGGAGAAAAAATGTGATATATAAAACTGTAGATGAGTATTTTTTGCTGCACTAGCTCCATCAGCTCATGCACATCAACACCAGTCTATCATTATTTGAATGCTCCAGATCTGTTAATCCGACAGTTTACGACTACTTCCTGCACGATGTTGCAGTTGCACCATGTCATGAACGACTCAAACTGCTTTTATCAATGTGACAATGAGTTCATCCTCCCCATGGTCACCACTCACCATACCTGAACCGAGCAGTGCACATGTGGGATGTGGTAGAACAAGAGATGTTGCAGTATACGACAGCTGCAGGAATTGATTGAACTGCAACACGGACCAGAATCTCAATCTCATGACACCAAGAGCCGAGGATGTTTGGAGATCCTGCTTCACCCCAGGATCAGTGTGTGTATATATAAAAACTCCGGGCATTCAATAAAATAAATTCCATCACATTATGAAAATCAGCAGTCATGCCATGTCAACTAATTAGCTGTCCAAAGCGATCAATCAGCATATCAATCAATGTGTCCATCAGTTAGTGCGCTGCCCTTTCAGGCCCAACAGTCTGTTGTGCTAAGCAGTGACATGAGGGCTGTGATCCGTCACCACGCCGCATCATGGACAACCCGATGACCCTGCAGGTCACAGGGTCGAGTTCCTCATTAAGTCTGACACTGGTTTTGTCATTAGTCTTTTCTCTGGCTCCTTCACTGAGGATTTAGACTCTTTTCTTATTTCAGCTCCTTCTCATTTCCCACTCCTGTGAATTAAACATGTCGGGTGACGGCTGGGTCGGGTGGAACAGGTGTTTCTGTCTCAACCCCGAGAGTGGCACTTTATTCAAATGTTATATTATATGTATTATCTAAAAGCAATAAATATTCATGTTGTCACTGTGGCTCAGCATTTGTATGGACAACAAGACTTTCTGCTTTATAAATGAGGCCCAATTAATAAATCATTACTAATGGTATATAGGTCGGGTTTATTAAGTAGTAATTAGTTCATTTGACAGATATACATGCCATGAACTCCTAAATGAGCAGTAAATGAGAGTCAACAGCAGTGGATCCCAGTGTGTCTCAAGGTTATAGGCCCTGGGTGCTGAAATATTTGTTTAAAGTATTATGGATGTACATTTCCAAAAGAACTGGTAACATTGACAACAACATTATTTCTAAATGAGAGATGTCTAGAAAGCTGTGTCACATGCAGTTTGTTCAGTTAAACGTGGTAAACACAGCTCTCAGTCGCAACAGTTTCTATTTACTTACAGTCTGTTAGATGTTTTCAGGCACAACAGGCATTAATAGTCAGTGTCAGAGCAAATGACAGCAGGTGGAGTCTCTTTAGCCACAAAAATATGTAGAATATTAACCTCTTAAAGCCTGAACTGTCAAAAAATTGACAGAAAATTCAAATTCTTTGAAACTGGAGTCTCTATTTGACCTCCTGACCTGGCAAACTATTGGAATGTATTGCTCACAGGTTATGTGAGATGTTTAATACTGTACATAAGATTTTTTTCAGGAAAAAAGTGTGACACTGATGATGTAGAGGTCTCAAAAACTGCATATTAGATATGATACACTTGGCGTTTAAAAGTTAACAACTGGCGTGATGAATAAATGAATAAGAACATTTTTACATCTAGATGTCCATCTTTTTAGTACTTGAAAACAACAAAGTCAATTTGAAAAAGAGTAATATAACTAATTTACTTCCATCATTTTGTTTAATTTGATTTATATGAAGCAGAAAATTCATGTGAGACATGATAAGTGAGTAGTGGGGAGGTTCCTTGTTGTGTTTAAGAACAAGTTCGACTACCACTTTCTATGTACATAGTTGAAGTGAGTGAAGAAATGATGTGTCCACATTACTGTAAGCTCCTCTGGTGTTTGACAAGCCTGAGACAAACAACTCGTGATGTCACTGATGTTGTGTCCATCTGTGCGCCCTCGTGTTTCTCTCTGTGTCTCACATTTTTAGCTCACGTCGACATTTTGCCACCAAACTTACAACATCAGCAAAGGAAGCCGAACGTCCGAGTGTTGTTGACTCAGATCTGGGAAATGTGTGAGTCAAACAACGTTTTTAGCCAAGACACGTTACGGCTGGGAGCGTTTCTGCTGCCTGTTAAAGAGACGACAAGCAGGGCAGCAGTTGTGTGTGACTATAGATGCAGCACAGGTGCACCTGCTGTGACACACACACACATATTAAAATATCTGTCTGCACCTACATGTTGTTGTTGGGTGTACAAACAGGTCAGGGCAAAACCGAGCTGTCATCCAGAGCACCAGGTCAGGAGTTATTTGATGTGACTATATGGCGGGAATTGGGGAAGTGAAAGTAGCAGGTGGGGGAATTATGAAAAACTCCCAGTGTGGCCACAACAAGAAATCAGTGAATAACATTTTTAGACTTCGACTAAACTGCTTGTGACCTAAATGAGTGTGGCCCAGAACACAGATCCCACATTTAGCACAGTTAATCTGAGAATAGATCATGGCTACTAAACACAAACCCCACAGGTGGACCGACACATTGTATACCTGTCTGCGGGGACAGATTGCTAGCTATCCTTTTTTTTTTACACTAAAAAAACAGGTCAATACTTTAATTTAACTTATGATGCATGTGTGTGAGTGTTTTCAAGTAGGTGTGTGTGTGCTGTGTCTATGTGTCTGTGGTTACTCAGGTTGCAGAATGTAAACAGTGAATGCACCTGTGTAAATGACACACACAGAGCTTGTTGAGTTGAGCTGGGAAGGCCGGCAGGGAATATGACATGTTGTGCAAAATGTGTCACCTGGAGAGTGTACGAGAAAGACACCACGGACACACACACACACACACACACACACACACACACACACACACACACACACACACACACACACACACACACACACCTGAGCCAACCAGTTCACATACACAGATCTGGGTTCAGGAGACACCCTGAAGCTCTAGCTGCACCTGATAGATAGTTAAAACTGTGCACTCATGTGTTAGGTGCTGTGTACTTGGAGGGATTAGGGACTGTGGTGCGTGATGTAGTAGCAGCAGACAGACAGAATAACAAAAAAAAATATTTAAAAATAAATAAATAAATAAAAACCCAACCCACCTGTTGGGTATTTTAAAGGTCCCATATTATGCTATTTTTCATCTATTTCATATGGTTTTAAGTTGTCCAAGCATATTGTATTCATAGTGTATTGTCCCCAAATCAATCTGCAGCTCTAGATCTCAGTAATCTAAAAGTGTCTCTCCAGAGCTCTCCTGAGAACGAGCTGTTTCTGTGTCTGCACCTTGAAATGCAAATGATTATGTGTAAACCACGTCCACTCCACAGCTGTCAAATGTGGTTTTCACTAAGGTACATGTGCCAATGTTGACATTGAGACAGCAGGGGTCGGGTATTGATTTCCACCTCGCATCTTGTCTGAAAAAATACGTGTCTCACTGTGACAGAAGGAGATCGCCTACATGGTGAGGCTCCTACAGCCATCAAACTGTCAAATACAGTAAATGAAACGAGTGAAACTGAGGAGCAGCACAAACTGTAGCCTACACTGTTACGGACTGATGAGAAGTTACCGGAGAATATGGTTTTGCGCCGTGAGAGGAGACTTCCTCGTTCAGATCAGATCATGTCTCTCACTCCGTGATGAGGACCGCTGCACCGCAACTGATGAGAAGCCGCCAAGCCAATATCCGCGGTTTCATTTTTAATGACGGCTGGGCAGCTGTTTTTCAGTCAGTGATTCAAAATGATCACCTGCCGCTTCTCCCGTATCTACGTTTCATGTGAAATGACGGGCCGACTGACGGACGAGGGGGGGTGGAGGTGGTGCGACTCTCGCTGATCAGGAAATGGCTCACCGGGCGGAGCTTACGTTTTTCCAGACTTGCCCAGGGGGAGGATAAGGAAGTACCGGGAGGTGGAGTTACTCGAGTTCAACACATCCTGACGTCAAGTCTGCCAGCACTTTCAATTCGCCCGTTTGGAGACACGGTCTCAAAAAAGTGTAAAAATCAATAGAGGGAGTGAACAGACTTTTTTCACCTTCAGGCGTCATAGAAAGGCCCCGGGAACACATAGGACCACTACAAAACCTCTAGAAAGTGGATTTTCATAATAGGTCCCCTTTAAGTCCCAGTCTGGTCGACAGTGAAAGCCGTTGGTGAAGACCTCTCTGTCACCCATCACAACCAACCACAACCAGACAACCAGCCGGCACAGCTGGTGTCAGTTTAAAGGTCATCACTGGGAGTAGTAGTGAAAGTTTCTGAGCTGGTGAGCACCTGAGACTTTCAGGGTTACACTGACTGTACCACATGTAGCCCACCCATCTATATGTAGCAACAACGCACACAGTCACTTCACCAATCACTTGAACCCATGCGCCTACTACACCTCCACCTATTTTATGCACGGTAAAGTAAAGTAATTTCCTCGTTATCTCACAATTGTGCATCCCACGGTGAAGTAATACACATTTCCAAACAACTATTTCAATAATAATACTCAACATAAACATATGTCGTTTTCTGATGCATTAGTGATGCCAATAACATGAAAAATAAATGTAAAAACAGATAGAAATGATCACTGCAATCATTTTAAAGGTGTAATCATGGGTCAGTGTGCAGAGTTTAACATACTCAAAAAATGCTCAGATGTCTTGGAGGAATAATAAATATATTTCTCTCCACATACTGTAGATTTGTCATGTTTGAATGGACACATTAAGATTACAATGAAAAAACAATGGCTGAAAACCATGTAGCTGTTGGGATTGATGATGCTCACATTATCTTGACTGTACTGAGACACTTTTTACTGAATAGTGCTGCATTGATGTTGTTGAAAACACCTGTGTCTCCTCCTATAGCCCCCTGCACACTGGACTAAAAACCCCATTAACACCTGCAAACATCTGGCCTTTGACAAGGGCACAATGAACGTTTATGGCTCTGTTGTATCATGAGCTTTTCTATGCAGTCGCAGCTTTTCGGGTCGGGCGAACACTGTAAACGCACCTGTCACCTGCTCAACACAGTCTATGGTTATACTCACAGCACAGCAACGCTAGCCATGCTGACTGAGTGCAATAGTCGCCCTGCAGAGAAAGTGCAGTGGAATAAGGTTTGATTTTTAAAAAATAATAATTACACAGTAATAAGCATTAGTTAAGCATTAAATACTGAATTCTTCATTTATAATGCATGAATACTCATTAGTAGTTTATAAACACAGTTAAAAGAAGAAGAATTCAGCATTCATTGATGCTTAACTAATGCTTAATAGTGTGCACTTATTATAAAGTGTTCCCGAATTTACATATTTAAAGGCCAAAGTGTCTCAGTTTGAAGCAGCTGCTTCAGAAAAAACAACAACTAATTATTACACTAATTGTGGCACAAAGGTATAGGTATAAAAGGTGTAAACATCTGTGGAAAGGCCTGTTGGACAGGGCTGAATGTTATAGATAAAATATTCATAATCATTGTTGCTTTGCATTTATGAAATCCTCAGCGCTTGTAATATTGCACAATGATGCGGTCGAAAAAAAAGTAGTGACCACTTTTCTTTGCTTGTTTACACATTGTTAGTAATGTGTATTTTTGTAGTTATTCTGTTTTGCAACAAATGTTCTGGACAGAGTGTACACATGTGGTTTGGCAAACTATGATGATAATGTTGGGTCCTGTTTCAAATGATATGTAATGGTGCTTTATGTGTTTAGACAACATTAGATCATTTTTATAGGTGTGTATACTGAGATCTGGTATCACTTTTTGAAATATAAGTTTTCAATTTTCCACTTTATGAACTTAATGTTAAAATCCCTCTACATAAATCCAACACATTTAAAAGATAGGGCTATAGGAGGAGGATGGTAAGCTCACTACCATCCACTCAAGTGATATTATCTTGTGTTTTTACCAAAGAAGAAGAGTAGATGTGTTTGGCCATGTGTGCAAATCTCTTGCACAGATGTGAGCTTCTTGCAATTTCCACTCTGTGTGTATGGTTGTAACACTGGTGGCCTGCCACAGGAGAGTTTAGCTGAAATAGATCTAATGCAATACTTGTATGTACCAACTCTCTGGTTTTTTTCTTGAACTATACACACTTGTCAGAAAAAGGGGGGGGCGGGGGGGGCAGACTGGTTGAGTAAGTGGCCTCTCTTTCTCTCTGTCTCCACACTGTGTAGCCACAACAAACACAAAGGTTCACCTATCAGGCTTATCTAGTAAGCTAATGAGTCTCTGGTTACCAACCTCCGAGTCCCCAGTCAGCACGGCTGCTATAAACCTTTGGGGAAGTAGAACCAAAAACCGGCCACGATTGGAGAAGTTACACGCAGAGGAAGCGTGAGAAAGCAAACTGAAGAGACAGAAGGGCAAAGAGATAATGCACACTCACATTCCCCCTTTGTTCTGAGCGGCTATGAATGATTGCATGTGTTAAACATGAGGTCCATCTACACATCAGCACATCACAGGACAAATAAGAATAGAGCATAACAAGGTTACTGAGCAAAGAGTCAAAGTGCACACTGTTTAAATTCATGCTTACACACATTAGCCTCACACAGACAGACACACACACAATGTAAACTATACATTGAGGGCTACAGGCCTCGTCCCACCAGCAGCTCAGTGGAAGTCATTTGACCTTACAGTGGCTGCAGAGCTAGAATAGCTAACATTAACCAGTTGGTCTAACATGAGTTGTCACAACATTGCATGCTCCATGTTTTCTCCAACTCTTCGCCGGTACTTTACTGTCTGAATTGGACACCAAGAGTTTCATACAACCATGATTTAGCACGTAGGTTAGCTCAGCAGCTAAAGGGCAGAGCCGATTCTGCGTAATTGCAACAATTGTTGTTGTTGGACCTCACACTGATTCACAAAATAAAAAAGCGGATGATGTGTTTACAGTTTGTTACTTTTAATAGGCCTTGGTGACATTCAATACCCCACTCAGTACTATATGACTTTGAATGTCAAGTCTAAATCAACCCCAAGCTGCACTTTTAGCTGAATTTGGTGCCATTTCAGATTGAAAACCAAAACATGTCGGGCTAAAATGGTGATTCGTAATGACAGAGTAGAAAAATTAAATAAGTTTGTAGGTGTGTAAATGATCAATAATTGGTATTATAGAGGGCCTCAAAATAAAACTTTGCTTAGGGCCCTGTGGAGGCTTGGGCTGGCCCTGCTAAAGGGACAGTAACTTGAAAGATCAGTACTATCAGAAAAGAACTGGTTAACTCAAAAAAGGATCCAGTGATCACATACAGGCCTTGACACTCCAAATACAAGACTATATGAGTATGAAGTCCAGCAAGGAAAACTCTTTATGAGATCCATAATAGTCACATACAACCACGACAGTTTGCAAATGGCATCTAAAAGTCTGTTTCGCACGAATTTCAATCAACATTTCTGCAGAAAAAAACAGCAGAAGAATTATTTTATATGGGAAAAAAAACTATTCCAAGCAGCAGTAGGTTTTTAGACTTCAGTGAAGGAAGCCAAAAAAACTGTAGGCTCCAACTTTCTGTTTTTATTATGGACATAAATGGTCAAAGAGGTAGACGAGCATTTGTGAGTCACTGCTAAGGCTAAATGGACAGTGTTTTTCTCAGACCTCATCCGTCATCCGCCTGTCATGGGCTGGAGTTCATGCACCATGTTGCTAATGGAAAAGGCTATATAGCATCAAAGATTCATACCACTGACCTCTTTGAAGTTTGTCCTCGAACCAAACATTGTTGCCACACATTATTGAGCCGAACAGTCATTTCCCATGGCAACAGAAAACACAAGAGATAGAGGGAGCAAAAATGAGGAGAAAGAGAAAAGAGAGGAAAATACCCATTTACAGCCATTTAGGCCTTTCAGTATTCATGACAGAGGAGACTGTGGTGGTTCCCATAAAGTTTGGGACATTAAACCTCCAAAAGAGGCACGGCAGAGGAGGAGAAGGAGGAGAAGGAGGTGGGTGTCATCCCCGCTGCACTCAGACCTCAGGGCCCCCGTGTGCATGCATCTCACATGGAAAGGGACTAAGGCTGAGAGTGGCGTCTGTGTTGTCTAGGCAACTTGCATGAAAAGAAAGAAAGAAAGAAAGAAAGAAAGAAAGAAAGAAAGAAAGAAAGAAAGAAAGAAAGGAGGAGAAGAGAGGAAAGGAGAGGAGAGGAGCTGGGTGTGAATGGATGAGCTCCTGATGTGTGGCGCCAGGCAGTCTGCCCGGCTGGGCGGCTCAGTGCGCGGCTGTGAGGGAGCGAGCGGAGCGGCAACACGGCCCGGAGAGCGGAGGAATGTTGGAGGCATAAAAACACACAGCGGGGGCAAGGAGGGGCAAGGAGGCCCGGCCAAACTGGGCCTGCATGTCCCCAGGTCGCGTATACTGTGCAGCTGCAGTCAGGGCTGAGGAGGAAGTGACAAAGTTTGGGACATTAAAAAGAAAACACATTGCCTACACACACAATAACGATCAATGTATTCAATCATTTGTGATGATTGTGGCACCGAGAAGCCAGTGTTCCGTTGTTACAGCTCAGTGGTTTTCATTGTTTCCAAAGTGAGGTGAGGCAGGTTTTTCTTTTCTTTTTTTTCTCCTTTCTCTACGCAGGTGGTTCAGCTCGGGATCATCTGTCACTGTGGGACCAGTATAATATAGGCTATAGGCTGCTGCTGCTGCTGCTGCTGCTGCTGCTGCTGCACGCCAGGCTCTGTGTGTATATGCGCAATTACGCATCAGTGACTCTCCGGCACTAAAGATGCAGTCAGACACTAATCAGCGAGGCGAATTGGTGCAAACACCAACATCACCTGTGACTGGATCAATGAGGGGAAAACCTTCAACATCGTCTCTCTGCCTCTCTTTCTCTGTCGCTCCTTCTCCATCTCTCTCTCTCTCTTTCACACATACACATACACACACACATATACACACACCTCTCCTACAGACAGGCAGCCCACCGCAGCGCACACAGAATGAGACACGCCTTTTTCTCGGCTCCGTTGTCGGGTCGGTGGGCAGCGGGCTGCCGGTGATTGACCAGCCTCTCTCCCTGATCTGTCAGCCGGCTGGCTTGGCGCCTCCCCTCTCCTCTATAAATGTAGGAAATCTATTCATTCCTTTCACATCGAGCTTAGTGAAGTGAGAGGAACTGTGTGAGGCTCCACGGGATGTTTTGACAGACTAGAATATCGCCTTTTGGTTTTATCTTCTTCTCCTTCTTCTTCTTCTCGCTACAATTTCAGGCTGTATTAAAGTGGCATTTGCCGTGTTTACAGCGCCGTGGTAATCTTTAATTCCGCTCGCTACTAGTAGTGTAATTGTTCGGGTTTTTTTTTATTTTTTCCTTTTTTTTGTTGCCTCTCGCTGAGCGGTTGGTTATCTAAGATGAAGGCTGTTACTCCAGTCCGCCCCCAGGACTCCTCCTCCACCACCACCACCAGCAGCAGCAGCAGCAGCAGCAACAGCAGCAGCCAGCTCTCCCTGCACTATCTGTCGAAGCAGAGCCTCAACATCGCCCGGTGCAGGATGGAAGAGGAGGAGCTGTTCTGCCTGCAGTACGACATGAACGACTGCTACAGCCGACTCAAGCGCCTGGTGCCCACCATTCCGCAGGATAAGAAAGTCAGCAAAGTGGAGATCCTCCAGCATGTCATTGACTACATCCTGGACCTGCAGCTGGCCCTGGAGACGCACCCTTCTCTCCATAGACAACAACAGCAGCAGCCACAGCGGAGCGGGACCTGCCCTCCTCCTCCAGCCTCCAACAGCAGCCGGACACCGCTGACGGTGCTCAACACTGACCACCACCAGGTAAAAAAAAAAAAAACCCTCCGCGTCCAAGCAGCGGAGACCCGGCTTCTCCCCTTTTTGTCTCTTTCTGTCTTTCTCTTCCTCTCTCTCCGGAACTTATACCGGGGACTCCCAGTCAGTCTATATAGTCTACTACCTCCGTGTCCGCGAGTCAGACTCAGACAAAGCGCGTCATGCCCGTTATGTGTCATTGTCCTCGGAGTGTTAGAAAACACAGAGCTGAATCTAAATCTTATATACTACACGCACACGTCTTCTTATCTCAGCCTCGTGAAAATCATGCGTAAAAAAAAAGAAAGAAAGAAAGAAAAAGAAAATGCATTCGGCGTGGGCTAGATTGCGCACTTGATTGCGGGCTTTATGATTTGCATGATAATGACAGTGTGTGTCAGAGGCCCTACCTTATCCCAGGGCTGGTGAAGTACCTCAGCCTGCAGCCCACTCCACTGCGCACAATAAGAGCAATTTGTTATTCAATAGGCTATAAGAGAATTTATTTTGGGAGATATAGCAGGCTGATTTTCCACTGCTCTGCTGTATATCATTTATTTATCACGGGTTTAGGCAGGCCTTGGATATTTTTTTTTCTCATCTGTTTTCCCCCTCCTCAATGGCAGCTATAAACGTTTAACCTGTTTGTTTTTATTCTTTTTTTTATTTCCTCTTTTATTCTTTTAGAGGACATCAATAGTCAAAAAGCAGGAGGACTCGATTTTATGCCGCTGAGACATGAGCACTGCATTGGTAAGTTGACTTCTAATAATATTATTCATCATTTTCAGTGTTTTTATTTTGTTTTATTTGAAATCATAATTATTATTGTTATATATTCTTTTTTTTTCTCTGCTTCGTCTTTAAAATCAGACACATGTGGCCCAGTAGAAAACACCACAGGCCCTAAACGTGGCCACTGAAGCATCCCCATTAACTTGATTACTGTAGCCTGTTATGTGGTGTAAATTGACAATCTCAAGAGTGCTCTGGGGAGGCCAGTGGATGTCAGAGAAAATAATAATTGAGGAACATGAAATTGGCAGCAACCTCAGAGGCAGCTGTGCTTTGCGCAATAACTGTCACTAGTGTAGCAATCTGGGAAGAAGAGAGGGTTAAAACCTCAGCTTGTCCTCTCTTTCAGTCTCACTCTTGGTCTATCGCTCACTTCCATTCAAGCCACATTACTGCTCTGGCTTAGCTGTCAGATTTATAGCACTGAGTCTAAACACACCTGGATAAGACTGAAAGTATGTATGTATACGTTCAGTTGTGTGGTGGTTGGTGGTGGTGGTGTCAGACACTCAGAGCCTCAGCTGCCTTCTCGCCGTCCTCGTCCTCGTCAGCCTTTTCCAAACAGCCCCGAGGAGCTGTGTGCTTGTTGTTTGACCTGGTTTGTTTTGGGTTGTTGATCAAGCATGGCCTCTGTTTTGTCGGTGGCGCCAGTCAGTCTGGAGTTGTGCGGCTCGCTCACTCACTCACTCACTCACCCCCACCCTTCCCCTCCCTCCCTCCCCTCCCTCCCTTCCCTCCCTCCCTCCCTTCCCCTCCACAGGTGTGCAGGCTGCACAGAGCTGCTCCAAAGCCAGCAAAAGCTTCGCCAGGGACTCACACCCAACTGGAGGCACAATCACAAGGGGATTTCAAAAAACCGCTGGGAGGAATTAAACCCAAATAAAGTCACTATTCATATAAGCTTTTTTTTTTTTTTTCCTCCTTTTCGGTTCCATTGAACAAGGAATCACTGTGTAGACATCTCCCTTCCCTTCTTCTTCTTCTTCTTCGTCCTGTTTAAGTTGCTCTAACTTTACTTCTTCTCACTTAAAAACATGGGACCCCCCCCCGAACCCCCCCACACTCAACGCAGAGAAGTTTTGTGTTGGAAACTCGTCTGTCGACAGCTATGAAAACTGTTTGTGAATTGTGCTTAAAGAATAGTTACAAAATGACTCCAGTTTAAAGCTTTACTAAACTGCGAAAATCATTGTACATGTTTTTTGTACATCTATTGTTTCAAATAGATGATTTGTGTTGAACAGGGATCTGATCCCTGGGATCTTAAAATGTTTCATATTGTAAAGAAGAAGAACAATTCTGATTCGAGACAATTAAGATTGTACATAAAGAGACACAAATGTTCTATAAAAGTATGTGAAAGGAAGACTTATATGTTTAAAATAGATTATTGTAATTATAAGCTATTTTTATTAAAACCTTCTTTTTTTTGTCGTTATGTAAATATTGTGTTTCCACTGTTTATGCTCTGCCAGTAATGTCCTCACATGACGATTATCAGTTAACTCTTTGCAGTGTTTTTTGGAATAGTTGAATATGTAGCATGTCAGGCTCATTGCAGAGATGTTGAATGTGCACTGAAGCAGCCCCTCCGTGTGTAGATATGTGGTGGAGTTCAATACAAGTTCTTTTTTTTTATTGATTTGGCCTGCTCAGCTTTCTCTTGAGTTGTTTTGTATTCATTAACTTAACGACAGCTTTGACCGAGGGGGTCGGTCGACTATTTGATCTGGAACAAAAAAAAAAAAAAAAGGAAAGAAAAGAAAAAGGCCTGATCTTGATTGTGTTGCACTGCAGAAGGCAAAAAAGAAAAAAAAAGAATCTGATCCTTACAGCACTTTGACAGTGTTTACAATATAATACATCAAAATCACTGCAACAACAATGTCGCTGGTCTATCTGTGCAGCCCGAGGAGTTAATGATTGACACCATGCAACCATGAAACTTTGGTTATACGAACTGATGAAATATGTGAACACGAAGAGACTCTTTGCAGACAAACAAACCAAACTGTGTGCAGACAGACAGGCTGTGTCTTTAACGTTAAGATATGAACTGATTTCCCCCGTCGGAGAGTCAGCGGCCGTTTGTTAACGTAAAGAGAGAAAAGAAAAAGAAATGAAAGCCTTTATTTTTCATGACATCGAACACCGAATTTACCTCACCACCCTCCTGCCAGTGTGAGAGGGCACTTGTACATTACTGTCAGCTGCACTGTTGGACTTGACCTTCACTGGCTTGTGAGGAGTTGTCAAAACAATTAAAGTTTCCAGGAAGAACTGTGTCGTCTCAAGTTTTGTCTCAATGGGCATCTCGGTCTCTTTTGCTTTTTCGACGCCGGGCGCTGTCATGTGAGATAATGAGGGGGGGGGGGCATGCAGGGAGACAGGGTGGAGGTGCAGGGGAAATAAAGAAAGGGTGGAGAACAGATACTGAAGAACGTTGCAGGTGTCCGCTACTCCGTCAGCGCTCCAACCTGTTTGACAGGGTTCAGGGATAAAGTTTTTTATTATTATAGGCTTTGATTAATTCCATCACACACAGTCACGACTACAGGATAAACATAAGCCAGGTGTCATTTGTTTCTTTTCATACTCAAAGCTTTATGTTAGAAAAAATCTCTCCATGACAAACTAGTTTCACTTATATGACGCAATTATTCTAAGAAACATTTTTGCAAAACAAAAATTTAAGTGAAAAATATTGGAGAAGATTGTGAGGATAATTTTCCTCTAACACCGGTGTTCTTCATCTGATGGAAATTATAAACTACATTTACATCTCTCTAAATAAAACACTCAATACAGCAGAAGTCAATGATTCACAATAAATAGGTAGGGCTGTCACTATCATGAAGCTTTAGTTGACGATTAATTGCCACACAAATAATTGCGATTAACAATTTAATTGTCTTTTTCTCATCAAATTATGCCACTATAATAGAATAAGCCTAAATATATAACACACACCTCTTATGAAGAAGAAATTTTTAAAAAGCATTTCTGTTTGACTTGAGGTTTTGCAGCTAAATCCATGATGGTAGTGTCAATACTGTAGATGCTCATCAAAATGCGAAATATTAGAAATTAAACGCATCAAGATAAACAGTTTGTGGCGCTCCACTTGTGTCATTAAACCACAGAAGAAGAAGAAGGGGGCATAACGTGATGATGTCATTAAAAGGGGACCAGTCAAACCTCGAACTGTGGGAAAACGACAAGGAAATAATGATGGAAAACTAAGATTTCTGTTAATTTCATCCAGATGTTTTTATACGGATCAATGGAAACGATTTTAACGATGGTGCAAAATAATTGCAAGCAGCTCAAAAGGTTAGGATCAGGCTTTTATGTAATAAATGTGACAGGCCCAACTGTACTGTAGGTATTTGGAATAAAGTTGGACAACCCTATGTTTCCTAACTGTCAGGTGAGGATGTGAAAGAAAAGCAGTTCGCAAAATAATCGCTTCACAGAAAATGTGAAAATCATTTTAATAAAAAGAACTTAAACATAAAAAATAAATGAAAACAAACAGGTGAGCTGCTGATTAATGGGCCGTACACCTGCAAAATCATCTTCACCTGCAGTGTTTCTGAACGAGGCCTCACCAAGGTTCAAGTAAAAACAGCTCGAATGTTGAAAATGATAGAGACCGACTGTGTTATGTTGATTATTTTATGGTTCTGGAAAAAAAATTATTAAATCTCGAATGAAAGATTCATTCATATTAATTTCTTATGGGTTTTATTTTGGAAATATTCAGAAATAATAGTAAGAACATTATCCTGGACTCAGCTGTCTGGAAAAAACACTGTCCTTAAACCAAACAGTGGTCGTTCTTGTCTGTCGTGTTTCCCACAGAGCTGCAGCGTTTTCACTCACTCACACACACACACATATACACACATACACACTGACCCTTGTTCACTTGTCCCCACATCAACCTGCTGAATGCAGGTTAACGCGGTGGTTTTGACACCTCCAGGCCCCGGGGACAGTGGCGCCCTGTAGGTGCTGCAGACGCCTCTCAGACGCTGCTGCTGCTGCTGCTGCTGCTGCTGCTGCTGCTGCTCCACCGTGGCCATCTGAGGATAAGCGGGCTAACACACAGAGGCCACCTGTGTGTGTTTATAGTCCACAGTAAGAGAGCCTGGCCTCGCTGCCCTTGGGAAGCACTGTGACCTTGAGATGAGAAGTTAGCGTGTGTGAAAATAGAAATGAAAAAAAAAAAAAAAAAAGTGTTTCAGCCCAGGTGGTGGCCATCTTGACAGTCAGACCTTCCTGATATGATTACAGATATTCTGGGTGTCACAGAGCGAGAGAGAGAGAGAGAGAGCACAACACGACCCTGAGAGTCCAGACCTGGCCTCATGAAGCCGCCGTGACGACACAGCTGGCCAGAGCGGCGGAAATGCATTTATCACAGTAAACGCTTAGTTTTCATAGATACGTTCAGAGATATGAACCGGCTGAACCTTTCACTCACTTCACCCCGCTGACCCTGTTTTCTGCCCCCACTGCTGCACATCGTGGTTCACCTACTTTCTGGATTTGTCACATTTAAAGAGGAGGCCCCGCAAAAAAAATACTATTCAATATGTTTCTTTTGCGTACACAGGTATGTTATATTTGATATTCCCAAGATAATTTATCAGAAATGCTTGTATTTACACACGAGATGCTGATTTTACAGCAGAAGGACAAGCTGGCGTGATCTGCAGCCTCGATTAGTCAGCGCTGAGCCTGGCCGCCATCCCCAGATACATTATTCATCTGCACTGCTATTATACTTTGCTGCCCTGTGTTGACTAACAATTCCCACAGTCTTGCTATTAGCCACCACAGTCTTCCTCCCTCCTCCTCCTCCTCCTCCTCCTCAGCCATCCGGCATCACTCCAGCATTTAGCGCTGCAGGAGTTTCCAAATAATTCCTGTTGAGACCGAGGCGGCGAGTGTGAGACTTGTTCCCTCAGCTTTTTCCATGATCCGCCTCGTGTTATTTTCCTAGAACAGGTTGAATTCCTTCCTACCTGTGACCTTCCTCTCCCGCAGGATCGTGGGAAAACGCATCACATCCTGTTTGATAAGGACAGGCCCTAGAAGTTGACACACTGGTCAACACACACATTGGGTTTTTTTTTTTGGTTTTTTTTTCTGTACACCCTGCACGCCGAGGGCCGGACGCACAAGCACCTGTGGCTATTGACTAGAAACTGTCATTATGAACACAGTATCATTATTATCAAAACAAGGGATTGGCCTGGCTGCAAGCGGAGTCGGTTGTTTGCACAGGTGTGAGTGCATGCGTATGTGTGTTTGGCTTTCATTTGTGTGTGTGCGTGTGTACCTGCAGTGGTGCGTTTTCCTTACAATGCTCTTGCAGACAAACCCAAATGATAATTGTCTGAGTATTTGTAATTAAAACTTTTGCACACACTGTAAAAATGAATCAACCAGCAGTACGTGCAGCAAAAAAAAAAGAAAAGAGAATCCACTCTAATCTTTTTTTTTTCATGCACAGAAACACATCAGCTTTTATTTCCACAAAATAGAAGCTGCTTAATTAACCTTCTGCATATGTTAAACTGCAACAACAGGTTTAGCTGCGGCGCGTCACCTCCCTCTCTCCCTGATTTAACTCCACATTACGCCGTTCCACGGGGGCCTATATCCCTGCGTGTTAATCACTAGCTCTTCCCGGGCGCACAGAGAAATATATGGCGGGTGCTTGCAGAGGAACAGTGGAGGACAAAAACGTGCTCACTCTTGGACACTACTTGATTACAGACTAATTGGTCTAGAGTGATTAAATATCTCATGCTTCTCGGTAATTGCAGCTATTTAAAGCAGCTATTAGCTTAAGATGCCTGCCACCAACAGCCATTTACTCATAAACAAAATGCTGAGATGCTGCACATTCACCTGGGCTGCTCAGGCTGCAAACAGGAAGCTGGGCCGCACGGCACAACACAGACTCTTAATATGGAGATAAACCCATCAAACACGTAGGAACA
Organism: Decapterus maruadsi; assembly: GCA_030347415.2. Taxonomy (NCBI): domain Eukaryota; kingdom Metazoa; phylum Chordata; class Actinopteri; order Carangiformes; family Carangidae; genus Decapterus; species Decapterus maruadsi. Next base: position 6,411,275 of record CM064894.1, read on the forward strand.
TAGTTCAAGTTTTACTTTTTAATTGAGCGTAATGTTGAGAAGTGTATTTTTTTTCCTTTTATGCTTTCCCAAATAAGTAACAGATGTACATTTTTATTGATGCCTAATTAATCATAATTATATTAATATCACCATATTTATATTGCTTGTCATAACTGAAGTGCAATTAGTGAGTTCGACACTTCATGTTTTTTATATACGAGATGACACTATTGATAATCTTTATTTATGGGTGGATCCAAATAACACATTTGTGTGGTTTTTAGACGATGCTGAGAAGCTAAAACATCTTTTTCAGTTGAATAAATTTGCATTTTCTTTATTTCTTGAAAAGGCTTGGGCAATGAGACGAAGAGCGAGATATAGTTGAGTACTGAAAGTAATCTTAAACTGTTTATTTATGTGTCACACCTGTGTGGCAGGTAACACCAACAGGAAGGACTGTCTAGTCTTTGTTTTTGTATTTGTCATATGGGATGGGCCACAGTGGTGGCATGACATGAAAATAAAAAAAACATTCATTCATTCATAAAAAAGCACTTTTCTTCACCGAAGGATAAAATAACAATAGAGGAACATAAGTTTAATTAGTATTAGTTATTAAAAAAAAATGATATAATGAATATTTTTAATTTAGCAGCTCAAAAACTCAACATTTTTTGTGACTTCACTTGCACCCGGAGCCATTCAACACAACACAACACAACACAACAACAATCAGAGGAGATGTAATGTGGGTACACCCACCAGTTTAGCTGCAGTCATGGGCCTCTTTCAGGGCGACAACAAATAATGACCGAGGTGAAGAGGAGAGGAAGAGGAGAAAGACGCGGTAAGAGAGGAGGAACAGGGGCCGACACTGTGTGAGACAGAGAGAGGAGAGGAGAGGAGGGGAGGGGAGGGAGGGGGAGACTTGGCATCGCCGGTGCCAACCAGCAGCTCCCGGGAGACCTGCGATGAATTACAGAAATGAGATCTCAGACAAATGCCAAGCTTTTTCCAAAGAGCAGCGAGAATGGCTGTGCCCCCTTTCCCTCCCCTCTGGAGAACACAGTGATTATAGAGGGGTGAGGGAGGGAGAAGGGGGGGTAGCCGGGGGTCTGCCAAGCCCCCTTAAAGGATCTGTGTGCGCCTGTGTGTGTATGTGTGTGTGCAGAGATGGCACTGGGACAACAGCCATGTCACAGAACATGACCCTGAGGTGCAGCCATCAGACAGCCAATATGGCGAGTTAAATACCGCTGCTGCATCAGAGCGGAAGGGATCCAACTGCCTCCAATCAAACAGGTTTCTGTTCACCTAATGAGCTTAATTAATGAGGCTTAGTTTCCTTCTTTGCTCCAAAAGAGGGAACAATGTGCCACATTTACCGGAGAATAGGCCGCAGCGGCGTCTCCGTGACAGCGAGAGGTCGTCAGCTGTTCAAACCAGAGGCAGGAGATGAAAACACATTTATTTTAACTCGGCCATATTTTAACAGCTCTCAGTGTCTCTTGTATAAATAGACCCGGTGTGACCGCAAATTCCAACTGCGACTAAAGGATTTTATTTATTTATTTATTTGCTATCTGACTGAAATCGAACGTCACGATCACAATAGATGCAAAGGCTCCAAATCCTGTTTCTTCTTCTTCTTCTTTCTTTTATTTTAAATGTTTGCTGTATTTACCATGACTTAGCCTAAAATAAAAGAACAATTTGGTCCTTCATTCGCTTGCTTTTCAAGGCTATTCCTGTAGACTTTGACTCATAATCTATTATTTATAGTGCACAGGTGGGTTGAGTCATGGAACTGGAATAATAAAACCATTTTTAAAAAGCAAGTTTTGCAGTATTTAAACTCAAGTAAAGCTTGTACTGGAGTTATGTTTGACCAGGAGGATCTGCACTGATCGGCTAATGTAACAGAGTTGTTGACCTTGTCCATGTTGTCCACTTTGGTCCACCAGTGACCCCTGAAATACCCACACAAAGACACTACTAAAACTGGCACAAGGTTTGTTTAACATCAAGCCAGGATACTAAACAAAAGACAACAAGTTGAAAACCCTGCAGGCTGAGAGGCAGCAACGCCAGCAGAGCTGTGGAGCAGTCAGGAGCTGCAGGGCCGTGCTCTTATGGCTTAAAGGGCAAACACAACTTTTTCTATCCTTATCCTTTACTACAGTGCATGCAAAGCAACACAGCGTTACCCAAACTTCTGCATGTGGCCACAGATTAACATGCTGTTCATTTAAAGCATCTCTGCCTGATCTCCTGCACAGAAACGTCTCACCATAAAGTTTCCGCCTCCATGAGGAAGTGATGTCATAGATGACGGATTCAGCCTCAGCTGCTCTCGTGGCGCTTGCTGTCCCAACTGGGAGTTTTGCTTTTTTTTTATTTCTGTATGACGGTATTGAGGTTTGTTGGAGCTCAGATAGATGATTGGTTGATTAATTGATTGATAGCTTCTGTTCTCATTAAAGCTGACAGCACCACGTTCTTCTGATATTTGAAAATTCCCTCCTGGGACTCGGATATGAGCGATCACGTTGTCTCTTATGAAATTGTCTCTGAGTGCGAAAAACCAATTGAAAATGGGGGATTTTATTTCAGAGACTGCCGGAGGGCAAACCACATCAAACCAAACACAAATCACATTGGAGTCTGAGATGACAAATAGAGACCTTGAATAACTGCATTACTGCTATTATATTTGGAAATGGGAAAAATTAATTTCCACCACACTTCAATGTTTCTGTTTCCTCACAGATCTGGAGCCAGCCACCGAGCTGCAGGATTATCACATAGATCATTTACAGCTGCATTAGGAAAACCTTTCTTTACATTTCCGCAGTATTTAACATTTGTGTTACCAAAAGTCTAGACTCTGAAGTACACAGCACAAAAACACTGCACTGTAAATAAGAATTAGATCAATTACCAAATTAAATATAACCATATATTACATTTTGTGTAACTGCTAATGCAAAAATAATTTCACAAAATAACACAAGCACACTCTGACCTATTTCATTTTTATTAAGATACAATAAAGTTTAGTTTATATATGCTCTGTAGCAGCGGTGTCAAACTAATTTTAGTTTTCAAGGCCACATACAGCTCAATTTGACCTTAAGTGGGCCGGACAGTAAAATAACAGAATCAATAAATAATGAGAAATCTAAAGTTTTCCCTTTGTTTTAGTGCAAAGAAGAAGTAAATTATTAATGCATTTACAGTTAACGAACTATCCTTTTACAAAACAACCTGAAATACGTGCAATTTCAACAATATTATCCCTCTTATGTTGTTGTAACACTTAGCAAATTCATCCTGCGGGCCGGATTGGATCCTCTGGCGGGTGGGTTTAACGCCCCCACTCTATAGTGTACATACACTGTAAGTTAGTGCCACACTTTGCTCAGTATTGAGTTCACTTCTTCACAGTCGCCACCACAGATGTCAGTGTGGTCTGAGCTGTGCGTCACAAAAAGCGTTCAGTGACCTCATCTGTTAAAACACATCAACTGTTTTCTCTCCGAAAAAGTCGACCTGTGCATTCACGCTCCAGTTACGTGTTGCGCTGTTTTTAAATGTATGTTGTTCAGATCTAATGTAGCACGGCATCATCGCAAATTAGACTGATGTGCTCGATGTTGCTGCTGTTAAGGTTAAACTTAAAACACTGAGCAGCTGATTTCATTCCTTGATGGACTGCCAGGTGAAGCAGAATCCAGACTATTGCTGTTACTGTGAGATGATGTGGTTGACTTTTTACAACTACAACTCCCAGGGTGCTGTTCGCTTTTCCTTCCGCGCTGCTCTCCATTCATCAGCCTCATATTCCTCCCGTCACAGAGGTGCAAAGCGCTTGATTTCTTGACATGTGTGCAGCAGCCACTCATCTGGTGGAGAAGATGTGAAGGCTGGGTTGACTGGTAATCTGGTTATATGTGCATCTGTTCTTTACAATAATGAATAAATGTATGAATTTGTGGTGCATAGGAATTACTTTACTTACTTCTTGTGCAAAAAAGCTAAAAAGAACAATATATTTCTAAAGTGAGGCTGCACAACTGCGGTATGAAGACCTGTTCTTTTTGTTTTAATGTTTTATACCATTTATAGCTTGTCAATCTTCAATATCCACTGGTTAACTATTATGTAATGTGTAATATTGTTGGCGTTCCACATATTTTATGTGTGTGGAGAAAAATAAACCACCTTGGACAAACAGGAGAAGCAGCTCCGCTCCAGAAGGCCTCAGTTAACCTGAAATAAAGTGCCGTATAACTGTCATTGCTTTGGTTTGTGGATGCCATTTCATATTTAAAGGCGTTCTGGTGCACAGCCGCTGGAAAAGAAAAAAAGAAAAAACCCTCACGAGCCAAGACTGCAGGCCGCACGAGCACGAAATGGGATCAAGCTGAAACAGTAAAGCCTGCGCTCCTGATCCCTCCATATGTTTGCATATAGATATTAAGCCATCGATTAGGGGAATGCTGTCATCTAGTTGGCAGCGATTAGGCTGCTGGCTTTGGCACCCAGTCAACAACAAATTCACATGCTAATGTCTTCCAAATCAGGTCTCGCCCCCAAACTGGTTCCCCTTATTGACTTGATTCCCTGATTGGACAGATGGCCACCTTTCAATATCACAGATGTCTGTTTGTGTTACAGGGTTGTGTGTGTGTGTGTGTGTGTGTGTCAGGAGGGTGGGTTCCCAAGCTTATGAATAACCAACAACAATCATCTAGATAAACAACAACATTATCTGGCGTCTGAACCTTGGCGACGATCCATTACGGCCATTACTGTCACATCATGTGCTACAGTTGGCTTTTAATTGCTCTTATTTGCTATTGAGAACAGGGGAAGAGGGGGGAGGAGGAGGAGAAGGGGGAGAAAAAACTCAGACACTGTATCAGTCGACACTCTTAATTGATTTGTCCTCGCGCTTGCCAAGACCACAGTCAATACAGTCGAGTGCAGTGGAAGCCATCAAAGCAGAATTAGGAGTGAAGGCACGAGCGCCGAGGACAAAACAGTGGTGGTGGTGGTGGAGGAGAGAAGAGACAGAGCAGCGTTTCTGCTTCTCCTCTCGTCCTCCTTCCCTCCTCCTCCTCCTCCTCTTCTTCTTCCCTCCTCCTCCTCCACATCTCTCCCTCACCTCTTGCTCTGCTCTTTCTCTCTCCACCCTCTCTCCTCTCTCCATTTTCATGCCTGGCAGCCAATCTTTCTCAGGAGACTTTCTCTGCAGTTGTGTGAGGAGAATGTCAGTCTTGTGTAGTTAGATGTGTGTGCGTGTGCGTGTCTGTTAGTGTGTGTGTGTGTGTGTGTGCTGCCGACACAAAAACGTCCCCTGGATGTGCTCATTACCAAAACACAAGTGCGTATGGCTCTCCCCCCCCACCGCCGCCCCCCAAGAACAAGGCATTCTGGGTACTGCCACTGTCTATCTTGACTGTGCGAGTTCGTAAGCAACTAATGAACAGATTCAGGCGTGCACACACACACAAACACATACACACAAACATGCAAACACAGAAAATAAAGAGTAAATGACCTTTCATGCATCACCGACTGAGAAAAATAACGAGTTGCTCAATATCCTACAAATTTAATATTCAGATTTTGTGTGTGGATGGTCTGAGGCTGAAGCTGCTTTGGGATAAAAAACAAAAAAAGGAAGAAGAAGAAGAGACATTTTCTGCTCTGACCCCCCCCCATCTCCCCCACCCCCCCAAAAAGTGCATAAAAATCAGATGCAAGAGGAGCTGCTGCTGCTGCTGCTGCTACAATAGTTCCCAGGCTTTTACATTAATTCAGTATTCAATATTGAGCACACAGTGGGGTCCTGCTGCTGGAGGAGGAGAGAGGATTTATTTTCTCTCACAGCAGGAATCGCTCTGACTTTCAATGGAAAGTAAAAGTTTGGGTGTTTTATAATATGAAAACTGACATCCTGACTTTCTCTTTTTCTTTTCTCCTTTCAGATTGCTACAGTTTAATGTCAGTGCAATGGCTTTTATAATAGTTTAAATATTGTTATGGAGCCTCAGCTTTAACGAATGTCACATTGGCTCAGTTCTCACCTCAGCAGCCCATAGGTTGATATCCAGCCTGGAACTGTTGCTGCTCATCACTTCCTGTCAGTCTCTCACTCACTCACCTCATTAAAGACAAAAAACTGTCCAAAAATAACTTAAAATGACGTGTTTTGCTCATCCTCCCATATTGCATTTTCATTTTGCACTTCGAAAAAAAAGTTCAGGCGAAGAATCCTGACTTATTTTGGATGTTTGAGTGCGCTGTTGGTTTTTCAAGGAGGAGATCTACCCAACCAGATTTATTTAAAAAGCATGGACATTAAAACAGAAAACACTGTACAATACAACTTACTATTTTGGAAAGTCTGCCTGCAAACTCTCTGAAATTTTTGGTTGCATGAGTTATTGGAAGACTTTTTAGCCATCGTTGAATGTCTGTATTTCTTGTAAGCCCATGTGAGCTGCATGAGCACAAAGTATGACACCTAAATAAACAAATCAATCAATCAATCCATAAAGTTGGGTGGAAGATACCAGAGCTGATTGGACAACAAGTCTGTCAGTCCACAGTATCCACAATAAATGCACATTTCTACTGCCTAGATGGAATAAAGATGGATTAATAATACGTAAAATCTATATTTGTTAGTAGGGATGTCTTCCTTTATTTTCAGATTAATATTTTATTTCCAAATGTTCAAGTTTTTAACATATCGGTATCAGTCCGATATATATACCTCAACTTTGCAAGTTTGCAAAACCTGCAAAGTTGAGATAATGCGAGGAGGATGGTAGCCTGTAACCTTGTTATTTGGACCGAAAATATTCTGAAAATAAAGGAAGACATTCAAAATTCAGTTTGCATGATTTTCAGTCTGTACAAAAATCAATAATCATCTCAGAAAGTTGGGTGGCAGATACCAGAGCTGATTAGGCAACAAGTCTGTCAGTCCGCAGTATCCACAATAAATACACATTTCTACTGCCTAGATGGAATAAAGATGGATTAATAATACGTAAAATCTATATTTGTTAGCTATTTCTTAAATATCTCATTGAGATACCACTCTACCCACATAATGAGAATAATACATTTACTTCTTGCGAGTACCATCAGCACCACGCAACAAGTTTCTAGGAGCATTGTACAATATTATGTACAATAGAGACAGACCATAAAGATCCATCTATAAAACGCTGTTGTGAGAGATGTGGCCCAAGCTGAGCACATGCACTCATAAATATGTATTTTCATGTACAAAAGGAAACAGTTTATCCCCAATCATATTTCCCTGTTCACTGTTCCAAACTAATCAGCCCATAGCCACGAATGGAAAAACACTCTAATCTCGCACGAAATAAAAATGAGCAGGTGCATAGGTGAACAAAGATAAATATAGCCCGGCTTGATGAAATAATTTCTCTACCTGTCCTGGATAATAACTCATTATGTTAATCACGAGCCCTATTAATCATTTTCTCATTTGAACTGTCAGGACGTGATTGTTGTACAAGGACACTGTGTGAAGTACAGCGAGAAGATTCGCCTTTTGCCATTCATCATCAAAAAAAATAAAAAATGTGAACGCCAAAAAAGCGGAAATCAAGGCTGAAGCTGTGTGTGTGTGTCTGGCCTGAGCCACAACAACAATGAGAAGCCCCCTTTAAAAAATCTTGAAGCTGTAAAATAGAGGAGGGTGGATGATGAATGAATTTGCCGTGGTAACCCGGCTCCGGCGGTTTAGATCCTGATGGTGCTGTAACACAACAACACAACAGGAAAACGTATTAGCAAAGAGCCAGGAGAGTGTGTGTGTCTGTCTGCGTGTACTGCATGTGCTTCCTCCTCGTGCATATGTGTGTGGCACCAGGCTCATATATTGTGATTGTCTCATTGTGAAAATGCCCTACTGGGATGGCCAGCTGTTCCTGTGGCCATAAAAAGGGAGGCAGGAATGTCTGGTGGGATGAAGGAGGCTGCAGAGACACACACATATACACACACATACGCGCACACACGCACGCACGCTCTCTCGCTTCAGAGGAGCACAAGTAGGACACAAACGTTTAGCACAAAAAGGCAAAAGAAAACTTGCGCAAAGACACATCCATATGGACATGCACTCGCCTGTATGCATGTTACACTGTTTCACACAGTTACATCAATATGCACACACAAAGACACACACACACACAGCAGCAGCAGCGGCGGCGGCGGCAGCAGGCGAGGTGGTGGAGGCGTTATCGGTCCATATCTGTGCTTGGAGCCACAGCAGTCTCCAAGGCTGCTATCAGCTCCCCCATTATCTCTGTCTGAGAGTGTGGAGGAGGAGGAGGAGGAGGAGGAGGACAACGATGAAGCCTGCTTCCCCCACCCCCCATCAACCAGCTCCCCTCATCGCTCCTTCCTGCACATACACATACACAGACACACACACATGCACATGCACATATTAACGCACACTCGGCACCAACTCGTTAAGAGGCCGGAAATGAAATGTCTGTCCCCCGAGTTGCCCCGAGATGCAGAGCTCTGCTGCTGCTGCATGTGCTGGCACAACTTTGGTGACTACAATAGGCATCAAATAATAAATCTGCAGGCAGAACAAGAAGGAGGAGGACAGGAAGAAGGGAAGAGGGAAGGAAACGACACGGCATGAACAGGACTAAGAGAATATGACAGGGAATGAAAGACACAGAGAGACAGGAGGAGGGGGGGGGAGAGGGAGCAGCCTGCTGCTGCAGCCTCTACCTCAGGTGTCATTAACTTAATGGTCTCTGTGGATGGTGAAGGGCTGAGCAAGGATGGAGGGCAATGGAGAGGAGAGGAGGAAGTTTTTGCAAAACAAACTCAAATTGGTTTTCCATTTGTCTTAATACGAGTGGTTTATTTTAGTTTTCAGATAAAAATTCATGATTCTTGACCGTGCATTTTGCATGATTTTTTATTGCACAGTCATGTTCATGCTGTAAAATTTGCTATTATACTGAAGCAGCAGGAACAAAGCTGGAGAACAGAGAAAAGATCTGGTCCAGTGAGTCACAGACTGAAAAATCACGAGCGTCTATGGTGGATGGGTTCATTACCATGGATTTAAAATCAGCATGTAAAGTATATAATGCAAAAGAATACACAGAAGAGTAAAATATACATCTTAAATATAGGCCTGTAATGTTATAATGTCATGTGAATTTTGTTTAATGGCTGAAAAAAAAACAGAGAACACAATTTTCCTGTCTCAAAAACCAGAAAAAGATGTCTCTAAAATCTGAGCTCCATTATTGCTTCTGAGCCACTGGTCCTAATTTAATCACAGCAGTGTTTCATCAAGTGGAAATAGAGAGGAGCACAATGTTTATTTATCTGAAGCTGTCGAAGGCTACGAGTTGGAAACCAAGGCAACGCAAACTTTGGAAGGAAGGATTTAATGAAAAATCTGTAGTTCTGTTCAAAAACCCATTTTCCTTTTCTTTCTTTTTTATATACTTTTTCCTAAAAGTGCCTATTTTCCTCATCAGTAATATAATCAAGGAAAAGAAAAAAACAATGCAATTATCTTTCAGTGAGAATTTGCATGGTCCTCACTAAAGAAGGAGCATCAGACACACAACATTTTTCATTATTATGTTGTAACTTGAGGTCAATAGCCTGAGACCACAGCCTTGATTTTTGTTTTGTTTTCATTTACCTTGATATTTGCCCCAGCAACATATTAAAATGTGCTTGCAGTATTATGGGTTAACCTTGGAAATAAAGATTTATTTAGTGATTTTCTGTCTTGGGCCGGTCATTAATGAAGAGAAATTAAAGTCCAGATTTATTTCAAACTGTCTCTATGTTTGCATCTCCTCTGTGCACGTGGAGCTCTTGCTTGCTCGTGTCCCTCAGCGAGCACTCGTTGTTCTTTTGTGGCGGTGACACGGGCGTCAGTGTTGACAGGGCGTCCTCTGCTATCATCTGGACTGTCCAGACACTGGCGCCGCACTCAGAGCAGCCTCCGCACCACCTCAGGTCTGACATGGAAACACTCGGACGCACACGACACAGCTTTCAGAGGACCGCTGTCCGGATTAGAGATGAAGGACGGAGACACGGAGACAGAGATGCCACTTCCTGCCTGGTGCTGTGCTGCTGAGCGTGGGCGTACGGGACGAGCGGGGAATGAGATCCGTGAAGCCCGACAAGTTGGCCATCGGCATATTCCACTGAAATGCTGCTCTCACCATGGTAACATATTGCCTTTCTGCATCTCTGTATTCAAAATGTATCTCCCTGACACTATTAATCAGAGGTGTGGAATAAGTGTAGCGTGTGAAACAACCATTCACTGATGTGAACTGGGATGAAAAGATCATTCTTCTACTTCTTCTTCTTCTTTGAACAGTAAGACAGACAGGCTGAGAGATGAGACAAGACGACAGACCTCAAACTACTCCACATATACGTGAGATTGACACATTAAAGGAGCGAGGGACACTGCGGAGAGGAAGGGAGCTGATGAGAACAATATTTAGCGCAGAGGGGCCGACGGGGGGAGAAAAGTGACAACACAGGAGCCGATATGAAGAGAGAAGCAATAATTCACGGGGAATGCAGTGAGAAATAATTTGTCATATCTGTTAAAAGTACCTTGATCACAGCTGTGTGGGTCTGCAGGGGGAAGCATCTTCAGAGAATTGCTTATCCACCATTACAGCAACTCACTGTGTTCAAGTTGGCTCTTTCACACACAAGGTTTTCTGTAAGTTACTGCAACACAAGCAAACAAATACACACACACAGCAGCAGCAGCAGCACTCCCCTTCCTCTCTGTCACACACACACACACACACATGCATACCCTGCCACACTGCAGGGACCATCTGACAAGGCCAAAGTGATGTTGGTTTCAGGGGACCGTGAGTCGGTCCCTCCACAGATGGGCCGGGGCCCTGCACCCTTTCCCTAATGCTCCATTCTGCAGCTGTTTGAGATTAGCTAGGTACCATCAATGCTAATTTGTGCTGATACAACCAAAACTTTTATTGAGACGAGAGAGAGGAGGGTAAAAAAAAAAAAAAAAGTAGATAAAACACAACACACCCACCACCCCCTGATACAGCCAAGATGTCTCCTTGAGTCTGCTGCGTAGGCTGCAGCCCAAGGTGTGCACGGTCCACCGTGTGTTTGAATGCATTGTTATGACTGTTTTTCAAGCTTTTGTAGATGCAAACCATTTAATCACAATAATGATGCATATTACAGCAAATATTAGCAAGACTCTGTCCTTCAGTATAATAAAAAATGTATCAATCATCTGCAGTGGGAATGGGACAAATGTAAGACGACTGAGAAGTCAGCGAAGGATTTATCATTGCCAAAGAAAGTCAGGGGCTGACATATCGCTGCAATATCTGCAATATAAAAAAACATAGGCAGAGATCTTTACAAAAAAATTCACTCCATTCAAACTCTTTGTGTAAATTAGACGATAAATAGTCTGTGTTCACACCATCAGAGGTCATATCCAAACTGCTGTACGAGAATAAATCACGTTTAAGAAAACTTTTGTTGTCAGCGGCTTTAACATATAGACTATTTTCTTGCATTTACTCAACAATTTAGCAACTTAACTTTGAAAATAAGTGATAACTATGGTAATTATGTGCTGACTTTTACCTTTAAGCCCACACAATGTCCTGAAACAAACAGCTAATTAAGTCATTATTACTAATATCTGTTCCCTCTCTATCTGACGTGTCACAATGTCTGCAGAGAAATAATTTACAAAGGCATGTCATAGTATAGAAATGAAACAATATAATAAAAAATACTGTGCAATGTCAAGAACATCCCATCATCCTGCTGGGCTGATCTTAACAATATTACTGTGATGAATATGTTTGCCACAATCTTTGCATCTAGTTTTGCCGGTCAGTATCATGTGCATAGTGCAAAGCAACCGTAATGTTGTTGAAAATATCTCCATAAATAAGAGGCTGTGCAGTGGGCGTCACATTTCTGCTACTGATTATTCTCAAATTTGTGTTTTGTGTTGTGTTGTGATAGAGTAATACCACACACATATCATCTATTTACAGCTGTTTACACATGATGCATGTGTTCATTTCCCATTTTGCCGTGTGTTCACCAAGTTTTAACCACAACCAGAAACACACCAGACCTATAAAACCTCCTCAACACACACATACATGGCCTCTCTTTCTCTTTCTCCATCTCTCATACACACACACACACACATGATCCCACATTTGGCCAACTCATTACATTATTTATCATATGCGTAATGTCTCCCAGTTAGCCTATTTTCCCCAGATAAGTAATATACAGTGTAATGTCACTGGCACGCACACTGCAGTAGGAATAATGGGGAGGTTTGTTCACTTTATGAAACACTATTTATCACAACAGAGACAAACAAAACCGATTTCAGCTCCGGATTATTCACTGGCAGAGACTGATATTGTTTTCATGCAAAACCAATAAAGAGGCATCATGTGGATATTTTGATTATATTATCAGGGCTACAAATACATTTAATAATAGAAGTGTACTACTGCCTCATGACTAGAGTCCTAATACAGCATGATATATTCCTCAGGCTGTTTAATATTGTGGACCAATGGAAATAAAAAAATAATTAAAAAAAAAAAAAGTTATTGTCACTGGCTCAACCTGCCCGGTGACACACAAGTGGGTCTGTGAGCTTTGTTCTTCTCATTTGTTACAGGTGATATTAAGAATTAGGCTACTGTGAAATACAATACTACTTTTGATGGCACAGAATTGTACCAAGAATATAAACCAGAGTCTGAATTTGAAATATTTCTGAAGGACAGCGGTCAGGTCAGTAGAGAGCACCACTTCACTTATTCCGAAATACAAAATTGACTTAGTCACTTTGGCATATTTGCAGATTTGTCTGATGGAGTGAGAATTTGTGAATATTAAGCTAGCACAAACACAAGCTAACAGCCAGCAGCTAATAGCTAACACAAGTAGCCTATGCAAAAACAAAGTTTTCTATTCAGACCAACTAGTTTTCTCTTATCATTAATGCAACTGCAGGCTACAATCTTCTTCCAACCAACCAATCTTCCAACAATTTGAAACTGAGTTTTGGTTTTAATCAGGCCAACCATAGACGTAATATAGCTAGTGTAAAGGTCAAGAACAGGCTACACAACTCAGCCACCACAGATCCTGTATCATAAACCCTGCTTTCAATCCAACCACCAAGGCAAAGTATGGTAGGCTAAAGGAGACAATTAACACAACAACAACACATAGTAAAAACCAAGCAGCAGTCACAAAAGGAAATCTCTTCTCAGGCAAAAGGCAAAATGTCCAGAATGTCCCACGCAAAGCAATAAAGACAGTTCAGAAACAACCAACAGAAAGTCCAGTTAAACTCAGAGCAGTGACCCCTCTTCGGATCTTCCCAGCAGAGCGAATAGAGGATCTCTGAGTTGTGTCGGACTCACCTGAAAGCTGGTCAGTGGCTACTTCGGTGCTGCTCTGGAGATGTACAGCAGGGATCCTGATGTAGCTCCGATGTTCCTGCGTGGGTCCAGGCTGTATAATCCACAGGACGAGGGCGATGACTTAATCCGACATGACCGAGGAGGACCATGTTCAAAAGCCAAAGACAGGCACGGCGCTGACGACTGCTGCTACTGCTCAGGTACGGTGAGCCGCCATCTTGGCTCTAACGAAAGAAAAGAAAAGAAAAAAAGGCGCGGATTGTGGAGGGGACGCCATTGGTCAATGCTGGAGGTGTGTTGGGGGCAACTTAGAAAAATGAAGAAAAAAAAGTTTTCTTCTCTGATCGGCACAAAACACCGACATGATTAGGCCCTACTGTAGCAAAGCTGTCTCAGCTTCAATGTTAGCATGAAATGACTTGTGGTGCGTTCAAGTTTTAGTTGGAAAAATTGGGATTTCAAATTCTGTATTGGAATGTGAATCTGTAACGCCCCATGAAGTTTGATCTCCAACTCTGAAAGTCCCACCAACTCTGACATGTGGATTCAATATGGTTTCTCCTACAATAAACAGTAAGTGAACACTTTTTTTTTCTCTCATAAATAGTTTCACATTAAAATCGGCTATGTAGCCTACTACTAGGCTACTGGTTATTTCTTATCCCTGGAAGTTTTCCGTCAATGTCTGCATGTGTAAAAATCTTCTAGAGTGTTATCAAAATTGTTTTGCTAAGAATGGCAAGCAGTAGTTAACAGCTTTGGTTGTTTTGGTGCATGTTACATGTTTTTGTTACAAGTTTTTACAGCTTTTTAAAAACATTATAAATTATTTGCATTGAAATTTAACATTTACAAGTATGAAATTGTTATATTTTCATATCATTTGTCCATTTTGAATCCATCACCACCGATAATTCATTCGGACACCAAGACAGTTCTGGTATAATAAACCAACATATGGGCCATTGACTGACCTTGTTTGTGCCAGAAAACATAATAACTGTGACTCTGGGGATTTTGAACATCAAGCCAGAAACAGTAAAAAATGTACAGATTAACACTAAAGTGAGAGTATGCACTTTCTGTCTGTCTGTCTCTCCTCAATCTGCACAGATCTGATGCCAAGTGGGCACCAGAGAGAGAAAGAGAGGCTCTAATGACTACCTGCTGCCTGGCACAGTTACCTTTGGACACTACAGAGAAATCTGATTAACCACTCAGCCGCACTCTGCACTGTTGCTGCTCATGCCCCATGAATCCATGCAAACACTTAAAGGTGAGAGAGGGGTGTGTGTGTGTTTGTGTGTGTGTTGCTCCATAATTGGAGCTGTTTTATTTCTAAGGGGGTTTTACATTGATTTTCTCATCTATCGATGTCTCTAGTCTTTAAATGCCGTCAGATTGAACCAACAGGGTCACACAAGTTTGAATTTATATTATAGATTTGAAAAAGTAAAACTCTTTTGTTCTTTCAGTCATTTTTGGTTGATTATGTCGATGATTATTTCTTATTTTCCAGTTATTTTCCTGCTGATCCCAAACAATCTACTGTTATTGCTGCTGTGAACCTTGCACGTCTAGTTTTGTCTGCCAAATGATTCTCTTGGATAAATATGCACCTCATGCTGGTGGCGTAGAAGAGATATTATTGGATTATTGGTTTCAGATTGTAATAAAACATAGTTTAAATATGAGATTTATAAATTACTGAAGAAAAGATGAGTGAGTAATAGATCAGTCAAATCCTTTAAAACACCATGAAAAAATGTGTTTGTGTCAAACAAAAAAACAAAAAAAAACGCAGCTAATCAGTCACAATAACAGGGCATATTAAAAATGCACCAACTTGTGAGGATGCTTCTCTGTTTTCATTTCCCAGCTCCATAAAGATTTAAATGAATCTGTTTTCAGAAGCTGCAAACAAGGAACAAGGGCTGACACATTTAGATCCCTCTCTTTCTCCCCGCTTTCATCTCTCATAAACAATCCTCTCGCTCTGTCTCCCTCTCTTGCTCTCACATTTTACCGTCTTGTCAATTACTGTCCCAGTGGTTTACCTCCTCAGTCTGACACATGCACAGAGTGTGTGAGCATTCATCAGAGCTGTTTAACCCCTCACAATGGCCCCGGACTGGAAACCAGCCAGGGAACGTCACGGAGGCAGCCAGTTGTCAGCGACTATCATCCCCTTCCACCCTCAAACCCCCCGTCACCGAGGAGGAGCGCATCAGACAGGGGAGCGGGCCTTGTTGATGAGAAGAAATTCACTAATTGTTTGATTATACAGATCTCCATGATAATGAATCACTACTCCATGGTTCGGGAACATGGTGTGCAACCCGAATTACCACCCCAACACTCAAGCTGTGAAAGTTGATTACTCATTAGCGGGTGACTGAGTGGCACAAACAACCCTGACACCCCTTTTAAAATCCCCTCCTGTGTTTTTTTTTTTTACTGTATCTACTTGTAATTGCTTTAGGCTACAGTACACTGTGACTCAGGAGACTGGTCTGCAGCAACACAGAGCGATGGAAACCCAAACCAAAGTCAAGATTCTTGCCAGATGTTACCCCTCTGCAAATATACAGCAATATTGTATATCATTTTGATTTGTCTGCAAGTTTGGAAGCAGAATAGATCTCTAAAATATGGCAGAAATGTAATAGCAATTAGATTTTTTGCCATTTGTTTGATTTGAACTTGCAATGACAGCCATCCTCAGCTGATAGTATGTTAGCATTTCACAACTGTAGATGTAGACAACACTCATCGAACATGGCCACAGCTGCATCTAAAGCCTGCTATGGCAACCAAAAAAAAACATAACCCAGGGTCTAAACGACAAAGGGTGTTGTTGTATATTGCACAGAAATAGGCCATGGTCACAAAAGGAAAAAGCAAAGGCAGGTGTAAATACCATAGAATGAATGAAGGCTGAATTTCATTTAGAGAGCCTTGTCCATGCCAGCAATTGCATTATGGGAAACCCTGCATAGAATTGTTAATTTCCAATGTCCTTGATGACAAGTCAAAACATGTGCATTGTAAATCCCTATGAGCTGTTTTTCAAGGTACTAACTATATAGCGTGCAGCTTTGCATTTTGTGTGATTCACAACCACTCTTAGTTGCACTTTGACTGGCTTATGTGTCTGAATGATTCATTCAGTACATTTCAGCTACTAAGCAACTAATTGACACAGTATTAGCCGTAGTGTTCGGCGACCTACACCGGTACAAAACAATGTGACTCTTGAATTGATTACAACAGTTTTTGGAGAGAAGCCAGAAACAGCAGCAGCAGCAGCAGCAGTGGTCCAGGTGTACAAATAATAACCATCTCAGGCCTGTGCAGTTCACAAGTATACTGCTTTTTATTCATTTCCTGATCGATTTGTAACCCGACCCATCTGCAACCCAACAGTCCGCTATGTTGATACTGGTGATTTCCCTTTTAAATTCATTCATAATGATCACAGTGGAATCAAAGGTCACATTTCAGACTCTCATATTGCTCAGCTTATCTGATGGTCTTGCTGGAGAGGGGCTTCAAAGCTGAAGATGGGCAGATGCGCGTGTAATTGCTTGTACAGTACTGCTCCGAGTGGTGCCGCTGGGCTTTTGTGTGCATGCATGTTTGTGCAGTACATGTATGTATGTGTGAGCGTGCGTGCGTGTGAGAGTGCTGCAACAAGACAAAAGTTAATGAGGTTTGAAGGCTGCTGTGGCAGCGGCGGCCTCGTCTTAGTCTTCGTCCTCAGCCTCTCTGCCTCCTGCCCAGACCTTTATTAAAAGGATAATGCAGCAAGGGTCTTTAAGTGTGCAGCTGCAGAGAGAAAGACAAGGGTGACACAGAGGTAGAGCAAGATAGAAGGAGAGAGAGAGAGGGTGAGCAAAAAGAAAGTCAGGGAAAGAGAAACAGGCTAAATAATGGTGATAAGAGGAGCAGAAGGGAGAGGATCTAAACAAGGCATGCAAGGATAGATGGATAGATAGAGACATGATGCGTAATGAGAGAAAGACTGGAAATGCTGGAGATGAGGGATAAAGAGGAGAAACAGAACCAGCGCATTAGACGACGGAGAGCTGCAGTGAAAATCAGAGATTCAGGGTGAGAGATGTGGAGATAAGGACAGGGAGGAGACCGGCGGGACAGATTCAGAGCAGGAGAAGCAGCAGCCGCTCTGGCAGGCTGTCTGTGATCACTACGACTACACAACAGGGACACAACACCAGGCCAAACGCCGTCAACAGAGAGCACATCAGGACTGTGGTTTCCATTTTGCTCCGGTATTAACCTGTTGACTTCTGATATACTGGGGTCTGCGTCACTGAGGAAACCTGTGGCAAAGTCAGTGTTAAAACATATTACATTGTCCTCTTTTGATTTATAAGGCAATCATATTTTATATCCTTCTCAGGGTCAAAAAGGCTGGGGAGCCTCCCAGCATGCACTGGGCCAGACACGTGATATCCAGGAGAGCTCTTTCCAATGCTTTAGACCAGGATGACTCACATAATGAACTTCCAATATACAGTGGTGTAGGGTTGGGTTCTTGTAGTGTAGCGTATTGTAGTATAGTGTGGTGTTATACCGTGTAGTGTCATGTAATGAAGTATAGTATAGTGTCGGGTAATGCATTAGTGTATTGTATTGTCGTATAGCATAGTGTTGTATACAGTAGTATAGTGTTGTGTCATATTGTGTAGTAGTGTACAATTGTGTAGTAGTGTACAATTGTGTAGTGAAGTATATTGTTGTATAGTGTAGCGTTGGGATGTGTAGTGTATTGTTAATATTTCATAGTATAGTATAGAGCTGATCTTCTATCTGGTGAACTAAAAAGAAAAACATATATCATAACACTGCCATGTAAAATCCCTATAGAGCATTTTTGTAAACTTATTGAAATAGTGTACCTCATCCAGTGTATCTTAACACATGAGACAAATAAGAAAACTTTAAATCAGAAACCATCAGAGAGACACTGACATGAAATCCTGCAGGTTGAGGATAATGAGCTCCGGTGGTAAATGTGTAACAGATTCAATTCACAGCCGCACAACTGCAACGTCCAGCTGGGAGCTTTGTTGCTCGTCGTACTCTCTCTCTCTATTTCTCTCTCTCCGTCCTCCATGTTTCTGTCTTTGTTTTCACTGTTGACTGGAGAAAGGAAAAAAAATGAAAAAGGCAGAAAAACAGATCTTTTTGTACAGTATAGGACCCTGTTAATTGTTTACACTTATTTTCTTCTTTCCTGATTCTATTTCAATATTTCTTCTCTTCCAATTCTAATTGTTCTATCAAATCAGCTTGAAACAGACCTAAATCAATGCACATCTTATAGGCTATGTGTGACCCAAGTATTGACCTTTTTTATGTAGAGGGACTAACAAGGTGGAAATATCTATTTTTGGCAGTACTTCCTGTAGCCCTCAACAACCTTCTTAGGTTGCTCGATTTGGCAAATTCACTACCTGTGTAACTCCATTAAGACGTCATTAAAACATTGTGTACTGGTTAAACAAATGAGATTAGTTGTGATATTCACTAAACTTATCGCCTCTAATCCAGAAACAATGGCATCAATCCCACCATCTCACTTTTTTTTAGACAAAAAGTAAATGAGTGTATACCTCAAAAAGTCAAACCGTCATTGAACATGAGCTTTCCTCTTAATTGAACAAGCTTTCATCCCAGATGTAACAACGTTTAATTAGTTTCATACGTCACAACACAACACACAGCAGCAGCATTGGCAGCGTCCTCCCTTATGGGTCAATCAGTCTGCTGAGGCAAACAGACATTTTGGTTATAGCCTACTCTGAACCAGCCAATTAGTAACCTGTTAATTGGCGCAGGTGCACATGTCTGAATCCAGGGGCATTGTTATTTATTAAAGGATCTCTGCAGACCTCCTGCTGACTGAAATTAGGCCTCCTTTTCGGCCAATTGCAGGTCTCAGGTGTGGGTGTTGTGGCAGAGACATGCGCCTGTTAGTGTTGGTAAGTGCATTGTAATTAGTCTGTGACTGTAATAAGTCTCTCTCTCTCCTCTTTCCGTGTCCTCTTGGCCTCTCGCACCAGCTGCCTCTCTCCTTTCCCCCCTGCTTTGTCCATCCTTCTCACCTCTCCGCCCTCCATCTGCCCGTTCATCACTTGAAACGTATACGAAGTCTCTGCTCCATGCCTTAATGTTGTGTTTTGTCTCCTATGTCGTCTATTAGATTCTTCTCGGGGAGGTCAAACTGCACCGGGAAGAGAAGTTATACCCACGTACGCACAAGTTATTTGATATTTGTACTTGATTGAGGTGAAATCTCATTTAGTTTTAAAAGTGCATTCACTAACGCAGCATGTTGTAGTCAAGCATAATTTGTTTTCAGCCACACAAAAAGTACAAATAGAAATGAAATTAGTGAATTTGTTTGTAGTACTTCTTCTAGCAGTATGGTTTAATTGTGTGGTGGTTCGTTTATGTGTAATAAATGTGTATAAATGTGTAAAACTGGTGCTAATTAAGAGACAAAAGCATTGATCAGAATTTGAAACAAACCTGACCCTGTCATCTACAAAACATTTCCGCGTTTTGTTGACTTTCATCTCATGAAGCGTGATTTAACCTGCGATGACAGATTTTTTAAAGCTGTTTTTTTTTTTTGGTTAAGCTGCAAACGAGTAATTGAGATATTATCACTTTATAGAGTTGGTGTGGTGAGACATGTTGGAAAACAGGTGTCTTCTACACACTCAGCTGATAAGTTGGACGTCCACCAACAGCGAGTCGATAGCTTTGTCTGTCAGCTTGTCTGGAGCTGTGCAGGTAGTGTAGGACTGCAGCTGCTACCAGAACTGTGAAAGTAAAAGGTACACAGGAAGTTGTGGACAAAAAGAAAAGAAAACAGGCTGCGAATTTGTTTCACCAACACATCCAGCTGCTGTACATATTAGATTTCAAAGGAGGTTCACCAAACATCTCGCCACCTTTTCCATTAAATGTTCTGCAGATGGTGGTTCAGTTTGCGTGCACTGATATTCTTCTACCATAATAACATGATGGGTCTATATTAAAATGCAGTCTTAATTTTAAAGACCCTCATTGTGTCCTGAAGAAGAGGATATACATGGACACACAAGAGCATAATTTGACATCCTTGCATGCTGTGGTGGTCGTCTCATTGGGTTTGCATATGGGGACAGGTGCATGTAGAAGTGTGGCTGTATGTGTTTAGCACGGCTAACCACAGCCCGGCCATTAACTCCTCTGAGGAGGAAGGGACAGAGGGGGAGGAGTGGCTGCAGGGAGGATGTAAAAGAGGAGGGGGTGACAGACAGCTGACAGACTCCAGCTGGGAGCTTCATTTGCTTCATTTACTCCTTCATCACTGGGTGAAAGAAAAAACTCAAACCTGTACGACCAAGCAAGCTTCACTGTACCTTTTTATTAGGTGGCTTAAAAAAAAAACTAAGAATTGGACAAACAGGATTTCAGCGACATAAATGCAGCAGTATTTGCAGTCTATGAGAATTGCAAACATGGCTGACTGGCAGTAGAACAGTTTAATTTCCAAAGGAAGGTCAAATAATAATGGACAAATACGAAAATGTTAAGCACACAATCCAGAGTAAAAGCTATGTGAGCACGTAACTTAAAAGACTATCCTTATAGTACCACCTCCCTTACATCAGGACAAAAGCTCTCACTATAATTACATGTGTCGGCCAGGGTCAGTGACAAATAAGGATGAGCAATTCAGAAATATCTTTAAAGAATTGTTTTAAAAACATCACATTTGTTAAAATGCACATTTTGTATTCATCTTGGTTGTACGTCAGTTGAAATTACTGTTTTTTAACAAATGTATGATTAAATGCCCCTGAAAATGTCAAATGGTGTAACCACAAAAGAATATATACTTTATTTTGGAAAAACATTTCATTTTTTTGCTGTGTTTCTAAATTTTAATGCATTTTGGCAACACTGATCAGGACATACAGTACTCTAGAAACACAACTTTTCTCCTAAATAATGTGATAAATTATGCAAATTTTGTCAAGAAACATAGTGTTGCATTGCAAAAGAGAATTGCATTTATTCCACATTTAAGTCCAGATTCATTTTCAAGTGTATGTAGTCAGATTTTTATGGAAAAAATACCGGTTTCACCACTTGACATTGGGTTGCAACACATCATTGACCCATAGATAGAATAGATGTATTCTTATAGTGTGTGTGTGATAAGTGTCAGGCAGATTTGAGAGGAAACAGAAAATAGAAACATAAGGAGTGAGTAGGCATAACTTAAGGAAAAACAAGGCTGTCGTGCTTCACACAGTCTCTGTGTTCGGGTGACATTGGTAAACAAAAACACAAGGTGGGTGCTTCTCATTTTGGCCGTGAGCTCCACTGGATCTTCTGAAGCAACAGTGTTTCTACATGCAAATAATCAGTATACGTCTGCATGGTGCTGCTGTGCTCCAGCAGGAAGTGAACCCAGGGTTAAACCATGAGTTTACCTCGTTATCCTGTTAGTTTATGCATTGATAACGGGGCTTCATTCTGGTCAGAGACGATCAGGGACGGCCATGTCTTCATTCAGTATGTCCTTCAGGCTCTTTTCTCTGCATGAAATGTTCTACCTCTGTCTTCTGCATGAGGTCGGTCCCTACAGATGAGATGATACAGCAGCAACCTAAACATCAGTGGCAGTGATGGAGTATGGCAGCAGCAGCTGAGTTAATGAAGCAATATCTACTTTGTTTGGAGAATATGAAAGCTTGAATAGATTTGAATATATCTGTAAATACCCACGCTGGAGTCATACATTTTTATTAGAGAATATGAGAATATGCTGGCTCTGTTGTTTTCTTCTGACCTGATTTTTAAACAAACAAAAAAAAAGGTAAACTGATAGATTGTATCAAGATGCTGGAGGTGCAATTTCTCAGCTGCTGATCTTAGCATCCTCTTCAAATCACTAAATACATCAATTAAAGACAAAGACTGTGGTGTTATAAGGGCTTTAATTACAAATGAATTGATCACTCAGACAGGAAGTGAAGAGCTCAGTCATTCACATCATGTGTTCATAGGACTGTATGCAGTTGTCATTCAGCCAAAACTAGCTTCACTCTTGTACAGACAATCCATCAATCCCTCAATCTGCTACATGGACGTTGCTTTTACATTTTCATAAAACACATCACAGTTACACACTGAGATCTAATATGGCACAGACGGCCGACCATAAGCCAAGTGGATGAATCCCATTGCTTTTTTATCTGGGCCATTTATTCACATCCATCACTTTCGGTTAGGAGCAGTGGGACGAGAGAGACCGGTCAATTTATTAGTCATCTTCCTCCTCGGTGGGTTCAGGAGCATGAAACACCCGACGGGGATTCAATGTGGGCAGGGTCCACAGCGAAAGAGCATTCGGCATCAATCAGAGTGACAGCGTGACACAGTGTGGTGTGTGCGAATCAGACTGAAAATGTTTACACAAAGGAGAAATGTACAAATCTGTTGTTTCACTCTAGTATTCATGTTTTAGGAATGGTATTGATTGTTTCGTTTGCATTATTTTGGTAGTATCTCATCTCAATGTAGGTTGAGATTCGGTCTGGGAACCACCTCATTCATTGTTTCGTATTTGAGGCGTGGTTTACGAAAGACCAGAGCTGTTTATTGGGCAATACGAATGTCTATCAAATGCATCTGTACGTAGCTTATAGCCAGTCGTATCAATCATACCTGATGACGTATGTAGAGCGACAGAAATGAGGGGAAAAAAACGCTAAACGTTGCTCTTTTTTCAAAGTAAACTTGCTGTCGAAACTACTTAAAATATTTTCTAACGCTGCATGGAAAGGTAAAGCATCTGCCGCCATGTTGGATCGACAAGCTATCAACCAAGTATTTAACAAAGTCCTTCCTCCGTTCTGTGATTGGCTTCCTCGTTGAGGGAAAAATTGGGTCCATGGTTGCAGGCTGACTTGCAGAGCGAATGAAATCGTACGAGGAAAAGAAAAAAAAAATTTTTTAGACAAGCCAGGAGATTTTCATTTACTTTATTCCTTTAATTCTGTGGTATGACTCATTTTCTCTTTGTCCCACAGGTTTCTGTTAAAAAAATAAAGAAGAAGAAGAATAGGTGAATGTTAGTCCTTCAGAGAATGAATAGATTATACACAGAATCGCAAAAGAAGACGAAGAAAAGAGGGACATAGCCAGAGAGAGGAAGAGAAGCAGAGGAAGAAAGAAAGTGAGATAGCAAAAAAATGAGAGGTGAAGAAGAAAGTAAAAAAGAGAGGGTGGGTATAGAAGAAGGACCGAAGAGAATAAGGGAGAGAAAGGACGAGTGGAGGATGACAGCAGGGTCTCAAAGGAGCAGCCTTCTGAGAGGATCATACCTCCTGTCACACCATCACTCAGGGTGTCATAAATTCACACACACACACACACACATAGACACATAAAAGCAGGCAGCTCAGTGGGACCTGTCTGAGGAGAACACATGTGAATGGATTAGAAAACACTGAGGTCAACAGAGGTTGACGGGGCACGCTGCAGCAACACAACACAAACACACAATAAGCCTCAGATCTCATTCAAGGAAACGCTGAGGAGAAAAAAGAAATGATCGTAACAAAATGCTGTAACAATACTGAACAAACTATGCTATTATAGTGCTTCAGATTACTGACTGGACACAACATCTGGAAAATTCATATAGTCAGCAAATGTGTGTCTTTTGTGCGTCCTGAAAAAAATAAAAACCATAGCTCTTCTATTGGTCAAACATTCATTTAAGCCACTTTCTCCCTTTAAAAGAGAGGCAGCATCCTCTGTTCTCGTTGTGTGTCCAAAGTCTGATGCAGTAGCCTCTGTGTCTTGCAGCCTCCTTTGTCATCCAAAAAAAAAACTCTTAAAAACACATCAGTGAGTCACACTGAAGCACTGAGTGTTGCATCATTACTATGAACACACACACACACACACACACACACACACACACACACACACACACACACAGGAGTTTGTTTGTTTTTTTTCTTACACCTTCACCGCTGCCAGAAAGTGTGGATCCATTTACTGCTGAATATAGTTCTCTATTAGAGTAACATCCAGTAAATGTGATGATTTATATTTTCCAGATGTGGAGCAGGAAGTCAGGTGTCAAAACACCTTGGTTTTTGAGTCATATGGTGTGCATACTCATCTTTGTATTCATAAATGTCACATTATGGAAAATTAGAAATTAAAACAATGTAATTTACTGACCTTTTCACTAATACACCAACAGAAAAACAGGTCATTGTTTCAGCTAATCATATATAATTATTTATGTTTGAATCTAAATGTATATGTAAAGGGTTAGGGTTAATATGTAATACGTACTGTAAATACATATATGCATCCCAAAGTCTGTCAATACAGTATATGTTGGTATTATTATAATGATTAAGTAATTACAAGAGAATTTTCAATATAGTAAACTTATAAATTAAACATGTGTCATTGGTGGAAACCAGGTGAGATTCATATAGGGATGAAAGCGATGATGATAATTATATATTGTCTTATAGATAACATAACCGATGACATCACTCTAGACACATGTGCCATATATTATATTCCTGTAATCCAGGCAGTAATAATAAGAAAGTAAAGGACCACGTCGCGCTATTCTTGTTAACGTAATGATTCCAGTAGATACATTTTCTTTTGTGCCCAGAGCCGTTATTTAATTATCATCATCATCATATCTGAACAAATAGCCCTCTGTGCGTCAGGACCAGCTGTCAAATGGAGTTTAAGGAGGCAAACTCATTTCTGAGGTGTATCTAACTATTGCACATCACCAGTGGCACCAGTGTGTTTTCTAAGTGTCCCTGCTCTCGTATCCAGAGAGGGCCAAACCTCTCCAGCTCACAGCAAGCATCAAGAAAGAGCCTCTTCATACCACTCCTCTGTATTCATTATCTTGCTCTATTGTACACGAGGTGAGTGCGCATATGTGTGTGTGTGGCTCTCTGCTGTGCTGTGATGTGTTGTGTTGTGCATGTTTGGCGGGCGTGCTCGGCCACGCACCGAGCTGTGTTGGTTGTGTATACTTCCCTCCTCTCTGCTGCACTCCCTATCACTAATGCAACAGACATTAGCATAGTGTTTGATGTTGTGTTAGAAGACATTTAGACGCACTCTGTTTAACAACGGTGTCAAGTGTTTGCCGCATCTATTTACTTCTATAACAAAATCAAACAATGCACGCGCTGGGCCACAATGCCGCCCTGGCTGTGGAGGATGATGAGAGGAGGAGACAGGGAGGTAGGTAGGGAGAGAGAGAATTAGATAAAGAGTGAAAGGAAGGAAGAAAGAGAAAGAAATGAGAAAGGAGTCCTCCTCCTCCCCCTCCTCCTCCTCCAGCAGCGTGGAAACTGTGAGTGCTGTGTATCAGCAGCACTGTGTGGAGGGAGACTGTGGTGTCCACTGCTGGGCTTCATTAGAGCACAGCAAAGGGCCGGAAGAGATGGCTCACTCCCAACTGAGCCACTCAATACGTCTTCTTTCTTCCAAATGAGCAGTTAGTGTGCACATATATTACATGCAATTCTTCTGCAGTCTTGCATAAAAAGATTTTTTTTTTTTTTTTGCAAGAGGTTTATGAAAAACCAGTGAATACAACAGAACTCATCCATTTGCACATGTCATATCAAGAGACAGAGCTTGGTTTCTGAGTCGTATCGTGTGCCTTTTGTTGAACCGATATCATCTGAGGCAAAAAAATTGAACCCAACCTAAAAGTAGCAAAAACTGCAGTTCCTATTTTGACCACTAGAGTCAATCTCGGTACACTCCAATGTTAGAAATGACGGGATAACGAGGAATTTGTATCTGGTTATTAAAAAAAAAGTCTCATATTAATGTGGATGGTTCTGCGTTACCCACACTTGTTAATGGATCCATTTTCGATAAATATATCATTTTGTCTTTATCGTTATTTTGTTGTTATTAATGGTGGTCGGCTCGCCCAGCATTTCCTACTTTCGGTTTCAAGGACGCTGCCCGGCTGGTCATGGGAATAACGTCGCCAAATCACCGTTTATGGTCGATATCTGATCGTCTTCAAACCTCCGATTTTCATTCTTGATTTGAAAACATTCTTTTCGCTTTTGTCCATCTTGCATCGGTCCAAGAATTTCACCGTGCGTGCAGAAGCTCATGGGAAATGTAGTATGAAAACACTTTGCTTTCCAAAACTCCTCGTTGTCCCTTTAACAGCGTAAATAATCATATTAACTGCCTGGAAAAGACATAATTTTTGTCTGTACAGCTAATTTTCTTATTTTATTACGACTGTCTGCGCTGGGCCAAATTTTATAGATACTAACTTGTTTTAAAAATGATCACGGCTTAAAGTCCAGTGCCACCATGCACCAAAGTCTCGGCTCCACTGGCAACAGCTCTCTTTGAACTTCATGATCACTCTTCAGACAGCTGCAGGAGACATCATGGAGGCTATAGTTTGTTTTTTGTGCTGATTGTTCCATCTATAGCAGGACTAAACGTTTTACCTGTGTAATATGCCACGTACAGGCCAGGTAGGAGAGTTTTGAAGTGAATCTATAATTCACATTTCCCTGCAAACTATGCAGCAATGAGAACTACTTTTTGTCTCATATAGTGTGTGTTTCTCTTCATTTGAGATGGATCTACACTATATTTATCGCCACAATTGTGTACCATCAACATCGATGTGTGTGTGTGTCCTCAAGTGACTATGTTTGTGTTTGCTTTCAGTGAAGGAGGAAGGTATTAGGATCCAAGAAGAAGAAAGAGGAGCAAGAGAGAGAGAGAGAGCAAAAAAAAAAAAAAAGGAACGACACTCTGTGGAAGGAGGGAGATAAGATGGAAAAGGTGAACAGCAACGCTTGTCACAGCCGATAATGCTTCAGATTGGGACGGGTGGAATTTAATGGAATAAAGGCAGCGCCTGGTTGGGCGGGTGGGAAGCAGAATTCGGCTGAGCTCTCTAACCAACAAGAAAGAAAACCTCTATTGTTGTTTGTTTTCTATTATTTCTACACCCGTCACGTAACAAATTGAATAGAAAATCTCCAAATTGATTAAATGTTCACTTAGGATTATGTTTGTTTTTTTTATTTTAAAAATAAATTTTGCACAAATCAACAGCGTTAAATACCTGTGGCACGTCTCTTCTGTCCAATGCACACATCAGAATTGTGTTTACCTGCCTTTTTATCCCTGCAGCCAGTCGATACCTGTCCGTCATCCGTCTGAGGCGGCACAGTGTTTCACATGTGTGGCTGCCTGTGTCCAGTTGTGGCAGGTGTTTTCTCTTTGGGGTTGTCAAGGACAAATGGTGCGAGATGGGAGGGTCACTTGTAAGTAACGAAGAGCAATCTGTGCAGCATCTCTGCTCCATTCAGCTCCATCAGTCCACAAGCTAAATGAGGCTACGCTGTAACTTTGGCAACCAGGGGCTGTACATCAAATAGGACTGTTGATGCATTTGTGCACATGTGTGCGTGTGTGTAAAATGTGTGTGCGCTATGGGAACATTGCCCCCTGAATCTCTACTTCCTGTATAACAATCCAGCAGAGGTGTGCATCGGCCAGAGACCTCTTTTCTTTGATATGAATAGCAGCCAAAAGGTCTTGCCTGGAGGCTGATATATGTCAATCAGCTTTTTTTCCCCCCTTCTTTCTACCCCTCACACAGCACCAACAGCAGCAGCAGTTGCATCTGCCGCCGTCCTGTCCGTCTCTCTCACCTACAGCAAATCCCTCCCCTGCACTGATAACACTCCAAATAACAGGTGAGCGACTGCTGGCAGAAAGGAGATTGCCTGACCTTATTGTTTGCCTTCGCCACCTCTTTGTTCTTCACAAATAAAGGGTTTTTTAATAAACTGAAAGGTCCTCTGCCGTGGCCCATAGAGAAAATGAAAGGGGGCAGTGAGGTATGGTACAATGTGGCGGGAAAAAAAAAAGAGCAGCTCATCAGAAAATAACAAAGGTGCAAGTTAAAGATAAGGCGGCTGTCAGAGATTAATCCAGGCCTGCTTGATTGTTTTCTTTAATACCAGACCTGCTACAGCAAGCGATAAGTTTGCTGAGTAATTTGGTTTTCTAGGGGACGGTTAGCGAGTGGGTGGCTGGGTGCTCGAAATAATATTCAGGTGTGCTCCATAATTGATTTCTTTTTTTCCCCACTGCTCAGTTCTCAAAGAAAAATGAGATGAAACTCAAAACTGCTTTGACTTGCCATTCTGTTCACCCAGCTCCTTTTCTCTCTCTCTTATTTCCTTTCCCTTTCTTTTCTTTTTTTTTTTTTTTTTTGCTCTTTTTCCTTCTCTTCTCTCTTTGCCTTTGGATTAATAAACTGGCTTTGTTCAAGACAATAAAGGGAAGGAGACAGTATGCTTGAGAAAGCAGTTTTCTCTTCTTGCTAGCAGCAGCTTCCATTGTGACGGTCTGTGAAAGTAGCAGAGAGGGAGAGAAAGATGGCCAGCGCATGCAGATAGACAGTACAGTGTGTGTGTTTCTGATGAGTCTGAGGAAAATGAATGCAAAGAACAATAGATTAAAATCTATTGGTTTTGGTAATGAAAAGCACGGGTGCAGTCGCCCTATGTTAATGGCTGCAGAAATAATACAATTTGTTACGTACAATGTATGAGTTGATAAAAAATGCTGCCAAACTTATCTGCAAAGGACTTTTTTTGATTTTCTGCAGCAATTACCATCCTCTCATCTCTCTGTTTCTGTCTCTTCCCTCAGAGAGAGATCATTTGAGTGAAGTTTCTTGCACTTGGAGTGTAGGAAATTGCTGTAAAAAATAAATAAATATAAAAATAAAATCAGCTGTGGGCAAAGCTGCACATATCATTAAGCTCTCAATACACATAAATATAAACATGCACACATATATAGAGAGAGGGAGAGGGAGATAGATGAACATCTCAAGAGTGCAATGGGCTTTTCCATTTTTGAAAAGCAGACAGGTGAAATATTTATCGTTAAATCAATCATTCATCATCATCATTTCATCCTCAGCACTGTGCCGTTTCACCTTTGCACATCTGAATAAACAACCTGACAGAGGAAAGAGAGAGGAAGAGAGGAGAGACAGACCCCGAGGAAAAAATTTCTTATATTTTTCATCAGTTTTTGCCATTTTGATGCCAGAATTGATCCACCTCACAAATCCCTCACCGCTCTCCCCCTCTCTCTTTCCCCCTCTCTCCCTCTCTCCCTCTCCTCCATCCCAGCCACTTCTGCAGAAGATGGCCTGTACTCCAGGGCTGTTTTCCAATTACGGCTCAACCTTTTCAGAGAAGGTCATTATAATTAGAGATCCATTTAGCTTTTTCTGTGAAAAGCACGAAATAATTTTTTCTGATTGTGGTCCCTGGAAGAAGAAGGAGGGGAAAAAAAAAAAAAAAAAACATGCTGCAGTGCTGATCTCAAGTGGCTCTATTATTATGGTTGGCTGGACAGGTTGCATGCATTAATGGCTTCACTTGGAGGAGAGACTGGCCTTTTGCACATTACTTGAGCATGAATAGAAAAAAGACATCTTGGAAAATAGTGCTCCAAATCAATACCAGGCCTGTATGTGTCTGTGTGTTCACCTCAGCAAAGAGAGGATAATAAGCAGAGGAGGACTTCATTGGGAGTGGAAGAAGTAGCTGTGGACCATAACCTGTCTGATAAAAAAACTGGGAAAAAAAAAATGAATTCTTCATATGTAACCTGAGAGAAAAAAATGATTGTAAAGCCATTGAGCTGTGTTTGAACAAGCCCGAGCCGGCTAAGATTACGGTTCATAGAAGACAGTAACAAAAGTGATCCTGTGGATATAGATTTCTGTTTCTGTTGGACCGCATTGAAATGAAAATATATACTGTTTGAGAATATGAGCGTGGCAGCTGCAGAGCCAAACATAACATCACACCATTTTGGATCCTTAGTTATTTGTTCTGCTTTTTACATTTCTGATCTTATCTCGTGTCAATATTATTCGGACAAAGTACCTCGACACTCCTGTACCAGAATGCCTCAATTCAAATTTTTCAGGCTTATAGCGTCAATCTCTTTAGCGCATATATCATACTGTAATAGAGTCTGACAGTAAACCCAGAACTCTCAGCGCTTTTAAAGAGTTGTCTTCGTTTAAAAGTCAATATGTGTTTTAAATGGGATTTTAATAAGGTAAAACACCTCAAATTATGTCAAATTAGGTTGTATTTAAGCTTCAAATATGGTAGAAAAGGTTATTTCGCTGAACAAAACTTGTAAGTATCGTAAACTTGTTTTAGCCGCAGAGCTTATTTTATGACATAATCTAAATGCAATGCAAAAATCCCATTCACTTTCTTTTCCAGGAATCAGCGCGATGCTAAACTTCTGGGTTTTGACCTCAGCCCTGGTACACTGGATTGCATAGACCTATTACAAACAATCAGCTGATTCACCGACAGTCCACAAAATAACATTGACCGTTTGCTACAATATCTTTAAGTTGATAGGATCTACTGTAACTATAGAGGTTGCTCCAAAAATAGGTGCTGCTATGGAGGCAGACGAGTCTGACCTTGGTTGCTATGATAAACAGTTACGGCTTGGTTAGGTTTAGGCCTAGGCAACAGAAACTACTTTTTGCTACTACAGAAGATTAGAGGACCTTTCTTGTCATGGTTACAAGAGTAACAACATGTGTTTGTGTGTTTGAACAGTGGGCCAGTGGATAAAAGAAATGACACACACTGTTGGGTTTTTTTTTTTACGTGGGAGTCCTGTGTTTTGTTGACCCATCCACCTCATATGAACATAGACTGTGTCGTTCTTTATACGTCTCGATGATGCAGAGCTGCACAGGAGGTCGAGGGTGGATTAGCCTAATGGGGTCAGGACAACACACTGGGAAGGACTTTTTATTTCCCTTCCCAACCCAACAGACAGCCAATGTTTGTTGGTTTGGTCCACAAACTTTGCATTTCCATATCAACAGGTTCATTGTTGTTAGTTCCCTCGGACAGTTTTTAACCCTGGACTTGTGAGGTTGTCAAGGCAACCTCAACTTAAAGGAATAGTTCGCCAAAAAATTAAATTCAGTCATTAGTGACTCACCCTCATGCTGATGAATTCTCTGAAATACTCTGCATCTGGAGACCCGGGAGGGAGGTTCGTAGTCCAACGAAAACTTTATATGAGAGTTGGTCCAGAGTTTACTCGAAACAACATCAATTAGGACAGTTTTACAGCTTAAACAGTCGTGTATCGCCCCAGGCAAATTCAATACAGGACTGCTTAGGCTGTAAAAATATCCCGTCAGGACACTTGGATTGCAGCGGACGAGCAGTATGGAGGAATATTACATGGTTTTTGTGTAGTTTCATGGATCTTTTTGTGTCGGGCGCTATCGACTCTTATAAGGATTTATAAGGATTTGGTTGGACTACGCCTGTGTCTCCAGATGCACTTTGAGGAACAAAAAACTATTCCTTTAAAGGTAGGGTTGGAGATCCTGGAAAAACGGTTCTGGCAGGCCACATTTTGAAAATACATCCAATCCTCTTTCCTCTCTGGAGTCACGCCTCCAGAGGTCAGGAGCAACGCTTTGGGTTCACATACTGGACAGTAGGTGAAGTCGCGAGGGTATTGCAATGTGTAATCCCAGCTATACAGTCATTTCAGATCGTGCAATCATTTGTCCATCTCTGTGTTTCAACCTGCTATCACCACTGAAAACTGCTTAAGGGGAACCTGGACTAGAGGCTTTAACCTGCCTAATATTGACTGTGTGTTGATCTTT
This sequence comes from Decapterus maruadsi, assembly GCA_030347415.2. Taxonomy (NCBI): domain Eukaryota; kingdom Metazoa; phylum Chordata; class Actinopteri; order Carangiformes; family Carangidae; genus Decapterus; species Decapterus maruadsi. The sequence goes on from CM064894.1 coordinate 6,443,642, forward strand.
GCTCATAGCAACCAAGTACAACAGCAACAGTTGCCATGTTATTGATGAGGGAATCAGATGAATTCACATTCTCCCAAAACATGGTATGTGTGGTTCAAGGTTTATTTGCTTTTCACAAAATATATGAAAACAAATTTATGGACATGAATCCTAATTTAAATTCCCTCTGCAGCCACACATGGATAAATAAGAAGTGGTTCTGTGCAGCATACAATCTATACAACAGTATGTTTTCTCCTCTCTGTGTTACAGAAGCAGATGGCTGGGGACCAACACTCCAAAGTGGTGGAAACCAACTAATTGGTTTGAGGGAAATCGATATGGTGCCGGCAGCAAACCCCTCCTCTCCCCCTCACAGTCCATCAGTCTTGCTCTGCAATTACCCCATTGATTGGCTAGTGCTAATTGCAGGTCTCATTATTGCAGGTTTCAGCCAGTTGCCATCACAGCAGCTGAGTTCAGAGGTAAACAAGTACAGAGCATACACTACTGCGCTACAGCATGAATGACAACGTAGACAGGTGGAAAGGGGATCGTGAGCTAAAGACTTGTCAGTAGGCCTATATCTGAGTCTGGATGAGGATAGGGAGAGGGTTTATGGAGCCTTGCAACATGGATGGAGAGTTCCCCATGTGCTCTACAGCAGAGGGAGGTCAAAGATCAGGCCAGCTTTACAACAGCTGTAAGATGTCAGTGTGTAATATTGATCAACACTTAATGAAATGGTCTGATGAGACTGACAGGGAAGTACGTGAATGGTGTTGAATCCAATTCAAAGAAAAATATTTAGTTACAGAGGAACTATGCAGGATTTGTAGGTGAGGGACAATGGAGGACCTCTGCCTTTCACATGCATGTCACTTAATTGCGTCTTTTTGCTGAAAACCAACCTTGCTCGGGGCCGTCGCCCTGGTGTCTCAGCTCTCGTCTCTGCACACCGTGACAGAAACATGCCCCGTAATCCGACATCTCTTGTTTTTGCGACAGAATAAACTACACAAATATACACATCGTAACATCGTATAACGTTATCTACCGTTCTATTGATTGATTTCTCGCTGGCTTCGTTGTTAACAAATGCACATGGCCGAGAGGAGGGTTAGCAAAACAATAGAAAAGCAACTGGACTTGCATAGTTCCTCTTTAAGTTGTGACCAATAGAAACAATATTGACTGTCTGTTTTAAACACTAAATTAACTGAGCTATTGACAGAGTTATTGTCCAATAGTCACTGGTGGCTCAATCCCCATAGACTCCCATATTAAGATACCCAATAAACCTGTCTTGGTCTATACAGTAGGCTAATTTCCTCCTTCAAGACCATTGTGAGGGGAATTTCTGTGCAACTCATTCATTTAAAATGTTATTAATGCTCAAAGTCCTGCATAATTAAGGCTGTGCTGCTTTGAGTGGCAGGTAGAGGTGAGTCAGTGAGGCGACATGCACCAATTAGCCTTGAGGTCAGGCATTGGCTAATTGGTGGCCACGTCCATCGTTACTTACAGTCTAGTTAGGACTTCACCTTACTTCCTGCTTTGCTCCTGCAGTAGCCTACTGTACACACTATGGCCACTTGAACATAAACCTGATAGGTACGGCAACATATTTGGACAAAAAGGGGAGTGTGGAGGGACAGAGACCTCTTGCTATTTTCTCACAGAGAGAGTCAGATGTGATATTTGGGAACAAAACCAAGTGCAAGACTATATTGAAAATGAATATTTACTGAAACATTGTCTTTTTTTTATGTTTTTAGTTTAGTTTTTGGTTGTTTTTATTCCACAACACCAACACTGGGGGTCATGCAAGAAATAAACCTGAAGTAGAAGTAGGGAAGGTTAAAAAAAAAAAAAAAAAGTTTCAACACTTCAACTTCAGCACTTATGTTAATCTAAGTAATTCAGGTTATTCACACAGTTCTGGAGGACACTTAAAAAATGTCTTTTTCATTTCTGTCTCTCTGTAGCCTTTCTTCTCTGTGATGGTCAGTCAGAGAGAACAGGCTTTACTGCCAAGACAACATTTCATTGGTCACATTAATGTGAAGTTATTCCATTGTTTCTAATCCACATTACATTTATTTCAATTGAAGCCCAAATCAAATGCAGTTGTGTTTACTTTATTGTTTTCCCTTCAAAAGGTTGTGAACTAAAGGAGCCTGATGGTGAAATGCAGCATTACAGATGTGTCCCCACCCACACACACACACACACACACACCACAGTTAATCTATTCACACACTAAACCCAGTGGCTGTAGAGTAATGCGCGCACACGCACACACACACAGGTAAACACACACACACACACAGTCACCACTCGTCCTGTTCTCTCCCATGGGTCTCTGTTAAAATTGACCTTCTCTGCCTTTCATCACAGGAAAATATCACCCTCAAAGAATAATAAGGCCGCCAGACACATTAATTAGAGAGCATCTATTTAGATAAACGTCTGAGAGAGCGACAGAGACAGAGAGAGAGAGAGAGGGGGAAGTTATTAATATGCAATACGAAAATAATTACACCCAATTCTTCTTAATATGTGGAAATGGCACATGTGCATTTTGATCATGTATTTTTCCAGTGCAATTGTTTTGTGGACATTTGCAACAACAAAAAATAAACCTTTTGTAAGGTTTGCAATCTTATTTATTCCCTGTTTGTGTAATCTTGGCGGATTCTGTTCATGCATATTTATGTAGATGTGGTTGCAGACCTGCAGTATTTCCTGTGATTTCAAATCAAGCTGTCAGTCGCTGTGTGAAACACCGAGGAGCTTCCAGACTTTTGAGTACATACACGATGAGGTTGAGTTTTTATTATCAAGGGTTACGACAGTACACAGAGAAAAATACGGGGACATTTCTGTACTTACAGGTACAGTTCTGTCCTACTGTAGCCTATAGGGGCAATTATTGCACTCTAGAGACCTATGTGTACCTTTTAGGAGTAAAAAAAGGCACATAAATGTTCCAACGGGTACAAAATTGTCTCTAAAAAAGGGTTTGTACCCTTTTGAGTACATTTCCATACTTCTATTTTTCTCTGTGTAAAGACTTTGTAATAGTGCAGGTTTTTTTGTCATTGCACAACACAACGCTGTATGTTTGCATCAAGGCCTGTGTGTCATGCAACCAACAAGCTTATACAGTATAAGTGTGCTTTGCTTTGTGTGTATCTGTAGGCTCTTTTACATTTATGTGTGTGTGTGTGTGTGTGTGTGTGTGTGTGTGTGTGTGTGTGTCTGTGTGTGTGTGTGACCCTCTGTAAATCAGGGTCTGTGCTCCATCTGGTCTCAGTCAGAGCAGTTTGAGGCAGCATCTCAATCAGAGCTGCTGATTGGTGTTATTCTCCTGCACCGCAGCTGCCCGACCCACAGACTGGGGATCAGCTCTGCTCACACACAAAAACATGGTCTCCATTACAGAATTCAAACTTCTGTTTCATATTTATTTCTGCTGCTTTCAAAGTGCTGTTGTTCAGGGGGGGGGGGGGACCCTCCAAACCATAGCAGAGGGAATTGGGAATTTTCTGTAAAGATCTAAGTTGTAGAAACATGACATTTAAAATGTTTTTATGCTTTATAGCAGGTTGTCTGCATTATATGGGGTGACAATGTGAGTACAGTTTTGCAGATTGACAGTGTGACAGGTCACAGGTGCATGATTTCATACACAGAGGTTGAAAGAAGGTGAAACCCCCCCCCCCCCCCCCCCCCCAATCTCTCATCACTGCTCTACATTTCTCCTGCTCAGTGAATGTTTCATTGTCGCCGCTTTAATGCAGATTTTAAAACACCTCGGTCGACTTCAGAGCAGCCATCACTCTCTGAGGAGAGAGACACGTGTGCATGTGTGTGTGTGTGTGCGTGTGTGTGTGGGTACCTGGGTTGGGGGTGGGCTTGATGGTTGCCAAGGCGACTGAATTTTTTCTTTTCCCTGTTCTTTTGCAGCAGGAAGCAGGAAGACTTCATCAACTCTGGATGACCCCCCAGAACACACAGGTGCAACATCTTCCCTGTTTCTCTCTCTGCCTTCATCCTCCTCCTCCTCCTCCTCCTCTTCCTCCTCCTCACTGCATCTGACATAAACACAAAGGCATACACCACACCCTGTATACATATAGGCTGCGTATGCACACACACACACACACAGAGCAATGGACTTAGTATATAGTAGGATACTTGCTGGGACGTTTGTGTGTTAATCAGCTGCTCAAATTACTGAAATGAAAATGACAATTAGTTTTATTTGTTTGTTTGTTTCTCTCCTGTGGTCTCTGGGAATATTGGCTGAATGAAGCAGTTTGAGGATGTGGCCTTGCTTTATGAGAAGTTATGATCAGCATATTGATTACATGATAAATGTGATTGGTCTCAGGTATTTGTACCTGCATATTCCTGGTCTAGTTTCTACTTTTTTCTCACTTCAGGCTATAAAACAGTTATTAACTGTGGATGGTTGATCAGAAAAGGGAATTTGTCAGCCCAAGTTCCTAATTTTCTGTTCGTATATTTCGATATTAGCTTTTATTGGAAGATTAACTAAAAAAAAACATATATACTGTGTATATTTCCAATAATTGCTGAGTTAGGACACTTTTCCTGATGCAAAGTAAACAATCCTGTGTCCAGGTTTTATTTCTTATGACCAGCAATTGATTGGATCATGTTAGAAACACAGAGCCAAATAATACATTTGGATGTAAGTGTTTATCAATGATTGGCTAATGTTGCAATCTCCAATTCCATCAGTCACTCAAACAGAGTTAAACAAGATTTTATTTTATTTTTTAACACTATATTAAGTTAAATCTTCACTTCCATCATGCGGCGATTTCTTTTATGGTGACTGCAGTTGTATTCAATTATTAAAAAGAAAGAAAAACACACGGCCAAGCTCTTCCACCAGAATGTCGTGTAAACTCCATTACTTTGACATTTTCGCTAATACAAAACTAATTTCTCCACAGGGATCAGTGCGTGCATGTGTGTGCGTGCATGTGTGTGTGTGTCACTCACTCACTCACAAACCTGATTATGTACAATGAGACCTTTCCATTCTGATGCTCAGCTGCTGTGTGTCTTTCAGATAGCTGCCGTGCATGATGGAAAAGAAAAAAAAAATACAACGTGGGGGGAAAAAAGATGCTGCCAGTATAAATGTGAGACCAAATTTGACAAACGTGGAAGAACAAACCCTGAGATAGACGTCTGACAACATGACAAATGATATGAAAAAAGGCAAAATGATGAAAATGACAGTGATTGTGATCTGACACGTCTGCTCCACGTGCATATTAATAAACTGGGGTTGCTATCAGATCAGCAGTGACTTTTTGAAACACAAAGGTTAAACACTGCATTTATTATTATTATTATTATTATTATGCTCTTAAACCTTTTAATTTGCTTTTGACCAACCCATCGTTCCCATTAATGCATCTAATTGTTTTAAGTATTATTCAGCCTGCTCTTCTTGGTTATCTCTTAACCAGGAAGACTCAGGGAATGTTTAACATGCGGCACTCTGGTTTGGACCTTTTCTTGGCTCCGTGCCTCATGAGTGTAATTTGGATGAGTGCAGCTCGCTTGCCTTTGGGCTCATTAACAACAATATAAACAGTAATTACTGTGATCGCCTAATTAATTCATTTAAAAATGCTGCACGCCGTAAAAGGCATGAGCAAATCTTTTCTGGAGATAACAATTTTACGAAATTATTGTTGGCATAATTAGCAATTTCATGTTCCAAAATACAAGTGAAATAATTAAAATTCAGTTTTGTCCCATTTCATACATGCACTGTTTTATTATTATTATTATTCAACCCCCCTCCCTCCTCCTCCGAACACCCCCTGTTCTGTTCTTTTCTTTGCCTTCTCCCACTAAGCCTGATGCTTTCTGTGAGTTATCCTCCTCTGATCCTGTCTCTGTCTGTGCATGGCAGCTCTGCTGCCCTGATAAATGTAATCCGCCCCTCTGGACACATTCCTTTGTTTTTTTAGGCCATTTCCACGCTCTCCTCTGATCACCAAGCTTTACTTATTATAGAATTCTTTGCCTCCATTCACTGGGTTTTTTTTTTCTTTTTGTTGGATTACAGAATGGTCATTTTGGGCCTCGACTGTCCATTAAGTCTATCTTTACTTTATTGGCCCAGTTAATTGTGATTAACAGTAATTAAAGATTTTGCGGACGAACAAAGAATAGATTTGTTTTGCTTCTTGACAATAGACATTCTTTCTTTCAGTTTCATTTCTCCCCACCACGCCCACATCAAGATTTTCTACAGAAAACAACATTTCAATTAAGTCTGATGACAATAGTAAGTAGCCTATAGCACAGATCAGCTCCTTGATAACTGGAGTTGTTATAGTTTCTATATGAAGCAGCTCTATTGGAAATTATGGACCTAAAAATGAAGCAGAGTATATAAATAAATCCCAGTGGCCTTTAATGGTATTATGTCATAAAAGATTAAGATTTTCATAGTCAAAATCTATTGTTTGAATTTCTAGCTCGCCCGGTGCTTTAATGGGGGGAAATATTAATGCATAATATGAGAACTACAGCGTCAGAGGCGAGGGACAGAGTGCTTTATGATACAGGCACAGTCCTCTGACCCTTCAAAACCCCAATTAGTATTCCTGCTGAATTTATTACCACGCCCGGCATCACTTCTTGTTTATTACGTCTCTACTCATTAAAATGAGAAGTAGATTTATGGACAGATCGGACTGATGCATGGGTGGCGAGGTGGCGAGGTGTCGAGGTGGAGGGGGGCGAACACACACTACATCAGGATGGGGACAAATCTGTGTTTGATCCAGAGCAGTGTGGTGAATGTTTTAGTTTTAAGTGCCAGAGATTAATGATAAGGACAATTATTTAGATTAAAACAGGGAGGGGGGGTTGAGGTTAGATGGGGTAACAGTGGCATGTCAGTGATGTGTGTGAGGTACAAACTGCCTCTAATCCACACACACACATGAATACAAGACAGTTAGTGTAAAAACTATTTGTTTTTCTCTATATATCATTCAAATGGACACATCTAGCTACAGTGGCGTTGAGATAAATAAATATCTTATAATAATAATACATGTTGTATTGTGTTTTTGACCATTCAGCAGGATGAATGTGAAATATTAAATCTTATAGGCTATTCGGTGCCTGAACTTGTATGAGATGAATTGACACACAACAATGTGACCATCGTCATCATGTGGAGAACAGCACTTGATCACCATCTGCTGGTCTTAGCTGTAAACAACTCCATGCCCCTCATTAAACACAAGAGTGGTTAATTGATTGATTGACTTATTGTCATATTTGCAGGAAGGTCCAGTATGTTGTTTATATGTTATTAAGATCTAAAAGAATTAAAATTGCCACTGTGAAATACCACTGATGGACAGTTGCAATGTCATTGTATTTTAATGGAGTCACAATAAAGGCATCTTATTTACAACCAAAGCAGATCCAGACTGTCACAACTCTGCACAGGCATCGTAAAATATTATAGCAGCTATTTATTTTAGCAGAGCAGAGTCTTCTGCTGATTTAAATTGTAGCACTAATTTGTGAAGGTCTCGTATTTATTTACACTTTTGTGGACTTTTATCTGGAGAGTTGGTCCATAAGAAAATAGTATATTTGTGGTTCCAAGTCCTGAATATAAAATTAAGCAGATTTCTAGTAAACACTCCAAGAAATTAAATGCTTCATGCTATACAGGCTATGTGCATTTCTCTGTGGCCTCAGGTTTTGATACTTTAACTCCTTAAAACCCACTTGCCTGTGGGTCATATTGCTTCTACTGCATACTCGGCCAGTCGGCAGGCCAGATACCTCAGGGTAACAGAGGGGGGAGCATGTAATGATGTAAAGTAACGTTTTGTTTAAACTTGGTGTCAAAAATGTGTCAGGAAGTCATTTGCTGAAAGAAAGAAAAACTTTAAGACTTTTCTTAGTTCTTGAGAGAATGGTTCACTTTCACTGTTTGCTCACTAAGTGGCGCCAGAGGCTTATTTTACAAAATATATAAAGTCCTTTGGCTCTCAGTGGTTAAAGAATAGGAAGACGACTGAAGTCTCACTCTGTTATTTTCTGGATACCAGAAATGAGAACAGCGTTTCTATTTCTTTCACACGTTTTTCCATTGATAGATAAGTAAAACAGAAGATAACGCAGCGGTCATCCTCTCTTTAGTCAATTTACGCGGGAAAATTAAAGCTAAATGTATGTTTCACCCGAGCGCGCATGCGCAGGGATGAGGCACAGTTTCGCTCCGGAGTGGCTCATCTTCTCTCTCGACGATCTTTGACGTAACTAACTGCACACTGACACTTGTTGGGATACATGTGTTCCTCCTGTCTGTTTGTCGCATATTTTTACCGATTTACCGGCAGATGAAGAAAAAGACACGGTCGACTGAAGCTTTTTCCCCGGTGTTTATCGCTCCTTTTGCTTCTTTAAACCCGGTAGGTTCACCCATACACAGACAGACACACAAACGCACAGCTGTGGTTAAACTCTGTAGTCCTCACCTGGCTCAGTGTGTAGTAGGCTACAAGTGGTCTGATGAACATTAACCTGCTCACACGCTTTCGTTTACAAGACAGGTTTATGTCGTTACAGTGTGTGTGTAAATGTGTTATCAGCGTGTGTCAGTGTGTGTCAGTGTGCACAGGTCAGCTCACAGTAAAAACCGTGTGGAGCAGTTAGTAGCATCTTAGCCTGCTAAGCTAATGGAGCTTGGTGTATGACACTAATCACAGATGTTTGGCTCGGGGTCGATGCTGCTGCTGCTGCTGTTGTTGTGTGTCTGCAGATGTTGCTGTTGTTGTGTGTCTGCAGATGTTGTTGTTGCTACTGTTGTTGTGAAGATGAGGTTGAGCTGCAGGTAAACACAACAACTGACTGAGCTTCACTGCTCCCTTTAGTGAGCAGAAAGTTCAGATTGAGGAACATAAAACCAGATTGATATATGATCCTGTTGCCAGGGCTGTAAAGTTTAATAACAATAACATATCATATTATCATACCGATGAAACTGACAATGAATCAGTGTTTGCTAATATTACAATACAATTTGGATTCAGGGATCAGTAATCTGTATCATCTGCTGATTTCTGTCAATCTCTTCCATTCATTTCAAATCACAAATGGCAGCTTTGACCTGATTTTTTTTTTTAAAGAATCAGCCTCCTGTTCACTATTTAGTGTCACACTCTGATTTATTGTTCATCTTCCATAAAATAAACTCCCATTTGTTTACATTTAAGCAGGATTTAAGTGCAAATCTCAATCCCAATTTGTTATTTAGGCTAGGTTTCTTTTGGCAACAATAGTATTTTATGAATCTGCTCAGTAATTTTCCACTGAAACAGTCAAATAATTGCGCTTTTCAATTACCTTAAGGTCACATTGAGAAAAACATTAGACTTACTCTAAAACATGGAGGAGCAGTTTGAAGCCAGATAAATACTTATATTTATTTAACCAGTTTGCAACCTTGCAGATTAACCTTCACTAAAATAAATATTAAATTCATGTCACAACAGCTCATGTGGGAGATGAAAAGTCTAAACTGCACCGTTATCAACAAGGGCAGATTGGGAAGTGTGGTTTAACACTCAGAGGTGAGTGTGAAGTAGGTTCTCATCACCTTTCTCTATGAAAACCTTCATGCTATAGAAATAAACCTGACTCTTCTGACAGTCTCCATCTGTTTGAAGTTTGTATGCTGTTAAATGAGAGTCAAACATCTGGTATAGCGGTATTGAAAGGTGTTGGAGGTGCAGATCAATAACAGGAAAGGCAGCGGTAGCAGCAGCAGCAGCAGCAGCAGCAGCCGCTCTGTGGATGTGCAAAGTAGATTTCTCACCTTAACCCCCTGCAGTTCAGTTCATCACACATAGAGATGGAAACAGATGAGGCAACATCTGGGGCAGGTTACACATCATCATCATCATCAGGGCCGAGAGGATTTCCTGATGGCTGTGGTCAGCGCCACCGAAGGGCGTCTCGCTGCTCCTGTTTAAGGTTGATGACGGGTGATAAGAATGAACGATTTTGTTTTTTTTGTTCATTTGTTTGTGTGTAGTGGGATGTCTTACCCTTTTGCTCATATCTTTTACACAGAGTACTCGCCTCCATTCAGGCTTTGAAAGCTTTAATAGTCATAATGTCATGAATGATAATTTGTCTGGCAGGCAATTTGAAAGATGAGCATGGCAAATAAGGTTTTGATATGTGAGGCCTACAGTATATTATCATAAATTAGATTTTCTACTAATACCCAAAATACAATAATTCAATTTTGAAAAGTAATAGAAAATGCACGCACAACCACACAATCTAAAAGCTGGATGCCAGTCAGACCAAAAAAATGCATGAAATAGGCAAAACACAAAGTCTGCACACCAGCAGCAGCTCCAAGGTGAATTGTTTATTATCACCTTGATAATAAACTCCCCACTTGGGCTACATGGCATGGTATATCACTGTTGAAAATCCATATTAAATATTGATTATGCTCCTAAGTAGAGGCACCAGTGTGATAGTGTTTATTGCTAATGACGTTGGTGACCTCCCCCCGTGTACCAGCCGCCATGCACAGTAATGACATCACAGAGTGTGGTCAGTCTGAGCAGCTGTAATAACGTGTTACAGTAACATTACAGTATATGAGTCAGTGTTTCTATGAGCTGTAAATACAAACCATTAGATCTGCAGGTCAGTGCTATTGAACAATGACCCACTGACCTAGTAGCTATGAACATAACATGTTTTCTTGTTAATATGTTTCATCATCTTTAATTTTTTTTATATAATATTGGTGTTGATACTAAGCCAATGCAATTATAGGCTAACTATAGAAAGAGGCTGGTATTTCTTCATCCTGCTCCTTTTCATTTATGGTGATTATTTGTACATCATGTGAATATTGTGCAATCTTGTGAAGTATGTAATCCATGAATGGACTAAATCAAAATGAAAACATGCAGAAATGTGTTCAAATGTGTCTGTGCACATAATGATTTATACATTTATCAGTTCAACTCTTGTTTTTACTGGTAAATTGAGACGTGTCTTCTCTGCACATCTGTCCTCAGGTGCTGGCAACTTCCAGTTAGAGTCATCGGTGGATGCAGACGGACACTACGAAGCAGCAGACACCAGAGGGAGTGACCCAGCAGCAGTGTGTGTGTGTGTGTGTGTGTGAAGCCACTCACCTGGGCTGCAGACGCCTCCACACTCCACCTGGTGAGTCTGACACAGCTACAAATGGATGAATGAATTAACTCTCTGTTAAGCTCCCTAATCTGTGAAACACACCACCTCTGGATATCAGGATGACACATACACACACACACTCGACCTGTATATCTTTTATTCACGCTTCACATTCAGATTTTTCTGGTGGAAAAAGCTTTGAGCAGCAACAGTTGTGTATTCCTGAGCATCTAATGTATGAATGGATCCTGTTTCGTGAACTCCCTGTAGATGTGACGATGCTGTGTGCTTGTTTAACGTCACATGCTGAGGCACGTTCCAGCCCACACAGGCCGCTCCAATCGGGATTAAAGATAGATGACGCAAGATAAAGGCACTCTTATTCACTGCCTATTGTAAATGCATGGGAGACTGAGTGGGAAACTGTGGTAGATGTTACAGTTTGGCTGTGGCTCTGCTGTAAATGATCTTTATACCGGAAACAGCGGGAAAAATAAGTATTGAATGCGTGAATAGACTTGCATGGTGAGCATGCATACAGGTCAAATGTTAAATGCATTACCCACTGTTTTGTTTTTTTATGACTGTACCTACTAATTGCAGGTCTCTCTAAAGCTCTCTGTCAGTGATTCTTAGTTTTATTTTGACTCTTGCGAGGACCTGGTCATGGCCAGTTTATGGTAAATTGATGTTCCTTTATCTTTTTAGTTCCAGTTAATGGCGTTAACGGATAAAACGGTGCATTCAGACATGTCTGTAACCGATGCATGAGGATATTTTAGCAGCATACGTTTCTAAAGGTCTGGAGAAGCTCTTTGCCTCTTGTGTGACACCTTGGTGATGAGAAACCTTTTCATAGGCGTCAACTGGACTAAAGCAGCTGATATTACTTTGCACTGATAGGGGACAGGAAGGATTACTCTCTAAATACTGACAGACTCCAGCTGTCTCCTTGTCTTTCCAAACCTTTTTGCACCTCCTCCTTTTCCTCATGTGTTCAATACCGTTATTCCCTGTGTCATTTCACTTTATTGCACATTACTTAAGTTATGGGCATAAATGTTAGTCTTATTTAACCCACTGTGTTTATGCAATTTTGGAAAGATTTCAGCTCTGTTGCTGCAGTTGATTGATTTTATAAAGTTAGCTGAGTGACAAAGTGTTTTTCTAGCACTTTTTTCCTGAGAGTGTACTTACTGTAGTCTTGGTGTAATGTCATGACACTTGTTTGCTGAGAGGTTGAAATCATCGGTCATTTTCTCTTGAATCACTTGCTTTCAAGGCTACGAGTTCAGGATCAATGCTCCCTCCGAGACCAGCAGGAGCTGCCACAACCCACAGCTAAAGAATAAAATAGAATAAAAACATGTATATTACGTATGCCAAACAAATTCCCCAATAACCATACTATAAAAAATTAAATTGTGAAGCTCCAGTTCATTATAAGTTACAGCGAGTGGCAAAATAAGTGGCAGGAGGGAGCAATGAGCAGGATGAGAGCAGCAGGCATGTTCCCTGCAACGGTGCAATGAACGTGTAGGAATTTAGCCAGAGCTGACATCATGTCATCACTTGTGCGTTGGTTGTTTGGTTTACTTTGGCTCTTTTCCTTATCAAGCACGGACACAGTGTGGGAAACTGTTTCTACATTTGTCCCTCAGTTTTTTTTTTCCAACATGGATACTCTGAATTGTTGGCATTCCTTAATGAAACCAAGGGCTCAGCTGACCCCTCACCCCCCCACCCCCCCACCCCAACCCCCTGCTGCTGCTGCTGCTGCTGCTGCTGCTGCTGCTAATAAGAATGTCAAATATCAGATTTGTTCTCTGTTTTTACCTATGAGTTCATTTCAAACATGAAGGATTTTGACATGTTACAACATATTTGCACATTATCATACTGTATGTGCCTTTTTTGAAAAAAAGGTGAATTTGCAGTAACCCTCTGAGATCATAAATGTTAAAGTCCCCCTAAAGAGGCATTTTAAAATGTGTAAAAATGCTCTTCCATGACTATTTTTGGATTGCAATTGCTGTCCTACAAAAAAGTTGAACTCTCAAAGAGGCTAAAACCACGTCTACTATTTCTCCCTCATTAAAAAATCCAGGTTTTATGAATATTCATGAGTATGCAAATGAACCAATACTTGCACCCGCCTCAGTTATGGCGTGCATTAGTGACTTCGCTGCTGAAATGTCTTGTGGCAGAACCCAAACACTACTGTACATTGACATGTTTATAATTTCAAAAAGTCCATTTTTGGTTTTGGGGGACTTTAAGGCATAGATGGCGTTTCGTGAAATATCCTTGAAGCACAACAGCACAGTCAAATATCCCATCAGCATCTCTGCTGCCCTGTGGTCCATACAGTACAGAGCTCTGTCTCTCTCTCTGTCTCTGCTCAACAACACACGTGTGGCTTAGCGGCTGCGACCAAACAGGATCATCAACTGTCAGCCTCGTGCTTCCCACGGACGCAGTGGTGACAGCTTGAACAAGGGAACATGATGTGCTGCCCGCCGCCTGCAGGAGAAGGTCTGCTACACTACACCCCCTCACTCCATCCATTCATAGCCGCGGCGCTTGTGGAGCGACTGTGCCCCGATTGGATTCAAATCGGTTAATTTGGTCATCATTATGATTATTAACCAACCGCTTCTTCAAGTGAGTAATCAAAGCTCACAGAGGCCAGATTATTTATATGATCCACCTATCACCAGGAATGGAAACTTGGTGCAAAATGTTTCTTCTTCTTTGATGAGATGAATGTTTCTGCACACTGTCGCTGACAAATACTGGTGATAAGAAAATGTTTGACAATTCTAGTCGTTACAGATGTAATATACAAAAATTGAAACCGTAATTTAAAAAACAACCAATTTTAAGCTTGAAGCGACATGTAAAATTTTTGGAAAAAAAGTCCTTATTGAGCCAAATGTGGGCTTTTAAGTACCGGCATCTAAATGAACAAGTCCCTTTCAATTTAGTCAGAGAAGCCACTGATCAATGCAATTATGATATGATTAATACGGCTGCATTTTGTGTCACAACAAAGTTCACACCTCCTTCAAAAATCATAACGTCATCGTCTTCTGTGTTACGTTAAACGTGCATCATCCTGAGCATTTTGTAGGTTCAGTATATTTCGTGAGGGAGACCACACCTTGTTATCCTGCACTCATAATTTTGATTTTTTTCTTTATATGCAGTGCTTGATATGACCATTATTACCAAGAGATAATGTATTAATGACTAATTCATCTTAAAGTATTACATACAGTTTTTTTTTATTAATATCTTTTTTTGTTGTGCCATGATTGAACCACACTAACAAATAGTTGATGGTTTGAACAAATAGTCGTCAAACCAACCTGCTGTCATCAGTCTGGCTGTTGATTGGCTCTCAGAGCTTCAGGATATTTTATCAAACAGTTTCCACACTTTGTCAAAGCCTCGACAGCACGCTTCTTCTTCCAGGTACACTCACTGCTGTAGTGACAACTCACTTGGCAGATCCGATATGGTCGCTACTTCACGACCACCTACGTGGGTCACACGCACACACACACACACATAGACACAATCACCACGAGTGCTTCCATGCAGTTTTCCCATCCTTGTCAGTGTAGCTCTGTCGACATGTTTCAATGAGGCAAGAACATGAAGTGAATCCACAAATCAGATCTCAGCTTCCTTTTGGCCATTGTTTTAATTTTATATAATTTACAGTTTTTATCGTTTCCTAAAAAGCATCTCTTGATAATGACTTCACTTCCTTCAAACGCATGAATGTTGGATGTCTCTGCAGGTGATTGACTGGGATTGAGGAGGTTGTAAGATAGTTTTCCACGTGGTTGTATGATCAGAGAGGGCAGACAGTTGGTTGAGACCGAGATCTGTGTTTCTAATTTTGCAGCTTTCCTATTGAGGTTTAGGAGAAATGTATAATTTTGTATTACACTACTGGAATTACGCTAGATAAATAAAATAAATGTCCATATTAACGTGTATGCTGATAGCAGAAGTTAGTGTTCAGTGACTTTTTCCAGAGGTTGTGTATGAAGTCTGGTCTGGTTGTTTTAGTGCGTTTTAAAAGTCAGGTCAGTGTCGCATGTCAAATTGTGACAACTTGAACTCATCAGAAGCACCTTTCATGTCTGACGCGTGTCAGCCTGACTGAGCCTGCCGTCCATAGGCGACTGACATCTGGCCATTCTTTGACCTGTGAGTCATCACAGCTATGTCTGATGTGTTGGAGCATAACAATGGCTGTCATTAAACGTGATGACAGACTGCTGCAGTCTGCAGCACTGGTTGATTTAGCTTTTAAATACATGCGGTCTGATGCCTAATAATAACATGCACCGTATTTGCATCATTGTGGTGAGAAGTCCAACACACAGCCTTCACTTTTCTCTCCTCTTGGTTTAATATAGTACAGTCAGTGTGACCTGCTGTTTTTATTTCTCCCTCACTGAACTAATTCATATCCAATCTTCTTTATTATTGTGTTATTGAAGGTTGAGGTTTCACTCAACACCTTCTTCACCACGTCGCTCTGTGGCCTGTCATTTAAAGGGCAGCTGCGTACATGTTTATGTGTCCATTAAAGTCAAATAGACCAGATGAAGCTTCTAATAATCTGCTGATCAGCTTAATGACATGATGTAAGTGACTGAACAAGTGTTTAAGCTCACACACGAACTCTTTAGCCAGTTAAAGCTTCAGAAAAAGCTAGTAAGTGGACCTTTGAGGGTTTTTTTTGTCACACAGCTTTGATATTATATTATTAGAGTGACCTGTATGATCACTGTATGATATTGCTCGTTTCATCTCATTGTTTGGTTTTTGCAGCCGTCTCTGTCGTTGGGCACAGCTGTGCTCAGAACGAAAAAAAAAAAAAAACCCTACCTGCTCAGCATCAAGCAGCAGATAGACGCAGTTAGCAACAGGTCAGTGAACATTATGGAGCATTTAGTTGCTAATGAGCCAAATATTTCCCCTGGGGAAGTTGTGGAAAGCAACACAGAGACGCATTAGACACACATTCATCAGGTGGACAGAAATGCAAATGTTGCTCCATGTTTTATCTTTTAAGGTGTAGACGCAGGGAACGCTTTGCAATTTGTTGTAATAATGTTAATGGTGATGACATCTCAGTGTCGTGAGTGAACAGGCTTTACTCCCTCCGACCTGCTGGTTGAATGGTTATATAATATACAGCGTATAGAAACACACAGCTTTCTGCCTGTGTCTGTCAATTCCTGTAATTTTCCAAATCCAGTGATCATGACATCCACCCTCACGTGGCGATCGTCCGTCCGTGCAGATGTGAGAAAGCAGCCGAGGTTTGAACTCCTCATGCCACCTCTTTTTTTCCTCGTGTGTTACACAACAGCTTCACGTCGCTTTCAATGTAAACAACTGAGCGCAACACCATGAAGAGACTGTCTGAGAATGCACATTTATCCCTGTTTTTAAGGAATGTGATGCCCCCCCCCCCCTCCTCCTTCCTCCTCTTCCTCCTCCTCCTCCTCCACCATGTATGACAGCTGGATTTTCACTTTGCCTTCCAAGATCTTACAAGGAAATTTGGGGCCAGTTGTTGCAACATGCAAGCTGCAACTTGCAGCATGAGAACGTGTTCATTTTTACCACTAATCAAAAGAAAAACTACACTAATGGGCCCACTTGGGTCTGTGCAACAGGATTATACTCTCCATTTAAGCTGTACTGGTGAACCCCTACCCCCCTCTGTGAAACAGGCCCCACGATCCCAAAGACACACTGTGCACACGCTCAGATGTAAAGTAAATGACCCCATTCCTAAAATGCAAATAGGCCCAGTGAAGACGCTTCTTTCAACATCACCCAGGTGCTCAACGTCAGAGTGGGACATCTAGCCCAGTGGGTGGGTAACATACCATAGTGCATCTATGTATGAAGTGTCTTAATGGGCAGCAGCTGTGGCATTTCACAGCAGCCTCTCTGTCTGTCTGCCTGTCTTTATGTGGCTGCACAGCGCTGTTTGGGTTTCACGCTAAAGGATAGATGTTCTGGCTTTTCAAATAACAAATCTAGTCACATTTCATACAAATTTTATTTAAAAATCATTATTTTACAAGCTGAACTCACAACAGTGTTTGTCTTTAACCTATTTGGCGATTTTGTACGATGACATCGTGGTTATAAAAGTCAGGATTTCAGCAGCAGAGCAGGAGCTCGGAAGTGACTGTTGGTCAACACGTCATCTTCACTGCTGAAGTCACCGTTTCATGCAAAAACAAACAGATAAAGAGCTGAAACCAGTGCAAATGTGGAGCAATGACGTCCGCTGCACACAGTTTCTCAACATTTGTCAGCTGCGTCCTCTTCAGTCATTGACTTTGAACTTTCCGAAATCCTCAACCAACATTTACACGCCACAGTTGGGCAACTGCAGGAAGCTTTTGTTGTGAAATGAACTAAGTGCAGCACCATGAATGACTTCCTAAAGAGACTGAATGAAATTGCTCACCACCACCTTTCTATCTTGTCTCCCAGCACAAATATGTTCTTATACCCAGATGAATGTTTCAGCTCTGTATCAGAAATAAACCAATCATGGGACCAACGTGGGTGTCTACATTATCGTTTCCCAAGATCTCTGCCCATTCGGACTATAATGCAACCCCAGAGAGCAGCATTTCCAAGAACATCTGGTGCAGTGTTGACATGGCATAAACAAAGTGGAAGTGATGCATTTTCTAACTAAAACATTAATTCTGCCACAAACAAGCTCCGCAATTCAGTTATTTCAAGTTTGCACTCGAGCCAAATGAATGATTTTTGTTTTATATTTGTCTTTTGTATGTAAAGGCAGCTTTGGATGTTGAGATCAAACAAGTTACACACAGAAGCAAACAGCATTAAACGTGTGCGTAATCTCCGACAGCAGCTGTTAAACTTGACTCTGAGGTCTCGGTGCCGTACGTAGACTGGATTGGATAAGTCAACATGATGGAGACTCGCAGGCACAGACAGGTATGCATTTTTAATCTGAAGTGCTAAAAAATGTATGCCGCCATGACGCCCTTCAAGCACACACTCCATTACCTCACCAGCTACGCAGCGACACCCCCACACCAGCACCAAGGCCAGACACATTGTCAGAAGCGGTGGCATCACTGGCTGCTGCAGGGCCGTGCTGTCAGAGCTCAGAGGAGTTGTTGAGCTCCTCTGACAGGTTCGTCTTCACACCCCGCCTGTGTCCCTGGCCCAGAGTCCACGGGGATGCCCCTGAATTAGCACAGGGCTTTCCCCGCTATGTGAGAGAAAGCCATGGTGGCCGGAGCGCCTGTCACTGTCCGACAAGTGTGAAAACCTTGGCGTAGGACCGGTATGTCGCTATGAGTTATTTGTTGGTGGCAAAGTCGTCGGTAAATGTTTCAAATGTGATTCCTAGAAGCATATTTATTGATTCAAGTGTGAAGATGTGGGCATAAAAAAGAAGCACAAGGACCAAGATGCTTTAAAAGGAACATATTATGGAAATATCAGTTTTTGAAGGCTTTTGAACATATGTTTGGGTGTTTGGCTCACCTTCAGGCCCCCAGAATGTGAGAATTGACAAACAAAATGTGTAATTTGCAGGCTCCCTAGGTTGAAATCCATGTGGTTTTACAAGCTGTTCCCTCGGTTTACATACAATGATGTCATTAGTTTTGAATTAGCATTTGTATAATACCAGCGCTACCTATGAGTACTGGTACCAGTAGAGGGGGCGGGGCATTTAAACCGGCTGTTCTGAACAGGGCTGTTTTGAGCGGATGAAGAGAGCTGTGGTGTTTGATCCTTGGGGTATTTTGACTGAAGCATTTCATAGACACGTAGGAACTATTTTAATTTGTGGAAAAGGGACATAATATAATAAAAGGTGGACCGGAAGGTGAGGATGCAGGAGTGAAACATAGAGGATTAGAGAGTCACAGAATCGGAAAAAGGCAAAACTGGACCACCACTTCTTCTTTAGCCTCCTCTTTTGATTTGAGAGACTGCACTGCGAGCTGTAAGCTGCCATCCCAGACACCTGCTGAACATCTGAGTATGGCACCAGGTCACTTGCAAGCACTCGGTGAGGGAGGGGCCGGGGCCGTCTGTCTTCCTCTGGGGCAGACTGCTGCATAAAACAAACCAGCTTTGTGTGGTAGTGATCCAGTCCATCTGTATTTGGAGGTTTTGCTGTCAGGGTTCAGGGTGCAGGATCAGCACCTCCGTCCCCCTCTGTGGTTATTGTTCTCGTTAATTCCCTTCTCCTTAATGCTTTAAAAGAAACATAGACGCCAAATAATACATCTACAAATGTAACCATGTTAAGATGTAATAATGGCAGCTCCTCCTTTCCAGTCTGATCGGCTTAATTTCATTCCCTTTTTACAGATCCATTACTCCTCTCTGCTAGTAAGAGAGGCTGTAACTCCATCAGTGCATCTGTCTCTGCACTGTTGACGCTTCACGCTGCTGTTGTACTTACTTAAGTGTTTCTTGTTTAAACTTTGTGATCTCTCTACCATGTAAACTGCTTGTATTTACCGGAGGACTGACGTCTCAAAAGGGAAAATTGTCACATCAGTGCATCGATGAAAGCCTCGCATTAAAAATCCACTACACTGATTCTTGCCCTGGTTATAAAACGTAGTCGGCGTTTGTCTCCAAAACTGGGCACAATGAGAATAAACATCACTGACAGGAATCCTGAAATGTATTTGTGAACATTACAGATCATTGTAAATCATGAAATGTGCTTTTTTTTCCCAAGTCTCTCAGGAAAAATACAAAAATCCACTCATATAAACACATAGCCTAACTTTTATTTAAACCATTTATTTGTATTTGGGAGTTGTTTATATCCTCTACAAGCCCTCTGTTGTAAAACAGAACAAATGAAATTCTGCCTGAACGCAACATACTGGAAATTAGTCCTAATGATAATTTCACATCATTAAGTCGAGTTCAAGAGCTTCACCTCTTTGTTTTTAATTCCTTTTTTTACATGCAGGTGAGTATACACAAGTAAACCCACATTCACGCACGCATACGAGTCGAGCCCACATTATTTTTTACGTAACGCTCCTTTTGCCACCCAGTGTGCAGCGGAGGAGAGGACGGATGAAAAGCTTCTAGGAGCGACAGTTATATGAGAGAGGAATGGTAATGAGTGGGCTGGAAACCGTGACAGCTGGTCCGCCGCAAGAAGGGGAGAAGGAAAGAGAGAGGGAGATAGAGAGAGTGAATAAGAGGAGGGGTTACATGTAGGAGTACTGTACACTACCACGGCGAATATGGAAGGACGACGACAACGACGACGACTCGTTGCAGCCGCAGCCCAGTTTTATTGAGCAGATGAGCAGAATGAGTGAGCAAGCGAGCGTGTCTGGTCCAGACACCCACACTGCCTGGGCTGGTGTCCTTGGAGATTAGCAATACATTGTTACGTCTTTCTCTGTTTGTCCCCCCCCACCCTCCTCTGTGTGTGTGTGTGCGTTATGTTGTTTTTAATACCTGCTACCGTTTCAGTTCACATCCATCTGTGATTATTGTTTTTTTTTATTAATAGCAAAGAATGAATCTGTCATAGACGCCATTCCTATATAACAAGCGCAAACATATACAGCCTTTATTATAGTAGGAGTTGATTTAAAGATTTTAATGAAAGGGGAAATTATTAAAGGGATAGTTCAACATTTTTGGCAAATTGGCCCATTGCCATAATCCCTATAGTCTTTGCAGTAGGTTCGTTACCTTTATTTGTCAGTGCAAGCTATTTTTAGAACGGCGCAGCAGAGCCATGAGCTGCTCAGAGCTACGCTACGGAGGCTAGTGGGATTTCTTGGTTTCCCTCATCATTGTGTATTTGATGAGTTTGATGAGGGAAACCAAGAAATTCCATGAGCCTCCGTAGCGTAGCTCTGAGCATCTCACGGCTCTGCTCCGCTGTTCTAAAAATAGCTTGCACTGACAATAAAAGGTAACGAACCCACTCCTAAGACTATAACGATTATGGCAATGGGACAATTTGCCAAAATGTTGACCTATCCCTTTAAATGAGTCCAACATCTCACTGTGAGTTATAGAGATGGAACAGGTGAATGAATAATGTGAATCAGGCTCTGTTACACAATAGTGGGAGATGCCTGTCCAGGTCTGAGTGAGAGCTGTCGCTGTCTGCAGCTGCGTTTGTTGGGGCAGCAGTGATTTGCTTTTAGGATGAACAATTTTTTTCAATGAATTTTCATAAAGCGCACCACTCGTATTCCTCATTTTCATACAGCTGGAGACGGCAGCACGACAGCCTGCAATGTTGAGGTATCGTGATGATCGCTCTTGGTGCCGTGACACAACAACAGGTTGTTCGCACACACACAAGTGCAAATTTCAGTGTCAAGAGGAAACACTGAACAGCCTAAAAACGTGATGATGATGATGATGATGATGATGATGATGATGATGATGATGATGATGATGATGATGATGATGATGATGATGATGATGATGATGATGATGGCAGCTCTCACGGAGCTAAATCAAGACGTCTGATTACATAATCTCCTTGTTGAGCCGGCGGAGTCAGTGTCGGTGGTGTTGGGTCATCATCATTGATGAGGATGTTTTATCCTCATGAATGTAACAGAAATAGCACACGGGAGCTGGAAGCTAATAAAATGTTAATCCCTGGAATTACACAGTCTTCCTGTTAATTTGACACCGCTGCTGCTGGTGTTTGTTTTGCACAAATGCACACACACACATTCATACACTCTCGGGGGGGGGTTCTGATCTATGTTCGCGCTCTCGAGTAGAATATTGTTCCAGTTTTTTGCACCTGATTTTTTTTCACCGCTTTGTCTTTGTCTTACCTTCCATATGCACGGAGCATGTTGCCATGGCACCGGTGAAAAGGCTGAGGTCTCTCCCTGTTGTCACCTTTTTTTGTTCAGAGACAGATGCAGTCTCTCCAAACTCTCTGCTTCTTTCTTTTCTGTATCTTGGAACATATATTTTCTTTATTACAGTATGTCTCCACAGGGGAGCGACCACTTTGTGCGTCTCTTTTTTCCAAAAGTGGAAAAACAAAACAATGTAAGAATTTAAGACTGAATGTGTTTTTAATGTGCTTGCAGCCAGGATACGCTCACATTTTCATTGTGCGTGTTCTCCAGCGACTATACGTCATAACTCTCAACTCCGAGTCTGATTAGAACAATAACCTCTTATTAAAACTATTGAGTTGCTGCAGAGCCGGTTTAAGTGGCACTGAGGTAATGCAATGCCATTTAACACTCTTGAAAACAAAAGCACGGGCTCCGTCATGGATTTATAAACAAGTTGCTCTATTTTTAGTTGTGTTGTAGTTCTTTCCTATTTTTTTTTCTTTTCTTTTTTTTTCTCCCC
Source organism: Decapterus maruadsi (assembly GCA_030347415.2). NCBI lineage: Eukaryota > Metazoa > Chordata > Actinopteri > Carangiformes > Carangidae > Decapterus > Decapterus maruadsi. The sequence goes on from CM064894.1 coordinate 6,466,313, forward strand.
TGTTTGCACTGTAACATCAAAGTTATGAAGTAATTTTGTACAGTATAATTGAGCCAGAAGCTGGATTCCATATACGGTCGTCACTCAGGCCAACTTATGTGTTTGTGTGTGTGTGTGTCATTTGTGTTTGTGTAGTTTCACAAATGGTGTGTGAAATATGCTCGAGCGCTGGACAATCTGTGGTGTCTGTGTATGTCTGTGAGAGCCAGCGAGCAAGTGAGTGAGTGGTTAGAGCATAGATGTGCATAAACACCAGCGGTTCTGCTGCTGCTGCTGCTGCTGCTTTCACATCTGGGACTATTAAACTCGCCTGAAGCCAAAACTATAGTTCTCACACAACCAGAGGAAATGAGTCCTTGTCCCATCAGTTTGATTGAGGCTAAACTGTGGCTGGATTGTATTGTGATGGATTAGATTGACCCCATGTTTCCATCCACACGTTTTTATTCGCATTACGCAATATAAAAATTAAAAATGCCTTATGGAAACAGTAAAATTTGATTAAAGAAGAATTCCGGCCATTTTTGACCCCTGAATCGTTTTCCTGATGGTCACCCAGTGTTGGTGGAAGCAAAAAACGCAACTAAAATTGATGCAGGCAAACCGGAGTTACACCATGGCTAGACAGCGCTAAGGTTAGCTACAATGCTAACCTATGGGGGCAATTCTTTCAACCACAACAAACACTCAAAAAACAATCAAATATCTATGGTACAAGACTCAAATCCTCACGAGACACCACTGAACTCACATAGTGTGCAGTATAAACAGTATAAACTTTGTGGTTTAGCATGTAGCCACTCACCTCAGGTAGCTGAACTCTGAAACATCCTGGAAAGACATTACTATCCGATCACAGAGCGCCTGCTCTTCCCACCACAGAAACAAACACTTTTTCCTTGTTGTAACCCTAACCCTTACAAAAATAAACAGTCGAGCAGTGCAGTGGTAATGTCCATGATATCTAAGACCGTTTATTTTTGAGTGTTTGTTGTGGTTGAAAGAATTGTCCTCATAGTTTAGCGTTGTCGCTAGCGCTAGCGCTATCTGGCCATGGTGTAACTCCAGTTAGCCTGCATCAATTTTAGTCGCGTTTTTTGCTCCCCTCAACATGGGTGACCATCAGGAAAATGATTTAGGGGTCAAATATAACCAAAACTCGATAAAAAGTTATCAATAAAAAGTTCATGTGGTTGATTGCATCGGATTTTCTCTTGATCGATACAAAGTCTACATGACAATAGTATAGACAGTCCATCTGCCACTTCAGAGTAAACAATACAAGAATACCAAAAGTTATTGGAAGGTATAAAGGACTTGATAGAAGTCGGAGGATATGTGATCTATGTGAAGACGGTCAGATTGGTGATGAGTTTCATGTTTTGTTTGAATGCAAGAACACATGTATCGTTAATTTAAGAGAAAAATATCTCCCTAAATACTATGTTTGTCGCCCATCCATGTTTAAACTAGTCTCGCTGCTACAGTCTGAGAAAACAAAAGTTATTCACAAGCTAGGTGCTTTTCTGAAACGTGTCCTTCCTCTGTTTAAATGATATTTTGCCGAGATTGAATGAGTGAATGTGCTGCTTAAATGATATGTGTACGTATGTATGTGTTTATGTATGCATATGTGTATGTATGTGTATGTGTATGTATGTGTATGCATGTATATATATGTATATATATGTAAGTATGTGTGTATGTATGTGTGTATATATATATGTATATATATATATTATTATTATTATTTTCCTGCTCTGTACTGGTCAGAGTGGTGCAGCCACCATGCCTCTCTTGCTATGTCCCAATGTATTCATTTGTACTTTTGTTTGTGCTCCATACCACTTGGGTGGTCGTGAGAAATAAATGATGATGATGATGATGATGACAAATGCTGATGGAAACAGTTTTTCCTCGATAAATGAGAGTTGCAATCTCGTTTTATGTCATTTCCGCTGCGTATTCCCAGCTGTTCAAAGATGCAATGGGAGTAAACAAAGAAAAATGCAGGTGTACAGGACAGACTGGCTTCATGTGAAGAGTCACCAACTCCAAGACCTGTTAGAAGCGCTGCTGTTCACCACGTTTCTATAGTATTTAGCATCAAAGCAGTGTTTAGCTGACAGGCATGTTGCATTATAAGCACCAGCCAAAGCCTATAACTTCCCTATTTACCAGTGGTTTCCAAGCAACGACTCCAGCAGGCCCGACCTCTGATGACCAGATAAAGATGAAGGATGGATGTCCTTCTATTTTGTGATTTTGTACAAAAATGAATGGAAACACCTAGAAAACTATTCAATACAGCAATATGATCACAAAACAGCACATGGCGTCATTACACACGGCTTTTTATTGGATTTAAAGGTCTTAGATGGAAACGCACTTGAGCCTGCATTATTCGCTTTTATGTTTTTATCGATCTTCAGATAATTTGAGCAACAAGTGGATGGAAACATGGTCTCTCTCTCTCTCTCTTTCTTCCCTCCATCCTTAACGGAACAAACAAGAGCCAGTCAGTGGTGATATCTGATGATGACGCTTCCTGACATAACGACCCAACACTAAAAAACAGTGTTGTAATGTGATAAGATGTGTGTATTTGTGCTGCTTCCTAAAATTTGATGGGTTTGTTTTGAACATTGAGATTGCATTCAGCAAACAGTCTGGCAGGCTGTAAACTTTACGACCACGTCTTATCAGTGTGTGTCTGTGTGTGTCTGTGTGTGTCGTCAGTGGAGCCGCTGGTCCTCCGGCTATAGGACAGATTGTGTGCGTATTTAAAATAAAAAAACAGGCAGATATTTCAGCCTGACTTTTAAGATGTTTGGGGTCGACATCTGTTGGAAAGCTTTTATTTCATGAACCGTAACGAGTCACCAGCCGGGAGAGGTGAACAAAGCGCAGTAATGACTCACAACAAGTAGCAGCTTTTTAAAATGATTTGTTGTTTTAATTTGTTTTTCCTTTTGGATTCTTCAGCCAGAAAACCACCAAACTGCAGCAGGCTGCGCTGTGATGGATATAGAGAGACAGTGAAGGCATCATCGTGACTGGTTTCTGTTGACCGTCCTGATCCTCCCAGCTCGGGGTCCAGCTGACACCAGTGTGACAGCGCTGCCCCTGCAACCCGGCAGACTGAGTCATGACCCAAAACACCGACTCTTGACTTATTCAGTGAGAACTCACACCAGTGGATTTTCTCTTTGCCAAAAGTGTAGACAGAAATAAAAAAAGGAACAAATACAATAGATGAATCTTTGGAAACACAAAATCCAACCAATAAAACACAGCTCCTGTGTGTATTTATCCTTCAAAGTTCTGTTCTGGTGAAGCTGCAGCTGCAGCTCTGTGTCGTTGGTGTTACAGTTGGAGCTGCTACCTGGTTATTGATTATTTCTCATCTACAGCTCGGCACTAAGACCAAGCATGTGAAACCAAATATCTTACTATTTCTACAAACCAACAGTATACTTTGGGGGCTTTTTGGCTTTAAATTGACAGGTTAGTTGAAAGAGACAAGTAGTGCTGTCAAACGATGACAATTTTTAATACAAATACCAATTATTTTATTAATCCCCAAAGGAAAAAACAGAGTCCGAGTCTGAAGAAGAGCAAAATGCGCTCGAAACGTAACGACAATTGATGTGCTAAATAAATCTGCACTAGGGAGCATAAGTGTGCGGTCTCCTTTCTTGTTTTTTCCTGCATCTATGTTTTGAGACCAGCACCTGTTGAGAGATTGGATGTGCACGACCTGTTTCACCATTGGTGCCCAAAGGGAAATTAATTTGTTTGTCAGCTCATCCACCATTTGCAGATATAAAAAAGCCTGATTGGCTGTCGGTACAAAGGATCCTCTATATCTCTCCGCTACTGCAGCCATCGACAGTGACCACGATCGAATGATCTGAAGATACAGTAGGGACGATTTCCCATCCCTAGGGTTGGGTTTAGGTTGGAAGTATCATTTATTAAGGTTAAGTAAGGCTCATTTCTGCGCTGACATGATTACAACATCATGTTTAGGGTTGCATGTTAATGTGGTTGCGTCTATCCAACAGGCCTATGCATATTCTCATTTGTCCAGGTCATAGTATTTCAAAGGGACTTTTAAATCGAACGCAACTGGACTTGGTTATTTGTCTGGGAAGACGTTTCACCTCTCATCCAAGAGGCTTCATCAGTTCATGTACGCATCTGACCAGGCTGGGACTGGTCCAACTTTCTGGTGTGGAGACCCAGGTATTTAACCTCTTGTGTGGGCGTATCACAAGGGTGATGATGTCATTTGTTCCCTTTGTGCTCCAACTGCTAACGACAGTCGTTGAAAGACGGTCTTTGGTGGAAGAGTTGGTTTCGACTTCGTTAGTGCTCAATTGTGTCATAACGACAGTCGTTGGAGTCACACGCCACTTGTGAACAGTTGTTAGTCTTTGAGGCTAGGTTTTTGAATCTCCTGGGAAGAGATGAAAGGGCAGCATTGTAAATTGGAGATAGGTGGTGTCTGAGACCTCCTCCCCTGTTGAGTGATGGTTTCTCAACTTTGACATAGATGGCTTCTTTTACTCCTCTTTCAAACCACCTGTCCTCTCTATCCAAAATGTGAACATTGCTGTCTTCGAAGGAGTGGGCTTTCTCCTTGAGATGTAAATGGACAGCAGAGTCCAAGCCTGAGGAGTTAGCTCTCCTGTGTTGTGCCATGCGTTTGTGTAGTGGTTGTTTTGTTTCCCCAATGTAGAGGTCTTGGCATTCCTCATTGCACTGTACTGCATATACCAGATTGCTCTTTCGAGTGTGTGGTGTTCTGTCTTTAGGATGTACCAGTCTCTGTCTGAGTGTGTTGTCTATCCAACACCTGAGTCTTCTAATAAGGTTTGAATCAGCAACAAGAAAAGCAGATTCACTGATTGATTCTTCTTCAATTATGCTGACTGGAAACAAAATACGAGATAAAATCAATGTCTGCTTCGTGTTTTACAAATCTTTTTCTCTTTCCTATTACCATTAAGCAGAATGGCTGTGTAACGGTGCCGTTGCACACAGAAACCCCCTCTCACACCTTCAGAGTTGTCAGACTCCCTGAAGAGTTTTTTTTGGTAGTCAAGCTGTGCTCTGCAAGAGGAGCAGTGTTTGCTTCTTGGGGGAAGTGAGAGGACAGGAACCTGAGGAGCCGTCCTCGCTCCTCATCTGCTGCAACAACACGGGACGACGGTAGCTTTCCTCATACTTTCCTCTCCTCCAGGCACCCGACAGGAACAAAAAAAACAAAAAAAAAGCTTTAATGGAGCTCGCTGACTCATTATCATTGTGAAGGAAAAGAAACACTTGATGCTTGCAGAGAGCAGGTCATGTAGCTCTGTTTTTCAAAAGAATACCAAGAACTGGAGGAGGATTACCATGAAGAGACTCGGCTCTGTCGTGAAATAAGCACAATAATTAATTGAAATACTCCATCCTTGTACAGATGATGAACTATATTGTCTTTTTTTTTCAGCCTCCACTCACTAGGCTACTCACTGCTCATTATGGCCGTAATATAACATCATTCTGTCTTGAGAAAAACAAGACATTCAATTTTCTCTTATGCGCAACAAATGGACAAGTTTTTAATTGCCACCTTTTTAATGATTAACTGCACCATTAACCATGAACTTTTAATGCCTTCTCTCTAATGTGCTGCCTGCTTGTCACAAGATGTGTAGGTGTTGCAGTGAAATTCATCTGCATGTGTAAATGCACAGGATATATATCACTTTACGTCCTAGATAGATATTTAATAGTTAAATTAACAATACAAGCAAAGCAGCCTGAACGGCACAGGTGTGTTTCATCATGAATGGCACTCGGCTGCTCTGTCCTCACACTAAGTCCACAGGAATCTGTTTTTTCTCCAAGAGATTTTAACTTAGGAATTTTTTCCCCAACTCTCTCCCCCACTACGATCTAAATATAGAGACTCAATGACCGTGGTTAATTTCAGCAATTCTTGTATAATTAGACAATTTTTCTCTTTTGAAAAGTGCAGAAACTATGTTTCCAGGCAGACTGTGAGGGGGGGGGACTAAACTTTCATGCCTCATCAGAAGAGATGATGGCCGTAGAGATGTTAACGTTGTGTCACTATTATTTATTATCACCATGAATCATTTAAAGATGGTACATTTTCAAACAAGTACCTACAGTAATCTACAGTAATTTCCCAATGTCCTCGACTCTAAAACGTGCATGTTTATTATTAATTAGCCATTAGCATGCTAAGACGGTGGGCGGTGATGCCCATCAAGGGAACTATTGCATCGGCTAAATGTGAGAAAGATAGTATTTGTCGGCCATAGTCGGCCAGATTTGAAATTCCCAGTGCTAACACTGTGCAATGTGTATTGTTATTATTACAAATTCATGATTATTGTCCAGTCTTTTCAAGCCTCACCTGAACCTTAGCATGCTAACATTAGCATTTAGCTCAAAGCGCGGCTTGGTCCTGTTTTGCTATTTGAAACATATTCTTTTTGTTTTTTGTTTTTACAGATCTGACTGGGCGTCCAGCGAGGCAGGCAGAACATCTGAGAACCAGGACAAAGACACAGACGGAGACGCTAAAGGTTTGATCAAAAGTTTTAAATCCATCAGGTCTTCATCTGTCATCTCTGAGCTGTAGTAATCCCGGCACGCCTCACTCTGTTCGCTGAGCAGCTTAGAGCAGCGAGCAGTTTGTTCCCCGGGAGGAGTGAGTGTGCGTGTGCGTGTGTTTTGCCACCTGAGAGACAAAATAAGACGGATGTCCTGTCACGTCTTAGTGTTTGTGAGAGAGTTTATGAGACGGTTTTGGGGGATATTAAATCAGAGTTTTGTCAGTGCAGACGTGGCTGCAGCAGGTTGTCGTGTTGTCTTAACAGGGTTTCAGTTTCAGTCGCTATTTCAAACTTATTCTCTTGTCTGACGTAAATGAGAACAGATTTAGTGGGAACTCGTCTGTGTAGAAAAGTAGAGACACAAATACAACACAATGGGTGTCCTGATTGATGTAGTGCATCATATAGTGACATTTATTGGCATTTTCTGCAACTTCTCTATATTGAAAACCTTTTTTTTTTTACTTTCATTACTTACCATCAATTAAAAGCCATCCTTTTTTTCCACATAAGCAGCATAAGCAATATAATGTAAAAGATTGTGACCTTATCTCGTAGCAATAACCTTTGTTGTTGTTTTTTTAAATGCAAAAAAAATAATTTCTATGGCATGTAATAATTACAACACTTTAAATTTTCCTTAGTCCCCAGGAAGTTGTTTTTCCATTGTTTGTCCACCCGACACTTCCCCCGAGATTCTCTATTACAAAATCACTCATTATTTTAGTCATGAACAACAGAAGAGGAGATTGTCTAAGTATTTTATCTTAACTTTTAACCTTTAAAAACTATTCAAAACAATTTCCTTGCACCCATTAATCAGTGTAGGACACTCCTTTCATCTCTGGCTGAAGGTGGTGTGTGTGTCTGTGTGTGTGTGTTTGTCTCGACAGTAAAACGTTGAGTGCTGCTCAAGCTGTTTGGTGTACGAGCGGCCGCTGTTGTTTTTGGTCAGTGTTGTTTCCCATGACTCTGAGATGAGCCAGAGGAAGCTCAATGTGATTTCCACACAGTTCCCAGGCCCCTGAAATCCCTGCAAACACAGGCCATTACGCACAGTCACACACATAGTCACACACACACATGCAAGCGCACACACATACACAAATCAGGGAACAAATGAGCGTGTGAGAGTGTGTGTGCTATTAACAATGAAATATATAAAATTAAATTGACTCAACATCCTTATTACACAATTTCTAACTTTAACTTGTCAGCTATTTACAAACACACACACACACATATACACACACACACTGGCCTGTCAGACTAAGGGGACAGCTGCAGCTCGTCCCGTTAAGAGGCCCGCTGCTTTAAAACAGGCGCCGGCGGCAGCAGAGCCTCACACACACTTGGACTTCAGGTCACTTTGTGTCAGTGAAACCTCTGAACTTGTTAAAGATGACAAACACTTGTCTGAAGAGACGCATCAAAACAGGAACTTCACTTCACTCAGTTTGGATCTGAAATCGAGAACAGAGGTGATAATTAGCTGGTTAGTGGTTAGTGTACTGTATGTAACGCCATGTAAAACCATTTGTTGTTGTTGTACTATGTGGTTATTGTACAGAATAAGACAGTATTTGGTCGCTGTTCCCTGTCCTTAAGATCACAGAGGACTTGGACGTGTATTTAAGGTTATTACGAAAACATTTCAGTTTTACATACAGTCTGGATTTAAAATCTGGAAGTCAGTTTCAGCCAGTAAAAGAAAATTAATAGATGAAAAGTCGTCCTTCATGAGATAAAAAGTTGAATTTCGAGATAAAAAGTCATCTTTATGGGATAAAAAAAGTTGAATTTATGAGATAAAAAGTTGAATTTATGAGATAAAAAGTCATTCTTATGAGATAAAAAAGTTGTATTCATGAGATAAAAAGTCATCCTAATGGGATAAAAAGTTTAATTTATGAGATAAAAAGTCATCCTAATGGGATAAAAAGTTGAATTTATGAGATGAAAAGTCATTCCTATGAGATAAAAAGTTGCATTTATATGATTAAAAAAAAAGTCATAATTATGAGATAGAAAGTTTGACTTTTTATCTTCTATCATTTTGACTAATTATCTCATAATTTTGAATTTTTTTCATTTCATACCTTGGGGATTTTTGTGTTCTTATTTATTTTTTCTTACTGGAGGTAACAGGCTTCCTTAGTTGGGTGAGATCGATGATATCACATCTTCATGGTTTTGTGGTGGCATGAACTTCAGGAAGCAGTTTCCTAGAAGTCGTCACCATCTACTTGTTGTTGTTGTTGTTGTTGTCTGTGTGTGTGTCAGATGTTTTGAATGCGTCCCCGGTCCGGTCTGGCTGCCTGGCTGTTCCTGCAGAGCCTCCAGGTTCACTCCATCAGATCAGACTCAATGCAACTATGTTTAGCAGGATTACCTCACCCTCTGTGACAGCTTTTCCCTCTGAGCAGATTCACAGCAGTGAAATCTGCTCGTTTTAATGAGATGCTCCGTTGGGGAAAGCGCTGCTGTCGACTGTTACTACAGTACTGGGTCGTTGTTGTTTTTTTTTTAGACTTGATGCAGTGACCGGGGATAAACCCCATATTTACTACAGTATTGTTCAAAGGGGCGCGCATGCATTAACAGCCAAAGTCGAGTTAAACCCGGGGTTAAAGTGGATCACGGCAAATGGAAACAAGTATCTATAACAGCTACTACTAGATCACTGCCCAGTTATTTCATATTTGTTTGAGGATTATGCCAATTTTACAGCTTGGTGTCTGTTGACATGTTGCATTTCAACATAATACTTCTGTGATTCGTTTGCGGAAATAAAAGTTTAGGCTAAGGTTTTGGATTTCCCTTCATCAGGATTATGACTTTCTGAACTGACTGGCAAAATAAAAATGGACAATATGAGACAATATGAGACGATAAAGATATGATATGACTGTTATTTTAAATTTATTACGGGATTTTACCCATTTTTACAGCTTGTTGTGGTCTGTTGACATGTTGCATTTCAACATAGTACTTCTGTGATTAATTTGAGGGAATACATGTTTAGGCTATAAGTTTTGGACTTCTATGAGTGGTTTCCAGTCCTCTAATTTTCCTTTATCAGGATTTCTGAACTGACTGGAAAAATTGATACGGTACGGTACGGTACGGTACGATACGATACGATACGATACGATACGATACGATACGATACGATACGCATAACATAAAATACTAAAACAGTTCCATTAAGAAAACATATATTCCGGACGGGCTTAAGGAGTATTCACTTAAATTCAGTGTGCACAGTCACATCATACTGTGTCTGTCTTTATTTACTGTAAAAAGAAAGTCATGCCCTACGGAGTCTGAACAGTGGTGGTGACAGGCTGAAGATGAGGATGGATGTGGACGTGGAGCAGGGAAAGCTGATGTCAGGTCAGCGAAGGGGGGCGATGGACGCTGGTTCAAACTCTTGGATAACCACACACGATGAGATAGATACGGGAGAGAGAGAGAATAAATAGAGCAGCATGAAGTTCGGTTCGTCTTCTCCCGAAGCTTCATTTGTCTAAAGTTGGAGAAAGAAAACTGTGAGTCACAGGAAGCGCTGCCTTGGCCAGTGAAAATAAAAAAGTGCGATGGCTTTCTGCTGCTGCTCCTCCTCCTCCTGTGAGCTTCCTCTGAATCTGATTACTCCTGACATTTGATAGGCGAGCTGCATCTGTCCATCCATCGCATGCCAGTAGACGGGAGATTAATATGCAGAGACAACTGCTGATTGATTCGTGTGCGTGTATGTGTGTGTATGTGTGTATCAGGGATAGTGAGCAGAGTATGACTCATAGGAGAGGAGGTGATGTGTCTTTTTTTCTCTCTCTCTCTCGCTCTCTGACTCCCAACCTGCTGCTCTCTGATAAGACGGTGGGCTCTGGTTAATCCTCTCTCTGCATCCAATCCCGCTGTCTGCCATGAAAAAAAAAAGAAAACAATGGATGGGACAGAGCGGTCGTCAGTCTTTTCTTCTGGCTTCTGTTTATAGCTTCTGAATCACCGAGGATGGAGTGGGTTGTAATGTCGTTGAGTAACTCTTGAGACTCTTTGCTGATTGTATAACAATCCTTTTTCTTCAGCCCCCCCACCCACCCCACCACCCCCAATTTCCTGTTTCTTCACAGCCCACCTCTTGAGCTATAAATTGGATTAAATAAATACTTTCTGTTAAAAAAAAAAAAAAAAAATCTCCTCACCACTCGGGATTAGAAATATAGACACACGAAGGTTGAGTCATGCACAGTATTATAGTTATTATGATTGTTTAGTATTTAGTATCAATGATCGGTCGTGACAGTGAGAGTTATTTTAACATCAGGCTGAACTTCACCCCACTCGCGTTCACTAATTACACTAAATGCTCATTAAATGTTATCACACAGGAGGTTTAGTCGCATTTTACTGCACATTTAAAATAATATACTCATTGCTGAGAGAATACATTTTCATTTTCAGTATTATTCGTGTTATCAGTTATTTTAATTGGCTGTCTGTTTAGGATAAGGACATGAGGAACATCTTTAGTTCATAATTTAAAAAGTAAAAAGAAAATAAATTGGTTAATACCCCCCCAACACGTCTTATTTCATTCATTCAGTTTACTTTACCATTATATTTCTCCTGTTTTCATAATAGTATCTTTGCTTTTTTAACACAGAGTCGCCTACTTTTAAGCTACTCTCCTCTCAGTCATTCTGCAAAATAAAAAACCCAAAAAACCAAGATACAAAATGTCATGGTCATCATTTTCAGCATGTGAAAAAAATCACCCAGTTACAGCAGTAGGTGCTTAAAGTTTGGGTGATGGAGAGCAAGTACAAGAGGAGGAAGAGGAGGATGGTGTGCAAAATATCCACAGTACGTCTCTGGGAGCGAAGTTTCCAAATTTATCTTTTATTTCTTGGCACGACCATATTTAAGTTTAGTCTGTCTTGCCAAAGCAGGTTGTGTGAGGTTTCAGAGTGTGAGCATTGTGTTCTTCCTCCTCCACCTCTCTCTCCTGTGCTTTTATATAGTAATATTTCTCTTCCAGTTCTGATTTTTAGAATTTTTAGGAAGATGGATTTTCTTCAGACCTCATTTGGTGTAATAAAGGTTTTATTATTGGATCTGAACCAAAAGATCAAATTCCTATCCCTTCGTCATTAATAGCAGCATAAATATTGTGTAATTTCTCATCACTGTCATTATTCTAATACCACCTCTAATGTTAATTTATCTCATTTCTTCAGACTGTGCAGCCGTTTCTTCGCTACATATTAATTAAAGTTTATCCTAAAAAGTGTGAATATTCAGTATTTGTATTCCCGCGATAAATAATTGCAAACTTAATTGTCACTTCATGCTTGTTTAGTTTTGAATTAACGTACATCTTGTTTAGTTTTGAATTAACGTACATCATCATGCATATTTATTCATCTTTTGTTTTTTTTTAACTGTAACAACGCTTTAAGATGGTTTCGTCATTTGTTTTGGCAGCTGGTGCGGTACATCGGATTAGCCTGTTCACTGAGTTGCATCGGCTCGCCCACCTCATGCACTGCAGTTACATAACACATGAGAGGAGATTTGTTTTTAAACAATCTTGTCTCCTTATTTCAGCGAGTGCTGAATTAACCTACTGTACATGAGAAGTTATGAGAACAGCTGCTGTTTGTAAGAGAGACTCTCTGACTACAACTGCTGCAGGACACAGGAGTGTGCATGCGTTGTGCACCGTCAGAGGGAAACTGTATTAATGAAGTAGTAAAATAGTAAAGTGCTTGTTACAGTAGCATAGTAGTAGTAAAGTGTGCGTGTTGCACAGTGCATCCCTTCGTCTACAGGAGTTTCCTGCAGTGTAAGTGCACGGGTGCACATGTGCATGTGGTTGTTGTTGTGGTGGGGAGGAGGATGTCATTTTCCCTCTCTTTCTCACTCTTTCTCACTCACCCCCCGACTCCTCGCCACCTCCACCCTCGCAGGACAGTGCATTGTTACATTCATAACCATATGGTGTGTGGGACATGACTCCACTTCCCTGTCTGCTGGCCAGGTTTCTGCTGATTCCTCTATGTGTTGTAATTGGCAGTTACATAAAAAAAACAAGTAATAAAAAAAAAAAATGTAGCGCTTGTAACTGTGCAACGCCGTCGTCATCGCCGTTCGTAGTCCCCGGCGCCACCCGCCCGCCCGCCTGCTGTATCTGTATGTGTGTTGACGGTGAAGCTGCAGCTCCTCCTACATAATGCAATAGAGCAGCATCAGACTCATATGAATCAACTGTGTTTGTTAATGTGAGGTTTTTTAGTATAGTTTAGTGAATAAATAGTATTAACCATCTGAATTAAGGAGCCAGTGTATGATATTTCACTGAAGACGTAAATATTAAATCAGCAACAGGTCATGTTTTCAAAGCAGCTGAAGTTGAGTGTGGCAGGAAGCCATGTTGAAGGTTTGTCACTTGATGATTATGTGCTCATGATGATATCTAGAAAACATTTTTACTGTGTGCAAAAGCGTCTGCACATGGCAGGAAAACAGACGGTCACTCTCCTCCATTCAGCTCATGACTTCATCAGAGGTGTCCACTGACAGCCACCGCTTTAAGCTGCTGCTAAGAGGGAAGTGTTTTATCAGATTATAAAATGGATAAGTGTAGACAAGCATCTGTGACCAAGTCATCTTTGCCTTTCTTTAAGAGCTGCTGATTTTGCACACAAACAAAACATGGCAACGTTCGAGGAGGCTGGTGCATGAATTTGAATTGATACAAGACACATTTCATATTTAGACAACATACAAAATCATCAGTACTGTACAGACAAAACAGAAACCACATGGAATTCACATAAATAACTCACTTTTTCCTAGTGTCCAGGTACTTTTTATGAAAGTAGCTATAGTAAAGACGTCTTTTGACGACAATGACACACAAAATGCATACATTTAGATTACATAATGTGCATATAGTCTTCCCTGCTTGGGTACTGAGTTAAACCTACCAACATCCTATCATCATCCTTCATGATAGTGCACAATTTCTACAACTTACCTGTTTGAATTTGAATCTCCCTAAGGCTTAAATGCCTACATAACGAGAGCTTTTGTGTGACAGCTATAGGTGACTGTACACCTGCAACAGGCCAGCTTGTACCAAACTCTTAGCTTCACACATGCTCTACCTCTTTGCCCATTTTTGGATTAGCTGGGAGTTAAGTGGAGTCGCTCAGTGCCAACATGGTGATGATGGGAGCAGCTCACTCTGAGCTTCAGAACGGCTCCTGAGAAACGTGCCGAGTGACGTCACGCAGAGGCTTCATCCATCTTTAATCATATGAGATAAGTAATGTTGTCATGATGACTCACCATCACCCTCTCTTTAAAAACTTCCAAACATTTCAGCTCAGAGGTTCAGAGGATCCTCTGGGTCACCATCAAGTCCATGTGAACGTGTATGAGAGGCTTAAGTCACCCAGGCTTAACAATCTATATCAAGATAAAACCAGTTACATGGTGCCCCTGTCGCATTTGTTCATTATACAGGACAGTGCAGGTGTAGTATCTTATACTGTAGCATGTAATTTAACACATTTCCAATGCACCAATATCTCTGGACAGAGTGATTTCTGCAGAGATCTGTTACTATAGGGGCGTAAAAATACTTTTTTTTTTCTTTTTTTTTTTTACAGCTACTAATCTGAGCCTGTTACAGAAGCATGTGCACAAATTACTTAATATCCCTCTCAATGTATTGGATAACATGTTGAAAACACCACCTACATGTACTAGCCTCAGCAACTGGAGGAGTCACTGTGCATCTGTAGTCACTGTTATGTGTTCATTGATTTGTTACAGACCTTGTAACCAGCTCTGCATGGGCTTTTCCTCTCGCTGCCTGCCTGATTATCCATTTTATAATCTGTGGTTATCTAATACATTCAAGTCCAGCTGCTGAGATTAGCCCAACGAGTCCAACCTTCAGGTTCAAGGTCTCACAATTCAACAACAATCGAGTCTTACAAAAACATTTCCGAGCAGACATTTGTCTTTTTCCCCCCATGATTTTGTTTATTTGCAGTCGATTTAATTCCATTCTGCGACTTTTGTGAATTTTATCTGTTGTTTCATACTTGACTTCTTGTGCCCTGGGGCTGGTTTTAGTAACATGCTGCAGACAATGATGGAGTTATTTAGGCATGAGTTTCTAACATTGACACAGAGCGGGGAGTGTTTCCTCTTCCTAAGGAACAACTTCTGAAGGGTTTGCCTTGGAAAGAGAAGTTGTTTTCTCTTCCGCCCATGCTGTTGCTTCCTGAGCTTTCAGCAGGAAGGAATTCCCTCTAGTGCCTGTTACCCACCCTACATCCTAACACACACACACACGCACACACACCGAGGAGCTGGTTTCACGCTCCTGTAAAGGTCGAAACGCAGTGAAAAGCGCCTTTCTAAAAGTCAGATAAATATCCGTTTAACACCAAAAGGCCCGGTTCAGATCTAGTGCCTGATTTCAAACCAGTGCCCTTTTTTTTTCTTTCTTTTCTTTTTTTTGGGCATTTTTAACAGCCACAGAATTGGATCTCAGCCAAGAGGACTGGTCACAGAGGGGGGAGGAGGTGGTGGGGGGGATTAGAGTGACCAACAAGACCGAGCAAAGCTGTGTGAACACAAAAAAAAACAAAGCGACGAAACATTTTGTTTAATTCAGAGAAGAACCAGAGCTTCATTTGGACATGAAACCAGCTAGTCTTGCCTAAACTGTCTTGAAATTTCAACTTGAAACAGTTTTTGTTTAGTCTTTTATGCACTTTGTAAAGTTTTGAATTCTTATATGTAAGATTTTGCCATTTTTTCAGTGGTTTTTTTGAGCACCACCACAAAAAGACAATGTAGTCCAACATGCAAAGTTCAAAATCTGTCTCTGTGATCGGAGGCAGGTTGGACTCACTGGGGGAAGTGGTGGAGAGATGGTAAAGGGCATTCTGGTGTAGAAAAGATGTAGAAAGTCCTTGCACGAAATATCCGATGTGCATGATACCATTCAGTATCGCGACGATGGCGATATGACTTGCAATAAATTAACAGATATTCAAGTGAAGTGTGCATGCATATTAAGCATACAGTACCTGTGTGTTTCTGGAAACAACTGGATAAGCTGTAGTACATATGCCAGGCCTGTGGTGGCGCTGTAACACTGCCACACCAATACACCAATACACGCAAAAACAGAGATAAGAGTGGAAACGTTGAGCGCTGTAAACAAACTCAAAACATGATGAGTTGATCGAACAAACATGTTGATCAATGCCGAGTCGATGTGTTTCAGGCGTTGTTGTTGTTGTTGTTACAACAGGTTACAGCTTGCTGATCACATTTCAGGCAACCTTTTGCCATGTGTTTATCGTGCATGTTGATATTGCAATGGCAATGAAAACAAGGTTAATCCGTCAACCCTATATATCCATCAGGATGTTTTAATTCCTGCAAATGGCAGATGAGCTGACAGACAAATGAATTTTCTCTTAAGGGATTAATGAAGTCATTCTCATTCTCTCATTGGTGCTATAGGGTTAGGTTTCTAGATTTCTAGATTTAGATTGTCTGAGAAATAATCACGGTATTACGATTATTATGCATTTATCAATTTCACAACACTGTTAATGTCATTGATTAATCCAGGTGTGTGTGACTCAACAACAATGGTCAGACACACCTGGATTAATCAGTTTGTAAGACGGGAAATAAAGGAGGTGGTTTAAGCTCAGGAAGTAGTGGAGTTCGGCATAAAGCCCATTGTGAAAACAAGTAATTGTGACATCCCTGCTATAGATATCATGCAGACAGTGGTGGTGATAACATCAAATGCACTGCAGTAACTCATCATTAGTGCGTCATGATGTCGGCCTGCGTCTCAGTGTGTGCTCAGCTCAGCTCAGCTCGGCTTCTCTCACATGGCAAGACAGCTCTTCTCCAAAAGTTATCCTGAAAGCCCAGCGCATGTGTTCACCTTAATCAGCCGGGGCATCACCAGTCAGCCCGCTAATCCCCGGACTCACAGGCTTTAATCTAACTAATTTATCCCTGAACCAATTTACCCACCTGACAGCCTTGACTCATTTCGTTTTCTTACATCATCTGAGCTCCCGGTGCTCTGCTCCTCTGACGGTCTCATCATGTCTCTGCTTTGACGAGCCTTTACAGTCGTTATTTATCTCGGCTGCAGACTCCCATTCCCCTCTGCTGCCTGTTTATTCTGCTCACTCTCTGCATGTCTACCCCCCTCTGCCTCTTACACACTCACACACACACACACACACACATACCCTTACTCACAGTTAGTCCAGAGAGAGGGTGGGGGGTTAGTTTTCACTTGGCTGACCTCAGCCCCACCCTCCACACAGACCCCACCCTGCCCTGGGCCCCGCGGTGCTGCATGCATTCAACAGCCAGCAGATGCTCTCCAAATGAGTCAGAGTGGAGCTGTCGGTGCTCTCGGCTCGGCTTGGTGGTGGTGGTGGTGGTGGAGGATGGGATAAGGAGGGTCTTTTAGTTGGCCTCCCCACCCCACACTGCCCCACACTGCCACCCCTCAGTCTTTGTCTCGCACACGAGCCCCTCCCCAGGAAAACTTCACACAATGCACGGCACGATTTTATTGGAAGTGAAGTTAGAGGTGAGTCTTTAATAGACCGTAATGTAAAAAAAATGTTAAAACTCTGAATGCAGAGAGTTTCTTAATGCAAATAGAACAATAATTATTTTAATTATTTGGTCTGTAAAACATCAGAAAAAGGTCGATTCAACACCAATGTAGTAAGAATCCATCAAAAACATGATGAAAATAGACGCTGATCATTTAAATTCCTTGAATCAACCAACTGTTGCACAGTCATCTGCTTCCATTTAACCCTTTTTTTATGGTTTGACATCAGCAAAGCAGAACACAGCGCACCAGTATCAGTCTGTACCGACTGCTAATGACACATGGGGCTGTAATAATAATCATCATCGCCCATATGTACTCTGTTAATTTCCACCGTTGTTGATTTAAGCGCTATCTCTGATTGGCTGTTTGATCACGCTGTTCTACATGTAAATCTGTCGGGGTTTGCCGCCTCAGCTCCCGACACAGTGTTACATAAATGAGTAATATTCCCTCCTTCCCTTAAGTAATGAAACTTACTGTATTATTGAGTTTCTGTTTTATTTTTTGTCACGCTCTCTCAGAGCAGAAGTAGCTCCTGGAGTTTCAACGAAAGAAGGTCCTTTTCTAATAATAAAGTATATATTTTCATATGAGTTTATTTATAAGTAATCTTAATCCAATCTGCTAAAGAAATAAACAATGACGCCGTCTTACGGTCTTTCTATAGATGCATGCTCTTCAACAAAGGTCGTACAGTAGACAACAGTAAAAACAAACTGTTGTAGCAGCAGAACGAGCTTGTTTTGGTTCAAGGAGCCGAAGCTTTTGGTTCAAAAGTGCAGTTTGTCTGGTGCACATTCCTCTGTGTTTCTGACAGAATGAAAATAATATAATATAATATAATACAATAATAATAACAACAGAATGGGAAACTTTAACCACTTTGTGTTGCTTCTCTGTTTCATCTTGTCCACATGAGTCCTCGGCTTTTTCCAGCTCCTCTCTGTGTAAGAATCTATGTGTGTGTGTGTGTCTTTGTGTCAGATGACCTATTGAAATCATTGCGGTGCAGTGTGCCTGTTACCAAGGCAACACAGGCTTCTCCGTCTCTCTCTCTCTCTGTCTCCCCTCCTCTTTCATTTCCCCTCCACACCAGACTGAGGTCATGTGACCGCTCTGACGTCAAGCTGGGGAGGCAGGCAGAGAGAGAGAGAGAGAGAGAGCGGAGCGAGGAGCGAGTCAGTCCGTGAGCCTCTAACAAACCTCCAGCTCCAACTCGTCTCTGAGAGTCTGTCAGTCAGCGTTCGCTCTGTCTCACTCGTCTCCTTCTCCTCCTCCTCCTCCTCCTCTGTCCTCCTCCTCTTCTCTCTCCTCTCTCTTCTCTCTCTCATCTTTGTTTCTTTCTGATTGCACTCCTTATTTTTCTCCTTCTTCTTCTTCTTCTTCTTCTGCTGCTGCTCGCCTGTTGCTTCTCCTGCAGCCGCTGCTGCCGCAAAAAAACTTTAGTCTAAGGGGGAGAGCGCTGGGTGATGGGCTGCTGAACGGCTTGTACGTCGCTACAAAGTGAGGTAAGCTTCCTGTGTTTTCTCTTTTGTGTGTGTTTGTGAATGTTGCTTTTAGGAGGCCCACACTGGTTGCTTCCAGACGAGCGTGCACGCAACACAAGTTGAGAGCTGGATGAAAAAAAAAAAGGAAAGAGGAGGACAGCTGTTAGCTCGTGCAGTTCGAGGAAAGTCTGTAGGTGAAGTTCAAAAGAGTGAAATAACAGCAGTAGATGTGGCGGTGGCGGCGGGGAGAGGAGACTAAGCTGCTTTCTCTCTCTCTCGCCAGACCCCCCCTGCAGGAAATGAGTGATGATAGAAAAGAGAGAAAGAAGGGGAGTGCGATTGTTAACAAAGAGGGGGGGGAGCAGTGCATGTTATGTGTGGAGTGGCTGGAAGTGATGGGCAGTTCCACATGGCTTTTCCTCCCAAAGCGTTGCTAATGTTAGAGGCAGTGTGGGCTGCACAGAGGCAGAGGCAAGAGAGAGAGAGAGACAGAGGGGTTGAGCAGCTGCCACCTGCCCCCCCCCACAATCCAACTAACACCCACCCACCCTGCTCTCAGTGGGGATGGGAAAGCCTCAGAGGTATGTGCTGCAAAAATCTGAACTCCTATAGTCTCAAGGTCAGTTTTTTTTTTCTCCTTAAAGAAATCCAACAGGAGGTTTTTTCATTTTTAAGGATTTTCTTGACAGTTGTCCACCCTTGCGACCTCCCACCCCCTCACCTCATCACCCCCACCCCACACACACACACGCGCACATACACCCCTGCTCCCTGCGTCGCCTCAGACAAAGGCACGCCGGCCCACATTTAGCCCAAACAGGCTGGAAAGAAAAGGGAAACAAGTGGTGGTTTGGGTCTTTCTTCCAAAAAAAAAAAAAATACTCCCCATCCTCTCATTCTCCCTCCCCACCTCCCTCACCTCCCTCTCTCCCTCCTTCTCAGCTGCTCTCAGACTTGATCTATTGCCTCGTGCCTCCGAGCTCCAACTTAACGAAGTGGAGACGAGCCAAGAGGAGCATGTAACAGGTCTTTGTCAAAGTCTCCCAAGTGTCATTAAGAGCAGGTTTAAACTGACCGGAGCTGCGGCTTGGGGTTTTTTTGGATGAAGATATTTTTCCATCGTTCATTTAAAAACATGTTTTTTAATCAGTAAATGTCTCAAAGTTGGATAAAGAAAGAAGGTAAACAAACAGTAAAGTTAAAGGAGTAATGACATGAATCATCTCCATTTTCTCCACAGAGAAGCTCAGTCAGTTTGTATGGATTTGACTTTTAATCGTTAGTTTTACACTTCAGTTAAGAGTTTACGTTCGTTTGCTTTCCTCCAGCGTGTATTGTCCTGTACGTGTGGCGGTGCATCATCCAGAAGTGTCTTCCTGTTGTGAAATGAGCTGCATTTATACGACAAGAGGCCATTTTGAGTCAAGACACGGAGACTAAAGTTATGTCCTCCTTTTGTTTTCACGTCCCAAGACTTGATATCTGTGAGCACGGCACGCATACACTGTTGTTGTGCGTTTTGAGTGTTTTTTAACGTTATATGCGTGTGTTATAAACCGGGCACGGTGGCAGGACTCCCTCTGACACGGCAGCTCGAGCATACAGCCAGTCGCTTTATCTGACATCCTGCAGCAATGGATTGTCTCGTGTGAGTGCGTGTGTGTGTATCTGTGTGTGTGTATGTTGTTGAATGTCTTCCTACAAGACAATGTTTGCGAAAGAGGCCAACACATATATCTATCGTCCTAAATATTTTATAGCTGAAGTCTTGAAACGGCTTCGTGGACTGAATTCAGGCGACCACATGTGGAGTTGTGGCTTTTATAGCATATATTTACACAACGGCTTAGTGGATTTATGTTGAAATGATTAAAAAAAAAAACATGCAATGCAATATGCATATCCTACATTAAAGGCATCATGGATGCTGCTGGTAATCGGGGTGAAACCTCTGGATCTGAGCAGCTTCAAACAGCTTACAGGGATCTGTCATGTGGATGATGCGATACTTCAGGCCGACTCTGTCATTTCATGCCAACAGCTCGATACGCACACGTACACATGCACGCATTATAACGGAGGTAATGGGATGATTGAGCGGGGGTGAGATTGGTTACCATGGTATTTTCTCATTTTGCTCTCCAGCTTTCATTTACACCGAAAACGCACCAGGGTCAGGCTCTCTACCACGGTGCTGGTGGTGGTGGTGGGGCCCGGGGGGGCATGGCGTTATCTCTGGGTCAGATCCTTGTTGTGTCTAATTTTTTTCAACATGCAACTAATAAATACGTGTCTCTTTATTACTCCTGCACCTCTGCGTCACATGCACGGAGGGTAATTCTGCAGGGCTGAGCTCATTAACGTCCTCATAACAATTAGAGAACCTCGTCCTCCCCGCTTCGTCTACAGTAACAGCTGTTTGTTGTTTCTCAGGCGTAACAAAAAAAACATACTCTAACACTTCCTGATCGGTGACTGGTTCGGTTTGAGACCTGAAACTTTCCACTGACCAACCACAGTAAATCTAGTGATGTCAAAGAGCCACGGCTTCCTGTTAACGCCTGCTATCATCTTTCTGCTGCATGACAAAATATGGTGCATGAATTTTAAGGCAATAACAACAACAACACATGCAGATGAGAGGCAGCAGGTGTTGTTGCTGCACTTGTGTGGAGATAATGATTCGGTTTTAGGGACTTAACATAAACATCATGTTTGTTGGAGGATTTTCTGCTTTAATTTTTCTGCAGTTTAAGGCGAATTGAAAACAATACAGTACAGTAGCAGATGGTGCAGTATTACACAATTACACAGCCCTTCATTCTCAGCCTGTTATCTGCTCTTACAGCTATTACCATCACTACTCTACACATTTAGATCATCTGCTTTTAGTTGTGTGTGAGTGTGCAGCTTGTATCTTTGTGGTTGCAGGTGGGTGAAAGTAGAGTGGCTGTGCTGCATGTCTGCAAGTGCATGTGCGTGTGTGGAGGAAATCCAGAGCTCTTGCTGTGTTTCAATTGATTTAAGGAAGTTATATCATGGAAAAAAGTGACTTGTCTCCCTCCCGCAGTAGCCCACACACACACTGTGATGTGTTTATGCCCATATCTGTTTTAAAAACATGATGAAAACAGTTTAAATCTCGGCTGAACCATACGAACCAGCGCTCTATATCATAACATCCCATTATGTACTTAGGAGGGAGTCTCGTGTAACCGTGGTGGAAACTTTAACTTTAAGGCAGTTTACGTAACGTGCTGATTTATGAGCAGAGCCGTCCAGAGAGCGAGACAGAAACGGAGAGAGATGGAGAGAGGGAGTTAAAGTGAGGAATACAGTGAGAGATGGAGAGAAGAGACAGACGCTGGAGGAGGCAGTTGGAGCTCTTTCCTGTCTCGATTCCTCTCGCTTCTTTATCAGGTGGTAAATAATGGCCACTTTGAGTGATGGAGCTTTTTTTTTTTTTTTTTTTTTTATAAACCAGGAAACAGACTCAATGAGTCTCAGCATTGAGATAAACAGACGTCCGACAGAGCATTTACTTTGGAAAGCAAAAACCCAGGCGACATTTTATACCTGCGCTCTTAATTGTTTTGTTAATGTTGTTAATGTAAAGTGATTGTCGGCCATCGGAAACACCTTCGGCCCCCGTTAAGTGTTTGTTTCACACTCACAGACACGGTTGTAGTCTTCTCCATCCACGCCCATGTTGTATAAGCAGCAACAACATTAGTGCCGATCTGAGCCCCCATGGGTGTGTTGGTTTTAAAACTGAACTGTGGTCATGTGCGTCGTTGGTGTGTTGCTATCATCAGGCAGCAGAAAGTCCTATAGGTTGTATAGGACGAGCTTAGATGTTGGGATATTATGTCAGGTTTAACGGCCTCAGAAGCTCTTCTTCTTCCTCAACTTAACATAACCATGATGCAGGGCCGTAGCCAGGTTTTAGAAATCAGTGAGGTCCAGTCAGCTGCAGAAAACCTTCACATTATTTGACAAAAAACATGCACCACTTTGGACCACAAAGTAGTAATAGTTATTTTATAGGCTGTACATAATCACTCCAAAATGACCCACAGTTATATACTGTAGTCTTGGGCTTTTTACTATTATGGACCCATTAGATATGAAAGGAGGCTCCCACATGCTTGAGCTTTACACCACTGACTATCAGAACAGACATGTCCTGTGGTTTTCAGCCTTCTATGATCCGTTTACAGTCAATGAAATGTCCTGAAAAGTCCTGAAATGTGTGTTTCTTTTCTATAATTCACTTTCTACATCTCAATGTATGTGGCATGTGGTATGTGGCAATGTCTTTCCACATACGGGCTTCCTTTGGAGCAGAATCGGTTTGACACAACACCAGCAGTAGAAGCACGTCCATGGAGCTACAGTATGTGCCGCGGACGAGCACGAAAAAACAAGCGCACATCGAAAGTTATGGATGACATTTTTACCGAGGTCCAGACCTCTGTGACCTCATAGCTGCCTACGGCCGTATAACTTGGATTTACATGAGGCTCTTCCTCCTGTTCGTCATTTACTACATTTACAGTTTCATAATGAACCAAAAACATCACATCACAAGTGTGTGTGGTGTTGTCACTTGAGCTGCACACAGACCACTTGTTCCTCGGCCCTCCACACTCTGATTGGTTTATTGCATGTTATGCCCAAAACACTCCCAGGATTAATTAATGGACTAAGTACAACCCCTGTGAATCATGCGCCTGGTGGAATGACCTTCTTTTTCACAGTTAAATACACCCGAAATGCATTTTATACTGATAAAATACAGCCTCTCTCCTCTGTGTGTGTGTGTCTGTGTGTGCACATGATGATCCCCGTGGTGGAAAATTCACCTTTTTCATCCTGCGGTTACAGACACACACACACACACACACACATGGCAGATCAGAGGATCTATATTGAACAATAAAGGCACCTGCTCATCAAACGTCGCTCCTCCACATTCATCAGGTTGTCACAAACCTCCACGGGCGTCTGGGTGTAAATTGACACATTTTGTGCAGCATGTGACGTTTTAAAAGGTGGAAAGAAAAAAAAAGCTCTTAAAATTTTGCACGCTCCCACATAAACTTCTCCTCAACAAGAGCTCCCTTCACGCCACCGCCTCTGGTTTCAACCCAGCAAACAAAAACATCACTGAGAGAACTGTCACAAGTCGGTCTTAAGTAATTCACATTGGCCTTGAAAACTCTGAGAGTGCATTTATATTTTCACACTGTCATTTTGGGTTTGTTGTCCACTTTTGTTAAAGGGATAGTTCAACATTTTGGCAAATTGGTCCTTTGCCATAACCCCTATAGTCTTAGGAGTAGGTTTGTTATCTTTGTTTGTCGGTGCAAGCTATTTTTAGAACAGCGGAGCAGAGCCGTGAGCTGCTCAGAGCTATGCTACGGAGGCTTATGGGATTTCTTGGTTTCCCTCATCAAACTCATCAAATTAAATACACAATCCAACAACTCCAAAACGCTCTGGTGGACAAGTTATGACCTGCACATTCACCACGCTATGAGATAATAACAGAACGTAACGTTGTTTTAGAGGCAAATGCAAAGTCTGCTTGCTGAAAAACTGTCCCTGAAGGCAACACGCATCAGCAGTTTTGCACAAATTTACCTCTAAAACAACTCTGTCTCATAGCGTGGTGATCAGATCACACACCGCAACAAAAAACTACTGTAGGTAACCTGGAGCAGCTTCATTTGAAAAGTGCAGAAATTTTTGTTTGATCTTGATAGATATGGGATGGGATGGCCAGGCGTTGCATTTCTTTTAATATGTTCATCATTTTTTGTTAATTTACAAAATGGAAAAAAAGTGCATGATGCTTGTGTATTTTTGGGTCCAATCAGAACATCTAGGCAAAGTTGTGCTGAAAAAAAAGATACCAAACATGAGTATGGTAAACATTTTTTATATGTGGTATATGAAGGCAGAACAGGCTCAGACCCCTGAAGGGTTAAAGTGTGTGCAGCAGAGACAAGCAGCAGTGAAACATGCAGCACACTGACTCCTCTCCATGTACGTGCACCGGGCTCACTAACAATGCTAATGGCACTCGAATCTCAAAATTAGTTTATACAGTGTGATTTTCCCCACTGTGGAAATGTCAGCCTGAGTGTTGACTTCACTTGAGCGGCTCTGACACCTCTCTCTCCTCTCCAGCCTGGACAGTGGAGGTACAACACAATCCCCGGGTTGAAGTTTATAGTTCACCTCGGGTCAAGTGGAGATTACTCATCCACTGTCAGAGCACCAACTGCACTAGATGGATGCGTCGTGCATTCATCGTGCGAGTTTTTGTTGTTTAGTTTTCAGTTTTTGCTGCTCTGCTCTGCTCTGCTCTGCATCTTATTGTTGTGTTTATATTTGAACATATGCGGCGGCGGCGCAGGAAGGATACATTTTTACAGCGCCTGTCTGCCCGAACACAGTGACCTCCATCCTGTGCTGTAGCTGCCTGCCGTAGCTGCTGTGGCCTGGGACTCATCAGTGATTGTAAGGAGAGGAAAAAATACCTTCAGAAATATGACATCAGCTCCACTTATGGAAATATTCAATGAGTTCGCTGGACGTTTGACAAACAGCAGCGCTCCGTCGTCTTCGGCCTGGATCATGGAAGCTGGATCTTTGCGGTTGCGTTTTTAAAGGGATGATATATATGAAGGCTGTAAGGACTGGGAAGTGGTGTGTCAACAGTTTACGTATCTGACCCAGAGATGGGTTTATGATAAAAATAAAACAAGTTTTTTCCCCTCAGAGGAGCAGCGGTGTATAAATAATTGCACTCGCCATCGTCCCCCCTCCTCCTCCTCCTCCTCCTCCTCCTCCTCCTCCTGTGAAAGCATTTCATCTCAGACAGACGCGGTGCGAGTTCGGAGGGACAGCTGGTCAGCTCTGGCGCTCTTTGTCATTCTCCCATGGGCTTCTATATGAAGAGATCAGAGGTCACGCAACTTAAAATCCACAGCCCCCAACAGGCTGCAGAGAGAGAGAGCTCTCAAAGATGGCCCCCAGTGAAAAGGTCCCACACTGAGTCACACTTGCTGACATGGATCTTTTTTTTTTTTTTAAAGGAAAGTCTTGGCCTATAGGGTGCCATGCATTGGTTTGGAGGGGGGGGGGGACTATGGGAAACAGATGTTCTATTTTTAGATGCAGAGGAATTCACACACAGACTCTGTTGTGTCATCGTGAACACAAGAGAAGCTGCTGCTTCCAGGAGTTTATTTGTCTGTAGTTGATCTATCTACTATCTGTGGCTCTTTCATATTTATTTTTTAATCCTTATGAAGTGTTTTCTGACCCATTTTGTTGACTACCACTGTGTTTGTGCTCTAATTCTGTGCGTTAGAGCACTTTGCAAAACTTTTTATCTTTCCAAAAATGTGCTATATATAGACAATATCTGTGAATCAAAGATGTAAAGTTAACATCATCTTTATCATCAGGATGCATGTGTTGCATTTGGTAAACAAGGTTTGGTCAGTGTTTTCTGTAAGTTGAATACTTTACATATAATTATTTTCGTCTGTGCGTTTTGGTTTCAGAGAAACTGAGCATGTGGTTTGCTTTGCGATATTAGAGCCATGCAAGTATTTGTGTGTTCGTGAGTGTGGTGTTCTTTGTGGGGATTTATCTCTCACACTGCGAACAAAGGAAACAACAAGAGACCAAAATAAAATGGTCTTTATGCGTATAAAGCTGAGCGATGAGCCTGTTTCTAAAAGTGAATACTCAATTTAAAAAAACATTGTTTGGCAGAACAGAGCAAAAAAAAGTAAGAGCCAAAAAATTGACTTACAAATCCAGAAAATATTAATTTCATCCTCCATGTCTGCAGAGAGAGAAGAATAGAGAAGAAAGCAATGCACCCAGTGTCACGCAGAATGAAGCACTGCCCGGCGGTGTGTCGCTGAACAACTGTGCATTACTGTATGTTGCAGCAAAAATTGCAGCAAAAGTTTTGTAAGAGCCAAAAAATTGACTTCACAAATCCAGAAAATATTAATTTCATCCTCTATTCTGCAGCAGCGAAGTAAAGAGAAGAAATGCATCCAGTGTCATGCAGAATGAAGCATTGCCAGGCGGTGCGTTGCTGAACCACTGTGCATATGTTGCAGCAAAAGTTTGGCAAGGTCTGGATGTTTTTCCAGGGAATACCACACATGTTTCTGTCTGTTCTGCACTCCAGTGTAAATGATTCTTCCTCGGTACAACCTGACCTCGCATCGTAGAGTCAGGGCTTAATAATTCAATAATTCAGCCTTGATTATTTCATTTAAAAAGTAAAATTTTATATTTTTTATTTTAGGAACCACAGGTAGAAATTTTACAGCACACACTGTGAAGGATAAAATGTGTTAATAAAGAACCCGTCTATTACCGTTGACATTAGTTTGAACTCATACCTGCATTTTTTTGCATTGAAATATAATAATAACAACATGTATATAACATCCCTAAGGGAGTGTTTCACATGACAATATGGCAGCTCGGAGGTGATGGATCTCTGATACACAGCTACTTAAAATTCCTCAGTGCTTGCAGAGATCTTTGGCAGTCAGGGTGCATGCCTGAGTGGGGTACGTGAGGCGAAGGAGAGATGAGTGGTACCATCACTGAACTGTCGCTCGAAAACAACTTGAATTGCAATATGTTGCTTGGAAATTGCTTTTCTGAAGCTGCATGCGCACTTATTGTGAGCAAAGATGGCTGTCTGTCACGCAGAGCAAGGGGGAAATGAAGAAGAGTCGTGTTATGTGCAAACCTGTGTGGTTGGTAGCTGCTCACCATACAGTACACGCAGATGCAGGTTATAGCTATGAATGTCTTGCATATGACAAAGACAGCGTTAAGTGGTTCTCTGTGATTAGCTATCAGCACAGTCCTCCCATCATCATCTCTCTGCAGGTTTGTCATTTACACTTCAAATCCTCTCATCTACCACGTCTCAGAGGTTTTTTTTCCACTGCACTTTGATTTAGAGGATCATTAGGAGGTAGCAATAGAAGATGCTAAACTGAGGCCACGAAGGGATGAACATGATCAGCAACGCATTACATCATTTAATCCATCCTTAATAGAACAATCCTCCATCAAAGCAGAGTTTCAGGAGCATTATGAGCATCACGAAACGAGGCTGAGCGTCTTTAGTTTCTATTGTAGCAATTCCTTAATTAGCAGGAATGCAGCGTGCGTTAAAGACTGGAAACACGGTGACGTCTGAGAGCAGCAGCCTGACTGGTTCCCAGTCGCACTGATGGAAATAATGAGCGTGTCAGTGGTTCTAGTTCGTCACCTCTTGTTATCAGTTTGCAGAGATTCTGGGAACAATTGAAAAAAGCAGATGAACAGTTTAGGGATTTATTGCAAAAAGATGGATAATGAGCGAAGTATCAGCTGATATTCAACCTCACTGGCCATCTGCAAATACTGATGTCAGTGGCAAATTGTGCTGACTCAGAGGAGAAGCCGCGTTTTATTTCCTCTTCTTCAGGGGTCGTGACTCTGCTGAGACGCCAGAGTGAGCGTGCATGTTCAATTTGTTCGAGTAAAGTGAGCGAAGAATGTGAGAAATTGAGATTTCTAGGGTTTTTCTTCACACAAAAGAGGAATAAAAACAACAGAGGATTGGCCGCATTGTTATTTTTCTCACAGTCGGTGCATCCCTATACCAGGCAGGGAGGGACAGATCCGAGGTGAGCAGCGAGCTAATCCGGTGTGTTCCTGAGGTCGGAGGGAAGAAGCAGGACGAGGAAAATCTAAAAGAGAAAGAAAAGTCACTACAGGAGCACAACAATTTGAGGAACTTCTGTATGTGAGACAGAGAGAAAGAGAGGAATATTCCCACCCCATTGCATCAATGTGAAAGTATTTACGCTGCCAAATTAACAAAACACAAAATATGCAACTGGAAAGCTCGCAAGACCGTTACTAACATTAGTCTGCTCCACTACGTAAGCCACTGATCTCCAGTGAAATACAGGAGAAATCCCATAATAAAGAGTTATCAGCCATTAGAGATGACTAATATGAGGAAGTGGGTTTTATGGCACCACCTTTTGTGATACGTCTTCTTTGACATCCACACCCTAAAACCTCAAATCACGAACAATAGCCAACACTTCCTGTTCATAATCAATGGACTATCACTATATTGAGTTTATGTAATCAGATTACTCAGAGAAACAAGGTCATACGGGGTCAGAAAAAGAGTTTTATATGTTTGTCAATGGAGTTATGTTAAATATAAAACCACTTTTCCTAATTTAAAGATGGTTTTTATCATCCAGTCGCTCCACACTCTGTTTGCACAACGTCTGACTGTGAAAATGTGATTAAATACCTGGTTATCTTTATACGAAGATAAGGATTTAATGTTCCTCTGCTCCTCCGCCCTGACACAGGAACTAGGTTTCCTATTTACATGACATTTAAGAAATCAAGTTACTGGGGAAAAAAGCTGTTGTTGTAACCTGGTTATTAAGCGCTCACTGCTGCTCTGTGTCCACTTAACCTTATCGCATGCACTCGTTTATTCTTCTCTAGAGCGAAATACGAAAACATCACGGCTGCGATTGAGTTTTAACGCACTCGAAAGCTGCACAAGAGTTTAAAGCATCAAATTAAATCACTGTTGTATGAAATTAACTTCTTAAAATCCTAAAAACTTAATTATGTTTCACATTAAGCAGTGAAATAAGAAGTTAATTTGTGTTGTCAGTGCAGAAGAACATCCTCCTCCACATTTCACTAGATCCCAGCCCCCCCTCATCCACCCCCGCCAGACTCGTCCTCCTGACCTCTGACCTCCACTGTGGCGTCACTTCCGCCCTGTTTGTTATTTTCCGTGATGTTACATCCTGTTTCTATATTTTCCCTTTGACCACAGGAAGCGGTGTGAGCTTTGTTGCGTCCCCCGGGGGGTGGGGTTCAATCACAGACATCCACGGCCGCTTCAGACTCTTTTTGCCTGAGTCACGTTTTTCTTGTTTCCCTTTCTTGCTTCTGTTCCTCTTCCTCCTCCTCCGCCTTCTTCTTCTACTTCTTCTTCTTCTTCTTTCTTTTTCTCTCTGTCATACTTGTTCCACCTCGTCCTCAAACAGCCATACGTCGTACATTCTCCAGCTGTTCTCCACAAACATCTTTTATCAGTTACAGTTCCGCCCGTCCCTCGTCCCTCGTCACACGTCCACGTCATCTCACACTTGGCACCTTGAATCCACACAGGTGTGAACTGTTTTCGTTTTGCTTTTTGTTTTTTATCGTGACTCATCAGTTTTATTGAAAATTCAGTTCGATAAACAAAGCAACACACGCAGATTTAAAGGGATAGTTCACCCAAAATTGAAATTTCACTCATTATCTACTCACCCTCATGTCGACTAAGGGCTGCATGGGAGAAGTTTCAATTTGCTCCGCTACAAAACAAGCTTTAAATATAGACTTATTTAATTTTTTTCGGGACAATTTTGCATTTCGGGGCTTCAATACAAGACAGACATTACATACGAGCAGCATGGAGGTATTTGGATGTTTTTTGGTGTGTATTTTTGTTACGAAGACAGTTGGGATCCATTTGCAACCGTTACATGGACATGCACTGCTACGCCGAGACCCCCTGTAACTCAGAGAAGCCACGGAGGACTCTGAAACTTCTCCCAGCCCTTAAATTTCAATTTTGGGTGAACTATCCCTTTAATGTGATGGAAAAAAAGGGTTTTGAAGTCATGTTTGTGTTTCTTAAACCGTGGCTCGAGTCCATTTGTTTTCAGATCTCAGGATCACTTTGAGGAAATCCTTACAAATTTGGATCAAACGCTCACTCAGACGAAAAAGATAAAATGATGAATCAAATTTTGGGGTCAAACGTCAAAGTCAGTGCGACCCCGTAAACCAGAAAACTTTTTTTTTTTTGGGCCTTGTTAAAAGTGATATGTCAGGAATGCCTTGATCTGTCCCCTCCTGACTTCACTGTTGAGTCCAGTCCAGTTTTTCAGTCCCCTCCGCCCCCCCTCGCCCCCCACCCCCCTCTTCACTTCCTCTCCCTGGACAGTGGCTCTGCTGTTCCTCCTGTCGCTCCTCCACCGCAAAGCTCATCGGGTTTTGGCAGAAATTGAGTTTCAGGTGATTGTCATTGCACCATGTGACCAAAGCCATCGGTTCCTCCTCTGCACCGTAGAAACCGTCTCTAAAAGTGACAGACGAAATATTTCCCACAAAAAAAAAAAAAGATTCCCTGATGTCAACGTGATGATGATTTACATTTTTGCAAAAGAATATTTAAAGTAACCATGTGTGCAGAGATGAAGTGCATGTGTAAAAATCCCTTTTTATAAGGGTTTCATGTCGAAACAAACCAGCTGGAAACATTCAGAGGATGTAAAGTTATAAATCTGCCATGTTTCAAGAAAGTTTGATAGAAGATAGAGGAGACGAAAGCACGAAATAATAAAAATAAGAAGAAGAAGAATAGGAGACAGGAGGATATCCATCCAGCTTTGGGACCCAGGAGTTACTCATTCAACCAATTAAGCAGGTCCAGTGATGCAGGGCTCTGGCAGACAGAGAGCCAGACAAATTATACATGACCTCTGCGTACGTACAACAAGGCGCGGGGTCATTTTCTCTTTTGGACAAAGACAAAGAGACGAACAGACAGATCAGATTCTCACGGCCGTCCAACCAAAGTAATAATAGTCCGCTCGTCACATGTTTATATCTAATGCAGCATCGTTATATAATATGGCAGCGTATTGCATTCACTTGAGTTATTTATTTTTTGGTTTGTTTTTTTGAATAATTATTTCTGTTTTACTGACTAATTTTTACTGTTTTTCGTGGTAATATTTTTCGACTTATCAAGATTTCAAAATCCTGCAGGAAGCTCCCACCTGTAAGTCAAGTTTAACCGCTGCACTCCATCACGGATCTGTTACATCTTAGATCCATGAGATATATCCATACAGTCGAGCTGTCACCGGCATTGTAGATGTTTAAAGGAAAAGCCCACTCAATTTTCTTATTTTCAGATTTATATTGAAAGGAAACCTACATTTTATTACAGAACGCCACCTCAGAGAGTGTCACTCGCAAAATATCAGTCTGACGTAGCGCCTTTGTTTTTAAATTAGTCCCTATGTTACTTGCAGGTGGGAGCTTCTCTCAGGATTTTGAAATCTCAGTAGCAGAGTCAGAAAAAAAATACCCCGAAAAACAGAAAAAAATTACCCCGAAAAACAGAAACAAATATTTTTTTAAAAATTACTCAGAAAAACAGGATTTTTTTTATTATTCAAGCTTCTATAATATAAAACCCTATTTAATACGTGAATAGAAACATAACCACTGTGCAGGTACAGTTGGGTTTCTGTGTTGTGGCTTCGTGCACGCCGCTGCGTTAAAAAAAAATCCTCCGCAGGTTGATTTTGAAATTGACTTTTGAGGAAACGTGTCGTCTCATCTTGTTGCTTCTCAGCCAGTTCACTCTTCTTCTTTTTTTTTCTTGAATCAATGGGCACAATGTGTGTTTGGCTGCCACGTCCTCCTCCTCCCTCCTCCTCATCCTCCTCCTCCTCCTTCTCCCTCTTCTATCAGGTCTGTTACCATAGCAACTTAATGAAGGCTTAAGGGGCCATTTAAAAAGTATAAGAGCTGAAAACAACAGCGTTAAGTTAAAGAGGCAGACACAGGTTTGGGTGTTTGAGCCTGTTGCATAGGTGAAGGTATGAAGCACCCGGGTCGGAGAAGAGAAGAGGGGAAATGTTGGCGTCGGTCCAAGTAGTACAAACTCATCTGCCCCCCCCTCACCGCCCCTACCCTCCTCCTGGGTCACCCTCCATCCAGCTACTCCCTGGCCGTCTGCCAGCGCCTGTCTGCGTGTGCTTTTCCTACACCTCGCCTCCCAGAGCCACGGCGTTGTCAGGAAGCCGGAGGGGAGAGGTTTCTGCTTTTTTTTTTGGACGCCGCTGAGGAACCTGCAGGCAAAACTGCAACCGAGCAGCAGTGATATGTTTAGAGGGCGGCGTCTTCAGTCCGACGCTTTACAGTATACTTGTGGATTTCACACTGGTAAATGGTTGTTAGTTCATAGATACACACAAACATTGTGGTTTGAGGGATGAATAATTATAAAATGGTGTCAAAACGTCTTCGGGGTTTCCTGCTGAAAGAAGAAAAGAGAGCGTAGCCCTTCTTCTTTCTTACTTTAGACTCAAGCTGCTGTGTTTCATTAAGAAAAATGAAGTGTACACATGTTTCTCCAAACACAGAAACCCTCCCTCCTCCTCCTCCTCCTCCTCCCTGGGAAACATTCTCTATCTGTCACTTTTTTTTCTCTTTATTTCTTTTTTGCCGTCTTTTCTTTTGTCTAATTTATTCTCCACAAACCAAAACTATTCGGTTATGGTTGCACATCAGTCTCAGAGTGTGGTCAGCGCTCATGTTACTCATGGATTTCCTTTTATAAACCCACTTTGGGTTTATTTTTCCGTTGTAAATTTAGCATTTCTGCTTGGACTTCCATTTGCAGACGAACCAAACAGAGTTAAAGGTTAATCACCTCTAAATTAGCACCATATTGTGTATACGGATATATTGGATCTTAGGTGGAGCTAAACAACACAAAGTCGCCTCACGTGATGAATTAGTTCCCTGTTATGCAGCTGAGTTCTGCAGGAAGTGCTCCGCTACACTCAATTAAAAACCTTTTAAAGCAGGTTCCTGCTCAGTAAATACAAATTAGTTTGTCATTGACTTTGCAAAAATCAACACAGCACACCAGCGAACTGCTTTAACACCAGTTTAGCATATTATTATGTCTGATTTTGAGCGTGTGTCGGTGGCTCTGGGTGAGTCAGCTCGGCAGTGTGTGGTCTGAGCGCTGGATCCTGTTGGACACCGTCGTCAACTCATTAGGTCATAAATTTCAACTTTATTAGCCTGGAAGTTAACCTCCAGATCAAAATGAGTGCAACTGAGTTCATAATAACTGCAAGACATGATGTGAAATGGTTGATACTCAAGCGGAGTCGTGGTAAATATATCTTTATTCATCTTTCAAAGGTTTAAAATGCATCACTCTATTTGCTTGTTTAGGATTATGCAACAAGTGCAGGACCTTTTTGCACCATGATACATGGACCAGCACATTAGGTTTTGATGCATGATCCAATTTAAGATCCAGAAATCATGTTTAAAACTTTGCATAACATTTCAGTCAATATTCAGTCAATTTTAGTTTGAGCATTCATCATCTGGGTAGAGATAGTTCTGCCGTCTCTGCCTCCAGTTTTCTCTTCTTGTCGACTTTCTCGACACAATCAGAGAAGAGGAGAGAGATGTATTTTTATCAACAGACACAATCACATGTGAAAATTTGATATTCAGTTGTGGAAAAAGAATGTAAGCTGCTGTCTCACCACCGCTTGTGTGGACATGAACTGCTGCCACCACCTGAAACGAGAACAAAAAAATAGCGGTAAAGATGGCAGAGCGCGTGTTGCATGCATCACCAACAGGAAGGCATATCTCAGAAATATAATAATTCTCTCATCTCTGCACCTTCAAGTAGTTTTGTCTCTCATGTTATGGATGTGATGCTCAAAAATAATCAGATTGGTTTAAATCCTGCACACTTTATCAATCATATATCATTTATAGCCACATTTAACATCACCAATAAAATGTAAATGCACCTGAGTTACAGTAGCTGAAAAAAAAGAATAAGCCAGTCCCTCTGCCTGATGGTAAAGGGCAACCTTTAAAAAGAGCGACAATGAGGTAAAATACCTCATAATCCTCAGACACATTCAGTACACATTAATAAATATACATTTAGTAAGACAATAACACACATTTGCGATGGCACGAGGTAGTTAGTGCTCATAATATAATCAGTTCTTAGTGCTCACATCATAGGGCATCAGTAATACATAGTATTAAAGGGATAGTAGCATTTTTTTTTAAGTAGGGTTGTATGATCTACAAATAGCCCCTACAGTAAGTACTTTAATTGCAGTAGAAGACTCTCTGCACTCTCTCCCATTAGCGAAGCCAGCCCATAATAGCCCTGCCCAGAGATTTATGAATGGACCCAAAGAAACGGCATAAAAGGTTCTACGTTAAAAAAAAAGCACAGTTCCATTGTTCGCTATAATATAATTTTTTCCATGGGACAATGGAACTGTGTTTTTTTTTTTCACGTAAAACCTCTTTCAGGCCGCGAAAATAGGCTGTTTCTTTGGGTCCATTCACAACAATGTATGTTGTAAATCTCTGGGCAGGGCTACTATGGGCTGGCGTTGCTAACGGGAGGAGTGCAGAGAGTCTTCTACTACAATTAAAGTACTTGGAGGCTATTTGTAGATCATACAACCTCACTTTTTAAAAAGATGCTACTATCCCTTTAAGAAACAGGATTCATTAAACAAATCACTATATCTGGTTACTACATAATAGGAAGATACATGACAGAATACTCAATCCCTGCAGCAACTATCTGGTCACTACACATACAGCAGGTAAATACATGACAAAATACTCAATAGTAATAATATCCTGCTGGTTCTATACACGCACAGCGAGCGCTCTGCTGTGACGTTGGACCACAGTTGTTATTTGTCTCGCTGCTGCTGCTTCACATCAAAAGATGTTTTATTACCTCTCTAGATTCGTGCAGCTGATGATCACAGTTGGCTCCTTGCTACTCACCTCGCTCACACACCTACACACACACACCTACACACACCCCAGAGTCAGTCATTGTGAGCGTGAGCGTGTGTGTACCCATGCATTTGTTTATGCAGTGCACTCAGCCAGAAAGCTCATCAATGGCTGTGAGATTTTTTTTTTTTTGCAGAATGTTACTATGGTAACTGCAGTAAAATTGCTTCATAAGAGCGAATTGGTCTCCTTGTGTAAGATGAAATAAAACAGAGGATGGAGAGAGCGAAACAACGGAGCAAGGAGGACAAGGAAGCGAGAGCGGCGTTAATTAGGGACAGCTGCAGAGTCAGAGACAGAGAAAATGTGTTTTTTAATTTCCATAATGAATTAAGATGAGATACCGTCGACTTTCTGCACATAGAGGGGTCACAAATTAGAGAAAAAAACAGCGTTAAGTGTGTGCAGACTCTCAGAAAACATATTCCCTCGTTAGTTAGTTAGTTTCTGGTCACAGCTTGTTGTTATTCACATCGTTTTTTTAAACTAATCCAACCATCCAGTGAGTCCTCGTGTCCTCCACTCCCACCACCACGACACAAACGTTTCATAGATGGGATGAAAGTCACCTAGTAAATGTATTCACACCTCGTTAACGTCGCCGCCGTGCTCAACACCGCTCATTGTGAAGAGGCCTGGTGTTTTTCTAGAGGCTGTTTCCCACAGAGGAAGTGGAGAGAGAAAATATCTGTAGCTTTTTACTGGAGAGAGTGTTTGTCTGTGTGTGTGTATAAAGTGGTTAAATTGTTGTAATGGGGATGTGGATCTGAGCCATCGGACCCGGTTCTGCTCAGACCGCTCAGTTTGAATCTGAATATCCACTCCTGTCTGTTGTTGAGGAGATTATAAACGGTGTCCAAATTGTCCTGCAGTTGGCTTCAGGAGAGGAAATGTGACTGGATGAGGGACAACGAGGGGGGCAGCGACTTTTACCTGCTTCAAACTTGTGCAACAAGTCAACCAATCACACTGCATGTCCAAGTTCTGCTCAGGTGGAGCCAGGAACTGTCACATTTTTTTGAATGAACTTTATTTTGCTGCTTGAGTAGACACGGTGGAAAGCAGTCGTTTTTCATTTTACCTCCATTATCATAATTACTACTGTATTAATTTGAAACACACTGAGACACATTATTATTTTTGGTGGGAGTTTTGAACCCTTTATTTTTTCGTAACTTTACTTTATTTTATTTTTAATTGAAAGGCACCTATATTATTTTTCCCTTTTGCTATAACTGCAAACACTTTAAACTGATCGTGGACCCTTGGACTTTTTGGATGCGTCTCAAAAATGTTTTAAGCTTCCCTCTCAACGTCTGAAATCTGTCGCCCAACAAAAGTCATCAGGAGCAGCAGCTGAGTTGCTTCAGTCGCAGTATTTGGCAGGACAGGCCTCTCTGTGTTTGCGTTTTATTCCCAGCAATGATTTGTTCTCACTTTATTCTTTTTTCTCTAATCAGATTTCATTGTATTTGCAGGGCTTATGTTACAATAATGCATGCAAACATACATCTATAAGCAGTGGCCTGATACAAAAACCCAAAATGAAACAAAGAGGCAGAAAGCAACAGATAAAATAAGCAGTATTCTTCCTTGCACATGTTAAAAACCATTTCTTCTGATCCATTGTCTTCTATGTAACAGAAAATGTATCCAGACAACCTGTAGCTCAGATCCTGCAGCACCACTCGCCACTCTTTTTCTCACTGCTGCAACATCTGTTTATCTTTACATTCTTGAACAGCACGTACGACGCTCTGCTGGACGATAGCGCTGACAGATTCACCGCTTCAAATTCTTTATTGAAACTATATGTTCTCGTACAGACAAACTCTAACTTGTCGTCTCTTTCATTTTTCACCTGTAGATTTGATCAGCAACTAATTAAGTGAACGTGAACTCCAACTGCTGATGAATCCACTGTTGAAAACGGAGGTTATTATAATATATTAATATAATAAGGCAGAATATTACAAGCAATTGCAGTGATTATATTATTATAGTAATAATATTATGCAATGATGATTTATGTAATCAAATAAAACAGTATGAAAAACACTGGAGCAAAAGTTCCTTCCTCTTGTGCTGCTGAATCTATGGACCAACCCAAACCTCCCTCCTCTTCCTCCTCTTCTTTTTTATCCCACCTGCCGTTTCTGTTGTGCAAAGTGGGCGTAGACTGTCAGATTGCTTGTTCTTGGAAAGTCAGAATAAAAATGTTAAAGAAGAAGTAAGTGGTCCGGTCGTTTTCGCTAATGCTGCGTTCCAGGCAGGCTTTTGAAATCGTAAATTACAGCTTCAAGTCACAACTTACGACTTTGTAGCGTTCCAGGTAACCCACTCGTGTTTCTCCGACCTGTTTTACCGGTGAAAGTCACTATAACAGCCACTTAACTCCGACAACCGTACCAGATCGAACTGGTACCACTTCTCGGAAAAATTTTCCTTGAACGCACCATAACAGTCCTCGTCCCTACGTCGCCACATTCACGGCGTTCCTTGGCTGCACACACAGCCCTGCATGCCGTTCTCTCTCCTCATTGGATAAAAACTGTAGGATACGATAAATGTTTTCTCCTCGGCTCAGAGCAGAGCAGAGTGACTGACAGACCCGTGTTTTGGTCCAAACACTCTATGTAAGTGATTGCTGTCGGAAGATATAACTATTTAAGACTTATATTAACACAAATATATCACTTACTTCTGCTTTAAGTTATGCCACCCCCACCCAACCAGCCCAACTGTGAGAAGAAAAAAAAAAAAAAAGCAGCTCTCCCCTCCAACGCCGTCTCGCCCTGTGAATAGCTCGCTGGAGCGTGTGCGTGCGCGGCCGCCTTGAGACGCGTCCTGTCACTCACCAGTGCCTACTCAGCTGCTGTCAGTCTCACATGTGCAGCACAAGTACATATGCAAACTTATGTTCTCCTCTCACCACCTACAGTATCTTCTTTATATGTTTTCATATTCCCTTTGACTCCGAAGTTAACAGATTTGAATTTCAACTTAAAATCGTTAAAATACCTTCTGCCGTAGTTTTCGAGTTTCAAAAACAAGAAGAAATTGGAGGATAGAAGTGTGAACTCGCTCGCACAGACGTGGGTCAATGTGTGTTTGTACTCGAGCGGTTTGTTTGTAGCTTTTAGCCGCATTACTGTCATGGCTTTTGAAAGCAGTTTGGCTCTGACAGTCTGTTATTTTGAGTGTGTGTCTGTGTGTTTGTGTGTGTGTAGCAGTGGACGGGGTCATGACTGCGGCTCCATTAGTGAAGCCAACAACACACTGCAGTGAAATCCATGTGCTCCGTGGGGTCGGACGCTGTGACAGCACCTTCACAGTGGAGTAACCGGCAAATTACTTTAACTTTTACACAACCCAGACCTTCAATTATGGAGCTTGACTCCACGCCACGAGAGACGACGACGGATGACGGGGGGAAAAAAACAAAACAAAACGTGCATGACACTGAAAACATCATTGCCATCATGTTGTGAGCCTGAATGTCTGTGATGTTTTGAAGGTTGTATTATACGTTATTTTGTTTTCTGTTTTTGGTGAAAGTAGATTTTAAAGTAAAACAAATGAACTGGATACACAACTGTGGAGAAAAATCAATGAGTCCTCTGCCTAAAACTGAGCCGTGATTACATTTGATGACTGAGTAGTTTCTGTGAATTGTAACAAAGGCCAGGCTTTGGTGCAGAGACAAGAAAAATCAATGTTTCTGAATCATTATTGGTCTATACCAGGCTGTGTGCGTGTTTGTGTGTGTGAGATCCCACATCGTTTCCACTGTCGCCACCATGAAGTTGACGTTTGGTGGTTTTTGAACTGCAGTATTGGATGATTTTGCAATGGCAGTGGTTGCAGACTTTCACATGTCCCACAGGTCAGAATCTCATGCAGATACCTTTACAACCATGCACTGCTGTCACTTCTTTAGTGTTTAAAAGGGATAGTTCAACATTTTTGGCAAATTGGCCCATTGCCATTATCCCCATAGTCATAGCAGTAGGTATGTTATCTTTAATTGTTGGTGCAAGCTGTTTTAGAACGGCGGAGCAGAGCCGTGAGCTGCTCAGAGATACGCTACGGAGGCTCATGGGATTTCTTGGTTCAACACGCTATGAGATAATAATGAAAGGTTAGTTTTTTCCAGGCAAATGCAGAGACTGCTTGCCGAAAAACTGCCCCCGACGGGAACAAGAATCAGCGGTTTTGCATGAATTTGCCTCAAAACAACTCTGTCTGGTAACATTATGTTATTATCTCATAGCGTGGTGAATGTGCAGGTCACAACTTGTCCACCAGAATGTTTTGAAGTTGTTGGATTGTGTATTTGATGAGTTTGATGAGGGAAACCAATAAATCCCATGAGCCTCCGTAGCGTAGCTCTGAGCAGCTCACGGCTCTGCTCCGCCGTTCTAAAAATAGCTTGCACCGATAATTAAAGGTAACAAACCCACTGCTATGACTATAGGGATTATGGCAATGGACCAATTTGCCAAAATGTTGTGTTTAACATCCACGTCGCCCTGTGTTTCTTTGCTTTCATTGGTCTCCAGGTTGTTTTGTTGTTATGCTGCTGTTTTGAAGTTGAGCAGACACTCAGTGACAGAAGTAAACAAGGGTGAAAGGTAAAAGGTGCTTCAATCAGAGCCGTTTCCATCCGGTTTCATGGAGGCTGAAGCTGTCGGCCACTTAGAGCTTTTCCATCAGACTCCGAGTGGAGATAATTCAACTTATCTCTCTCGCTCTCTTGTCAAACGTCCTTGCCTACATCGGGTGAATGTCTACTCAGTGCTAACCTTGGTTGAACCTTGAGTACAGAGCTGCTTTTTTACTCTGACTGACTCGAGCTGTTGCTTTATTCACCTGCAGTGAACTTCACCAACACTCTTTTTCCACTCTTTTTCTTTTTTTTTCTCACACTGTCATCGTTAACTGCAGATGACCTGATGTGAAAGAGAAACTTTCTGTGTTTCTTGCAGCGCCCCATGGTTTCCCCACAGCGAGGCTGCCTTCAAAGAGCTCACTAGGTGGTTTTCACTACAGTAGTGACTCATTTCCGCCAACTTTTCAC
The DNA here is from genome assembly GCA_030347415.2 of Decapterus maruadsi. NCBI lineage: Eukaryota > Metazoa > Chordata > Actinopteri > Carangiformes > Carangidae > Decapterus > Decapterus maruadsi. Next base: position 6,506,972 of record CM064894.1, read on the forward strand.
TGCTGAGCCCACAAACACAGAGAGTGGACATAAATACATACTTACACACCTCGACACATACAGAAGCATGAGTCTGAAATATCTGCATTGTTCTGTTTGATTTTGTAATTGCATTTTAATCAATATAGATTCATGATAACACATAATGCAAACAAATATAGACACTCCCATGTACACACATAGTGCATGATAACTATATTGAAAGCACAATCTTACCCACACCAGTAGTTGGCACTTCCTGTTTGTGCCACCACAAGGGCATAGAATTTTTTTTTTTTTAAAACAGACTCACAATGTTTCCCCTGCCTCTCATCACTTCTTTTTTTTTGGCTCAATGTCACCATTACCCAACTCAACACTTTATTTCTCCATCTGTCTGTCTGTCTCTTATCTCTTGGGTTCAGTTTAGTTTTTTATTTCTTTCATTGAAAAAAGAAAAGAAAAACAGTTTAATGCAAAAAAAATAATGCAACTTCCGAATGAAAGGGTTCAGAAACTTATGTAATCTACCCATTTTTTCCCCCTGAAAACGTTTACAAATTAAATAATGTAGGTATCAAAATGAAAGAAAAGAAAAAAATATATTAAAATAACATAACAGTATCAGAAGTGACAGTTACAACAAATTACAAATGTATCAAAGCCCAAAAGTGACCATACAAATTGTTATTTTTGAAATATTATGAAATCGTGCTGCTTTTTTTTTGCAGTGTCATACTTGATTTTCATCTTTATCTCATTCAAGCAGCAACTTTTTATGTCAAATCTCAAAAGTTTTTGTGTATTACTTTGTTTGTCAGCCTGAGCAACAACCGAATAAAAAAAATAATACATAAAAAACTCAACAGCAGTGAAAGTCTGTGAGGTGTGAGGTGTGTTACGACCTTTACGTTCAGGTCCTGCTGTAATCGCACGGCTCTAATCAGCAAACACTCACTTTAGATAAGCACAACGAGTTGTAACAACGTGGCTGTCACAGCTGAATGTAGTCGATGATGATGACTCACTGTTACTATTTAGAGCAAATGTTGTATTTATCATTTGACATGAACATTTCTAATCCATCACAAACACTGTAAACAGGGATTATAAAGCTTCATCCTGTTCGTAAAGATCGGCTTTATGACAAACACTCCCACTCCAGTTCCAGGAAGCCAATGATTAAGGAATTGTTTCTGAAAAGGTTATGAATCTGAATGATGTTTGTTGAGCGACTCAGCTTAAATATCATTTGACTCCACCACCTCCTCCTCCACCTCCCTTCCCCTCCCTGTGCATCTGAGAGATTTTATAGACTAATTAAAGCCGTGTTGGGCATATGGTGCCGTGTGGACTCAAAGTACACAAAGCTGTTTTTCCATGGAAAGTTCCATTAGTTTTTTAATCCTAAAAAAAGAAAGGGTTACTTACATCGGTGAAGCCACTTGTGTCCTCGGCTCAGTCTGGTGCTTTGTTTCTGAGAATGTGTCTATAGATAAATTAAAAAAATGTTGCCTACCTCATCCTAAAACCTCTCCATCCTCCTCTCTTCCTCCGCAGTTGTGTGCAGAGCGATCGACAGGACTGACCGACAATGGGGAAGCAGAACAGCAAGCTCCGTCCTGAGGTGATGCAGGACCTGCTTGAGAGCACCGACTTCACCGAGCACGAGATCCAGGAGTGGTACAAGGGCTTCCTGAGGGACTGCCCCAGCGGGAACCTCTCCATGGAGGAGTTCAAGAAGATCTACGGGAACTTCTTCCCTTACGGGGACGCTTCCAAGTTCGCCGAGCACGTCTTCCGCACGTTCGACGCCAACGGCGACGGGACAATAGACTTCCGGGAGTTTATCATCGCGCTGAGCGTGACGTCGCGCGGGAAGCTGGAGCAGAAACTGAAATGGGCCTTCAGCATGTACGACCTCGACGGAAACGGGTACATCAGCAAAGCGGAGATGCTGGAGATCGTGCAGGTGAGTGCGCGGTGCGAGCCAGATGGATTTATGATGTCATCGCTCACCACACATTGATCAGACTGTCTGAAATGACAGTTGTGGATAGGAAGGATGTAGCTGCGGATATCGGAAATGTTCTTTTTCACGAGGCAAAACTGAATATCCAGTCCGGCTTTTAAATGTTTCCTATGAGCTTGTCGGTCCTGAATTAATGAACAAGTGAACCAGGTGACACACACTCGCACACACACATTAATGGTAACATTATCCAGGGCAGTGATTATTACATCATTGTATTGAGAGTGTTTCCAGTGTATCCATAACACCCTCGTCGTGACAGCGCTGGCATTTTAAAACGAGGCCAAGAGGACGTACAGGTCTGCTGAGCGTCCAAACTTAACACACGATCTCTGAGAGCGATGTCATTCATCTACCAGCAGTTTGAAATGTTAGTGTGCTTTAAAAGTTGTCTTTCAGATCATCATATAGTTCCTCGAATTGGAAAAGTTCCCCGTTCCTGCCTCGAGAGAAAGAAATGAGTTCTGGAAACAGTCAGGTTTCTTAAAAGTGGCTTTTAGTCTTATCAAGAAAGTAAAAAATTATAGACTTTCCATCTGCTCTGCGTCTTTTTACAGGAGCAAATGGAACCAAAGCTTAGTCGTCTAATCCATGTCTGCATTTCAGAGAGCTGATTCATTTCGGGTCGTTTTGTCATCAGGGGAAAAGTCGATTTTTTTGTTTTGTTTTTAAAGATGGTGGTGTATTATTATACCAGACATACATGTGGCGCAACAGTGACGTCTGTTTTCTCATCTTTAAAACAACACGGATTGTCAAAACGCAGGTGGCATTTCCTGTGCATGCTCCTTAGGTAAACACACAATTACATGCTCATGCACATTACAGTAAACTGTAGTTAAAAGTGTGTATGTGTGTGCGTTCACTTTGGATTTCTATACCAGCAGCTGGCTTCTTCCTTCTTCTTTTTTTTTTTTTCTTCAAATGCCTCCTAATCTGAGCTCCCGTTTTGGAGAACACTCATCTTGTCTTTTTAAAAGCTGGGAGTCCGTTTACAAACAGGAAGTCTTTGTGATTTTGAGTCAGGAAAGGAAGATGAATGGGCCGAAGAAAAGAGCCGCGTGTAACGGTGGAGAGGCGCAGGCAGCACATGGACTAAATACATTAAACCAGACAGTGTTTTCAGAGAGGAAGCAGAAAGGTATACAGTCGTCTGCTGCTGCAGAGTGTGCTCATGAATCTTTTACTTGTGCACTTCAGGAGATTTTTCTCTCTAGTGTCGTTGAGCTGTTTTTGTCAGGTTGATGTGAATGACAAACGGTTAGTCAGCCTCTGTTGCTGTTGTTGTTTTCTGTTTTTTTTTTCTGTTTAGCCACATTTGGTTCATTGTTACTTGAGCACATAGTTGGCTGCTGAAGTGGCACAGCACATTCCTGGTGCCCGACACGGACAGCAGCATCCAAGAGAAGAGGAATGCTGCAGTCTCACCACAAAGTGACATTCGGCCATCAGTGGAACCGTGTGTGTGTGTGTGTGTGTGTGTGTGTGTGTGTGTGTGTGTGTGTGCGTGTGTAGTGACAGCATACATACAGATTCAGGGGCTGTGTATCAGTTAGAAAGAGAGGTTAGCGATCAGTGTTACAGTATAGGATCCTTTTCTACAGTATGTTGTTTCTTTGCTTTGACTCTCATTTTTATATTTTTAAACCACCTGTGTGCTGTTGCCATAACAACACAGTGATGCTCGGGCTCAGGGGTCGGACTCAAACCTCTGTCTTAAAGAAGAGAAAAAGAGAAATCTAGGCTGCTTGGGTTCAGCAGATATTAACTGGGAACATCACTTTGATCTGTTATTGTCTTATTGATTTGAAATAGCTGTTTACATTTACATTAGCATTCATTGAAATCAGGTTTGTGTTCAGTTTATTGTCATTCAACATGTTAAAAACATGAATATGTTATTCAGCAGTGTACAGGATAAATAGCATTAAAAATAGACCCTATTATAATAATAATGATAATCAAGAATAGATTAGATCCGTGTATTTTCACATTTGAAAAAGATTAAAGCAATAAAAAGTGTATACATTGTGCAGGAGACCATAGATATAGACCCTTTTATATCTATGCAGGAGACGCCAAAAAAGGCCTATAAATAAAGATAAACAGCAGTGATCGTGGATCGAGGATTTAGTAATAATACAGAAATTCATGTGTAATTTGCATGCAAAATGAAAGACACAGATTTGACTAATCTTTGCTAATTAATGATCTTTTCAGAACAATGAGACATCTCTCATTCCTCTGGATTTTAAAATGTATTGATTGAGGGAAGTCAGACAGTATGGAAGATGAAAATCCTTTGAATCTCTTGTATGATACGAGAAAGCCTCTGAATCAATAATTAAGATGATATAAAATAATGAATAGAAATAGACACTTAGTTTAACCAAGCAGCAAATGCTCATCCTTGTTGAATATCACAGATGATGTCATTGACATCATGTCACCACAGAGCTTTGATTTTTATTCCATGCATGTGTCTGAGTCACTGGTGGTGCAGGTACAGTAGCTGCAGAAGCTCCGAGAGTTAATTAAACCAAATGCCCGTGAGTCATTTCCAAGTTAAGTCACTGCCAACCGTAGGAAAAAAATATCTATAATTTATAAAAGCCCCACACTTATCACACGTGTGTATGTATGGTGGCTTCGAGATCAAGTTCCCTACGTCAAGACGGCAGTGATTCAGACTCCAGGCTGCCATTTTCCTCTGCATCCTCCTCACAACACCAACCCTCTGCCTACTTTACACTTAAGAGCTGCTGGTGCTGTTCCCAAGGACGACAGAACAGGAAGTGGTGTTTGTCTACAGCTGAAGCCAGTAAGGATGATAAAAAAGAGTTGTTCAGAAATAGCTGCTGGTGCAGGATCATGTGTGTGCATGCTAACTTTGCACATCACATGTATGTGCTTTATAACTTCAGAGACGATGTGCACTTGCACCGCGCAGACAGAAATGTAATTGCAGATGCAGGAGCCTCATCATTAGATTAGATGATGCCATTCCTCATTGTAAAGTACAGATTTAGAAAGGGAAAAAAAGCCCCAGGCCCATCTTACTCTTTATTCAAAACACACAGAGGCATTTACACACAGTATTCGTTTATCCTCATGCCTGTCTCTTATTCCCTCTCTGCATTTGGCTGGCTCACTGTGTTAGTTCAAAGCCGCCCACCTCCGCAAAAAGAGGGAGAAAGAGCAAGAGAGAGCGAGAGCACGGGCTTAAAAGAAAAGTTTTCAGGTAGCTCTGACTTGTGCAAGTAGCTGCACAAGAGCTCGCCGCGTTTGAATAAAGTCTGCAGCTTTAGTGAGATCACAGCTCAGCGGTATCAGAGGGCAGATTGTCAGATGGTTCTCATAAAGCCAAATCCAACCATTTTCTGCTACTTTACGCAGGTCTGGCGGGGGTTTTTGACGGTCCAGACAGCCAAGATAATAATCCATCCAGCCTCGGCGTTGATACAGATGTAGCGCCGGTTCGGTCCAAGATGAAGGAAGTGAAAGTCAAATTATAACTTTCCACTTCTCGTCATGCTGCTTTTAGCCCGCTGTGATTACTTTTAGCCGGGGCCTCGGCCGTCTTTCACTCTGTCCACCGCCGCCGTCACATTGGTTCCTATCGATTTTCTCGGGGGCAGGAATTCATTGTGGTGCGGCTCTGCTGCTGTTCGGCTGATTCAAAAACTGTCAGTCATTTCCAACCAGCAGCTCTGGGATGTCACCACCACCACAGTCTGGTGTTACTAGCACTTAGAAAGCAGTCCTCGATTAAAGGTGAAATTACAGGTTTTGCAACAATAAATTCAATTTTCTGAGTGAAATCCTCAGTGGCCTGAATCAGTCACAAGTTGCATGATTTCAAATCAGCTTTATGCAGAACTCTAAACACAATTTAACTCTAAAATAAAACATAACATGCACTGTGTTGTGCTCCTGATGCATAATGATATTGATGCAAACACAGGTTATAGTGGATTTTTAAAGGCTAATGAAGCAGGAAACAGCCGATTAATCAATCAAAAGCCGATTGTAAGCAACAAAGTTCTGTGTGTAGATCCAGTCCAATAACATGATGTAGCTGACTGCACAACAGGGAGGAGGCTGCACAGCCCTCTGCCACTATCAGAGTCTAACTTCTGCATTAATAATAGTTTCTAAAATATCTTTTTAGCACCGATTAATCAGTCGCTCTCTAGGTGTGTTAGCATACTAACTATGGCTGCAACAAGTGCTATACTACAGTATTTAAAGGGATAGTTCAACATTTTAGAAAATTTTCCTATCACCATAATCCCTATAATCACAGCAGTAGGTTCATTACCTTTAATTATCAGTGCATGTTGTTTTGAGATCTGCAGGGCAGAGACGTGAGCTGCTCACACGATCTGATATCACCAAGTAAACAACAGCCCAGGACTAATGCTAAACCTAAACCTAACCCTAAACCTAACCAGTTGAAACACAGTCATGCTGAGCTGCTCAGTGAACACGGTGTCATCAAATCACACAATCCAACAACTCCAAAACGCTCTGGTGGACAAGTTGTGACCTGCACATTCACCACGCTATGACATAACAACGTAACATTACGAGATGGAGTTGTTTTAGAGGTAAATGCAGCCGGACCTACTTTCCAGACACGGCTGCTGGGCAGAGTGATTTCAAAAGCACAAGTAGTTTTTGCTTCATGTGTCCTAATGTTACATAATTATACATGATTATCTCATAGCGTGGTGAATGTGCAAGTTGTCCACCAGAGCGTTTTGGACTTGTTGGATTGTGTATTTGATGAGTTTTATGAGGGAGAACCTGTACTGTTCACCTCCATTGTGTTCACTGAGCAGCTCACGTCTCTGCCCCGCTGATCTCAAAACAACATGCACCTATAATTAAAGGTAATGAACCCACTGCTATGACTTTAGGGATTATGGCAATAGGAGAATTTGCCAAAATGTTGAATTATCCCTTTAAGTAGAAACCCTCCTAATCTCCTATGTCCAGCTTGTGTTGTTGTTGTTGTCGTTGTCGTTCATTACAGCAATCACTTTAAATCCTCACTTGGCAGCAGAGAGTCCAGTTGTGGAGCGTATTCCCTGTGTAGGGGATGTATCGCCCGCCCGTCATCACACCTGTGTTATTGTTGTGGCCGGCGCTCTCCTAAAGAGCCCCCTCTCCTCCCACTGCGGTCTCCATGTTCTCTATTCACACTCACCTCCATTTACTGGAGTGTAACCGGGAGCCTGCAGAGAGTGTGTGTCTGTGTGTGTCTGTGTGTGTGTGTGTAAAGTCTGGTGATGCTCATAATTAGCCCGAGCTGCAGTGGGAGTACACACTTGAACGACATGGATCTCAGTCAGTCAGCCCCCGACTCTTCTTCCTCCTATTCAGATAATGACAAAATATGTGAAAGCAGGGAGAAAGATTTTTTTTAAAAACTGTCTGTCTCATCCACTCAGAATAGTTGATATCTATAACCTCTGTGTATCTTTCATCTGGAACAACTGAGTTACTGTAGCAGCAGAGACGAGAGACGAGCGCAGAGGGAAGTTCATCATCGTGGTTTCGATCCACGGTCTCGACCGGTGGAGGAAAAAAAGAAAATGCGCAGGAGGAAACGAGAGCGTTGATACCATAGCGCTGATTTAATGAGACTCAACAGAATAGTGGGAGCGAGATGAAGAGATCACTGTTCGGTGAGATAAAAGCACCATGGGAAATGTGTTGGTCTTTGGTGTGAGAGTGAGGGCCAGACAATTAGATGACCCCCCTCCTTGCCCTCTCCCTTTTCTTTTTCTGTCTCTGCCTTCACTACATCTGTCCTCTTTCTGTGTTATCGAATGTGGCTCAGGTGTAGAGAGGAGGTAATGATGTGATGAAGTGGTCGGGTGTCGGTTTCAGAGCTGGAAAAATACATGAATGGGAGGGAGAAAAAAAATGATGTTTTCATTGTTAGATTTGTGAGAATGAAAGAGCTTAGTCACTCCGTCTGATATGACGTGTCCACAATCTAAAGCTTTACTGTGCTGAAGGGTATTAAATCAGTCTTTCTGACTTTTCTTTGCCTCTATTTGGAGCCGTGGATCCTTCTGAAGTTGTAAATCTCAAATCAAAAGTACATTTTTATTTCTTTTTTTAAAGGCTGAATCGTCTCCTAGAGCAATGACGCATGACTTTTTTTTTCTTTTTTTTTTACCACCACAGCCACAGAAACCACCAGGACAGCAGGTCGACATGTATGTGGGCTTGAGTCTTTAAATAAACTCCATTGTGTGTATGTGTGTGTGTGTGTGTGTGTGTGGCAGAGAGGAAACCAGCCCAGTGCATTGGCATGGCTGCCGATGGTGTGCGTTTATTTGTTTTTGGACGACAATAGAGCAGAAAAAAGACATGGCAGACCAGATTTTCAATCAATGAACCATTGTTTTTCGTTTATTATATGAAATTATAGAATAAAATGAGACAAACACTTCCTGTGTGTCCGAGAGCGACGTCCTGAAAGCTGCAGATTGTTTAGCTTCTTATTTGTTGCTTGTATTTTCGGGGAGGATTTATGAATTTAATCTTATTCCAGTGCATTGCTCTAGATTAGGACAACAGTTAAATCCCCACTGGGTAATAATAATATTGGCTAAATGTGGAAAAAAAAAAAAAACTCAGTGAGGATTTCGGTTAATAACTCTAAACTGAGGTAAAAGCTGATATTATCTGCTGTTGTTTGTCTCCCAGACAGACTCTCCACTCTGACCCTGCCACCGTGTAATAGGAGGCACCGCCAGCACCTATTTAAAGCTCCCGCTGCACCGTAATCACAATCAAACTTCCTCTGTTCGCATGTCAGCTCCTATTCCCCTTCAAAGCCGCCGCCGCCGCCTCCTTATTAGAAGGCAGAGAGAGTGGGTTGTGATTTCACTGTTTACTGCCAAACAGCCTGCGATGCAACAGAGAGCAGAGGAGACACAACACTGATAAATAGTCTGTGAGGGATTGTGTAGCGTGCGCATATGTTCGTCTCCTCCTCCCGCTCCCCGCCTTCACCTAAAGCATGGAAATGAGTTGACAATAAACTAGAATGAAAATCCCATCTGAGCTGAATGGATGCAGGTACAGAGAGGGAGGGAGCGTGAGTGTGTCTGTGTGTGTGTGTGTGTGTGTTGACTCACCTGTGTTTGCCTTTGTGACGGAGCAGAATGAACGTTACTTATATCAGTAAAATTAAATAATAACACAGGGAAACGTTGCATAAGATCCCGTGTGTGGCTGAGTCCTGTGTGTGTGGGCCTCCCCTGCTCGCTTTTGTTATTTCACTGGTTTTTCTTCAACAGAAACGAATGAATCATCAGGAAAGAAGTAGAACAGAAAATATTGATGTTGTGCGTGTGCGTCATAATGACCCAAACTGTTCATGAGTTAGTTTATGTGCCAAATTGTGATTTATTGAAAAACTGAAAGATGATAAATTAATTTAAAAAGAAAACTTTTATTGACTAGGATAAACCCCTACAGACATATTGCAACAAAGACAACATACATCAACACACAAACATAGAAATAATGAGTACAGAAATAAGCACAACCTCTCACAGTGGCCACAAATAGGCCATAAGCAATAAATAAATATTAGCAAAACTATGAGACAGAGAGAAAAATATACCATTGAAATGTGAAATGACAGTGTGTTATGTATAATAATATTGGGTATAACATAATCTGAAGCATGTACTAAGCCTATTTAAATTCCTATTTGCTTACATATAAGTAGTTTTAGTGTGAATCTTAAGAATTTAGTTATTAGCTATACACATCTTTGCAAATTAAATGTGATATTGATGCAAAAACATTCATCACTCTGACGTGCTGCATGGGGAATTTCAGTATAAATGTGTGCCTTATAAAATGATGATATGTTTCAGTGTCTGATCTGTCATTGAATTGATGTGGATCAATGTATGTATCTGTACACCTGTCTTTATTTATAAGACACAATCAGTGGACAAGGCAGGTGTTGTTTGTTTTCACTGTTTCCCAAAATCCTAACCCTAACTCTGACCAGAGGGCAAAGATGGGCCAGTAGTGATGCAGTATTCAATATGTCAGTCGTGTTGCCAGCTACATTTTGAGTTTAGACGCTGCAGATGTGTGTAGTTCATGAACACACACACACTGAGTGGAAAAAAAATCAGCCAACGTGAGTGAAATGAAGTCACTGAGAGGTGAATTAATAGAGTTAATTGCCCAGCTCTAATTACTGTAACACTGGAAAACAGATTGACCTGCCTCCGACAGATTTACTCTGTACTGTGTGAAGTTTGAATGTGATGGACATTTATATGTTGTATAATATAAAAATGTAACATACCATTGAGTAAGTTAAGCTAACTTTTACACTGTTTGGTCACCTGTCGCAGACTGTGATAAGTCATAACGGACAGGTTTCCCCTCATTTCTCATTTGACACATTGAAGACACTTTGTACCAGAGTCAACATGCACAGCTGCAGTAGGTAGGGACTAGGGAGTGAATTTAACTCTAAGTTTCATCACGGTTTGTCTTGTGTTTATTCTCATTAAAGTAAAAACGACTGTGGTGTAATTGGAATACACCACATGTAATTATGAATGAGCGCTTCAGACAAAACAAGTCAAATCAAGTCTCTGGAGCGTGTAAACACAGCGCACACTAATGAGTCCCGTGCTTCTTAAGTTTCCTCAAAAACTTGTTGTGAGTTTGTTTGTAAGTGGTTTAAAAAAAAAAGACCACACCATCAGATCAATGCATCAAACTCATTGTCATTTGTTGAGTGAATGACGTCACCTGTGTCTCCTCCTTGCAGGCGATCTACAAGATGGTTTCCTCGGTGATGAAGATGCCCGAGGATGAGTCGACACCTGAGAAGAGGACGGAGAAGATCTTTAGGCAGATGGACACCAACAGAGACGGTAGGTCGACCTCGTCTGACACCACCGATCAGCTGACCAAACGTTGCACTTTACTGATTTGTTAGTCACTCTTAAAAAAAAACTGTCTACTTCTGTAAAAGAGAGTTTCCATGCCGCTCTGTGAGTGTGACGTTACGACCACACAGCAGCAGCAGCTGACGAGTAGACGAAGCCGAAACCAGAGAACAGCTGTTGTCTTTAACTTTGATGGTTTCGTTTCAAAACATCATAGTTATAAAATCTACAGAGCTGCAGCTTGAAAATGTAGTTTTAACGGTAACTACCTCACCTCACAGATCACCAAATAAGCTTTTATATCCAGTGTAGGTCTTTTTATAGTGGAGTGTTTTTCAGCTAGAGACGCACCTTGAATTTCGTCATGTTGATGCACTGTGTTAATATGATGACAGTAAAGCTTCTACTGCAGCTGTTTTATTTACACCTGTTGTAACACATTAAAGATCTGGCCGCATTAATAAACCTACAATGTGATAAAATTGAGTAGTGGCACTAAGATGTTGCATAAATACAGTAAAATAAACCGACGTTGCCTCAGCATTTTAAAACAACCTGTTAGATACTGATTATAATAAATACATTTCAGCTAAATGAGACGCAACTGTTTTTATGAACCGGACCAGTTTGATAATCACAGTCAGCCTGAAGCAGCGATTCACCAACAGCAGATTAACACTTGACCTGTAATTCTTGTTGTGTCATTCACAACACAACACAGTGCAGTCACACACACACACACACACACACTTGTAATGCAGACACTCAGAGAGCATGTTTGTACAACAGAAACACTCCATCAGTGATCCAGAGCAGAGGAGGCACAGAAACAGAGGTGGGAGGAAGAGAGAGAGAGACATGGACAATTAGGAATTAAGTGACTGGTGTGGGTAGAAGGAGGTGGAGACATAGTGAAGAGGAGGAGGAGGAGGAGGAAGAGGAGTGGGGGAGGACAGTGACAGAACAAAGACAGTACATGGTGACAGGGAGCGTGCCGACCTGTACGAGGAGGAGATGGGCTGTCTGGTTTTGTCTTCTTCTTCTCCTTCTTCACAAGTAGAGAGGGAACACGGTGTCTGTGTGAGAGAGAGAGAGAGAAGCAGCTCCAGTGTTTTTATTATGGGGGTGGTTCAGGAGCAGGAGGAGCCGCCTCAACGCTGCCACCTGTTGGAGAGGAATCTGACATCATTAGGACGCATTGATAAAAATAATTTTTTTTAAAAGTCTAAATTTTCATATTTCATTGAGTTGAAATTGAAAAGTCAGGAATCCATCCAAAACAGCTGCTCAAGTGACCAGATGTGAAGCCAAAGAAAATAAAAAAAATATATGTAGGATAGACAAATATAACCATTAAGCTTCAGTCTATACCTTTTCAGTCATTGCCATCATATAATAATTAGCATATTGTCTTTTTATGTTGTGTGTGGTGATGATTAAATAAAAAAAACTACTATAACTACAAACAGGAGCGCATTTAAAGAAGAGCTAATGCACCATGTGACTTCAAGATAGGGCTGAATGTATTGCGATAGAACGTTACTCAATATCAATATGAAACGCAGTCGATAGAAGAGTCGAAGGTTTCATTCATGTTTTGACAGAAAATACTAAACAGCCAATTAAAACGAGAGTTGCGCCGCTGGACCAATGGCTGAGCCAGCAAGGTTGAAACATCACAGGAAGACGTAAGACAACACAGCAACACATGTTTGGGCTGCTGCAAGTGTGTACGTCAGTCATCAAAGGGAGCGCGTTGAGCGCGTACCTTTTCTGCTGCTGCTGCTGCTGCTCACACTGGAGCGACTCATTGTTCAACAAACACTGGTCACTAAACAAGCGCGAACAGCGGCGATAAGCCGTAATTAGACACCACGTCAGGTCCGGGTTTTAATTATCACGTTTTTGTAGCAGCAGCAGCAGCAGAGAGATGGAGCAGCTTGTGGGGAGTGTGGCTGATGAATTTAAAGAACGCCTGAACAGTGGAGTGATGATGTCTGGAAAAAGTCCCAGTGCTGTTGGCCACTGTCAGCACTCGTGAATGTCTCCTGACTGTAGTCAAATTATAATACCAGTTTTATATACCAGAAACTGCTATAACTCATTGCTTTTATTATGTTCATCATTACATCTGCATATTCAGTTTTTGACAGGAAATAAATATTTAAATAAAAAAATATCCTTCTGATATCTTCAAATCTCACTTGTGTGTATGATGGAACATTTAGGCTTGACAAAAATAGTGACTTGAGTCATATCGTAATATATATCGATATCGACTGATATGAAAAAGATTATCGTGATAGGATTTTTTCTCATATCGCCCAGCCCTACTTCAAGATAAGAAATACTTTATTAATTCCCTAGAGGGAAATTCATTTGTCCGTCAGCTCATGTACCATTTGCAGCAGAGCCTGACAACGGATCCTCTACTTCTACTTCTCCACATTAAAGTTACAGATCTTGTTGTAACTCCTGTCATTACCTCAGATGTTGTCATCTATTCTCAAACCAGAAGAACCTGTCGTTGTAATCAAGGCAACAGCATGTTTGTCTTTGTTTTGTGGCATCAGATCCACCACAACAACGACAACAACAACAACAGCAACAACAGATCTGAGTCATTTTTAACTAGATACGTCAACCAGGCTGATTCAGGGTCAGTGAGGTGACGACACCTCTGTAGTTAATTCAGCTCCTGGTAAAAACCCATCCTGAACATCTGCATCGTGAGTTTTGATCAGCAGCAGCTCAGTAGTTCCAGCGCCTGCAGCTCACATTTTAACACGAAGCTGCTTTATTCAGTCTTTTGAGGTTGTTTTTTTTTGTTTTTTTGCTGGTTTTAATCACCTGGTCTGTTTGTTTTGGAGCGGAGGGACGCCTCTGCAGATAAAAACATCCTGAAGCTTTAATAAATCCAACAGGGATGGTTGCGATTTGAAGACAACAGCAACTCCCATGATGCAATGCTTCAACAAACGCTGTCTTTTCTTTTTGTTGCACATCATTTTACGTCGATCTCAGTCACATCTTGATAAAAAAAATTAACTTAAATCTGGCGAATAAATTACAAAAAAGGTCATGTGACGTCTTGTTTGTGTTTCAGGCAAACTGTCTCTGGAGGAGTTCATCAAAGGAGCGAAGAGCGACCCCTCCATCGTCCGCCTGTTGCAGTGCGACCCCAGCAGCGCTGGACAGTTCTAAACCTGAGGCGTCCATTTAAACCTGTGAGTTTCTAAATGTTTTACCATTGTGTGCAGCAGCAGCAGCAGCAGCAGATTGAGAGAGGTGTGAGCTGCTGAACATGCTGCGCTGGTGTTGGAGGCGCCTGCTGCAGGGAGGCTGCTGCGAGGCGGCGTGCAGCGTGCTGCTGGATGTGGGCTGGGGCACGCACAGTGTCACCGGCTGTGACTATTTGTAGCTCGTGGACCGATATGAGAGACTTTGTAGGAGGTGAAACACGCACCAATACTCCTCGGTAGTTTCTTCTTTGAGCCGTTGGTGCTGGATGTTTTGAAGCGCTGCGTTCGTGGGCAAGATCAAACTTGTGCTGCCTCCTCATGACGCAGTTTACTGTCAAGTCAAGTCCACGTGTGATCGTTTAGTTTTGCGAACTCGGGGTTGGAGGTGCAACAAAAACAAAAGGTTGTTCGGTTCAGGAAAAGCTGCAGCGATGAGGTTCAGCAGTAAAAGCAAAAGAGACGTAAACAGCAGCCGGACCGCCGCCTGTCACAGATGAAACGGTGACAGCATCTGAGGGGAGGAGGGACAGCAGGGGGTTCATTAAAGTCTCCACTGGTTTGTGATGTGGACCTTTATTAAATCTACTTCGGTTTGACTCCCTCAAATAACAGACCGTTAGCTGCAGAAGCTCTGGATATGAAATGTCTTTGCACATTTTCTACAGATGTGACTACCGTATTATTTGTCCAGAGCGATGTAGAGCATTCAACAAAGATGGATGTCATGATCTAAGTGTGCAGCTCTTAACCTGAACACACAGGAGTTAATTGAGACTGTGAGAAGAGGAGAAAAAGACTTTTTCAGGAATCAAAAGTTGATGCTTATTGATAATTACATCATTTAAAGAGACAGGAATCTAGACAAGAAAAAAAACAACCATAAAACTACAACATGGTGTTTATATGCGTTTAGATTTCAGTCCATCTGCTGACTGTAGCATCAAATCTCAGAGCGATTATGAGTCTTCTCATGAATTATTCTGCACCAAGAGAATGAATATATTTCTAAAAAATGTTGAATTATTCCTTTAAATTATTCCTTTAAATTTAAAACCAGTCGCTCTGTTTGTTTACACTCCAAAATTTTTATTTGTGGCGTGACAAAAGAAAAGTACTCGATGATGATGGAGAGACAGAAAGAGAGGTGCCATGTTTTTACATTTGAATGCAGTGGTCGACCTGTCGTGTTTTCATTTTGTTTTGTTGTTATCTGCAAATCGTGACATGCTGTACCTAACCTGACACTTGTCTCCCTCCCTTCCCCTCCCTCCCTCCTGGCAGAGCTTCTTTTGGGTGACTCTAAATGCCCCTTAACTCTCCACCATGGAGCAGACTGATGATGAAGGATGACGATCTGATGACGATGAAGAGGACGGGCCTTCAATTTTGCACTGAGGACTTCAAAGACGGAGCGAAAGCAGGAGCCGCATTCTCCACTTTTTCCACCTCGAGCCGTTTATCAAAACTCTCCCAACTCCCCCGCGCCCCCCTCCTCTTCCTTAAGAAAGACTTGACTCCCCAAAACCCACCCACCCATCCGCTCCCACTGATTGTAATTACCCATTAACCCAGTTCTCCCTCAGTTCTCCTAAAGGCATGTCAGAGTGTAAAGAAGGTCCGCAGTAGGTTGTGTATATACAGTATAAACTGGATTCTCTGTATCAGTGTCTTTGCTTGGCTCTCTGTGCCCCTCTGAGGCTGTAGCCACGGCGACACAGAGCCTCGTGTATCATAGACAAAGAGTGTATGCATGAGACGACAGGAGATAGAGATGAGAGAGATGATGATGATGATGATGATAATGATGATGATGATGATGATGATGGTGGTGGTGTTGACTAACAGGACAAACTGTAGGTTGAAGGTCGGTGAATCTACGGAGAGGACCTGTGAAGTTCGTTCCTTCACTCAGAATGAAATACGTTCTGCTTTTTAGTTTTTCCTCTTTTTTCTACTGTGAGAATGTGTACGCATGTTTGTGTATTTTGCAGACTTGATAGACTTTGTTTCATATTTCGTGCTGGGACGACAAGAAACATGTAATATTATGCTACTACGCATATGCAACCCTAATGAATAGTTTTGATTTTATCGTGAAGTGTCATTGATGTAAAATGAAGGATGAACTGCATCCCCTGCTTTTATCCATCATCATCTGTTCCCGTGCTTTTTTTTTTTCATTTCTTTTTTTTTCATTTCTCATATCAGTTAAGAATTTGACGGAGGATTTTTCGAGCCGCGGCGTCATCTTTTACTCGAAAACATAGAAAACTAGTCTTTTAAAGTTATTTGAGTAGTGTAGATATTTTCAAGTGCAACTACTATTTGTAAAAAGCGAAATTTCACACACATACACACACACATACAAATGATAATGGAAAATTTGTTTGTGTATTTAAGCTGTTGCAGGATATGAAGCATGCAAACCAGTTTCCGTGGAGGATCAGAGACAAAAACCTCTTCATGCTCACTTTCAGATGTCTTTTTAAAAACGCTGCATGTTGAATGGAGTCGTTGAAACAGTCGGGTACAGTGGTGCATAGACTAAGTAACACATATGCATGTGACTTCTGCGCATGTGTGTGTTTTATTTGTTTTTTTGTTTTGTTTTTTTTAAAACTGTGTGATTATGGACAAATCGACCAAGTGTGGCCCATCATCATCCAGCCGTGTTGTTGTTGTTGTCATCATCAGTGCTAATAGCTTATGGAGGAAAGACGACCATGACCATGCACAACAAACTATACAATGTTCTAATAGAGATGCTGACGGAGACGTCTTCTGTTCCAGTCGTATCAATCAATCAGTCTTCTTGAGTATATCCTTCTAACGAAATGGCATTTAGATGATTTATAGTGTTATGGAAAAAGACTGAGACGAGCTAAGGCGACACCAACGTAAGCGCTGGTGTCCCAATGATACAAAAACACTCAATAAATCAATCACATCTTTTTGGTTTTATCACCTCTCCCTGTTTTATTATTGTTTGTTTTTGATTTTTCTTTGCTTAGCTGGAACATAAAAAAAATTCCTGACGGTTCAGCCGGGAGCAGGAAACGCACCGGCGTCCTCCTCCTCCTCCTCCTCTTTTTCTTCCTCCTCACCCTCCAGAGAAGCCGTTTCAGTCATTGCTTTTGTTTTCTTTCCCCCAATTAGATTTTAAAAAAAAGCTTTGAATGTTTTAATGAGTAACTGCTGTTTTTTGTAAAGAGAGAGAATTAAGAAAAGAAAAAAAAATGCAGACAAACAAACAAACAAACCGAGAATCACAACTACTGCAATGATACTGTCACGATGTGTTGCTTTTATTGTATTTTTATGATTTTCTTTTTGTTTTTTTAAAAAAGCTGTGTCAGGTAAAACATTTCTGTTAATACACAAAATAGCATCTTGTGCCAAATGGAAACAAAAAAAAACAGTATTCTATAAATTTATACTGTACAAATGTTATTATCTGTTGAACAAAATGTTTGTAATTGTTGCATTTTGTAGGTTTTGTATGGTATTCTGTATTTAGTGAACTGCAGTTTTTGGAACACAGGATTCTGTTTTTTGTTTTTTGTTTTTGTTTTTTTTGGTCGACTTTAAAAAGGCAAGAATTAAAATTTACATTTTATTGTGTGCGAGCAGTTACGTGGTGTCTGGTTAATTCACTCATTCACTCGTTTTGTGGCTTGAATTAAGAGAAAAGGAGAAAGATTATTGATAAAGTTCAGTCTATATTCACTATTTTAAGGTATCTTGTATTCGTTTATCCAAGAAAGTAAAGGATCAACAATTTTTTCCATCACATAGTTTGTCCATCAGAAAGAAATATTTCACTGTTAAGTGTCTCAATATGCACATACATTCACATATAATAAGTATCAAGTAGCACAAACTGAAATTACCAGCAAATTAACATTTCACCACATTTGGCTCCAAATAATGTTAGAATAAGTGGTGTGAATGTTTTTGAAGTCCAGATGTTTAGCACTGTTTTGAACTTTGTGTGATTAAGTTTTCCTTGATTAAAAAAGATTAAAAATGCCGATATTAAATCTAAATTCTGAAATTTACATGTTAAACATTGAAAATCTAAATGTTTAGGAGTTTCTTATGTTAAAATGTCCATGATATCAACATGAGTAGTTAGAAATGTTTCGCTTGTCACCTACTCTGTTGAGATGCCATGTGTTTCTGAGCATACTGTAAATAGAGAGGCTGTAAGTATTCACATTTCTGTCTTTACCCGTACCTTTTTACTGCATTTGACGCCCATTGCAACGAGATAAACAAGACTCTGCACTGCAGCGACACTGACAGTCTTAAAAATGCATGTAACCCACCACCAGGTCATGAGATTAAAATGTTTGCACCCTCAGTTTTGCAGTTTGTACAATGAGCTTTTTAGGTATTTAGTGATAATGTATTGATTAAGTGGATGTTGCTCTAAGGGGTTCATCCTCTGGGGATCATCACTGTTCAACAGCAGACCAGTCGTTGGTCACCTCTGTCTCCTCTAATTACTGTGAAGACCTGACTCACCCAGACAGTCTAGTCAGTTGTTTTTTTCATAGCTGTAAAATGAAGACTTGGCCAGTTCGTCTTAATAAAAATGAGATCAGTGTGACCTGTCACACCGAGACAGAGTCAGGGTGACGCACTTTGATCCATCGTTACAGAGAGGAACGAGGAGTTAAACGGCCTGTTGTAAAACTGAAAACCCATCCACAGAGATAACGTTCCTGAATACAACGTGGTTTATGCCAAAGCTGGAGTCGACAGTTCGGTATATGACTCAGTGCAGTGTCACTAACTCGTCATAAGCTGCCACTTCCAGTAAATTGATGCAGCTAATGTGAATTTTAGGAATAAACCTCAAAGAACAGAACATAATAGGAAAAAAACATATACACCATAAATATATGAATGAATAGAATAAAGTGTCATTTGTAACAGGAAACAGGTGAACATGAGTATGTGTGTAGCTTTTGTTTGTCTTGGGTTTTGTTCCCTGGAATCATTTAGAGGTTGACAGACACCACCCATTTAACAGCAAGAGTTTATTCTTCTTCCTAAGAAAAGGTTGAGTCATTATTCGGCACTTAAAAGCAAAACTTCACTTTATACATTCACAGATTACTTGTAAGATTTAGGCAGGTGGTTTTAGTCACACACAAAAAAAAGATAATTAATTAAATAAATAAATGAGACTACAAATTTAAGCTCAAATCAAATTATTAATGATTCAGAATTAACTTTTTAAAGGGCCACAGATGTTCATCAGCCAGTCCCGACAATAAAAACAGACACCTGCTGTAACGTTGTCCATCCTCACTAACCGTTCCTTTGCCAAGATATTAAAAATAAGTGTTTATAATATAAAAAGCATTAGTAAATGCTTCACCACTCATAACAACTTACAAACCGTTCATAGAGGAGTTCTTATCTCCAAATTGGACCCGCGATGCAGCAGTAAACTGCCAAAACAACTGATGTTAAAATAAACAGGAGAAACGAGAGCGAGTGCATATAAAACTATATTTATTAAATCATTTAAAAGACTGTACATACATCACAGCGCACAAAAGCACATGAAGAATTGAGACGTCAGTGAATCGGGTGTAAACACAGGCAGTGAGCAGGAACAGAGTTCAGCTGTGATGCTTTGCAGTAGCCTCACACAAGGATTGTGTAAATGGACCATTTGGGCTTTGTGAGTCCCTAACTGTCATAAATACGACCGACTACAGACTCTTCGCAGAGAGATAAAGCAATAAACATTTGCACAGAGGAAGCTAAACAGTTTAACGGCATCCTGGAGTCTTGCAGTCTTGTTCCATAATGGTGCCGTCGTGTAATTA
This sequence comes from Decapterus maruadsi, assembly GCA_030347415.2. Lineage (NCBI taxonomy): Eukaryota > Metazoa > Chordata > Actinopteri > Carangiformes > Carangidae > Decapterus > Decapterus maruadsi. The sequence goes on from CM064894.1 coordinate 6,527,022, forward strand.
TAGATCCTGAGACATCAAGCATGTAATCAGCCGTTATTTCACTGGAGGCAATTTGGAAATATTTTATAGGGAGTAAAAAACAAAAAGACACTATGACCAATCATTTAAAAAAAAAGACGGACAGCCAATAAAGATTAGAGAAAGTTCACTGTGGACAGGGCGACTTTAAAGGAGAAAAACGACACACAGACATACAGCAGAAAGCAACGAGCAATTACCTTGAAGTGCAGAGCAACGATAAACTTGCTCCGAAGCGCCGCTCTGACCACGTCATCTAAAAGCTTCCACCACTGCAGGACATAATAGGCAGAACGGGCAGAGGCCACAGAGCAGCCAAACAGCCGCCCCTGCTGTTAATCCAATAACACCACTGTGTACTGAGCTCTCCTCTTCCTGTGAAACCACAGGGTGGAAGCTCCTCTGTCGTCATCTCAATCTCTCTCAAGTCTCAGTCACTTTTGTATGAGCCCATCGGAAAAAAAACACAACTAAAATCGAATGCACGACGGGTTCATAGTGCAAGAAACTTCCACTCGTCCTGTCTGATCAACAGGTGCTACAGACGGAGATGTGGGGCGACAGCTTTAATTTTTAAAAAAAAACGGTGATGTCGTGTAATACTGCTCACGATATTCACAGTTTTTCCTCACACACGGTGACTCTGACTGTGTGATGATGGGTCATGAATGAATGAATGAATACAGAGCTGCGGCCGCAACAGCTGTCAGATCTCTGATAGAGTCACGCGCAAGGAGTCTGCGCAGGTCTCGATGGCCAGGATGAAGGTGTCCTCGTTGGAGAAGTGCTGGACGACGTTGTCATCCATGTTCACCAGGACCCTGAGAAACACAACAAAGGAAGTCGATTCAGCAAATTACACTTTCCTTGAGTTAATGTGAATTCCAACTCCTATCTTGACCCTCAGTCTCAACTGCTAGTGTTGTCCCGATTCTCAGGATGTTGAGTTGAGGGACAGGTTTAAGGGCTGTATCGCCTTCAACCACCCCTGAGAGCAAGGGCTACCCAGAATGCAGTATTTTCTTTGTTAATATATCACGAAAACCATTGTATTATCTTAGTTTTCATTTTATGGATTATTTACCTCATTGTTGCATAACATTTATTTTTTATTTTAGGATATTTTGTCATTGGCCAGCGAGTGCGGTCATTTTTCTCACTGGTAATGTAGCTGTTAAGTTGTTGTTAATCAAGATACAGCCTACATAAAATGTTTGACCGGGCTAATGTCATCTCCCGTAGCTGCAGAGTTATTTAATGGTAGTTACAGCTGGTGGTTACCATTCAATAAGCCGTGGTATGCGGTGACTTTCAGCTCAATATGTATGTGGTTTATGGTATTTATACAGATTATTTGTCTGAACATCACTAACTCAACTAAATTATAGGCTACAAAAAAAATGGACCATGGATAGAGTTGCGTTTGTGGCTTATGATTAAACCGGCAGGGTTAACAGTGCAATTTTTTTTTTTTTTTAAACTAATGCCAAACCCCCCACAGTCTGAAGACGTAGCCTATCTGCATTTAAGGAGTGTGACAAAATAGCCCTTAACACTTGGTTTTGAGGGCTACTAAGATTAAGGGACTGGAATTTACCTTTAATGTGAGTGTTTTAAGCCTTTTTATGCATCAGCTCAAATATCTGAACATGTTCTACATGGACTGGACCCATCGATGGTTCCCAAACCTGCCTGTGCATTGTGAGCATGTTAGCATGTTAACGTGAGCTCAAAGCATTGTTGTTCTTAATTACAGTCTCATAAAGCATGACCGCAGACGGTGAGTGTTGTGTCTGTGGAGTCTGACTCACCCCTTCTTGCTTTTCTGGTAAACCTTGGTCATCTTGTCGGCAGGCAAAGTGTATTTCTCTGAGATCTGTGAGAAGTAAACAAACACTTTGTTTTACACATGTTGAAGCAGCCTGAGGTTACAGCGGACTGGTACAGATTATAGATTCTCACAGTTTTCTAAGACAAATGAATCCTGTTTAGCTCAAAGTGGTTTTCCTTCTCGGTACTCACCGCCTCCATCAGAGCCTTGAGGGTTGGTGTATGCAGCATTAAGGCATCAAACACTTCATCACACTCCTTCCTCACATACAGAAGAACTAAAGCACGGTATAAACAAGACAAAGAAGAAATCAATAATCAATCAATGCTATAAAATGCTTTACTAGGAGTGGTGTACAGTGGAAATATAATGAAAAAGACAAACGTGACGTTTACAAACCTCTCCTCTCCTCGTCCACTTTGACCTTCTTGGACTGAGGTGGAGGGGGATCTTCCTCACATGACATCCTCTTCACCAGGACACCCCTGACATACACAAACATACATACACATAAACACACGCATTCACACCATTTAGATTTTTGCTCACCCATTTTGTGTATGACATGATACCATTTCTTTTGAGCACCAGAAATATACATTTCTTATTTTAAACCTGTCCATTTTGGCAAATTGGCCCATTGCCATAATCCCTATAGTCATAGCAGTAGGTTTGTTACCTTTAATTGTCAGTGCAAGCTATTTTTAGAACGGCAGAGCAGAGCCGTGAGCTGCTCAGAGCTACGCTACGGAGGCTAACGGGATTTCTTGGTTTCCAAACTCATCAAATACACAATCCAACAACTCCAAAACACTCTCGTGGACAAGTTGTGACCAATTTGCCAAAATGTTGAACTATCCCTTTAACCAGTATATGAAAAGGGTCATCAGTGCTCATGCAAGGAAACTACTGAAACTCAATAAGGAAAATTATTTATTCTGGTTCACTCCCGCCCATTTCTTAATTACTGACTTTCATTGTTACATCCTTCTGTAATTTCCACATGTCAGTTCTGTTTGTTTGGGTTTTGTTTCATTTCCAACAGTATCCATCTCTCTTGACCTCTGGGAGGTCTGTTAACGGTTCACAGAACAAACAGTAAATCATCATCGTCTCGACACAAACCAGCAAACTGAACATCCACAGGTGTTCGATGTGCTGCCATACAGTGAATCCTGTCTTATTAAACCAAGCTACATGGTGCCAGAACATGTGTTTGGGCTTTCCATAAAACCCTTGCTTTCATTTTTGTTCCTCATCTCTTGCATCAGATGTGAAATGGAGACAATTCATCATCCTACAATTCACAATCTGTTTCAACATGACCCAAACACGGAGCGACTCATAATGAAACCACTTCCCGTTGTTACATGAGCTTTGTGTGATACTCACCTGTCTCTGTCGACCTCCTCTGTGTTCACGGCAAACACCTGCAAACAGAGGACAAACCAATCACAGTGAGTGACTGAATCAGGACATTTCCTCTGTGTGTGTGTGTGTATTTGTGTATTTGTGTGTCTCACCTGTCCTGCTCTCTGCAGGTTTCCAAAGTGGACGTCAGGGATGAAGAGGACCGGCTGGGAGTCCAGGTCCATCATGGTTTTGAACAGTGTGTTTTGAGCCCTCTTGATGGGAGAGCTTTGCCCCGAGCTGCCATTTTTCCCTAATGCAGAGGGAAGAGAGAGAGAGAGCATGAACTGAGCATCTGTTGCCAGGCAACCACTTCAGCGTAAGTACAGATATGATAAGGTTTGATCGCATTTTCCTGGCTTTTTAGTCTTCTGCTGTCCTTTTCTGTCCAATTTACTCTTATGATTTCCTGGAAAGTGCTTTCATAATCTTTTTCACTGAATTTCCCAGCACAATATTTTTGTACATTATCAAAATGAACATCATCTCTTTTTTTTTTGGATGGAGAGAGAAAAACATTTTTTACCTTTCATCCTTTTTCTGAGATTTTTCTTCTCCTCGTCACGAAGCTTCCTCTCAGCGCCCTGCAGAAAACACACAAAGAATAAAACACTAAGAGGGTGAATTTTTCATAACGATACGATATCACAATGATTCAATGGCCGATACAAAACACAAAGTCTGACATCATACAATTTTAATTTGGTATAATTCATGGATCAATATGAGATGATATAATTTACCACAGTCACTTTCATTCATGTCAACTAAAATATAACTTGTCATTTTTATTCCTGAGCTCTGACCAGACATGTACAGGACTTTATGGCTTTATTTTCAAAGGATAGCTCCTTTGTCTTTGCCAGTGAATTACTAAATTGCAGCAGATTCGTGCCAAGGTCATTTCAAAATAAAGCTGTGTCTTACATGATGATGATGTCTGATCAGTGTTTTCATTTCAGTGCTACCGACTTGTGAATGATCGAAGAATACACCCACAGACAGATTAAACCTTTATATATTTCGAGAGAGAGACACTTGCTCATCTCTAACCAGAGCAGGCGGCTGCCAGCGCTCACGTCCGTCCTCACCTTGTCACAGAAGACCTTGATCTGAGAGAAGGCCCTGTGGATGGGTCTGCTGCTGCAGCTGTTGTAGCTGTAGGTGTCGATCTGGATTATCAGAGGCATCCCCTTCACACCCTTCTGCGACGAGAAGTCAGTGCTCAGACAGTTCACCGAGATAAACACCTGGGGAACAAGAACAAGCCGACGGTCAACGGTGTTAAAGACAACACACATACACAAACACAGACACTGCTGCTGCTGCTGCTGCTGCTGCTGCTGCTGCGCCTCTGCACACTGACGACAGAGAGGTGTGTCTGCCTAATGCACCGCTTTGATCCGCTCTTACAGGTAAAGCAATAATTGGTGAATTAAAGCAGGTAATTAAGGTATTACTCTCTTTATTTTTTACAATAAAAGCCGTTATTTTCCTGTCGCCAGCTGAAGCTTGGTTAGTGTTGAAGCCTCTCTGGCTCACAGCTGATGGGGTTTTCTGTTCTGTAGGTGCAGCAGTGAGTGAGACGGTCACAGTAATGAATCACAGCAGCAGCAGCAGCAGCAGCAGCTCAGACTCCAGACACAAAAGCCAGCCGTGTCAATGTGTCAGACTCCTCTCAATGTCATTTTTCCCTGCTGTTAATTGGTGCATATTACTTACAAATAATTGTGATTTCCGTAGGTTGTGATTTCAGGGTCTCTGCTATGTAATGTCTAAATAATGTAGCAGAGCTGCAGAGCTGCAGAGGCTCAGTCATTCATACGCTTGTTGTACAGCCATTTAACTGTTTAAAACTAGAAGGTGCTACAGCTGGTTTTCCTCCTCACACATGTAATTACCTGATGGCAACATTTCCCATAGTTAATAATGACGTGTGTTTGTTGCCAAATCACCTAAACCAACATAAACTCCCGATGAATTTTTTTCCAGTTAAACAGGATCGACGACCTGAGCAACAGGTCGGCAGAGACGGATAACGGTAGAGATTCCTCGTGATGGCTCAACAGCCAGTTTCCCACTACACGGTATCAAAAGCATCGTGCCCGAACCTGCAGAGGTGAGGGCTGATTGCTGGAAGGGCCTGGAGCACAAATGAGCCTCCTACACACACACACACACACCTACACACACAGACCCAAGCCATTTAAATTTCTCCAGAAGTGGTGAACACATTGCTGCTAGCGTCTGGGTGTGTGTGTGTGTGTGTGTGTGTGTGTGTGGGAGGCCTGTGGTGTTTTTTGCTGGATGTACGAGCATTCAAATAGCTTCCTTAAAAGAAATGAGAAAGTTCAAGAGGCCACAGAAAGCGGTCGTTTGGTGCCCACCGCTCGGCCAGGCACAAACAAACAAAGCCAATACCGCTGGAAGGAAGCTGCTCATCCCTATCAATACATTTCACACGCCATTAAAATGAGGATGATGACTGTTGCCTGGCAACAGCTGAGCCATGCTCGAACAAAAAAAAAAAGAAAAAAAAAAACCCAACATATCATTTGGAATAAAAACAGTCTGATTGGAAATCTAACTACACGTTGGGAAACCAAAATGTCTCGATGGCACGACGCAGAGAGAAGAAAGAGACACATGAGCCCAGATTACCTCATAACAACAACAACAGAGGTGTGCACTTCCAGCTCATTTCCAGGAGGTTTCTGCACAGTGTGGGGGCTCATGACTTACAGTCGCTGTGCCGCAGTCTGACTAATAATCATCATCTGGTTTGTATTTGGCAATAGAGCAACAAATCCGAAGAATCAAAAACAAACCACTCCCAAACCAGCTCTCGCCTCTCCGTGTTCCTGCTCCATCACGCTGCTGCTGCTGCACCTTCCGTCTCAGTTTAATTTATTTGAAAGTTAAGTTTATTTGAAAAAGGGACAATGTTAGTTAATTAGCTTACAAGATAGTTTTCATCGTTTGTCCCTCTGCCAGATTGTACAAGGCAGCCTTAAAAAGAGCGACAATGGAATAAAATATACTACCACATTGGGTAGGACACACTAATACATAGCCTACATAATAAATACACATTTGGACGATAATAACGTGATCCGCGTCCACATTAGTCATATACGGTATATCCTCTGCAAAAACCTACTCCGCTGCCTCGGCTAATGTAAGAGAAGAGAAGAGCTCGCTAGCACATGAGTCACATCGCACCACAAGGCATAATGCTAGCAAAAAGGAGTGAAAGGAGTAACGGACCTGGAGCACGTTTGTGTTGTTTAACAGCTTTAACTGGTTGATGCTGCAACATCTGCAACAACTAAACACTATCACGGCCCCCAATACACCGTACGTACAGTATACATGCAACAAACTACAAACCATGAATAGGCTACATCAGATTTTTTAAATCAAGATCCAATAGGCCTATTATTCCCTCAAAAATTAGCAAACCATCTTGCAATGCTGGGGGGAAGCAAAACTGGTCCATTCCTCCCCCATCTGGCAGAGCCAACAGTTTGGAGACTGAGTAAAGGTGTTGGCTAAACGGTAAATATTTACCCACAAACCCACAGAGTGGAAAACACCTCTCCTCTCCTCTCTCCAGGCTGTTTGGGGGGGATTTCTCATGATGTTACGTTACAATGTCCTAAGCCCAAAACAGCCTGAAGGGGGCTTGATGCTGTGTCAGAGAGTGTGTGTATGTTCACCACAAAGGTGAAACAGAAGTTGCCTTTGTTTTGAGTTTGTTGCCATGTGTGTGTCTGTGACTCCAAATAATGACCAAAAACTCAAACCATGAGATGCTCCAACTGTCACAGAGGATGAAATGTGTTGGAAGGAGGTCTGATATCTCCTCCATAAACTCTTCTAAAACTCTAAACTCTGTATCGGATCGATCATCATTTGACTCGAGCAGCATTATGTGTTTTACCTTGGCTTCTTCACTGACATCCCATGTGAACGAGACGGCGTTGTAGGCGATTTCCTCCACATTTCCAACCGCGCAGAAGCTTTCCTTGTAGTCGGCTGCATGGAAAGCGAAGACGACAAAAAACAGTTTCATCTGGGTCAGTTTGGGAAGTTTGGATAATTCAAGGCACTTTGGAAAAATTGCAGCACAAGCAATAATACAATAAAATATAATGCACTACATGTAAAAACTTCACTTAAGTCAAAGTCTTGTTTTTTTTCTGTTTTGGACACATTATCGCATGAATCTTCTTCACAGTCTGACATCTTTTTCCCAAACCACCTTTGTCAATAAATGAAAATCTACAGTAAATTTGTAAAGACTGCCATTAGGGCCTTCGTTACCTCCTTAATAAAAAAAACCCTGAGCCTCTGCTTCATGCCGTGGTATTGGCATGAACTTGCCACGGACAGAAAACCACCATAGTGTTTCACATTTCTGGCTCATTCCGATGACTGTGAAGCTACGTGTCGAGGCCTGTCCCTTGTTGATCGTACAGGATATGGCCTCGGTCCAGGCCCCCACCCATTTCTCCTGTTAACGTCTATGCAAATGCGGACCCATTGGCTGTCTTGTCACAAAACTCCTGTGAGAATCGAGGATTGACAGTTATTCAAATTAAGCCAGGTTCCACTTCAGGATACGGGATTCTCATAAAGGCTCCTGAGGGTTTTCCACTCACTCACTGTCTCTTTAATTGTTCTGTTTGTGCAGCTCAAGAGACGAAGTATCTACAGTATACTCCTTTATTACATACAGTAAGTGTGCGTGCCAATTTTCTATCTAGCTCTTTCCTGGAAGTGCTCCACTTATAAACCCCTTCAAGACTGTTTTGTAGCAGGTAGGACCGACTGTGGTAATCATCTCACCGATGTCCAGGACTCTCTGTTTGGCCGTGTGCTGACGGGAGTGCCAGTATTTCCAATTCTTCAGCTGCTCATCTCTGCACTTGTCCTCTCCGAAGACGACCATGATGACACTCTGCAGGGAAACAGATCGTTATAATCACACCAAAACCTCAGAAAAAGAATACACTTTTTAAAGGTTTCATGCCTCACCTGTACAATACTGTCTCGCTGCCGCTCAGAGCCGCCCATGGTGCACTGCTCACCCCTGGATGGGGTCCCATCAGGCCCCTGCCCCGGCGTCGGTCGACCCCCTCGCCCTTTGCCTCTGTGCTGCTGACTTAAGGATGATCTGAAGCCGCTCTTGGACAGCGTCAGGGCGTAGAACTGGCCCCGGTTCAGGTAAGCCATGGGTCCCTCTCCCTGCCGCAGGGACATGCTCGCCTCCAGACTGTAGTGGAAACCATCGCTGCGCAGACATATAAACAATGTGACGACCCATCACAAAGACAGTATCTCCTCTAATACAAGAATAAAACACCTTTTTGTATATGCATGTAACTTATACACAAATGACATCAACATTTTAATGAATGAAAACAAATTAAAATGAATTTTGTTTGTCTGATGGCGCATTAAAGAGGATATTATAAGGCTTTAACAAACAGACTTTATTTACTGACTTGACAGCCAAATTTGTGTTAATCCACAGTTGGAAATAGTCCCCAACAAGTGCAATACCCATCTGATTTATGAATTTAATTCCTTTTTTTTGTCTTTTCATTGGACGTTTGCAAAAACATAAAATATTACTAGTGATAACGTTGTGTGAGAACACAAAACGAAGTCAAGGTTTCTGATTTCACTTACACTGTTTGGCTGTAGTGGAATTTATCAGCTCCAGAGGAAGGACTTCTGTGGTAGATCTGCTAGGAGAAGACATAAATATATACACCATGTGTTTCAAGTGGAGAAAAGCACAATATAAAATAATGAAAAAAAGACACACCTCTCCCTCCACAGCATCCTCGTACGTGCTGGAGTCTGGAGTGCTTCTCTCATCATCTTTCAAGTAGCCAGAAAGAGACAAATCGTAGCAGCTCGGCTCGTAAACCATGTGTAGCCGCTCTCTGGGTTCCTCTAGACAGGAACCTCCACAGGACGACATTCCCATGGACATCTGCTGCTCCGTCTTGACCACAGCAAGGGTCGCTGCTCCACCTTTACCTCTACCATCGCCTCCTCTGGTGTCTCCTGCAAGGCTGGTGGGTCCATACTTGTAACCATGATGTTCTGTGGCGGCGGCGGCGGTGGTGGCGCTGCTGCTGCTGCTGTTGTTTAGAGAGAGGTTGACGGGCATGCAGCGCAAAGCCTGAAGGTGCTGGTCTAGCATTTCCAAGTGCCCACAGTTATTGGCTCCAAGAGCAGAGAGGTCTGTGGGTTTGAGAGCGCTGGATGCACGCCCCCTTTCTCTAACCTGACCAGAGTTACACAATAAGCACACAAAAAATATGAGATTTGAGACAAATTATAACACGTTGCATGCTGAGAAATGATTTTGTAATGTAATATAAAGCCCTCCACACCTTGTAGTAGTCATACAAGAGTCCCAGAGCCGCTGCGCTGTCCTCGTCTCCGTTGATGCTCATCATGGCCTTGGTGGCGGCGGTCAGCGGGTTCTCCAGGTAGTTCCTCCACGCCTCATCCTCGCTGTTGAAGGACCGGCCTGAAGGCGCCACCGACACTTCATTGGGTATCACCACCAGGAGCCTTTTACTGCTCAGGGTCAAACGGGACAATGGAGAAGAAGAGACAAAAGAGCCATGTTTGTTGGTGCAAAGCCAATGTGTCATTAAGAGAAGTCACGGCTGCCAAGCCACTAAGTCTGCCTCAGGCTGTTTCTCACCAAGCTAATAGCCAGGGCCATGTGAGGTGTGTTTATCTAAAGTTCATAGAAGAACAACAGCTCAACAGTATGTACATCCAAGTCAGAAGAGAGATATAAAAATTAAGTGTTAACTTTTTTAATGTGTCATTTTTTAAGACACATCTGACAGGAAGTGACATTGTGTTTATACTGCATTTCAGATCAGTCAGATCTTTAGCACATCACTATAATATCATATTCATATAATAAGTCATGTCTGTGCCTGTGATGCATTTAGAGAAATTCATCTTGCAAAAAAATACCACATATCATATTAACGTTTCAAAAATATATAGATTTTATGCTTCTTAATTTTTTTTTATTATAGGCAAATGTTCTGTTGCATTTATAAAACCAAGAGACAAACTAAATACAATTCAAATATATAATAACTTATGAAAACTATAGAGTAAAACAATTTAAAATCGCCGAAATACGGATGGTTTTCTCCTACCTGTCCAGGTCCATGCTGCCTCCAGGACTCCGCTGTTTGCTAAGGACTTGCTTGAGAAACTGGACTTTCTAGTTAGTGCAGGTAAGTTTTTGTGGGAGACTGAGAAACTAGGCCGGCAGGAGGCGGGCTGTGTGTAACTCCTCTGTCCAAACAGCCAATGAAATCATCTGTGCCCGAGCGTAGACTAGACTATTACTGAAATATATTAGACTGACTTTGATGTCAGGTTAATTTTGGTTACGCATGTGCCAGGTTTGTATCGTGTTAAAGAAGTTGGCAAATTAAGAGAATGTGAGGAGGCAGGAGAAACAAGGAAACAAGGAAACGGAGGTGTCTCTGCTGATTGGTTAGATGTTTCTCCACACAGCTGGCACAGCCGACCCCCCATTGGTGATTCAGTGGGTAGAAAGGCGTTTCCAGTGATGAGGCAGGGGAGCGCACACGCCGGTGTGTAAATCCACTTTGTGCGCCAAGAAGTGATTGTAGAGTACGTGCACCTTGTTGTTAAAGCTGCATCGGCCGGTTTTCTGTGAGTCGGCTTTAGTCGCTTTTATCCACATCCAACAGTAATGTGCAAAGACATCTAAGGAATAAAGAAGAAAGAAAGAAAAAAAAAGAGGTAAAATTACGTGTGAGTCAAACTGCAGATGTTTCTGAACAAGTTGTTCACAGTTGTGGCCATACAGGTTTTTGCAATCTTTATGAGAATCTGTTATTTATTGTAGCTGTGGCTACAATATACTGGCAATCAGTCTTTTTAAAGGGATAGTTCAACATTTTGGCAAATTGGCCCATTGCCATGAATTCGTTATTTTAATTGTCGGTGCAAGCTATTTTTAGAAAGACGGAGCAGAGCCGCTAGCTGCTCAGAGCTATGCTAAGGAGGCTAATGGGATTTCCCTAATATACAATCCAACAACTCCAAAACGCTCTCGTGGACAAGTTGTGACCTGCATATTTACCAGCTATGAGATTCTATGGGACCGTTACAAGACCGAGTTGTTTTTGAAGTAAATGCAGAGACTGCTTGCTGAAAAACTGCACCCGACGGGAATGCACATCAGTGATTTTGCATGAATTTACCTTGAAAACAACTCTGTCTCATAATGTTCCGTTATTATCTCATAGCGTGGCGAACAGAGCGTTTTGGAGTTGTTGGATTGTGTATTTGATGAGGGAAACAAAGAATTCCCATTAGCCTCCGTAGTGTAGCTCTGAGCAGCTTGTGGCTCTGCTCTGCCGTTCTAAAAATAGCTTGCACCGACAATTAAAGGTAATGAACCTACTCTTAAAACTTATGGCAAAGGGCCAGTTTGCCAAAAATATTGAGCTATCCCTTTAAGCCCAAGAGCTTATACAGCCAAGGCTATGAGACTCGTCTTACCCAGACTCCTGCTCAGTACCCCAGATGTCTTGTACTGTTCTCAGCTCCAACCTGCAGCTCAGTCTTCTGGGACTGGCTGTCTCCACAGATCTCCAATCAGTTTTCTAGCCTCCATAGGTCACGTCCCACTTATTGTATATTGGCCCCTGCCTCCAGAGTGGTCTGGCATATCTCACCAGCCTCCATGTCACAGCCCTTAGAGGTGCTTCTTCTGTCTGTCTGGTCATCTTCCAGCTTTTCTTTCCATCCTCTCCTGATGCCCTTCTCAGAGGCCACCAGGGAGATCCCAAAATTTTGTCATTTCATCAATTAGTGTATGAATCCTTGAGTTATTTTTGCTTTGAATGCAAAATTCCAACCAATTCAACCTTGAGTCAAAGTTAATGTTTGTGCCGGGTATAATGAAATTTCCTTTGGGTCTTAATTGCATTTCCAAGAACATGGGGGTCACAGTGACCTTAGTTTTTGACCTCTGAAAATCCAATCCAACCCAAATCGAATTTGTTTTTCTGAGTCCAAGTGAATGTTGGTGAATGTTGGTGCCAAAATCTAAATAGCCTACATTCCCCAAAGGGTGTTACTGAGATACCGCTTTCACAAGAATAGGACAGACATATGAACAGATGGACGGGCAACCCAAAAACATACTGCCTATGGCCCTGACTATTGCCAGCACAGACGCTTAAAAATAGACATCTGTGTTGAAGAGAACAGGATGCAAGCTGCATGTTGTTGCTGTTATAGGCTGTAATTTGAGGTGTAGTTGCTGTGGGTGGTCAGTCTGGCACCTTTTCTAGATGTACATTTAAATATACCATAAATAACAACCTGGCCTTAAATATTCTAATGGGATTTAGTTATGAAGTCATGCATGTTTTTCATCGATGATTTCAATTTTTGCATTTCATGTTTATATATTTAGACCATCTGCGACTGCTAGTCATTAGAGTTTGCTATGCCATGGCCACCCCACACTAATTCTGTAACCCCCCCGCAGTCAAAATGTCCAGGACATGTCACTGTGTTGGATACAGATCACTGTAATTTTACTTTTCTTTTTTTGCATTAATGCCATTTGAACAAAACAAGTTGGAAATCGTACAAAAATAAGTGGAAAAACAGACACAACAGGAATCGAGAGGTTTGTTTGATACCTGAGAGGTTTATTATATGGGTGTCGTGTCCCTTCAGCAAATACTGAGACATTCATTCTTATGTCTAAACTTGCAAAGCACTAGTACTGCCTCACCCTCTGCCACACCTCTCTTCCCACTAAGGCGCCAAAATACCAGTTACACCCAGCGTCGTGAGCTGACACAGAAATAGAGCTCTTAATCATGTCTCACAACAACGCACTCCTTGAACCTCCACTCTCCTTATTCTGCTCCAATCAGCATTTATAGTTTTATTTAACTTTGGCCAATTCAAATCTTACAAGTCTGCTATTAAGGTTTTCCAACTGTTATCAATAAATTACATCGTCTACAGAGAAACTCACTAGTCAGTCTGAAATGTGCTCCTCCTGTGTGACGTTAGAAACATGGATCCAACCCAAAGATGCTTCCACTGCTTTGGTGACTCCTTTACATTTTCCCTGTGTGTCCACATGGGGGCAGCGCCACATAGAGGGATAGAGTTGTGTTGTAATGGCTGCTGGTGACTGTAGGTGATTGGACTGATCATGTTGAGGCTGCTCTACAGTATTACTGGCCGCCTATCATGTTTCTATCATGTTGCTGTTGTAAAAGTACACAGGGTTGCCCAAAGTACTATTTTCACAGCTTAAATTATAGATAATGCACAACAGTAGGCTACAAACGTAAACAAATGCAGGTGATTCAATATGGATCACAGACATCTCACTGAATGATATGATGATATGATACTGACTTGATTCAGATAAGAATGACCTACTTGTCAAAAAGAAATTGCATGTTATACAGTTTTACAAAGAAATTGGGTTCAAATCAGAGCATTGAGTACATAAAACAATAAATGGTCTGGCATCAATAACATGTTACATGAGAGAAATTATCATATTGGGTGAATTCTGAGTAGCCTATAATAAGCTTGATGATTGAATAGAAAAGTATCACAGACTGACAAAGTGGCATTTTCTTTCAGCAGAGATCATTTTCAGCTTTCAGTGGATGGGGCCGGTCATTTACACAGATCAGATTTAGCAGCGGCTCTCAGAGGTTTGTCATCAAGCCACACAATAGAAAGCCACATCATGTGTTTAAAGAGGGGCCTGGACGTGCAGTTTAGTTTTGGTCCCTGCTCATACGGATATTAAAGGTAATGAGCAAGCTGATAAATTTGCAAAGAAGGCTCCTACAGGAAAGTAGCTTATACTGTAGTAGGGGGAGAGACAAGACCATTAATTAGAGCAGTAATAATGAATGCACGGAAGAGGGAATCAGTTACAGACAATAAAGGAAGACATTATTATATAAAATGGCAGTTCAAAGGAAGATATAAAAACAGAGAGTAGGAAATCATAACATGATTAAGGTTTTCAATACATGTTAGGTCTATATATAATTAGATATACAGAGCTGCAACTCTCTCTTCATCAACACTGATAAAAAGATTTTATTTGTTACAAGCTTGTCCTATAATGCTAGAAAACCAGATGGGAGATAGGAGAAGGGTATAGGTAAGTGTACCATTTTCCTATTCTTTGTTGTGTGTGTGTTTATGGATTTCTTTGTATATTGTTTTGACCTAAATATCATGATTTTTAATTACCAGTAGGCTATTTGTGTCAATAAAATTAACTAACTAACTGTCATATGATTCAATGGAGGAGACAAAGCAGGGAATTGAGTTCAAAGCTATTGAGCACAGGATCCCCAGGGAAACCAGAGAGGGTGACATGTTGTATAATACATTGCAGGATTAGGAGGAGATAGGCTGCGATTGTTTTATTAGGCCGATCAGTAGATGACCTAATGCCTGCTACACGCTCTGAACACTAGGTGGCGGTGTTCAAGAGCGCCTGGCTGCAGAAGAAAAGGGCGTAGAAGAAGAACCAATCAGGACAAAAAAAATCACTGGAGGCAACCGGAAGGTCCAGAAGAGTGTTTCAGGAGTTTCATTTTGGTGGCTCTGTCCTGTAGTACATTTATTTTTTTCACTGGTAAGGCATAAACATGAGATACGACTCTTTTATATCCATCAGTTGTGAGAATGGCTGTTTCCTGTATTGTCCCCCTCCATACTTTAACAGCTAACTAGCCTAGCGTCAACGATAGCGACCGGCTAACCGAGAGAAAGGCGCTCATAATAAGTAGAAAAACGTGTTATGATAATTTTTTTTACAACGTTAAAAATATCAAAAGATGCAGTTTATATGTGACTCGTCTTTCACACTTGCCTTTATTCAACTGTGCACTTAAACCAAACCCTTCTTGACTGCTAGCTAACGGTGCTAACAGGTTGACCAACAGGCTCAGATGATGGTGTTTGGTGTCCGCATGAGAGCGATGCATGGCGGACACTGACCTCACATTACCCGCGGTGTTCATGGCTGTAAGAAGACACCGTCAGTGCTGAACGCTGCTCATCAAGTCAAAGGGATAGTTTAACATTTTGGCAAATTCTCCTCTCATCGCTCCTCAGGTTCAATACCTTTAATTATCGGTGCATGTTGTTTTGAGATTCGCGGGGCAGAAACGCGAGCTGCTCAGTGAACACAATGGAGGTGAACAGTACAGGTCCTCTGTCCTCATCAAACTCATCAAACACGCAATCCAACAATTTAAAAATGCTCTCATGGACAATTTGTCAGGTGCACATTCACCATGCTATGAAATAACCATGTGTATAATTATGTAACATTACGACACATGAAGCAAATACTTGGGCCTATGTGCACTTTTGAAATCACTGAATGTAGTTCAGGCTGCATTTACCTTGAAAACAACTCGGTGAATGTGCAGGAGTTGTGGGATTGTGTATTTGATAAGTTTGATGAGGGATAGGGGCCCTGTACCTTTCACCTCCATTGTGTTCACTGAGCAGCTCAAGTCTCTGCACCAATCATTAAAGGCAATGAACCTACTGCTATGACTAGAGAGATTATGGCAATTTGCAAATGTGACGAACTGTTGAACTACACCTAACAAAAGCTACAAGCAAGGAGAGGTGACTGCTACTTTCTAGCTGTTAATATAGAAGGTTCCCTCATGATACAACATTATATTTAGTCAGTGTTTGCTGATGTTTTACAAAGCTTTACTATTTTCCCATTTTATTAAAGAAAGTTGAAAGAACGTTAAAGCAGGGTTAAAAAGTGTGACTCTAAATCCTATTTTGAGTTCGACAACTTCACTACAAACATGTCTCTGCAAAAGAAATATGAAATTGCAGCAGATACTCATCACTCAGACATAACAGTGAAATTTCAAAATGGCGCTGATCGACCCTTGCCTCAGATAGTGAAACTGCTTTGTATTTCCAAAAAGTTCAGTCCCTTGGTGCTTTTTACATTTTTCCTGGAAGTCATTCTTTGCAAACTAAGAGTGTGATTCTCTTTTCTCAGTTTATGGCTCATCGCCTTCATCATGGTGTTTTGCTTATCAAACTCCTGTATAATTTCTTCAGGTCTAGCGTCAGATATGGCCCGTGGGCACCAGAAGTTCCAGTCCCAGCAGAAGAATGCCAAAAAGCAGGCAGACATCAAGAAGAGCAAAGGCCATGACCAGAAGGCAGCAGCAAAGGCTGCTTTAGTATACACGTGCGCTGTGTGTCGGGTATGTGCCTGGGCATAAAACAGAATTATCATAAAATTAACATTTTCTTAAACCTTTTGGTATCATTTAAGCTGGAGCTTGGTAAGGCAAAGGAGACATAGGACTCCCTGTACAGAGCAATATTGATGTGACACTACACAACTACTTTCACTAATTTACCAGTTTACCTGGTGTGTTTTTATGTTACAAAGTGTATTTCAAGATAGAAGCTGCAGTTAATGGATGCTTTTCTATTGAACTGCATCATGATAGCCAGGACTCTCATACTTTTTTGAGTTGTGAATGTGTCTCTAGAAAGCTGGCACTCTGTCAACCGAGCTTACATAACAGAGTGCTGTTGCAGCTTTGCTTTTCCTGGTTTTATGATTAAGAGTTAAAGATTAATTGAAATCTTTAAAACTGACATTGTGGATAGCTGACCTACACCTATGTCTTTGCCACCTTTGGGGAACTGTAATCAAATCACATGCTCTTATGCAAAAAAAAAAGCCTGACAAGGAGCCCTTGCCCAAATTTTGTAACTGTCTGAAATGCCATGAGCTCTTCGGTGTTTGTCCACATACACCTTGCAGGTTTGAAAATTGGCAAAACTACACGTGCTCCATGAGCTGTTTTCTGCGCATTCCTCATATTATTACTTTCACCACTGTCTGTGTTTGCAGCTAAACTGCACCGATCATCTCTGCTCTGGGAATCGTGAAGTTGTAAACAATGGCTGGGAGGGATAAACCCACTCAGGCGTTAGTGTCCCACTTCAACCATGAAAGATGGCTATCTGTGTTCCCCGCAATTGCAGTATTTTTATTTCCTTGAGTCCGTTGAGTAATCTCTGTCCTAGTGATTCCTAACCGTCACAGAAGGTAGCTGCTGACAGATTATTAACAACCTGCCACTTTTAACACGATGGACAGTTTAGATCTTGTGTTGATGTCATGATTTTGCAAGTGTATTAATGCCTTATACCCCTTTAAAAAAACTACTGCACCTAATGTGCTCCTGCTTTTATGAACTGCCAGTTTAAATGTATTTTCTAATTCCCTCTCTTTGTCTTCTCCATATTTTCTCAGACACAAATGCCTGACCCGAAGACCTTTAAGCAGCACTTTGAAAGCAAACATCCAAAGTCCCCAATGCCCCCGGAGTTGGCGGATGTGGAGGCATAACAGGTTTATCTGTATTTCAGTAAGACACTCTGGGCTGATTCAGGACAGGCTTCTACATTTTACTGTTTTAGATAAAATATCTCCAATATAAATTCAATTATTCTTCATGCCGCTGAATTGAGTAATTAATGCAGGGACGGTATTTAGCTGCATGCTCTTTATCATGTGTCCAGATTGGATTAGAGAAATTAAATCCAGGATGACTACTAAACGTAGACACACATCAGCCAGTATCCTCTTTTGGCTTGTGCCAAACAAATGTATACGTTCATCTTATATTGTATGCAATATTGTTATCTGATCATTTAAAATGTTATGTTTACAATACCAGCTTGTCAATGGGCTTTTCCACCATTACAACATCTCAGGGCTCCCACTGTTCCAGGATCAGCTTTGAGTTGAAAAGGAAATTATATGAATTGGCAGCAGCTCAGCGGAATGAAGTTTCAATACTTGGATGATAATTGGAAGTCATCTGCAATCTAATCCAGTCTACTGTGAAAGCCCATGAAGGATTTCTGATTCAAACTAATTGGTTATGCACAACAGTTGGGCTCATAATAATAGTTTATTCAGAAAGACTTCCAGATTTCATCATATTTTTGGACAGACACTCAATCCAAACCCCTTATATTGTGTTTAGTTCCTTTTGAATAGATTTCAGATATATGCACTGATTTTGTTTTACCTTCCCTAGATAATTAAAAAAAAAAAAAAAATCAAGACAACTCTGTAGTTTTTGTCGATACAAACTAGAATATATTGTGCAACACGGGTACTGAAATTGTACGTTTCCTTTGCCCCTCAGATTTTCATGAAATGTATGTAGTTCATGTCCATCGTGTGGTTTTCCCATAAGCAGCAGAGTTGTATAAGTTAACCACAGAGGGCACTGCAAGTCTTTTCCAAGCAAACCCTTCCATGACACAATGTCCTCAGCTCCTCTTTTCACAGAGCAGTGTGTGCTGACTGCTTAAATCATTTCATTATCCTGAGTGAAGTACAGTGGAGATAAAAGTTTGCAATGAGTGTTGTAAATGATAACACTAATGGGCTTCTGTACCCCCCAGTTTGTCACTGTAATAGTTATGTGGCATATTTATGTGCAGCACTGAAGTATTTGATCATAATTTTGCTCATCACTGTTGTATTTCGCAGTATAACCTGTCTGACAGTCGGCATCTGTGGAGACGATCCCAAGTGCAGTCTTGTGCTCTTTAGTGTCATCCCCTGTCATTACGGTGCAAAAAAAGTATTTAGGCTCTGAACCTGCATTAAAACTCTGAGCTACATTACACTGTAAGTTAACTTTGAGTCGTATTTTTATATTGGTTTCTTTTCATAGCATGCTAACAGAGATTTAATTTATAGAAATAAACTATTTTCAATACATTTAGACCTACTGGTCGTTAACCACTGACATGTTATCACTGTGCTAAAGTCTGGACAGAAAACCAGCCATGTTTTTACTTTTGTAATAATCATAACTTTGTCCATGCAATGTAATGTATAGCCTTTTAATAAAGGTTTAACTTTTATATTAACCACCAATAAGCTGTGTGGGTGTGTTTGTCTTGTTTTTTCACTAAAACATACAACTGTACAGGCCATACTTACTTGAAACTGATCTTAATGCAATGTTTAATGTTATACCATCATAATGCTTTATGAAATTACATTGAACACAAGCTGCTGCGCCATTGAGGTGAAAATTGATCATTATAATAATCTTGGATGTTTCATTAAATGATCTTAACCCCATGAATTTAAATCTCGATCTGAGTTTCATAATCACGACATGTTGTACCTCGGGGATAGTTGCTCATCCATTTAGTTGAGTTTAAAACGAATTAAATAGGAATTAGATATGTAGCATGAACGTAATAGTGAATCACCGTTACAAGATGTTACAAGAACAGACAAACACTAAGAACATTGGTTCCTCATTAGTCACATCGTTGATCATCTAAACTCATGCCCAGTTCTTGTTGGTTGGCAGTAGAGCGTGTTGCAAGAGGCTTGTAATCCCATACAACATAATTAGGGTGGATAATATTTAAGATATCACACCTATTGAATCTAGTAATCTCCTTTCTAAGGAGATAACTACTTTCACACACACTCCCTGTGGTTATTTATGTTTGTCACTTGTCAGTCTCGTCCAATCCCAAATCTGGAGTAACAGGCGATGAAATGAACACCCATCAAACCTCATTGAAGTGGTTTGGGCAGTTTTATTCAATGAAAAGCACACATGTTATAATGAGATATAAATTAGGATTATTTATAATATTAAACTCCTGGCTATACCTGTTTGTATATAGTGCCTGCATTACATAATTAAACACTTAAACCCCAAAACTACAGATCCAGTTTTCTAAGGTAAGATAAGGTCAGGTAGGGTTAAGCTTTAGTGTCAGTGTCCCCCAGGGGCAATTTGGTTTAGAGCCAGAAAAACAAGTGATTGAATGAAACTCAGATGTGACAACTGAGAGCAGTCAGCCACATAGACATTTAAGTTAGAACACTTTTCAAGATTTGCATATAAAGAGAAAAAAGAGAGGGAGTGTTTGAAAAATTGAAATAACACTGAGGGCGAGTTTTGACCTTTACACCTGAATGCCCTGTAGGATAGTCCAATCAGAGGACACGTGGTTACGTTACAGTATCTTCATAGGTATATCCATTCACGCGCATGAAGGAAGTTGGACTGCCATATATGGTAAGCATTAGGGGTTTGGACTCTCCTTCGCCCACGGCAATGCACAATGCAAATCATAGTGGGCGTGGTTTGCGTGGTATGCGTGGGCGTGGTTTAAAGGGTCTCCTGCAGAGTGCTTCACTATGGTGCTTCATCTCCGCCTCAGGTGAAGGTTACTTCATCTTCAAAATGGACGACGGTAATACCTGTTAACTCTGCTGGGTTTGCATACATAATGTTTACCATTGTTTTATACAGCATTAACCTCACATGCTACAAATACATGGATTATAACCATATAAAAAAGATTATAACATTCATTTGCATTGTCATTATTTATTTTACATTTAATTTATTACTGTAACAGAACTGAGGTTATAACATTTCCTGCATGTCATCAGGTGTGTTAATTAAGACTGAGATAAATGACAAACACGTTTTCAGTGTTATCTTATACTGACCACTTTATCTGTTGTTTGTTTGTTTGAAGGTTAGTTTCCATGTTAGAAGGATGAGACATCTCAAGGTGGTTTCCTTTGTCCACATTAAGTGTCTATTTTGCACAAAATGATGATAATGGTTAAAATAAAACTTCTAGTCTCTAATGTGAGTCAAGGGTCAAAAACACAAGGACTTTCAGTGATTTGATTGTTGCAAAATACAGAAACTGGGTGACTCCTGCAGACCCATGTTTCACCACTGAAAACAGTCACACATGAAGTATCAGTTGAAATTTGGTTGTAATTTGGATGTGCGTGTGTGTTCATGTAAAAAATGTATACAAACTGGTTATACATGTTTCTTTTTATGTGAAATCTGCAACCTTTCCGGACCACACCTCACACAATGAGAAGAGACTTCAATCTCTCTCTCTCACTCTCTCTTTTTTTTGACTGCCACTGCCACTTTTCTACAGCCAGTACTCTCTCATCTGCCCTTAAATAGGTTGCAAGCTCAAAATCTCGACCCTGGGGAAAATGTGACGAGGCAAAAATAGCTTCACTCTCTCCCCTTGGAAACCAACCAGAATGCAGAAATAGTAATTTCTATTAGGCAAGAGATGGTGTAGTTCTGTGTCCTGTGTTCTAGTTTATGATGCCCACAGCATCCACTGCAAGTAGGGGAAACTGGGGACAGTTGCATTGCTTTGGAATTTTCTCTCATTTATTATATATAGGCTAGTCCAACAAACCAAAGTTTAATTTTTTTTTTCCTATACCCACAACATTTAAAGATAGCCTACGTGTATATAATAGGCCTACAGTTAATAAAAAAAGCATAGGCCTAATTAAAGATATTTAGGCTAATTGATAGATAAAAACCACAAAACTGTAGATTATTTGAATAGGCTCTGGTAAGAGAATAAAAAACACTTTTAAGGTTATCAATCATCAGTAGATTATCCACTTAAAAAAACACCTTGGTCGGTGCTCCTTTGGTAATAGATCCATGACTACAACTCCCAGAAAGCCATTCGCGTGGTTGCCTAGGTAACGTTTGACGTCACAGCCAACCCCTGCTCCCTCCGGGCCGTGCCTTGGACTGGTGTGATTGGAGGGAAACCCCGTGGACTGCATTCACTCGCTGCGAGAATCAGCTGTAGCTTGGTACGCCGACATCACTGCTATCTGCCAGTACTCAGGTATGATAAGACTTACAGTTTTTAAAATTGTACTTTTGCATTGAATGTAGTCATTATCATGTTTTCTAGCTAATCCGTTGAATATATCGGGAAATGTACGCGCGGTTTTTCCCCCTGAAATGACTGCGGGGCTACAGGTAGCGGCGACAGTTATCAGACCGACCAGCGAACAATGACTACTAGCTTAGCTACAGTTTGGGATATGTCTAATGTCTGGTCTCAAAATGGGACACAAGACAGGGAAGGCGTGTCAGGTCCAAGGTTGTTGCCTCAATATTCTTTATCATGGGCGAGAAACGTAAAAATCCTTCGAGTTCGGTTATTGTAATTTCCTAAGTGTGCATGTCACCTAATGTAAATGAGTAAAGGTGACGGATGACGGGTAACGTATTGTCTTGGATCAACGGTTGCAATAGCTTTTAGATATATATATATATATATATAAATATATCCGGTTGGTCTAGGAAACGTGGTTTCAGATTTAATTTAGTGTTAACAGCACATACAGAAAAATGCATTAGCAAACCATCAAGAGGAGGCAAATAATCTTAACAGCATCAGCTATCAGCCGAGATGCACACCTTTTTTTCCCTTTTCTTTTTTTAGGCTACGCGTCGCGCTAACCAGCCAAGCTCATCATGTTTGAGGGTTGAGTAGAGAAACACAAATGCTTAATAAAGGTCTGTGTATGGTTGCACATAGTTAGCATAGCAGTAGTGGTATAGTATGTAAATCGGTCTAACGTAAATCGGTCTAGCCCGTTTTTATAACAGGGTTGGAACGCTTCGGCTTCAGGAAATAGTCTCCGCCCGTCGTACTGGAAATGGAAATGGGGTCACGAGGGGCCTAAACTAGAAGCCGCCGTCGGTTGATTTTCACACATTAACACATCGTGTTTGTCGTCTGAGTGAGCTTTTTTTGTCGGGAAATCTGATATAATGAAGCCGATAATTCATTTCCTGGTCCGTGTTGGCTAAACCAAGCTAAACGTATCGGGATTTGTCACAGCGAGCCAAAGTGTAGACGTAATTTTTTTTTTTTTTTTTTTTACTCCGCACTTTTCCGCTTGTTGGGCGAGTCACAGGTAGAGAGGGATGGGTGTGGTGTGAGCGTTTTTACGGGAGACAGACAGGGAGAGGGAGGGGAGGGGGGAGAATCGCTCTGCCCTGGAGGCAAGATCAGTTTATGTTGTACCATTTTAATAATATATCTTAAATTATTTTGGCGGGTAGAAATCACGCCCAACATAATAGGTAGTAAGTAACTACGTGTTAACTTCTTGTTTGCATTGTAAGTTATTGATGTCCCCCGCCCTGACACTAGTCATGTTACATCATGTTCATGCTTCTCGGTGTTCAGATGTTACGGTTCCTACAGATTGATAAATATTTTTCTTTTTTCTTTTTTTTAGTAATGGAAATTTTAAATCAATGGTAGCTATTTATCTTGAGTATTTCTATTAATAGTTACAATTGAATCACACGTGGGGTAATACTTGTTACTTTTCAAGGGAACCAAACTGTTTCTGTAAATGTTTGCAATTTTATGATTTGTGACAGTGTTTTTTAATTCATTTATTCTTACTTAACTTGATGTAGCGTGTGATCTGTGTCAGAAATAGCCATCTTTATCTATTTCAGGTCAGATTTAGAACATGTCACAGTGCATGGACTGCATGGAAAAAATGTGATTGATTCTGTGAAAGCCTGCTGGCTATTTGAGATGGGTCAAACGGATGTAGGTTATTGATTTAATGATAATTCCTGTGTATTGGTATAAGTGCTAAAAAGTAATGTACCAGCGTACATAGGCTGGGATTTCTTGTTGAGGTGAAATGTGTCACAGAAAGAATTACAGCATAAATGATTCATCGTGGTGTTACAGACATGTATACATGCATACAAATTATCATGATATTAGGCAACATGGTTGCTTGGTAGATCCATCCAGCAAAAAACACACTGTCATTTCTGCATATATATTTTCCCCCACCAAATGAAATGGGGAAAAATTACACTGAAATCCTATCTCAATATCTATAAAAAATATAAGTCTTTTTTCATATCATTTAGCCCATAGCATAGCCATATAGCAGCATAGCCATTTTTTCTTCTTCCACAAATCACAGTACTTTAAGGCCTTGCAGGCACTTTATTTGAATGAAACAACATCTCTATGAATAAAGATGCAATTCAGACAATATTTTCTAGTTTCTTTAGCTTAAACATGTGATTGGTACACTACACTCTGGGCTGTAGTCGGATAAACCAATTTGTTTGTTGTAGTGTGATAACCTCTGCACTGAGAACAGACCCACATCTATTCATGCATACTGATTAGAGACAGCAAAGATGATTTCTCTTCTCCTCATAGTTGAGACATTCATTTGACTCATTATTTTCACATGTCTACCCTCTACACATTTAGTAATTGGTACTTCTCTAAATAGGTACTGTCCAAAAAAAATTACCCTTGATGCTCGTGTAATTGACCTCAGCTGTTGTCCTCTCCTCTCTGCTGTTCTTCCTCCAGCGAGCAGTCATGAGCGAGGCACCCCAGAAGGAACTGGTGCAGAAGGCCAAGCTGGCCGAGCAGGCTGAGCGCTATGATGACATGGCCGCTGCGATGAAGGCTGTCACCGAGGACAGCGATCAGCTTTCGAACGAGGAGCGTAACCTGCTCTCGGTCGCCTACAAGAATGTGGTGGGTGCCCGCCGCTCCTCGTGGCGCGTGGTGTCCAGCATCGAGCAGAAAGCCGAGGGCAGCGAGAGGAAGCAGACCATGGCCAAAGAGTACCGGGAAAAGATTGAGAAAGAGCTGAAAGATATCTGCCAAGATGTGCTGGTGAGATTGCTAACATTTCATAAGACAACATTACTGGCTTTACCTGTTAGAGGAGTGTCTTTTTTTTCTTCTTCTTCTTTTTTATTTAGACATAGTTGTTGGTAACGTAAAATATTTTTCTAGCTTCGTCAAGGCAAGCAAAAAGTATGATCTCAAGGAAGAAAAGGGTTTTCTGTTCAGCTCTCTTAGGAAGGTGACACGTGCACTGTCAGTCTTTCTCCTTGGGGGGGATTTGACCAAAAAAGGAAGTGTGTCCTGTTTTTCACTCTCTCTCACCCTCTCTATACTTATCTCTCTATCTCTTGCATGTGTAACCTTAGTGATGACAAGTAGCAGGGTTTTGTCAAAACAAAATTGTCATCACAAATAAAGCATCTCTCTACACACAATAAGAAGTGTTGGATTACAGTCAGCTAGTCAGAGTGTTTGTTGATTAATATTAGTTCAGTACTACAAATAACATGTTTCTATATTATTGGCTATGCAATTGTCTTGACTTTTAAATAGGCATGATCCATTGGTGATTGTTTTGATGATCACTGATATCGTTGTCCATCAGCACAGTTGTGCAGTGTGAAATGAACAGTTTTCCTCGTACGCAAATTGAATCTAATCAGTATGATCACCGGTTTTTGGGCATGTCTAACTGATGAGAGGCTAAAGCAAAAAGCCATCCAGAGAATTTACCACAGGCAAAGTACTTCGTGCACTAATCTTCCGTTGACATTTAGATAATGTCAAGAAACAATGGATGACTAAGGAGTTGAACTCCAGTCATACCTTTTGTCAGCAGTTCATGTTGTTAGATGTGCCATTTCTGTCAACCAGACGCAGTAGACCCTGTAGTGCCACACCTAGACGGCTTCATTTCTGTGCTTGGCTCCAGCTTAACTTTCCAGCTTTAATTATGTCATTAGTGATGATCTGTAGCTTTTTTTGTGGGATTCTTCTGCACATGTGCCACAGCAATGGAATAAAAATGTTAAAAGTGGGATGAGAGTACATAAGTTTTACAGTGTATTCTTGCTAACTTGATTCATCATTTCATAGCCCAAGGAAGTCATCTCCTTTAAGAAAGGGAGGTAAAAAATGTATGAAGCCTGTCATGTAGGCCTGACTTTCTCATTACACGCATTCATGTAATGGCGCTCACTACAACCCCATCAGGAACTATGACCTCGATACTAAAACATAAATGATTTGACACCTGTGGCTTCTCTTTCTCTGGCACTGTGCTGGATTTCCAGCATGGGGCCCCTTTTTTTAAGACTAAAAAAAAAAAAAGATATTCTTGTATATTTAAAACTGTCACACTGCCAGAATATGTCTCTGTGTACAGCACCAGTGAAAAGTCTGGACACACCAAAATCTTTGCCTGCGCCTGTATCTATCAAGCTATCAGGAACCTGCATTAAACATTTTTTTTTACACTTAATAATTCATGTGACAGCACCGCCCTGAAAAAGCACTTCAAATAATAGGTTGTTTATTTTCATATCATGGGTGCGATCTTTTTGGATAATTTGGCAGCGGTTTGACAACAGAAGGCCTGTTATGCAGCACACAGTGTGGACAAATGGAGGAAAGAGCCTTGAAAAGTTAAAAAGATAGTCGTATTGGATGTTCTTCAGTCTGTTTGTTGGTGTTCACTTTACTGTTCTGCTTTATTTAGCAGTCAGTTGTAGTAATATACCATTATCATCCATTGATGCTTAGTTTGCCTTGGCAGTAGTTGCAATAATGTAGATTTAATGTTTGTGTATGCAGGAAAATAAAATAAGTGCTATGTTAAGATGGACAACTTTTACACTGACTGGGTTTTGAGTGGGGATCTTTGCTGTGGCAGTTTGCAGATGGGCCAATTTGACAATATGTCAACCTAGAAGCAATTTTTACCCTCAAAATGCACATAACATTAGAGTTCAGTGCAGTCCTGTACATTTAAGGATGAAGGATGTAGTAGTCCAATCGGAAAGGTCCAAACATGACCAAATAACTGTTTTATAATTCAAGTGAAGCAGCCAACAATGTTCTTTTACTTATCCATTTGTCATGGTTTTACCGTACTATTAGCACCTTTTCTGGTCTTAGGAGGATTATCTAATTGAAGTTTAATCATCAGAGACGATTCTCACTTTAACTATCAGTTTCCAGTGTTGCTACCTTCAAATGGTGAATAATGATCTATAATCAATAAACCTGGGCTACAGTCCTGAATAAGTGTGGCCCTGTCTATTGGAATAACAAGCTTGGAGGAGACTGGACTTTACACAGTTAATTTGACATATGTTAGATAGATACCTCCGATTTTCAAGGCTTTCTTGGCACCGCTCCAGTTGCCCAAACACTAGTACCTATTTTCCACAGATTTGTTTTTTTTTTTTTTTTTAGATTTACCGGTGCATTAGTTTTTGTAGCTTAAGTACTGTAACCATCTGTAGGACCTCCTATATACCCTGTTCTTCTCGCAGCCTGTGTATTATCTGCCCGATGACTCACTGGGACCTAATCCTATAATGACAGCAGCTGAGCACCAGCATTCTGGCTCACTGATCTCCACTTCAGCTGGATGGCCTTATGGGGACCAAAAGAGAGGGCAGAGAAAGCGGGTGTAAGACAGGATTACAGCTGCGGTATACTTGAAGCAAATTAGTTTGTAGAAGGTGTTATACCCCCACCACATCTAAAGACCTTTGGTTAAATTCCTGTTTCTGAATGATCAACTCTCAAAAGCAGGTGTCAGAGCCAGAGATGGAAAGACATGACGATAAATCAAGTGGGGATGATGATGATGGCACATACCTGTGAATAGTTTCATGTCTGCGTCATCACAAGTTTTCAAAAAAAAATTCATTGTGTGAGCTATTGCTAACATTGGTGTGTTGGGGTTGTTGCCCCATGCTGCTTGTGCACATAAGATGGTATGCACAAGCAGCGTGGGGCAAGCATTTTGCAACACAAACGCACACACACACACACCCATGATGGTCACTTTGACTAACATAAATTGGATTTGCAGGGTGTGCCTCGGAGCAATAAACACGACTCTGTTGTCTCTTCCTCAGAGCTCAGGCTTTTACATATTTGTTTACCCTTTCTGTGAACCTCTCTCTCTCTAATCCTTGAATGCAAAAAAGATATGGAGGAAGATAGAATAAAATGTTAATAATAAAAAGTTTAATTTACTGACGTCCCTGCCACAGTATTACTTTGATTTGTAGCTATGCCCTTGCAAGTGGCCCAGTTCTGCACTGAGATCCCAACGGGCTTTCCTGAACCCTCACATTAGTTGAAGAGTGTCCTATAAATGTAGGCTCTTGCATCAGCCATGTTTATTCCATAAAACCAGGGATAATGTACATTGCAATGTGATGAATAGGAACTTATAGAGCTGCTTGTAGCCGTTTATCTACATTTTAAGTAATCACATAGTGGATCTGTACTGTGATCCTGTATTAAATTATGCTCTTTCTTTCTTTAACCAAACCATTTTAAAACTTAAATTCATACACCAATCCATAGTTTTAGAAATGAACAGACTCTGTAAATGTAAAAGCGGGTGTGGGCTGGGTTTCTTTATGACATATAATCACCAATTTAATGTGAAATCTTGCTTCTTTGCTTTCTTTTAAATCTGTAAGACGGTAATATTTTCATGGCTGATGATAAGTGATAAAATCTGCACTGAAAATTAAGCACTAATTCAGGTTTTTCTTTAAAGACAATGATTAATCCGTCTTGTTTAATATGTCCTTCTTTACAGCTAGTGTGCTATGGTACAGTCAGGCTGCTTAGCACCATAACTTCCCTGCCAGCTAGTATTCAGATTAGCAACAGGGAGAGGCTATCAAGCAGTGCATGCCTGTGATGTAAAGAGCCAAGCTGGGCTCTGAGTGACCTACTTCCTCAGCAAAAGCTCATCAGGAGTTCAGCAGCCTGGCTCTCTGCTCTCTTTTTTCCACCCCCACCATCTTTCACCCGTACTGCCATCCTCCCTCTCCTCCACCCTTTTTCACACTCCTCTCTTCTGTCCAGCCTGTTCCTTTCTCCTCCTCCTCCCCCCCCTGTACTTTCATGTTTCGCCCACCATCCATGCACACATATCCACCCCCCCTTCAGTGCTCTCTGAAGCATCTGTGATGGTGCTCAGGCTAAGTCTGAGGCTCAAGCCCTGAGGCGATTGGACGTAGTCAGCTCGTCTCTACCCTCATTTGGGCCTGATGGGGAAACAATGCTTTGAAATATTGGCTATGATGTTTATTTGAATCTGTTGGAAACATTTACCACTGCTCTTATGGGGTCGGTGGACACCTTATGTGTTTAGGTACATCATCAAATAAGCATCTGAGCAATTCTTTTATCCTCCTTGTTGGATTGTTTTTGTTATTTCAAGGTCTACTGCTAGCATTAGTTGTAAAACATTACAGATGACACATTAGATTGAATATCTTAGAAAGTATGTTCTCTCTCTCCTAATGGTCTATTTTCTTTTTCTCCTACAGAGTCTCTTGGACAAGTATCTGATTCCCAAAGCCACTGCAGCAGAGAGCAAAGTCTTCTATTTGAAAATGAAAGGAGATTACTACCGCTACTTGGCTGAGGTGGCTACAGGGGAAGAGAAGACATGTAAGCTCTATGTTTAGTCCGTCTTTATATCCTCTGTGTGTGTGTGTCTGTACGTACATTTCGCTGGCTTGACAGCTGGAGTGTAAAAACTGATATCTGCAACTCCTAGCACGGCCAAATAAGACGTATTAAACACGATCCTATTAAATGAACACTTAAGTATTAGGATAAGCTTTATGTCACTGGCTTCTCAATGATTACACAGTATATACGCCTCTGGCAGTGACACATGAAGGATGAATGTACTTGAATAGTCACATTTTCATTATGTCGCCGTTGACTGTTAATTGTTAACCAGTCTGTCAGTTTATGTAATAGCAAAGTGCCTGTAGCAATGTAAAAGGTGAACTTTGAGCAAAGATCTTCCTGTCAGTTTAACCAACAATGAATGTCTAAATCCATTTTTAATTTTATGTGTATGTTAATTTTGTGGCCCTACCTTGTGCAAAGTCAGATTAGTTGTAGTGGTTTGATTGGATCTATTGACTCAACTGGTACGCAGCAGTTTTTGCCTTTTTGCTACTAGCCAGGGCCGAGACCTCTGCAGTTCTGTAATGACAAACCTGACAGTTAGATTCATGAGAAGCACTTGCAGAAAATGGAGAACGGAAACTTCCTTGTAACAGGAAGATACCTTTTTGAACAGAATCGGATTCAGAGTGGGTAGCCATCTGTCTTAACCAGCTGGAGAAAGGAGACTGGATGGGGGGTGGGAGTAGAAAGAGACCAAGAACAACTGTATATATATACTGTTGTATTTAATAATTCATGCTTGGTTTTATGTAACCTGTGAGAAGCATTTTAGGAGTGGTAGAGATCTTATCAGACTCTGCAAGAAAGAAAAAGTGTTTTTTTTTTTAATTATTATTTTTTATTAATCATCAGCTGCTTCTTTTAATCAGACCTGAATTAGGCTTAACACTTGAGCTCTTACCATTTCACAAGAACTCCTCTTTTTTTTAAAATCCACTTTCACTACACACCCCTTTGGCTACTTGTGTGGGTGTGTGCAAGTGAGTGAGAGTTTCATGCACGCCCTCACACCTGCATGCTATTGTCTTTCACTTGCCTACGTAGCACAGATTTCACAGGTGATAACTTGAATCTCCACTCTCACTAGGGAAGGAATCAGTGAAAGATTAAAGGACCTAGTGAAAATGGACTCATTATTCTTTCTTTTCTTTTCTTTTTGACATTTTCCACACCTTGTCAGTCAGTTTTGCTGAAATTGGATCTTAAAACTGCAGCAGCTTAAGATCCTGTTGAAACATCCTCCATTATGTTTCTTCATTAAGCCTGTTGAGGTGGTATACAACACACATCCAGCAAATATAACCTTTAAGTCCACTATTGTGGCCTTTTAATTGACCTTTTGATCCTTTGTCACTATGGAGATCAATTTCCCACAACATAATCCAACTCCAGCTACTGTAAGTTACACCTGGTTTTGTGGATGTTTATTTAACAGTTGTCTGGTTAATCTGAGTATGTAGCGGCAGCAGCAATGCCACAGTGAGGTGTGGCCCATGTTCAGTATTAGTCATCATTTATTCTTGTCCTGCTGCGGTGTGTTGGAAAAAATCATTAGATGCTTTTGTAAACTGTCTTCATCTTTTTCTTTTTCTAACACTGTTTCATATTCAACACAACATTTAAAGTCGGATTCATTGCAGGACATATTCCTTTCTCTTCTTTTCAACATTATATGCATGGTATAATGTATGATTTTCACAGTCTCATCCTCTTTGTTTCCCCTCAGCCATCATTAAAGACTCACAGGATGCCTACCAGCAAGCCTTTGATATCAGCAAAGAAGACATGCAGCCCACACACCCAATCCGTCTTGGTCTTGCCCTCAATTTCTCAGTTTTCTTCTATGAGATCCTCAACTCACCTGATCAGGCCTGCTCACTGGCCAAATCTGTAAGTTCATAGTGCAATGTTTCATATCTAAATAACGCCAATGTATTGATATCTTGTCTTATTGCCGTTTAAAAATGCATGTTTTGAATTCCCGTAGGCTTTTGATGATGCCATCGCAGAGCTCGACACACTGAGTGAAGACTCATACAAAGACAGTACACTAATCATGCAGCTACTGAGAGACAACTTGACAGTAAGTTTCATTTCAACGCAGTTATTTATACAATTACCATAACCCGACTCTCCTTTCAAATGAAAAGAGAATGTCTATTAATGGATGTTGCCCTCTTCTTACCCTCTTTCCTCTCTCCAGCTGTGGACCTCTGATAACCAGGTGGAGGGTGAGGATATAGAGGAGCCCAGAGATTGAGCCAGACCCCCATAGGCACCCCTGTCTGCCTGCCATCGTCCCAGCTTGTCTTCATCATGATCATCAACACTGAGACCACCTCACTATCAGCATTGTCATCCAACTCTCTCCATCTTTTTTCTATTTAGGTGTCTCAACACTCATCTCTCTCCTCTATCGGTTTACGGTTTCCTCTTTTGTAGTAACTAGTGGGGGAAAAGGGGCCGGGGGAGTGAGGGTATGTTTTAAATTGTTCGGTGGGAGGGTCCATGTGGAAGGGTAAAGTATATTTCGGGATTGTTGCCTGTCTGCTGACTTTTTTTTTTTTTTTTTTCCTTGTGTGGGAGCAATAGGGGTGTTGTATTTCTAAGGTGGTGGGTGAGAGGGCAAGTTCTCAACTCATGACACATGCAGCAGGTTGAGTTTTTACAGTCGGACAACAGGTTATACTGTACGTGTATTCTATTCATAATAATGGTCTTATTCTGGACCTGCACCGTTTTTTTTGTTTTTTGTTTTTGATGACAAAATCTGTCCCATCACAAAATCAGGAATTGGCTTCTCACACCTGAGCAGACAGCCGCAGTTAACCTGTACTAGACCAGAGAAGTGACAGCAGAGGAGGGTGGTGTAGGGAGCTGAGGGGAGGCTGGAAAGGGAAGGCGAGGTTTTGTTGGATCACAAAGGTTACATTCCGTTTACTGTCAGTCGCTCAACTTTCTACTCTATTATTTTGTTCTGTTTTCGGGTGACCTGCTTTTGTATTTCTATGTATCACTTATGAGGTATAGAAAATTTTGAAGAACAAAAGAGCACACAAGCTTGTTATTGTTGCTGTTTTGTAATGAGCACAGCAGTAAGAAAAAAAGAAAAAAAAGAAGAAAAAAAATCCCACATGCTAATCTAGTTGCTGCTTTTTCAAAATTTAAGATTTTTATGTTTTCGTCTTTTACTCTCCTCTTTTCTTTCAATACTTGCCTAAACTGCATGTTGGTAAGACGTAGTTTGTGGAGATGTGAGGAAGGTTTTTGTCTGGCTCGCTAGCTTTGTTCATGTCTTTGTAATTTTCATACTAAACACCCAAGCCTAACTGTTATTTGGGGGGAAATGTGTAATTTCATGTAAGTGGAATTAAAAAAAAATAAGAAAAAGTATCGTCTCGTCTGTTTTTAGGTGATGGAGCCAAATCGTCTAACAGCCCTGCAGTTTTTTTATTTTTATCTTTTGGTTGTTGTACCATTTCCAGTCATCTATAATTCATAAGAGATTTAATCTCTTTGCAGTGGTTATATATCCTGAAAAACCAGTGGGGCTTTTTTAATTAACGGGTGGTGGTAAATCATGCAACCTTTTAAACCCTTAGCTCTATTTTCTGTGATGTGCTCTACAAGAATAAGTGAGTCACACTGAGGTGGAGGCCGACAGTCCTCCCTCTTTTTCTTTTCTTTTTTTAATACACCACCAGCTTGAGTCAGTGTCTCCAATGCAAATACTCTGCTGTTGTCAATGAGGCCTTTTGTTCCTCTGTAACACATCCTCCTTGACCTACACACCATACAGACTGCTTCTTCTTCTTCCTAGCAGAATAATCAAAAGATTTCTTTGTACCCAGGAAAATATAAAACCCTTGAATCTACTGGACTCCACAAGACTGCAGACATGCAAAGTCTCATTCACATCCACGAGGCTAAGCTAGTCAAAAAGAGCGCACACAGCAGAAGCCTGAAGAGGGACTAAAAAAGGGGGGGCAATTTCACAGAGCGCATGCAAGCATGACCTTTATGTCTTGTTCCACAAGCAAGAAGCCAGTCGGTTTGCTTCATTGCCACTGTTTGAACAGCTCAGGGAGAGAGAAGCTAAAAACTTTCCATGTACAGACTGACTGAGCCCTCTGGGTGTGTCCGCTCAACCGCCACGGACAGAGCCGGGGAGGAGGAGGAGGAGGAGGAGGGCGCTGTGAGCCTGTCACGGAGGAATGTGGAGCTGCAGTGCCATCTCCTAACCCAACCCAGAAAACACAGCCATGACAGGGACAGACTGACACCTCAAGAGAGCAGCTGTACAGATGTTATTATCACCAGTATGTTACAGAGCGTCTATGACAACGAGCACGTTCTCTTCCCCTGACTGCATGCACACATCTCCCAGCAGGCTTTGCGTCTCATCCAGCCGCCTTAAGTTCCGCTATGTAGTCATCATTAACCAATAATACACTGTGACTTAATCTTTTTAGCGACAGACTTGTGTATGGTATGTGAGTAGTGTTGCTCCTTGCTGCCCCCTGCAGGTAGGCTCTCGCGCTACGCCATGCCGCGCCTCGTGCCCCGCCCACCTGCTGAGAGCTGCAGGATCTGAGCGGGACCAAGCACATGGAGGGAAATGGTAACTTGGATCTATTATAATACGTCCATGTAACTGACCTGTCTGACATTTTGATCACTTCAAAGATAAACCTCGGTTCACCAACTGGGATTGTTTTACACAATAGATTACGTAGGGATTTTAGATTTTTAAAATGATTTTTCTTTTATTATTATCATTTATATATTTCTGACTGTTCACTTGTATGTTCTGCTTTTATTTTGTATGACATTTCATGGTAGGTTGAGGCTCCTTGAGTTTTCGCCTCTTCCAGCACTGTAAATGATCAAATTGTTCCTTTTAACTGTGCAAAAATAAATCTAAATCTAAACCTCGGTTTACCAACTGAGATAACCTGATGATCCGTTTTACTCAATAGATGACGAAGGAATAACGGTTCCTTGATGCAATCACCCCAGTCCTGCAGTATGCTGTAGGGCTCCAGACTGGCCCTAAATGGGGGCATTTTGCAGCTCAAATTTGAGACAGTGCAGGTAAAATTTTAATCTACTGGCAAATGTACAACCAGTAAATTGGCTGCTTTTTCACACACTCAAATCTGTCAGGTGGCAGGCCATGGTGTGTGAGGATCATAACTGAAAAGGAAATGTGAATCTTTGTTTTTTAAGTCGATGTATGCCCCTAAATTTTCTGTTTGCACTTTCAAAAAACGTCATCATTTTTGGCAACATGTGCACTGAAAATATTGACATGTGAAGTTTATCAGTATAATATCTGATTACTGGTCTAGATATCTGCTGGTGCATGGCATGAAGTCCATAACAGAGAAAACCTTTCCTCGTTGAGCCCCAGTGGTCAGCTTGGCAGGTTTTGACAGCTGCCATGAAAAAAAACTAAAAAGATTTCAACCAAGAAGATGGACGGCAGTATTTCTTGCTAGGCCTACACATACACTGCAAACATCTGGTGCGACTTTCACAACTCATTAACTGTAAACAATATCAATCACACGTTCAAATCAACAACTGAGAACTCAGACTCAGACATTAGACTGTATTAGAGTGCATTTCCATATGATGTTGTTTTTTGCCAACTGACTGACAGATGGTTATGTTGTCAGTGTGTTAGACACAGGAGGGAGCTGAGGAAATCTGCTTACATTTGAAATACAGTAGTAAAGAGAATAGAAAATAAGTGTGTGGTAATGTTGATATGTTTGTGTAACACCACAGAAAAAGATACATGGAAACACTGTAGAGAAGTGTAAATACATATAGATTCATCTTGAAACAAGAGCCTGGATTTTGCCTGGAAGTGATGGCTGTGATGGATGAGGTCCAGGACAAATCCACATACACACTACTAAAAGAATGTGGCCCTGTGCAGCCTAGTGTGTTTGTGTGTGTGTGCGCACACCTTCCATTATCTTTTCATCTGTTTTCAAACTTGCTGAGGGAAACTGCTGACAGGCTGAAGGCCGCAAGTTCACAGGGGATTTCAGCAGGCAGTCTACATTCCTGTTCAGCCACCATGTCACAGAGGGACCAAGCTCATGGTGGGTAGGCACTTATCACCAACTCCACTGTAAACCGTTCTCCCCAAATGACTCATAACCTACCAAAAGGAACCCTGGCCAGGTGTGAACAGTGTCTACTTCCTGTTGTCTGCATGGGAAAAGGTATTAAGACAGGATTCACATGTGACCAGTCATACTGGTAAGAGCGGCCATCCTGAAGCCAGTAGATTGACATTGTGGTATTTATGTATATTTAAAAAGCAACAAGGAAATGAATAAGGGGAAATACTGTAAGTTTAATAATAAGCATTTTCAGTCATTTTCACATTGTTTTTGCAAAATGAAAATGCTTTAATTAAACATTTATATTTGTTTATTAATTTGTATATTAAAATGTGTGTTTATTCTTTGTATATCTCACCATACATTTACAGATGTTTTATCTATTGTTTTTTTTTTCCTGATTATCATTTCATGACAGATGATTAGTTGAAAAAAACTTTTGAAAACACGAGTTCATGGTTCATACGACAGTAGATACCATAGTTCACTTTGGTGGTCACCAACACATTCCTTATCTTTCAAAAAAAAAGGAAAACAGCTGAGTTACAGATACTTTTTTGACTACGGATGTATTATAAGAGCTAATGACTAATATTAAATATAACTTTTTTAAATTAAATGAAATATCGCGAGATGTATGACGTCAACTTCAGCGGTGAACGCGCAGTAGTTTCGACTGGAATCGGGAAACAACCTCTACCGACCTTCCTTTCATTCCCGTAATCCGTCTGCGTAGGGTGTGCTCCGGAGCTAGTCTCGGCACACATTTTATTATTATGAAACAAACCAAAAGCTAGAGCGCACACGCAGACATATTTTTATAAGAAAAACAAAAAAAAATCGGTGAAGCAGGATTTCATTTGCCAAACCCACGCAACGCGAAGAAGAAGACGCTGCCTTCGAAAAAAGAACGAAAGAACGGAACGAGAAGAACGTTAGCACGTTGATCAGTTAGCGTCATTGTTGAAAAGCCGCGTGTGATTAACGTTTAGTCAGTTATATTGTTAAACCAACATATTTCTCCCCTGTTAAGGGTTTTGTCATTCCAGTTATCAATTGTTAACGAGAGCAAATCTGCGCCGTTTTACCACCCGGCAGTTCCGCTTAGTAGCTGTGAAAAGCCACATCGGGTAGTAGGCCACGCGCCGACATTTTGCTAATCAAGCTAACTACGTAGCCCACGTTGCTAACGGTAGGATACCCAGTAACTAGTGGCTACGCTCTCAATTTTCGTGAAGATATCGAAGAGACCAAGACAAATAACCATTCCACTTTTGACGGCCGGCATTGGGAGACGGTTGTTAATCAAGTATATAGTTAGTATAACCCCTTAAAATCGTCGGATTGCCGGTGAACACGCGTCGTCAGACATGAATCCAAGCGCGCCTAGCTACCCTATGGCCTCCCTATATGTGGGGGACCTGCATCCTGACGTGACCGAGGCCATGCTGTACGAGAAATTCAGCCCGGCCGGGCCCATCCTCTCCATCAGAGTATGCAGAGACATGATCACCCGTCGATCCCTCGGATATGCTTATGTCAACTTCCAACAGCCAGCTGACGGTAGGTTTGATTTTATCACGTGTATTTGAGTGTGGGCTGCTTTTAAAGATGGATGTGTTATCATCACCACCACCCATGCTACTACTCCATTTTGGACCGTGCATGGTGAACCACGGCGTGTATGTGTGTTGCCACTTATAAAATGTCCTGAATATGTCTTATATGTGTCATGATACTACTACACCTCATGAATCAGGTTGTCATTTTTAATATTGCAGCTCCAGACTGCCAGTTTTTTTTAACTAGGAGGACAGTGGCCGCCTAACTTAAAATTTTAGGAGCACAAGCAGAAAATGTAGGGGAGCACACTGTAAACCGACTGGCAAAGCAAATATTAACATTTCCTCTTCATTCATGAACCCCATAACTCCTTGGCTTGTCACCTGTAATGACAGACATCAGATTGTTTGAGTGTAAAAAAAAAAAAAAAAAGTAGATTTATTGGTTGCACATGCGCAAGTCTCAAATTTTATGAGGGAAATGCCTCCATTTAGAGGCAGTCTAGAGCCCTGCATTGTATGATACAGGAGAACCTTTATACTTTCAGCCATTAGGCTTTTAATACTTTAAATTCTTCTAATAGATGAGCTGCTTGACCAATAATTTTCCCTCTTGGGATGAATTTAGGTATTCCTAGGTAGATTATTGCACTGTATGAAATGCAAACCAGAGGTGAACACATCCTCAATATTTTTGTCATCTCCTTTCAGCTGAAAGAGCCCTGGACACCATGAATTTCGATGTAATCAAAGGCAGACCCCTCCGCATCATGTGGTCTCAGCGTGACCCCTCACTGAGGAAGAGTGGAGTGGGAAACATCTTCATCAAGAACCTGGACAAGTCCATCGATAACAAGGCTCTCTACGACACATTCTCTGCGTTCGGAAACATCCTTTCCTGCAAGGTAAGGCTCCGCAGCGTGTCTGCATCTGCTGTTTTTTTTTTGTATTCTTGAGTGCTTAACAGACCACTACTTTGCATGAGTAAAGATAACAGCAGGTTGACTCAGATTGTGTGTGTTCTGATATGCATGATGTTTAGGATTGTTTTTGACGTGCTCAAATCTCCCCCTTTCCAAGGTGGTTTGTGATGAAAATGGCTCAAAGGGTTACGGCTTTGTACACTTTGAGACCCACGAGGCTGCAGAGCGGGCCATTGAGAAAATGAATGGCATGTTGCTCAATGACAGAAAAGTGTAAGTGCCGCTACAATCACAATCAAATAATCTAGTGTCGAGGAGTGTCTTGAGTTTGTTTAACATGCGTTTTGCATCTCATACGCGTTTGTGTTTTTGTATTTATTTGCATCTTGTCTTCAAACTCACCCATCAATCATACCACAAAGACATTTTGGTGTTCGTACATCCCTGTGAGATAGGCCAGGCTTCAGAGATCTTCAGCGTTTAATATAGGCTTTTTTTCCCATTCCTTGTGAAAGTGTTTGAGAAATCCTGACTAGAATGATTCTGTTTTTGTGAAGTGAGTTTTCCTTGTGATATTGTGCTCAGGGAAATACAGCTTGAAGCAGTTAAGTGCAGTCACAAGAGCCCCAGATGTTAAGTTGTTCTTCCAGCCCCTATTGCCAGTGTTGTTCCCCCCTACAATATCCCAAAATGCTCTATAATGTTACCAAAGCTCACATTAACACCACAAAATCTGCTCATCCATTGGATTCAACTTAATGTGTTATTTAAATAATATTTTTGGTATCCGTCTGTGGTTAAGTGGTGCTGCAGAAAAGCCAAGCATTTCTCCTGCTGTAGATGGTTGTGGATAACACACTTACTTTAATTCTCTCTCTAATGTCTGAGAAAAATAAAGAAACACGTAGCAGTGGTGCCCCTGAATAGCTCTGAGTGGTTTATAACGACCGTCTGTTGATGATTCAGCAAGTTACCCGAGTGGCATGGTAGTCAGGAAAATGACTTCAAAGTGTTGAGTTATATCTCTACTTTATTTTTCCCCCCCTCACTAAATTTTTCATATCTTCGAACCAACAGATTTGTTGGACGCTTTAAATCTCGCAAAGAGAGGGAGGCTGAGCTCGGAGCACGCGCCAGAGAATTTACCAACGTTTACATCAAGAACTTCGGGGAGGACATGGACGACGAGAAGCTGAAGGAGTTATTTGGTAAATATGGTAAGATGATAATGATGATGAGATGCTAAAGGCGACATGATTGAAACTATCATGTTGACGACGTAATCAGGACTCGTGTATTGATGAGCTGTTTGTATCTTGCAGGACCTGCACTCAGTATCCGGGTTATGACTGACGAGAGCGGCAAATCCAAGGGCTTTGGCTTTGTTAGCTTTGAGCGCCACGAAGACGCACAGAAGGTGAGGATCAATTCCATGTTTGTTTGAGGACACGGCCTCCTTCATTTGTATTCAATCTTGAGAATATTAAGCATCTACCTTCTTGACACTTAAATGGCCTCGAACCAATATCAACCGGGCTTGTTTCAGTGTATTTCTGCTTTTGCCTCTGCAGGCCGTTGACGACATGAATGGCAAAGAGCTGAACGGCAGGCAAGTGTACGTGGGCCGTGCACAGAAGAAAGGAGAGCGCCAGAACGAGCTCAAGCGCAAATTTGAACAGATGAAACAAGATCGCATGACCAGATACCAGGTTTGTGCTTTGTACTGCCATCTGAAACCACTCAACTAGACTGACTCCGGATATATAGACACAAGATGAAGAATTGATGTGACTTGTTATGACTTAACATTCTGACTGTTAATTTTCATCTACTAGGGTGTGAATTTGTATGTGAAAAACCTGGATGATGGTCTTGATGATGAGCGCCTGCGTAAAGAGTTTTCTCCATTTGGAACCATCACAAGTGCTAAGGTAAATTCAACACTTGATCGATCACAAATCGATTATGTATTTGTATGGTCATAAATCAGGCTGCTGGAAGGAATGCTAATCGTTTTCTCCTCCGATAGGTGATGATGGAGGGCGGCCGCAGCAAGGGCTTTGGCTTTGTGTGCTTCTCTTCCCCTGAGGAGGCCACTAAGGCCGTAACAGAGATGAATGGACGTATTGTTGCCACAAAGCCACTGTACGTGGCCCTGGCTCAGCGAAAGGAGGAGCGCCAGGCCCATCTCACAAACCAGTACATGCAGAGGATGGCCACCGTCCGTGCGGTGCCCAACCCTGTCCTCAACCCATACCAGCCTGCCCCACCCTCAGGCTACTTCATGGCGGCTATACCTCAGGTGAGCCATTTACATTTGTCACCATAATATTTCAATATCAGACAATATTTTGGTTCTGGTGAAGTGGATCATAAGATTCATAATGCTTTAGGTCCGAGGCAGTAAAATCTTCCATCCTCCTCAGGCCCAGAACCGTGCCGCATACTACTCCACCAACCAGCTGGCCCAGCTTCGCCCAGGACCCCGCTGGGCCACTCAAGGAGTGCGCCCTCAACGTAAGTGCCCATATTTGTTCTCATCTTTTTAACCAGTATTTTTGCACATTCTGTATGAAGTTGTTGCTGCCTCTATAGTACTGTGTGACTTTTCTGGTTGCCTCTGTGACAGTGGCGAGACCGTTGAGAGCTGCAAACCCAAATCCTGAACTCTGCTGCTGCTGATCATACTAGTTCTCACACTTACCGTACCTCCTGTTCCCGTCACTTCTCGTACACGAGGAGCTGCACCCTGTTGGCCAAAGAATGCTGCAGAGCGTGCTGGGGAGCTTCAGTGTTGCCAGATTTATCCATGATTTGTTTTGCACATTTATTTTAATACGCTCCGAACATTTATTTCTGCTACCGTCAGGATATAACATGGATTTGAGTCGGAATTTGTTTTGTTTTTTCTGTAGAGAAAGTGCTAACGCAGCATCACCATTTCACTGTGGATTGAGAAAATAATTCATAATTTATCAGTTAAATATAGCTTCATGTATTCAAAGTATTTTACTTCCTCTTAATAAATAATGATGCTCTCTGCTTCAAGGCCCAATAAAGTTGAAATATTCATTACCTTTTAAGATCAGCACCAGGTATAGCTATTTTGAGGGAAAATAACTTCTTAAAATTACATTCAGTTATGCTCTAAGTCACTTGATGTTCTCCCTTAAAAAAAAAACACAGAACTACTAATAAACAGCCCCTGAATTGTTTTCTCTCCCTCCAGACTTCCAGAACATGCCCAGTGCTATGCGCCCGTCAGCTCCCAGGCCTCAGACCTTCAACACCATCCGCCCCACCGCCACCACCAACACCCAGGTCCCACGGATGATGGCTTCCCAGCGTATGCGTGAGTATTTATTTATTTATTTTCAGTAAATAACAATCAACTATAGTTTGTCCCTGTGTTCATTTGCACTTTTTTTTGGTAATGTGCCCTTTTTTTTCCTTCCTTGCCTCAGCCACCCAGGCACTCAGCCAGCGCCCTGCCAGTGCTTCAGCCACCGCTGCCCCAGTGCGTGCCATGCCCCAGTACAAATATGCTGCCGGTGTGCGCAACCCCCAGCAGCACATGGCCTCCCAGCCACAGGTCACCATGCAGCAGGTGAGACCTCCATCCACTTTTCACTTTCTCAGTTTGATCACAGGATGGTTAAGGAATGCGTTACTTTTGAATCTC
The DNA here is from genome assembly GCA_030347415.2 of Decapterus maruadsi. Classification (NCBI taxonomy): domain Eukaryota; kingdom Metazoa; phylum Chordata; class Actinopteri; order Carangiformes; family Carangidae; genus Decapterus; species Decapterus maruadsi. Next base: position 6,568,946 of record CM064894.1, read on the forward strand.
CCTACTTATGACCAGCATTGTCTAGAGCCACAGCCACAGTTCAACCATGAACCACAGAACACCTGACTTTTAATTCATCTTTTAAAAACAAGTGAATACAAAACCATACTATGTCACGACAGTTAATTATATTGATGTTTTTGGAACAAGACCAAGGATATATTTACATAGCACTAGCCGTGAGTGACGCTGTGGATAAATTGACTATGTACACAAATAGTTGTTCAGTCACAGTTTTTTTTAACTTGTTCCTCAACTCAAATCTTTTTTTCCCCTTCTCCAGCCTGCTGTCCATGTCCAAGGACAGGAGCCCCTGACTGCCTCCATGCTGGCTGCCGCCCCCCCTCAGGAACAGAAGCAGATGCTGGGTTAGTACTCCACATGTTTATAAATCTTTTGGGAAACCAATAGATTAATTTATTCAACATATTGGGGTTACCGCACATTGAACATTGGTGGTATATTAAATGGTTGTTGACTGTTTTTCTTCCCCCCCTCAGGTGAGCGTCTGTTCCCCCTGATCCAGAACATGCACCCCAGCCTGGCAGGCAAGATCACCGGTATGCTGCTGGAGATCGACAACTCAGAGCTTCTTCACATGCTTGAGTCACCTGAGTCCCTGCGCTCAAAGGTCAGTTAATGACTAATCTGTTAGCGCTGGTTTATCTCTGTGCACACCTGACTCAGAGACTGTCAATGACCGGGGCAACATCCAGATCCCCTTTTCACAAGCTGCTTCCCATGTCATTAAGGATTTTATTAAGGATGACACGTGTTTACTCTTTATGCTGTGATAATAACTTGAGGTGCTTTGTTGTTTCAGGTGGATGAGGCTGTTGCTGTGCTTCAGGCCCACCAGGCGAAGGAGGCTGCTCAGAAGTCCACCACCCCTGCTGGTGTTCCCAGCGTCTAAGGTAGGTTTGTGTGTGAAGGGTTTTATTCTCACGATATGAGTTGTTGATAACACAGATAATAAAAGATATCATAGGTTAATGAACTACAGAGTAAGCTTCAATATGTTTTTGTGTTTTGTCTTCCAGATTGAGCATTTTGAAACCTGCTTCACCGATGGAAAAAGAGAAAAAAAATATTAAACATTGAAAAACCTAAAACTCTGAAAACATCGCAAAATGATAAATTATTTCTTAAAAAAAGAAAAACAATTGACTCTGCCAGGTCTAGGGATGGTTTGACTAGACCTTGATCATAAACAAAAATTTGTTGAAAAAAAAATAGCAAAATAGATAAAAATCGAAATTATACATTTGAATGCATTCCTATGTTTTATGTCATTTTACTGTGTCAGTGCTCAGAGTATCAGCCATGTTCAGGAAGGTGGTAGCTGAGCTTTTGAAAGGTGATTTGTATCGTAAACTACTGGCTGTAATAAATTCTCATTCAAAATACTTGCCTCTCTGTGTCGCTGCTGTGGTGCCCATGGACTTGAGTCATTTACAGTGTAATTTTATATGCATTTAATTGTTTCATATCTAATATCACACAATGATGGCCTCTGGGCTGCTACATATTTTACCGTGTTCATTGACCAGGTCTTCCACCAGGTGTCAGTATCAGTCGGTGACAGCTAATCCCTCTGATCGGAGCACAGGGGAATCTTGTACAGTGTTTTCACAATGTTTTGAAACCATGGGTGAAGTTGTGTTGAAAAAAGAGGCTGCACATCTTGAAGGAATAAAGAAACTGGTGTTTTTATTTGTGGGACACAACAACATGCTGTCAACACACATCAGTCTCTTGCCCATCCTGGATTTTGTTACACAAAAGTTGAAACCTGAGCTTGTGCAATGTCTTCTCCTGAAACCCAAGAATACCATTGTGAAAGAGGGCATTAATGTGTGAAACAGATCCTGCTACATGTGTATTCTTAAAAAGCAGAAAAAGAGGAAGTGGGTTGGATGTGTAAATCAGTTTATGTTGCACTACGTCTATTACACTTTCTATTCTCTGTCAGCACAGACTCCATTGTATCATTGGACAGAAATTATTTTTTTAGTGCAGCATCACAATGCACACTGACACAAATAAGACTCAATATTGGCCCTTGTTGAAACTGAGTGAGCACATTTTAAAACATGAAACGGTGCACGTCTGACCCAAAACTACTCTCCACAGGGATTTCACAGGATAATCCAGATTTGACTCTTGTTTGTTCACGTCCGTTTATGCTTCACAGAGGACAGATTCTGAGTAAATATCTTTCATCTCCCCACTTTACTATATTCGTCTGAAACGTCAATACTGTTTGTGCCTTCTGTTCTGAGGTGAACCATTGTGCTGATTCTCATGCTTTTTTTAAATTCAATTGTGTAAGGGAAGCAACATAAACCAGATGCAACTGGTAAAGCATGATAGTTATTGGTGGTAAATCTACAATGGAAAAGCCCATTACATATAGATGGTTATGATAATAATGACAATAATTTTATTTATTTGAACTGGATCTCAGAAAAACTGCTCTATAATACAAAATAAAAAATGAGGACGAACAAAGATAAACAGATTAAACAGTTGAACAGGGTTCAGTGGAACACAAACCACTGGCACTGAGCTACAGAGATGTGGAAAAGGTGATGTGTTGAGATGAGTCATTCATTCTCCATGTGTGGAACAGTACAGATAGTGCCTCGGTGCTTGACCCGGGCTGTGAGGTGGTTCTGGTGGCTCTGCTTTGCTGTTGAGAGGGCATTTGACTGGTGTGGTTTAGATCCACTTGTTTCCTTAGAGAGAAAGGTCACTGCAAATCATGCAAAGTTGTTCTGAGTGATCATCCCTATCCCATCAGGAAACATTTTCATCCCAACGGGAGTGGGTCTCTTCAAGGATCACAATGGCCTCATCCACACAGGGCATGAGGGGTCACTGAATTTTTTTGATTAGTATGAAAATGATGCACTGGCCAGATCTCGACATAACCAGACACTTAAAGGAGGTTTTGGGCCAATTAGTTAGAAGCATTTTTCACCACCAGCATCATCATAAAACCAAATGAGGGATTGTCTTTTCATGTTGATTGTTGACAGTGTTTAAAATTTGTAAGATGTCCGTTCCAGCAGTGTGAATGACAATATATACAATGAAATGTGGTAGAATAGGAAATTGACAGCATGATTTTGCAGAATGCGATGCATGATGAGGATCATGTGATGCAATGATGTCAGCATGTTGATACAGTGTTTAAAATCAAATGCTCCTAGTGAGTTTATCTGAGTTTATCTCTTGTCTACACATTTATTAGGCTGTACACATGAAAGTGTTCTTGTGGCTTTTAACTGACTTTGATATACCACACTTAATACAGTTTTAATGACATTTTTCACAGTATTACACTGTGGCTTTTTATCCAGTTGGAAGTCATGACACTACTGGGCTTGAAGATGACTTCATGGTCATATGAGTTTGGACACAGTGTTTCATCTTTATTTTCATTACTTTCTACAATGTAGATTCATACTGAAGACATCAAAACTAGAAGGAACACATACAGTAATGGTTTTCCAACAGTCTTGAAGGACTTTCCAGAGGTGCTGACTGAGCACTTGTTGTCTGTTTTGCCTTCAGCATCTCAGTTGGGTGACAGATAACACTTTGGTTTTAATTATCACTTTTGTGGTTACAAAACTCCATATGTGTTCCCTCATAGTTATGTCTCCACTAAGAATCAATCTACATTGAAGAAAGTGATAAAAAAAAAAAACTAAAAAAAAAAACATTGAATGAAAAAGTGTGTCCAAACTTTTGACAGGTAGTGTATATATTTTTATTTTTTCTAAATAGAAAATTGTTATTTTAAATCTTTATTGATAACAGCATCAAGGTACAAGTGACGTTATTATTACACAGACAATACAAAAAATATAACAGGAGGGGTGTTAGGAGCACAAATGAAAAGTTTTAGCAGCCTTTTGTTGTTAGAGTCAGATATACTTTGGATATACTGTTCAGTTTTATTATTATTATTATCAACATTTATTAGTTTACCAGGTGGTATATCCGCTCTGTTGTAAAAATGAAATCGACAACCCTGAATCATTATCATTAGGCACATGCCTATGAAACTGTGGTCAAATATCAAAATCTCGCGATACCATTTGAATTTCTGAGCTAGAACGAGAGCAGCGAACAACAGAGCGAGCTTCATAGGAGCTGTTGTCGTTCGAAACGGAGCGGATAGGTGGGACCTAAAGGCAGAGGAAAATAAGTGCTAGTAGCAGTGGGGACGTAATTCACCGGACTGCAGAGGGACAACTGATTACTACACTTGAAATCGCCTTTGGAAAGCAGAACGGTTCCCTTTCTTCTTTGTTAACTGTCTCCGGAACAAGTGTCACTAGCAACAGACGGTACGTTCTCATCGTTTCTAGCTAACCCTTGCTAACCAGCTGCTAACGCTATATTCTGAATAGTTCCTATAAGGCGTGAGAGAGATCTATGAAAAAAGGGGCCTTCTGGTTCAGAACTAATTATATTTTACTAACGTCATGTGTCCCATTTTTTCCCTGTTTGGACATGTACCAGATGGTGATAATTTGGGAGGCAACGTGAAGCGGTATTTAACACAATTAACTACGTAGCTAACCCTAAGCTATCAGTCTAACGTTATTTAGAAGTCGAAGTCAAGTAACGGTATAGAACGTTACTGTTGCCATGGTTATAACTTTTTCTTTGTTTTGTTTTTTGAATCGTGACATATTTGCCCCGTACATGAGTTGCTTAGACCGTTGTAGCCATTTAAAAGAAGACGTCAACGCCAAGTACTCGAGCAGTTCGTTCAACTTGGGGCAGCAGCAGGGCTGGTTTGCTAATGACTGCCATGATTCGATGAAAACAGAAAGAGAACAAAAGTTGTGATTTTAGTTTTTTTTATAACGTTGTGTGTGTTACAAAGTACACCAAATTAGTGTTAGTTATAGATTTGAGAAATGGCTCATCTAGGTAGCTTGTTGCTAAGTTTTCTTTCTCTTTCTATTCTGGTAAAAAATATTGTTAAGCCTATTAGAGTTTATTTGAATAATCAATAATTATGTATTGGTTGGTCCCTGAAGCAAAATGAGGATGGAGATCATTTCTCAAAATAAAAACCACACGTAATGTGAATATGCAGGAAACTAATCATGTCACTTGCAAGACGGATATGAATTGGTATCCAACAACAACAAAACGTGGAAAATTACTATGTACCTTGGATCAACATGATCAGCCTTATGACATATCCTGTGAACAGGACTCTTTGCCAGGGGACCGGCGTGTTTTCCATCAATCAGTCACTGCTTAAATCTGGATTTGAAGTTAGAGCTCTTCTTATTCAGGTGAATTATTCAGACAATGTTTGGCTCAGCTACCCTTTTTTGCTTGTTAAGTTCATAATCCTGGCCAAATCTTTCATTATACAATGGTGACTGTGTATGTTTACAAGTAGGGTATTGTTTGAGAAACATCTGTTGCACTGTTGCTGGATACATTTGTGTAGTATTTCTCAATGTACACACATTACATGCTTGAGTTTCCATTAGGCCATAAATTGGCTATGTCAATTTCCGAAAGTTATTGTCAACCGTGTTATTGTAGTGATAGTGAATGTATACACTGTACAGAAGAGTAGAAGTTGTGTATTTTCCCAGGCTGCCTGCCTGTGTAGTTGCCCTTCTTTGACTGAAGAAAAGACTGAATGCTCGGCTCATGTTATGACACCTACTGCATTTGCCCTGTCATTGTTGTTTGCACGTGTTGGCAATGCAGTATGTGAAAAATATGCAAGGGGTTACTGCAGCCACCCTCTACTCAAAAATACTAATGTTAAGAGAAGAGTAAAATAATTCCTTAATTTATCACGCAAGGTGTCACCATTTCTGTACGCTTCATACTCTCTGATTTGGCTATCTTGTTACTAACAAACATTTTTCCTATTATAGTGTGTGTTAATATTGTATAGTGGCAGACAAACGGAAAGTGGAAAGAGGTCAGTATCGGCACACTAAAATGCAAAACTTGTGCTGTGTTTAAGTTTGGGGCGCATATTGCCTCCAATCTTTCAAGCCTATAAAACGTAGACTTTGGAAAATGCTGCTGTACCTGTTTTAATTTGGAAACTCCTGTGTTGTATTTTAGCTTGTATGGGAAACTTTTGAGGCAGGGTAAGGAACGGAGCTAAATGATCTGAGTGGCGTCTGTATGTCGATCTTCTTGTCTCTTAAATCACAGCGCAGCTCCTACACACAGCTTCATTACAATCATTTGGTTAGAGTGTGTGTGTGTGTGTACACAAGTGTGTTGGCTATATACGGGAAACTGTAACGGGGCAAATTAAATTTCAGATTAATTTAATACTGCAAATAATAATAAGTTGCTATGTTAATGGAAAAAACAAGTCAAACAATGTCTTGACATTTCCAAAGGCATGAACTTTCATGTGTGTACAATGACTAACGTTACGTCCCTCTAATTGGTTGATTTTGGGAGCTCTTGAAGAAAGACTGTAATTATACTGTACACTTAACCATGAAATTATATATGATTTCATAGTTTAGGAAAAAAAAATGTTGAAATTGACTCCCAGTACTTTTTTGTCAGCACTCGCGCTATAGTTTTTAATGGAGACTCCCCCACAGTCAGTTATTTGGAAGAGACCATGTGTATCAGTCATTCATAACAGTCATTAGTGACGGGTGTCAGTGTCTCGAGGCCGAGCAGCATGTTGTGTAGATCTGTTCGTTCTGAGAAAGAAAGGTCATTAGCCCAACATGCCAACCTGGCCTCTGTTTTCTCACTGGGTTTATTTTTTGCCAGAATGTGTGTGTGACCTCCCTCTCTTGCTCTATGGTAAACACAGAGGCAGATGTGGTGATGGCCTGGTCAACACATCGCCATGCTGTCATTCAGTACACTTGAAAAAACAAATTATTGCCTTAATCCGACTATAACTGGACAACTGAAGTGCATGTAAACACGTTAGTCCGACAAATATCGGAGTTCTTCAACTCCGATTAAGACACCCATATACGGTAATGCAATTGGAGGTCGATTTTATTCAGCATATACGCCTTAATCGGACTGAAACTGGACAATGCATGTGTGCATGCTCCACAATGGTAGAGATGACATAAAGTGGAGCAGAGAAGCTGCCTGAACCCGGTCAAGTAAAGAAAAAAGGTCAGCGCCGATTCAGTGCATTTCACACAGTGCGGCCAGCGAGAGATTGTGTTTTATTGTGACGTGGACCGTCATTTGTATCCTATTCTCAGTCCGAACCCAGCCGAGACCGACGGGTCTGGTTGGGGACTGTATTTTATATTCAGTTTTTTACTTTTTACAGTTTGTTACTATTAACCTGCTGAAACGAAGCATATCACCACCTGAGGAGACGGACACCGTCAGGTATTCGATTTCCTCTGTTGCATGTAAACTGGGACAAGGACAGAAGTCCGATTAGATGCCAAAATCGAATTTTGAGCATAGCTCGATTAAGCCGTGCATGTAAACGTACTGACTGATTATGACATATTTCTACATCAGGTATGTTCAGGCACCTATATCATGTCGCCTATCTTCGTAACACGTTGATGCATGTGAGATAGGTGTGTTTCTATTTTGTCAAACTGTGCTTCGATCTTGTTTGGCCAAAAGCTGACTTCCAAAAGGTAAGACATCCTGATTGCAAAGCAGAAGTACTAGCACAGTGAGAAAACCTGCATCAATCACAACAAGTGATGCAGAGTGTTTCTTTTCTACTACTGTATGTACAGTGATTACAGTGGCAGTTTACAGTAGGTCTCTGTGAAGTAACAGGCAAGTTTCAGACAGAAGTTGTTTGCAGATTTTATCAGCTGAGCCTCACTAGTCTAGTTAAACCCTACCTCCATAAGTTACATGCTTCGATCTGATTTATTTGAAAAAGACAAAACGTCAGTGTATTTTCAAATGTGTTTCACATTTACAAGGGAAAAGACTGAGGATGCGGACTGAGATACATTTTTGTCAAACCAATCTAGGTTAAAATCTAATTCAGAGCAGGAGAGAGTTGCCAGAGTTGCTCTGAAGTCTGATATAGGAAAGACGTTACCACATAGTGGATGTGCCAGATGTGAAGTAAGTTTTTAATGATGCAACCCTACAAAACATCGTAATAACGTTTTACTACTGTTGGTTGTAAGCTTGTCAGCCAGGGAGGGAAGAATACAGTGCTGTTCTGGGTATTAGGCAGAATGACACAGGTCAGAGACCCACAGCAATAAAACAAGACTCTACTTCACCTTTCAGTTTATTTTGGGCTTGGCTGTTTGGGCAGGCGCATGAATGGTGAATGGCCATTGTTGACGAAATAAGATGATTTATGTGTTGTGGGCCAAGATGGCAAAACGGGATCCTGGAGACACTGTAGTGGGAAGGACTACCATGCAGGAGGTTTTGAATCATCAGGTGTAATTTTGTCTCTCTCTCTCTTTGGTGTGTGTGTCTCTGGAAAGATGTTGACATGGCCATAGCATCACAGTCTTTCAAGATAAGAGACTTTCTAGGTGTGGTTTCAGATCAAAATGAGAGGCAGGTGGGTGTGGTCTGAACAAGGGTGCTGTGTTTGTTTTGTTTTTAGTCACACATCGCTGTATCCTGATCTGAGTCATTGCATCTGGCCAATGCAATGCAATGCTTGTTAAAAACGGAGTGATGACTTGTGAACATAGCATAGGGTAATCCTTCTATCTTACTGCACTTAACTTTACTCTATTGTCATTTTTCGCCCAAACTTAGACATACGTTATCTTTTATATCTCTTCATTGTTACCAGGGGAAATGTATCGCGTAATCCCAGTTTACCAGTTCAACTTCACACCCTTTTCTCGAGCTCCTGGCTCTCAGCTGAGCAGAAATGCCAGGATGCTTACCTCATTTCCTCCCCTCTTGAGTGAAGTGAGGGAGGAAAGGAGGGAAGTCTGGGAGGAGGGGAGGGAGGGTAGCTGGAGACTGTACTGGCTTTGTTGGGGTTGGAAACTTTTCCTTTTCTTCCCCCTGTCGGCCTGCCTCGCCTCTCCTTTGTACATTAAACAGTCCCTTCCCTGTTTACACTGCTGTTGTGGTTGTTGTTTGCTCTGTTCAGTTCCTAATCCTTTTGGATCTTGAAGTGTCAGATCTTAAGTGTAAGGTTTTTCATTATTTGTTGCCTTTAGGTTTAATGTTTATCTCGTATTGTAAATAATATGCATTGTGTGTCTAAACTTTGCTCTCGGCAAAAGAGGGAGATATTCATTTTAATCACTGATAGGATCTGAATCCTCGCTGACCACGCTAGCGCAAGGTTAAACCAGGCATTTAAATAGAGCCACACCCCCCTCCCACCCCCCCTCCAGTTTTTCAGCTTGCTCCACACTTTGGTGAAAAGGAAGGCACACTGTTTGACTTCATCCCACATCAGTCAATAGCTGCTCGGCCGGCCTGTCTGCCAGGAGGCTGCTGCTGTGTCTGCCCATGATGCGGTGGAAGCCCTCACTAATGCAGCGACTGTCCCCAGCCCCATAGAAGCCCAGGAATGTGCAAAGAGGCAACATTACACAGGAGACAGGCAGGTCAGGAATGTAGCTGGAGTGATACTGACGGGCCGACTACACCGGCTCAGCTGCCGCATGTTTGGCTGTCCGCCTTTTTCTCATTCCCAGCCTTTTTATCGGTGTCGTGCCGTCTCCCTGGCCTCATACATACGTACATCTGCTGGTTCATCATTGAGCTTGTTTTGTTATTTTGTTTGTCTAGTTAGTTGTATATCTGTACCCACAATCTACGTCCCGGTATTTGTACTTTTCAGTGCAACAAATGTATGAAATGCGATAACTAATTTCAGATTGTGCCAAGACACGACTACCATGCCTGACAGCGGCTTGGCATTTTATTTTTTTGTGTCATGACAGGCACATTAAATGCTCGTACATCATAGGATAACATCACATCAAAAGTTGTATCATTCACATTAGATGATATTTCGAAATGTAGGCTACATGTTTTTTTCAGCAGGTTTTAAAAGATATTCTGCTACAAAAAAGTTCCCTCCCCTGAAGCATAACACAAAAATCTTCCAGCCCAATTTAATAAATAGAAAACATAAAAGGAACATCTCATTCGTCCTTGCAGACGGGACTGCAAAACAAAAAAAAGTGAACATCAGTCTCAATTACCCTCAGCTCACACAACAAAGTCTGTCCTCTGGAGTGCCATTAAACCTGTTGGTCGTTTGGGCTAATGGCAGCGTTCCTGAGCCAGACTGCACACACAGGCATCTTTGTCTCTCGATTAAATTATACTTCACACAATGTTCTACAGTGCTTTTATTTATGAGACAATAAGTCTTTATACCTGATTAACGGGACGTTTTTTCTCTCTCTATACATGAAAATTGGTTTGCTCCTGATCTAAACTGTTTGGAAAAGAAAATCACGAATCATACAGCTAAGATGAGGATTATGTGTCATTAGCCAAAGGGGATTGCCCCTTGTCTATGATCAGACATTTTCACGTTTCCAAATTATATAGAGTTACAACTTGTATGTTCGCAGAAACCATGCCAGAAGTAGAGTCACAGGACACGCACAGCTGGAGTCGTCTAGTCGTCTGCCTGCCAACAATGTCCTTGACATCAAACCAAGATATTTGTAATGATCAGTGTATGACAACATTTCCAACTCACCTCCACTTCCAGCACCATTCTGCAAATCTGCAGGTCTTCTTTTATGTTAAGCATGTACGATATTCTTTAATTGACTAAGAAACGCGCAACGTTTCGCCCAAAATGGTCTTCCTCAGGCAACTATAAAGAAATGACATGAGATGAGAAATGATTTCTGTTTGGATACCCTGATCATCTGGCACCTTGCCTAAAACAGGATTGGAGGTGCGCACATCTAAGCATGTACAATGTCATGTCAACAAGTGCTAGAAGCGAAGTGTTAAATAAGTAAAACATGTTAGAGATAAGACCAAATTGTTGGGAAAAGCCACCCAGTCATATATTCATTAACGTGACCACACAGGTCACAGGTTCTTGATAAAGAGTCTTAATGGTCTTATAAAACGTCCACACACAGAGCGCTGATAGAGACATTGCAGTCAGTTTGCAAGGAATTTCCTTTGCCCCGGCTCGTATGTAACCCCGCAGACACACACACACTGCTCACTGCTTATAGAAACACAGTTCACCACCAGTGAGTCTCTGCCGGCTAACTTTAGACGCAGCAGAATCCCAGATCTAATTGTCAACCCAGAGGAATGATAGGTATTCTTCTGCACTGCTGGGTCACCCGGGGTGGTCCTCTCCTTCCCCGCTCCGACTAATGAAAGGTGCTGGTTTACCTTCGCTGGCCAAGGAGAAGACGAGGCTTAGACATGAAGGCTTTGTACCCTGTGTAATTACCCTTCAGTGGAGAGTTCGTCTGAGCAGGTTTATGTTTAACCAGCATGTCAGAATCGCAGGAAAACAAGTCGGTGAGAACTTCAAAAGCCTGTGAATGTGTGTGAATGGACTGTTTTTTCCTGTGTGTAGGTATGAGCCTTTGTTTGATGTGGAAGATGTGTCTTCTTTTTCATGTTGAGTGTAGTATACCAGTTGATTCTTTTGCAATCTTTTACAGTTGTTGGAATGTGTTTTTGTTTGACCCAATGCCACCATTTAGTGCAGCAAACTGACAGTGGTTGACCGAACACTGCTGTGATCCTCCTGATTAGAGGATTTCCCCTCCAGAATGAAAGGTTTTGCAGAACCTGGCATGTCACAGAACAGGGTGTAACGCCAACGATGGGCCTAACCCGAGCCAGAACAACAACAACTTACCAGAAGTTGTGATTCTAATCTTTCTCTGCTGCTGCTGCTGTGATGCTTGTCTTTGCCCACAGTGCTGTTTTCCGTTTACAAATTGTGTCACAACCAATTGCCCTTTTTGCTTATTCTCAAATGGAGAAATGGTTTAGCAGCACTTGCTCTTATTGACTTTATGAGCCTCTAAGAGGAAGTACAGAAATTTCATCATGCCGTGTCTCTGGTGACCGTGAATCTTGTTCTGCTCAGGTGGAGAACCGGTACAAGTGGGTCTACGCCAGCTTGATGAAGCTATAGAATGAATCGCCTTGTTGTTTACAACTACTTCGGAGTAGAAAACCAGCACGAGAGTTTAGCTATATCATGTTTTTCACGCAATTATCACTGCTTGGACAAATCTGATTTGGGGAATCACAGTGAATAGAAAGCATCAGTGGCTCAGCTGACGGGGACAGCTAATGGCAGTAGCAAAGCTAACATCAGGACGTCAACTGTTAAAACCCTCCTGTTGTAGGACACGATATGAAACTACTCCAGTTAGCATCATGTTGTAACTAAAATACTGTATCTATTAGAAAAAATATTTTTTCATGGACCGTTTCTTGAGTCACTGAATTATTAAAGTTAAACAGGTCACAGTTAGCCCTGCCAATTTACAATAACCATGATTACAAAAACGTGCACACAGAAATAGTAATGTTTGTCCAATCATTGGTTTTATAGACTTAGTTCACAAACATCAGATTAGTCTAAACGGTGATATAGTGACGTGAATAATTAGATATCCTATATAGCGAATGCCACCGTTTAAGGGCAGTCTGGAGCCCCGACTGTTAATAATGGACTGGTTAATGTATACATGGGTAATTCAGAACGGTTCCCTTTTTTTTCCTTGATCTGAATATTTTTCCATATTCATGTAGGTGCAGATAGAGATGGGTTTTTTAGGGGAAAACCATGAATCTGTGCCACAGGAAATCTGTGTTGCGTTTAAATGTTTGAGTGTGTCGTAGTTCTCAGCGTGTGCTGAATGAGTCGTACTCTTCCCAGGCTGCAGCAGGTCGGCCGGGGTCAGTACTGGATGTGTTCCCTCTCAGGAATGCCTAATGAACTCTGTCCCCGAGGAAAAGCTCTGCTACGTTCACCAGCTCCCATCTTTCTATCTGCTTTCTCAGTTTGTTGTTCTTATGCATGCACTCCAAATACAGACAAGAAATGGTCACCGCACTCTCATCCGAGTTTTTCCGGCATTACTCATAAATGTCATAATAACCAGAAATTACTGACTCTTTCTAATTAATCACTGTGGTCATTCTGAGGACGTGTGTAGCAAGATGTCCACATTAGACACAAGTGTAGATGCTGTAAAATATACGGGCCATTAGAAATGCATTCAAGCGGCTTCTCACATCTTCTCTTTTATTTATATTATATAATATAATATGCTGTATTTTTTAAGTGTTTGTCCACAGACTACTTAAGAAATTACATTAATCTAATGAGGGGAAATGTACTCCAGGAGAGCTGACAGTTCTTCACATCCTCCTGCAGCATCCTTTTTTTCCTTTTTGCTCTTCTTATGTCCCCATGTTTGTTTCTGTATGTCTTAAGGTCTTTTCACACCAGGTCTGTTTTTTTTTTTCTCCAATCTGTCACCCAACTGATTCCCATGCTTTTGTTTCCCTTTCTGACATTTGGAACAGATAATAAAAGTCATCGGGCAGTGAGGATGATTTTGTGGTCCTCTCACTTACTGAAAAATAAAAAGAGAAAAAGTAAATGTTGTGTCCATCCAACCTTGAGAGTAGGTCAAGAGCAAGGGACCTGCTTGTAATGCAGACTTATCATTTATATTTTCACGTGCGGCAATTTTGCACGAAAATAACGAACTTGGTGTGCAAAGGGCTTTACTCTCACTCTCTGTTGTATCATGATTTCTAGTTACCCCACCCCCACTCTCTCTTTCTGTGTTTCTGAGTGCTCATCCCCCAGTTTCCACTCGCGCTGACTGGATTGTGTTAATATATTTAAATCAGCAAACTGAATGAGAAGAGCCTTTTACTGCTGACCACGGCTGCACAGACAGACAATGAGCTGATATAGGTGTTTTCATTTTGTGAGTGAGACTTATCGAGGCAGGGCCTTCAGATGAGGCAGCTGGTCTAATCTGTCAGCATCATCAGGCCTCTCGTCGTCACACACAGCCGCACGCACAGCTAACCCCTCAGTAAGAATAAGCCTGGGCAGACACTCCTTAGATGATTTCGCTGTGGTGGAGGCTGTGTGAGAGACAGCAAGGTCAGAATAATGAAGGACTTGCCCCTCAATCATCTTTTTTCTTTGTCAAATCAAATCTTTTAGCCTTTCACACAGTTTACATTGTGCCCGAATGCTGCATCCACACACGACTACGCTTTTATTCTAAAATACATCTTTTTTGGTATGTTTTACCCCCAGCGTACTCTACTACAACACCAGACCTTTGGACTTGTGGAAAACGCCTAATTTAGGCAAGACAAGACAGTCTTATTTATACAAGTCAAGACACTGCAATTTCTCCAAAGCTGTGTAATTAAGGTGAAAATGTAGCATCGTTCCTCTTTAAAGGCCTTATCAGTCTCTACTACCAGTGTTGTTGTCTTAACAGCTGCTCAGTTAAATTCTGCATTTTAACACTGCAACTGTCATTGCTGTTTCCTGTTCATACTAGTTTTTGCTAATCATTGTCATTGATATATTGGTTACACTGGTGCGTAAATGCCCAGTATATGTGATTGCTCAGGTGTAATAGTATGGATCCGATGTAGATCATTAGTGATATGGCCATCAATCGTTCACCGTACAGTGCATTCAACAGCAACACTATTGAACTGCAGCCTTGCTTGTAAATGAATGCACCACATTGTGAAGGTCAAAGCTGAAGGAGTTTACCTGACTAACGTGGTGCTCTCTTCTTCCCTTTTTGCATCCCCAGTGCTCGGTGGCCCAGTTACTATGACAAACTCTGACTTTGCTATGAGACACTTGTTCTTTACATCATGCTGTATTATTTATGTGTGACTGCATGGACTCCTCAGAAGTCTTCAAATAATAGTAGAGAAGATTAGCGGTGACATGTTGAGCAACATCGTGCCTGAGAACAAAATTTCTTGGAGATTAAGATGTCTTTGGTTACGAGATAAGAGAGGGGGGAAAAAACAATCGGCTGTGTGTGTGTGTGTGACGTGTCTGTAAATTCAAGAGATGTAATTTCAGGGTCCCATGTCTTCTTGCATATGTGCAGGGAGATACGAGGGCCAACCCTTCCCCAACACATCAGGTTTCTGTTTCAGTCCTGGCTCAAAGCGAGAGGAGTCAGAGCTGTGGAACAGGGAGGGTATCACTGTCCACTGTGTGTGTGTGTGGGTGTGAGTGAGAGACAGAGAGAAGGGGTTGGGTTGTTAGCAGAGAGAGAGAGAGAGAGAGAGAGGAGCACGTGTTTCAGAGAGAGAGATGTGTGGTGCTGATCTTGTCAGTGTTTGGTTGCAGCTGCAGAGCTGGTATGTGCTGCATGTGATCTTTTGGTATAGTGGTTTAGATTTGCAGGGGTATTCACTGTTTTCAACTCTACAGGGTACATGCACAGTGTGTGTATCTATGTGTGTGTGAGTGATGGGGCATGCTCTCTGTCGCTCGTAAGTGTAGGTCATGGATGTGTGTATGGATACGTCTGTGTCCCTTTGGCATCGCCGCGTGTGTTTCCACAGCACGGTCGATCGCCAAGGTGTAACCAAAGACTCAGACAACCACATACATACACACTCAGGATACATGGACGCCCGACAGACAAGCTGGACCTCGGTAGCACAGCACCACTCTCCTAAAATAAAATAACAGACATTCTTTCTCCACCAACCCCATCACCACTCCCAGAGACACAAAAGCACAGATGTAAAACTCAGAAACGTACGGTGCTGCTGTTGCAAAATATTAGTTACTGGATGTAAGTGGCCTTTTGCTATTGGTCCATACAGGATGTTACACAGTCGTGGGCTAAGTGCTCCAAGTTTTCCCACTGGCCTTTGCTCTTTCAACATGAATTGGCACAGTTTCAGTTACAGGAGTGTTTGCAGTGCTGTAGTGTTGCAGTGTTGGCAGCTTAAGCATTTGTATTTGTTGCTAGATTAAAGAGGAACCATGCAGGATTTTTAGCTTAACAATGCTACATTTTTAATTAAACAGCATTGGACGAATTGTGATGGTTAAATAAATTACTTGTAACTAGTTCCAGGGAGAATGGAGGCTCTCTGACTTCCACCTAGCGTCTCTGGACTGAAAACCAACCTTGTAAGATCAACGCCGCCAGCCCGGTGTCTCAGCTCTGGTCTCCGGGCACTGCAACATAAATGCACCCCATAAACTCTTGTTTATAAAACATTATGCATCGCTCTATGGGTCAATTTCTCGCTGGCTTTGTTGAAAACAAATGCACATGGTCCACAGTAAGGTTAGCAACATAGAGGAAAAGCGACCAGACTTGCATATTACCCCTTTTTAAAGGAGTTTTTATTTTATTTTATTTTTTTAATTTTATTATTTAAAAAGCCAGTAGTGACATATCTCATGAGTCATGACTTTTGGGATGTTGCCTTGCTTTCCATGAAAGATAGTCATCAAGAAAGTTATCATGGTTAAAAAATATATTTATGTTTTTTTTTTTTGTCTCCGTTATATACAGATTCAGCCCAGACAGAGAGGTGAATTGTGGAAGGTGTCAGTTTTGTGTGAAAAACCACTGGACAGACTCACATAAATAAACAGTCATACTGGTATAAAAGTTGACACATAGCTGTTGAACGTTAAACTTTGAGTGATTCACTTAATACACATTTGTGATTGTGATTTACAGCAGTGGCACTGAGTTGTTTGTCAGTGAAGAACCAGTCGTCCACCAAGGCGAACTCTCTGCTCTGTCATGCTTTATCTCCAGCCACTATCAGCAGAGGACAGTCTGGGCTCAGGCCTTGCCACTGTTGATCTTGCAGTCAGATCTGAGCGCGTGTGTCTCTACGTCAATACCGTCCAAGGTTGTTGACTCTTTGTCCTCTCCTCTCATCTGTTACTGATGCTCCGATCAGCTACGCAAACCTGCACTCTGCCAGCTCAGCTGTGACACTACTGAGCCAAATGTCAAAAAGAAACTAGCAACTGCATTTGAAAACCAGTATTTACAGTAGCTGTGGATTGACAGTAGGGTTGGGTATCACTACTGATTGATTTACTGAATTGATTTGTTTCCGATTCACAAGGTCCTGATTTGATTTGATATTGATTCATTTAGAGAATTTATTTATTTATTTATTTTTATATTTATAGACCGAGTTTAGGATTTTAAGGATTTTATGAATCGATATTGGATCTTAATGAAGATTGATATGAATCGGAGAATCAATCTTTTGAACCCAGCCTCACTCAGAGGTTTTAAATGCATGAATTTATGTGCAAAGAGCATGTATTAAAATCTCTTTCCTTTTTGTCTCTTTCCTTCTCCCCCTGTCCACTCTCTTTTTCTCCCCTTGCTCTCTCCAGGTTCTGTTGCAGCAGTTTCACAGCAGGTGACCCCCACCCCTCCGCCAAAATCCGGCTATTAGATGTGACCACGAGGTTGATCAGGAGAAGCCACCATGTCTTAAACGCAGACGGGCCCTCTGGAGCCCTATCCCCCCACCCTGGCCCTTCCTCCCCCTCCCTCATCCACCACCTCACCCCCTCCCCCAGCCCCATCCCTCTCCCAGACCTCCCTGCACATGTGAGGGACAGGCTGCCCAACCCTGGCTCCCCACTGGCGCACCCCTCCCCTCCCCCAGGAGAGATGAGTTTGCAGAAGCACCAGCAGCTGGGTGGTGGCGGCAGCGGCGGGGTGATGGGCTCCGACCGGGACCTGCAGTCCACCGCCTCCTCCATCTCGCTGCCCTCGGTGAAGAAGGCCCCCAAGAAGAGGCGTCTCTCCCTCACCTCCCTGTTCAGGAGGCGAGGGCGGGAGCCCAAATCCGGGCGCCAGAGGTCGCGAGAGCTCCAGCACCTGGGACCCGGAGGCCTTGGAGGGGTGGACGGCATCGCCAGCATCGAGAGCATCCACTCTGAGATGTGTAACGACAAGAACTCTGCCTTCTTCTCTGTGGCCGGGACCGGAGCTGCCTCTGCCGCCACCGCTGCTGCTGCTGCCGCCGCCACCACCTCATCTGCCTCAGGGCCTTCTTCCTCTACCTCATCCTCCTCCTCCTCCAAGGTGGGGGGTGGGGTGGGGGCGGAGCTCCTGGAGTGCCCGCTGTGCCTTCTGCGCCACTCCAGGGAGAACTTCCCCGACATCATGACCTGCCACCACCGCTCCTGCATCGACTGCCTGCGCCAGTACCTGCGCATCGAAATCTCCGAGTCGCGCGTCAACATCAGCTGCCCCGAGTGCTCGGAGCGCTTCAACCCACACGACATCCGCATGATCCTGAGCGACCGGGCGCTCATGGAGAAGTACGAGGAGTTCATGCTGCGGAGGTGGCTGGTGGCCGATCCCGACTGCCGCTGGTGCCCTGCGCCGGACTGCGGGTAAGCAGTAAAGTCACACTTTATACCATTGTATGCATATATAGCAGCCTGCATGCAGCCATACACAATGCAACAACTCCAAACAGAGTTGTTTTTGAGGTAAAGGCAGAAACTGCTTGCTGAAAATCTGCCCCTGACAGGAACGTGCATCAGCAGTTTTGCATGAATTTACCTCTAAAACAACTCTGTCTGGTAACGTTCTGTTATTATCTCATAGTGTGGTGAATGTGCAGGTCACAACTTGTCCACCAGAGCGTTTTGGAGTTGTTAGATTATGTATTTGATGAGTTGGAAACCAAGAAATCCCATTGGACTCCGTAGAGTAACTTTGAGCAGCTCGCAGCTCTGCTCCACTGTGCTAAAAATAGGTTGCACCGACAATTAAAGTTATAAACCTACTCCTAAGACTATAGAGATTATGGCAATGGGCCAATTTTGCTAAAATGTTGAACTATACCTTTAACTTAATTTAAGACAACCACTATGATGCGCGCTCTGCTTCCACTCATACGATCCTGTCACACCAGCACTGAAAATTACATAGTGTTTTCTTCAAAAATGTTGTTTGTGCAGCAGAATGGTGCCTGTGTGTTAAAGGGTGTCTCGGGTTTATCTGTTAGGTGGTGCAGATTTCCACAGGCTGTCCAGCAGTGAATCTTTTTGGTAGCACTAGACCAGGGATGTCAAATGTGCGGCCATAACCGGCCTTCCAGAGGGTCCAATCCAGTCTGTGGGAAGAATTTGCCAACTGTGCAAATTATATAGAAGACAGAAGAGGCATAATATTGTTGGAATTACAGATTTCAAATTGTTAATAATATGTTTTGTAAAAGGATAATTCATTTAATATAAACATCTAAATGATGTACTTCTTCGCACTAAAACAAAGGAAAAAGTTTTGAGTTCTTTATATTATATGTTATATGTTATATTATATGTTATTTATAGGTTATTACGGCCAACTTGAGATCAAATTGTGCTGTATGTGGCCCTGAACTAAAATGAGTTGGACACCCCTGCCCTGGACTAGGGCTGAACGATTAATTGCATTTGCAATTAAATTGCGATTTGATAAAACGCGATTTCGAAATCGCATGGGCTGCGATTATGCTCTGGTCACGTGTCACGCAACTGAGAGTGGAGTTGTCGGTGAAAACAGGCAACATCGCCACACTGTTACTGACGTCAGGCTCAGCTTAACATAGCACGACGGAAACTAATGTTAGAGAGGAGCGTTGTGTGGAACTACTCTGTTAAATAAAAAAAAAATAAAAAAAGATGTGCACAGCCTGAGGTGAGCGCAGAACCTGCCTCGGTGCTGTGTGACTTCACGTGGCGACACCACCGACCTGTAGATCAGCTGTTCTGTCAAACACTGCTATGATCGCTGTGTGGCTGAAACGCCGATGACCAGTGAGTTGAACGAGTCAAACAGCCGCCGACACGGATCACTAACTGAAGAGTCCAGTCAGTGTTTCCTCTGCATTCATTTAGGAGTGACGGCCGCGGTTCCTAAATCCCAAATACACCACCGCCGCATGTCTTCCGTTCATTTATCTCCGCATAGAGCTGTTTCTCATTGGCAGAGGCACAGGCAGAGAGAGGCACGCATGCATGATGAAATCGTTCAGCCCTACCCTGGACACAAGAAACGTTTCTCTCCCCACCCTTTCTCTTGCTGCGCTGCACAGCCCTTCGCCTAGATCATAATTGTGTACACTGTGTCACACTGTTCGGTGCAAGATGAATAATAGATCAGTACAACACCATTCAGGTATCGATGGATAGCCGTGACTTCCCAAGAACAAATATTTAACAGAATTTTCTGTCTCATTTGAGTTGAACTTGATCTGTAACTGTGTGATAACGTTGTGTAATATGTATTTAGCGTAACCGCATGCTACCCCTGCTGCTCGAAGTCTCTTTTCTAAACCAGCTGTCTGTCTCCTTCTCTGTTGAGACTCTGTGTTACTTGCTGCAGTTTTGCTGTTTAATCCCATTCCTGAGTGATGACTCGTTGGCCTGCTTTCCACCCAGTCCCCCACAGTGTCACTGCAGTCGGCCTTCGCAGAGGCCCCGCGGGGTCAAACAGTGACGGACTCACTGACAAATCAAATCTGCGGCTCATTTGTATGTAGCCAAGTGGACGTTGGTCTGGAGTCTCTTAACTTCATAACTCACAAAATTGAGGAAGCAAAGACCATTAAAATTGATTGAATCATCATTTTCTCTGTGAGGCTGATTCAGGGGAAAAAAAGGAAGAAAGAAACAAAAGCCACTAAGATCTAGTGACAACAGACCCAGCACACATTTCTAGGTGAAAAGGTTCCTTTGTTTGACTCCTGATCCTCTCTCTCTCGTCCTCTCCTTTGCTCAGGTACTTATGCAGCCATTTGCTTTTGTAAGAAGGATGGATGTCGCACAGCGGTTGGCTGTAGTCGAAGGTTGAAGTGTGTCTGTACGCTGGTCGCCTCTCATCGGTGCTCATACAACACACAGTCGAGAGTGTGTTGAATCGATGATGGCAGCAGTCGCCGAGACGGAGCGCGGCCTATTTATGCTTTCCTCTCCTCTCGCGAAACACACGACCACAGACGGGGCCGACAATGCCAAAGCAAAGAAAGACAAAACTTTACAGTAGCAGCTGTGACCAGCAGTGTTTTATCAGCCAACTCCTTCCTTCCTCTTGTTTCCATGTTTTTTGTCAGAGTCAGACATCACACGCGTTTGTCTTGTGCTTGGAGGACTTTATTTGTCCACACGAGGTTGTCTCTGGTTCTGAGGCCGCCGTGTCCTTCCATTTCAGTTTTTTCC
The DNA here is from genome assembly GCA_030347415.2 of Decapterus maruadsi. Taxonomy (NCBI): domain Eukaryota; kingdom Metazoa; phylum Chordata; class Actinopteri; order Carangiformes; family Carangidae; genus Decapterus; species Decapterus maruadsi. Next base: position 6,590,154 of record CM064894.1, read on the forward strand.
ATTTCTCTGCAGCTTTTTCTCTGCTCTGTCATTTCCTCTTCAGGGATGCAAACAGCTCGCCGAAAAGCGAAACTCTCTTTTTTCATGACCAATTAGGTGACTTGTGTGAATCGTTCAGATCCGAAGTTTTGAGGGGGGGGGGGGTCTCGAGCGTCTCAGCTCGGGTCCTTTTCCAGGCTGACAGTGACAATCACGTGAAACTGAGGCGAATTCATTCATTGTCTCTGATTATACTGATAACAGCCTACTTTGTAGACGCGCAACATCGCTTGTTACCCAAACGGTGCGCGGCCGCGTGCTTGGTGCGATGGTGGCCGTTTTTTCCCTGTGCGCCGCCGACATGCATTCCCTCATACGTTGCTGTGTCAGGCAGGTGTCTCCCACGAAGCTCTGCCCCGTTTCAGATTTGAAGGAAGTCCTCAACGTGGATAGACGTCGCCCTCGCGATGTAGAATGTGTTTAATTCACAGTGAAACTAATTATGTCCATTACACACTGAATGAAATATCACATGTCTTTTATTTATTCAGTTTAGTCTAATAGTAATAATCAGTGAAGACCTGAAATACAGTATCTGAAATATTGCAAAGGATTTTTGTAATGTGTGCATATATTATATATAGAAATGTTTGCCTTCTGAAAACTATGTCCAGCTATAAGATATATCCTGGAAATGGACTCTTCCGTGATATTATAATGTAATTAATTTGTGCTGAGCAGCCCCCCCCTCGCTAGACAATTACTCTCTTTTTTCGGTCCTGACCAGTTTGCATCCCTGCTCTTACTGGTTCCTCTGTCGTGTCCTGCAGAGGCTTTTGTCATTGTCAGAGCACTAATGTCCGTCCAGTCAATCACAGTTTTACAAGTGCGTTTTTTCCGAGAGGTTTGGGACGAGTCACATGTGAAACCCGATCCAGAGCAAAGAAAATGAACACACAGCATTTGTTAAACAGCTCTACTAAACTGACATTATAGATACAGCCACACATATACTTTGGTTCTCCATGAGTCAAATTTAGGAATGAAAAGGGTACATAAAGTGTATTTAATTCATTAAAGGGCTTATTTTCTAATGGTTGTATTCAGATATGGACCTGTTTAAGTACTTAATCCCTCTGTGCCAGACTCCCCTGGTTACAGGAAATGTAATGTTTAAATTAGTTACACTACACGGATGTTGAGGGTGCTGATGTTACAGTCTCAGTGTGATGGATTCAGGGGAAACTGAGCTCCATACAACTCGACGCTGAAGAGGCTCATTATGATGTGGTTGATCATCAGATCTGAAAACACGCGTCAGATCGGGGTGGCTGTTCACCCCCCCTGTACGTCAGAGGTCTTTATGTCCTACCTGTGCAAGAATTTCTCAAGCACTACGGAGGAGTTGAAGCGAACAGAAGGTCTTTGTTGTTGCGATAGTCCCACCGGGGTTCTCCTGTCTGGAGCTGCAGCGGTTATAAACACTAAATCCTGGGTGTGGGAGGAGTGAGTCCTGTGTGTGTGTGTGAACTGTGAAGCAATAGACAGACTTTTGATTGGCCCTCAAGGAAGTTCTGGGAAACCATCAGACAAATGACTAAGGAAAAGCAGTGCCTCAGGCTGACTGGAGATATGTGAAATAAATGAGAAGCTCACTGTCGGGAACTCCTGAACCTGATCAACATATCCTCTGTGGAGTCAGGCTTATTAAACGGGAAAGGGTGCGGTCCACTCCAGTTGTTTGGGTGTCATATTTATCTGTTTTTGGAGGCTTGGCAAGTTCAAGACTTGAAAGGAATTCTCGGATTTAAAACAGTCAGCGCATATACATAGCTCATAGCTCGATTTGAACGTCTCATCGGAGTCCTGTCCTTGTCCCAGTTCACATGCAACAGGGAAAATCAGATAATTGACAGTGTCCGCCTCCTCAGCGTAGGTGACGATATGCGTTTCAGCGGGTTAAAACGGACCCCTGCCCAGTTGACTTTTCTCTCCCGAAATAAATAAGTGGAAATAAATAACTTAGAGTTGCCAACCGGATGTGCCGGTCCAGGCTGAAAATACAAATGACCCCGGTCAGGTTGGATCTCTTCATAAGACACATCCTCTTGCTGGTTGTGCTGTGTGAAATGCACTGAATCGGCGCCAAGGCATCAGCACAGGCAGGTTCGGGCTCCACTTTGTGCCGTCTCTACTGTTGTGAAGCATGCACACATGCACTTCAGTTGTCCAGTTATAGTCTGATTAAGGCAATAACTGTTATGTAAACGCACTGAATGGCCTGTCGGACAACATCCAACATGAGGGCATGTGATATGTTAAAAAGCTGAAGTCAGAAAAGCATGTCAGGCTGCACGCAAGCTCATCCGACCTGTGTCAAGGGATCATTGTTTTGCAAGTAATTTCAGACCTAAGGTTAACGGCAACTAGAAATCTGATCCTGTCCTTCTGACAGAGGGAAACGAACCAAGTCGATCATTAAAGGTGTGTGTGTGATTGTGTTTTGTAAAATGTGTCCTCCTCTTGCAGGTACGCAGTGATAGCCTTCGGGTGTGCCAGCTGTCCCAAGATCACGTGCGGCAGGGAGGGCTGCGGCACCGAGTTCTGTTACCACTGTAAGCAGCTGTGGCACCCCAACCAAACCTGTGACGCAGCACGGCAGCAGCGAGCCCAGAGCCTCCGCCTGAGGACCGTCCGCTCGTCCTCACTCAGCTACAGCCAAGAGAGTGGAGCTGCAGGTTAGCTGACTCCACACACACACACACAAATGCAGAATAGTTGCGTGACTGCCCATTTACTTTTTGTAACACCGTGATGAAATTTAAGTGATGCTATCTGACTGACCAGCCCTCGTCTGCTGACAGCGGTGGCATTATACAGTGTCTAGTCAGTGAAACTCAATTATGAGCGGTTAAATCACATTCTCCTTTTCTCTTTCAGCTGATGACATCAAACCATGTCCGCGCTGTGCTGCTTATATCATCAAGATGAATGATGGCAGCTGTAACCACATGACCTGCGCCGTCTGCGGATGCGAGTTCTGCTGGCTCTGTATGAAGGAGATCTCGGACCTGCACTACCTGAGGTCAGTATGTCAACACACACACACACACATACACACTACATGGCGTAGTTAAAACATAAGCACGTTTACATGCAAGTGACATCATTACTGCCTTTGTTGTTGTCGTAGTGATTTAGACCAGATGCAGGCCCACAGAAAAACTGTCATACATTCAAAAAACTTCCAGCACACATTAGAGCACAGGATAGATAAGATTTATTCATTTTATAGGCTCAAAAAAGTCTACTTGTTCCTTCAGTCCATCAGGCTGTACTTTCTGGGGGAAGAAGCCGTGGAGCAGGAAGAAGAAGATTTTGTGGCAGCTGGGAACACTCGTGGGTGCCCCCGTTGGCATCGCCCTCATCGCTGGCATCGCCATTCCCGCCATGATCATCGGCATCCCTGTATACGTGGGAAGGAAGGTGAGTGTTACTGTTCAAACACTCGACTGTACTGATCTCTGTTGGATATTGTGAAGCTCAGGGTTTCAGTGCTGCATGTTGATCATTGGAATCGCTCCCATGCTTCGGAGCCCCTCCCTCTTACACAGCGTTTCTCTGAAGCAATGTATTTACAGTGTTACGTAACTTCATACATATTATTTTATCAATAGCGGAAACAAACTTGGCCTGATAAGACCACATATATCCAACATTGAGAAACTAGTGATATTGAAAAATGTTCAAAATGACATTTTTCTCAGGCTCTAAAGAAACCACAAGACAGCTGAGGTCATTTCTTAATAACATGTGTGTGTTATGTGCGTGTGTACACACAGTTTTGTGTTGCATCAGCCATTAGTCCAGGTCTGTTTAACGACAGTTTGACATTGTAATAAAACCAGAGAGTTCAGACTCTCCAGAGTTCCCCTCTTAATCCTGCCAAGAAGAAGCCAGAGCCAACAAATTTTTCCCCGTGACCAGACCAGACCAGACTAGGGGTGTGTATTGGCAAGAATCTGGCGATACGATACGTATCACGATACGGGGCAGCGATACGATATATTGCGATATATTGCGATACTGTAGGAACAAAGATATATTGAGTTTCTTTGAAAGAATTTATTTGTAAGAAAATTGTAGCACATAGCACACACATGCTGTTACATTCTTAACATCGTTACTGAAGAAATACAAGCATTGGCAGGATTTTTGCTTGAAGAAATGAAAAAAATAAGACTAAGTAGTGCTTATCTCCCCCTTGTGTTTTTGTATTTCTGCCTCCCCCTTTCCTGTCTATCTCTACTGATCTATCATATAAAGGCATAAAACGCCAAAAAAAATATTTAAAAAAAAAAAAAAAAAAATCGCGATACGGAATATCGGATATCGATACCGTATCGCGAAAATAAATATCGCGATATTTAGGTGTATCGATTTTTTCTTACACCCCTAGACCAGACCAGACCACATTCAGCAGTGATCACATGACACTCGTGCAACGTCTCAACATGAATCACCTGAATTTCATAGGTGCTGATTGAGAGCTGCTTTTTAGTCATAATATTGAATCTGCATCGTAATGACTCATCACGCCAGAGCCACGGACACTTTCTTGTTTGTGGGGATCACATGCAGTACTCTCTTTACTCATATACAACACTAAGTTTCACAGCAGCTGTACTTTGTCACTGTTGACTGGCTCATAAAACAGTCGGTCATAACTGAACTGATTATAGTTGCAACAAAGTGTCTTTGTTCCAGTAAGAGGGAGCACGTGTGTGTATATATAAATGTAAACTTTTGTTATGTGGACTTTGTTGGATTGGAAACAACTAATTACTTTAAATCTTAACTGGCAGGAGTCTTTCCCTCTTAAATAACATCTAATTAAAAAGTATATTTCATTTTAAATAAATGTTTCCATTTTAATATAGTATCTGATATTTACAATGATAAAGTTGCGTTCTGTGTCTGACAGACTTGTATACATGTGACTGTGACACGAGCCGTTCCTCCACATCCATCCAGCTGTAGTGGCTGATTGCTCACTGGCACTTTGCACCCTCACTGTAAACTGAGGAATTAGTTTCCCCACTTTGGTCTGGCACGGCTGCCAGCTGAGAAGGCGTTTAAGTCCCGAGAATGACTAACGCTGGGCTCTGTGTTTGTTTCTGTGGCCACTCCCTAGCAGAGTGCGCACAGGGATGTGAAAGAACAGCATACAGGGAAGAAAGTTTTGCGATGGGCGGCAGTACAGTGGGTTTGTTCTGAGCTTTTCCTCGAGTTGGTGTCGGCAGCAGCAGCCAGCGCCTCCACGAGCTGCCAGCCCAAACAGCACTAGCCGAAGACTTCCTGGTTTATTTTTTCCCTCTCTTTTTGTTGTGGGGCCAAAAAGGAAACAATCTGTTCTCTGCACAAGACGAACAGGTTGGCGTCTAATGCTGCTGCATTTAGGAACTTCATATATCCTGCTGGAGGAAACTTGATCACATGAGCCGACTACTTTAACCAAGTAATGTTAAAATTGGTCTTCTATATTAATGGAAACATCACTTTCCATTAAGGCTCTTTAACACATGTGGGTGTTTAACTTGCCTTCAGGCCTCCAAGATGTGAGAATGGACAGAAAAATGTTTAATTTTCAGGCTCCCTACATTGAAATCCATGTGGTTTTATGGGCCGTTTCCTCAATTGACATACAATGATGTCATTAGTTATCAAATTTGCATGATACCACCCCTACCTGTGTGTATCGGTACCTGTAGAAGGGGTGGGGTGGGGTTCATTTGCATTTAAAGGGACAGGCGTTGAAACCAGGCGTTCTGAACAGGGCTGTTTTGAGCAGACGAAAAGAGTGATGGGATGTTTGATCCTCGGGGTGTTTCATGTCTTTAAGACACCTGTGAACTATTTTAAATTGTGGAAAAGGGGCATAATGTGTCTCCTTTAAGGCAACAGTGTTATTGAATCCTCATTATATTGTAATCTGACTACGTCCCTGTCGTTGGTCCTCTCTGTCAGATCCACAACCGCTACGAAGGCAAAGATATTTCCAACCACAAGAGGAACCTGGTGATCGCCGGCGGGGTGACGCTCTCCGTCATTGTGTCTCCAGTGGTAGCTGCAGTCACAGTCGGTGAGTCTCCTCCAGTTTCTTTGCCCCCTCCCCCTCCGTGTCTCTGCCTCTCTGCTCTAAATCTTTGCATGCCTGGAGATCTGTATTGACGTATCCCTCCCTGACTTTGGTGTTCATGTTAAACACAAGTTTGTTTTCAGAGTCAATTAGATTTCTGTCTGAGCTGCTCTTAATGATGGGAAAGTTGAAGGAGATTTAGACTGTTATGATTTCGGTGCATCAGCATCTGCGGCCTACGCAGTTGTTTTTTTCCCCTCGGTGCTGTGGTCTGACTTGTCCCTGTGTCCGTGTCTGTCTCCCTCTCAGGCATTGGTGTTCCCATCATGCTTGCGTACGTTTATGGCGTAGTGCCCATCTCTCTGTGCCGCAGTGGAGGTTGTGGCGTCTCGGCTGGAAACGGCAAAGGAGTTCGGATAGAGTTTGACGACGAGAACGACATGAATGTTGGCAGCGGGGCGGCCGCCACTGGTAAGCTTTACTGCCCCAACACGACCAACACCACCACCACCACCCCCACTGAAACCCAAAGGCCTTTTGTGTTAATGCCTGAGTCAGCAAACAGCACAAACACTCCTCAGGCCCAGTTTAGACAAAATCGCAGCAAATGTTAATATTTTTTCAGATTAATTTCACAAAAACATCCTTTTAAGTGTTTTTTATTCAAGTAAACTTCAACTAGTTCATAATTTTTTACATTTCTGTTCAATCCAAAATGTCAAACTGACTTGTTTTTCTGTAAGAGATCACACCTCTACCCTGTTTATTTACATTTTCCAGATACTACATCAGTTGCGGACACAAGGAACAACCCCAGTATAGGCGAAGGGAGTGTCGGGGGGTTGACGGGCAGCCTGAGCGCCAGCGGCAGCCACATGGACCGTCTGGGCGCCATCAGAGACAACCTGAGTGAGACGGCCTCCACCATGGCCCTGGCCGGAGCCAGCATCACCGGCAGCCTGTCTGGCAGTGCCATGGTCAATTACCTAAACAGGTACGGAAACAGAAACACATGTCGTCGGGATTTACACGTTAGCACACACTTGGACTCGCTGCTGCTTTCTTGCATTATCTAAATCCCCCCCTTCCCTTCCTCCCCTCCCCCCCCTTCACATGTCGTCAGGCTGGAGGTGCAGGCTGATGTGCAGAAGGAGCGCTGCAGCCTCAGCGGAGAATCGGGCACCGTCAGCCTCGGTACAATCAGTGACAATGCTAGCACCAAAGCAATGGCTGGATCCATTCTTAACGCCTACATGCCCCTGGACAGGTGAGCGCTGTTTACTTATTTGTTTGTTTTTGTCTGGATAAAGCACTTAAGAGAAAAGCCTTTTCACTGGCGGTGTTGCCGCGCTCCCGTGTGGCTGGTCTCCCTCCAGAAACCCTCATTATGAAACAGTGTCGGGAACATTTAACTCAATTTGGGCAAATACGGCGTTAATCAGGGCCATTATGTGGAAATACTCTGACGCCGACTCAGATTATATCAATCAGTGATGTGAATTGAGTCAACAACACAAAACTGAGGAAATGAGCTAAAACAAACAAGCCAGGACGTTAAAGGTGACGTGACCAAGAGCAGCAGCAGCAGCACAGCGGACACCAACTACACATACAGTGATGTCACAGTGGATGGTGAGACAGTAACAGGCGACAGGTGAATAAACCGATGCAGATGTGAGAGTGTTTGTAAATTCTCTGTCCATTTATCATACGTATTTTACTACTACTACTATCATTATGTCTTTTACTGACTTTTTTCCGGCCGTGTCGACGCTATTTTAAATAATGCTAGGTTTTGAAAATGCTGCTTATTTCGTGGCTTCCTCTCGGCGTCAAATCCTGCTTTGAGTCTGACCAATCAGCTCCGACTAATAGTTTTTCGGGGCCGATCTGAGACAGTTGTTCAGGGGTTTCTGCAGTGGAAACACGCACCAATGGCCCCGGTCCCGTTAAATTACCCCGAATGTACTGCAGTGGAGATGAGCCTATACTGTATAGTTTTTTTCTGAATTGTCTTTGTCTTGTCTCAGAGATGGGAACAGCATGGAGGTCCAGGTCGACATTGAATCCAAACCCGGCAAACTGCGGCACCACAGCGGCAGCAGCAGCGTGGACGACGGCAGCCACGTGGGTCGCTGTGGCTGGACCTGCCCCTCCAACGGCTGCACCTCCTCGGAGGGCAAAGGAGCCTCGGCCAAGTGGGCGAAGGAGGCCTCCTGCTGCTCCTCCTCCGGCTCCGGGGGCAAGAAGAGCAAAGGCAAGCTGCGCAAGAAAGGCTGCGGCGGCGGCACCAAGATCAACGAGACCCGCGAGGACATGGACGCTCAGCTGCTGGAGCAGCGCAGCACCAACTCGTCCGAGTTCGACTCCCCCTCGCTGAGCGGCAGCCTGCCCTCAGTGGCCGACTCCCACTCCAGCCACTTCTCCGAGTTCAGCTGCTCCGACCTGGAGAGCATGAAGACGTCCTGCAGCCACGGCTCCGGCGGCGGCGGAGACTACCACACGCGCTTCGCCACCGTCAGCCCTTTACCCGAGGTGGAGAACGACCGTCTGGAGACCTGCCCCACCTCCTCCTCTTCCTCCTCCTCCTCCTCCTCCAACCACGGACAAGGAGCTGTGATCACTCCCCACTCGCCCACCTCCACCACGTCCTCCCTGGGCCACGCGCCGGAGCTCTCGCCTCTGTGCTTCATCACCGAGGAGAATGTCAACCTGGTGTGTCCCGCCGAGCCGGACTCTCACAGCAACAACACCGGAGAGCAGCTGAAAGAAACCAACAACAACCACCACCAACAACAACAACAGCAACAACAACAACAACAACACCGACCACAGCATCTCACCCAAACCCAGCAGCAGCCCAAGAACTCCTGTATACAGACTGACATCTGAAAAAATCTTAAAACCTTAAGTGCTGCACAGACGCTATTTTTATTTAACATCCTTTCATTAAAAACTAACAATCATAGCCTACAGTTTAGCCGCCTGCATTTTCTGTTAACTCCTTTGTAAAGGGGGAACGTGTTATTTTTGGATTTATGTCCTTCATTTAAAAAAAGAAAAAAAAAATACAGAAACAAACAAAAAAAAAAGCAACGACCTTTGAGTGAAACAAAACTGTCAGAAGGCCACGAGTATTATTAAAAGGTTCCCAAAGTGCAGCCATGTGAGTTGTGTTGAGGTTGTGAATGCTGGTGATTGTCCCTGTGCGACCCGCAGACTGCTGAGTCATTGTTTTTTTTTTGACAGTTCGCTCTCTTGCCACTTGTAACAGAAGCAAAAGAAGAAGAAGAAGACGGCCCAGTGATTAAGGCCGCTGTCATTTTTTTTGATCTGTGTAGGTTTCTAATAAAACCACTGTGCCAGTTTTGCAAGTATCTCGACTCTGGCTCTGCTGCGTGGATGCGACGCCGCGCGGGATCTCAATGCGGCAGCGCTCTAGGAGTTGAAACCGGAAACAGGGACCAGGCAATATGATTCACTATTTCCTTTTTTTTTTCTTCTTTTTCCCCCCCCAAAAAACGTATTAGTCACAGAGGAGCCTTTGTGTTCTTGTCTGTATTTATTATTAGACTTTTTTGTTTTTCCCTGGATGTTTTAAAGAACGAAACATCCGATAAATAAATAATTATAAGGCCTGAGCTCGACGTTGTGAAGCATTTTAACACTAAAAGTTATTTTTACACCACAGACCGTTAGATTGACGCACACAGAGTCCCACAGCGGGACAAGAGAAGGTGCTCGGCAACTTGGTGACCACCGAGTTTCGACCTGTAGCCTAAAACCTGTGTGTATATGTGTGTGCGTGCTTTTAGTGCTAAAATGACTTTAGCAGGCTCAGGTCTTGTTTAGTTCTGTGGAAATCTTGTGATGATATGTTGAGGGGATGGTTGGGATGGGATGGGGTGGGAGGGGAGGGGTTGATGAGATTTTGAAGAAGCGGTCTCTGGAAGGCCATAGCTGTGGAGATAATGCTTAAAGTCATTATAATAACATTAACCAATGGGTTGGTCAATTCTGTGAAATTGTATAAAGAAAAAAAAATGTTTTTGTCCTTTTCAAAGGTGATTTATTCAGGCTGACGGTCTCGCCTCACTGAGTAAGAGAGAGCTTTGATATCTTTTTCTTTGTTAACTCATGGTGCCTTTAAGAAGCTGTGTCGTTTGTCTCTCTCTCTATCTCTCTCCACTGTGTCTTCAAGACTCCAAACAGCAACTTATTCTAGGTATCTGAATGTGTGTCTGTGTAGGAGTGGGATGCTCATTTCCATACCGAACACACACACATATACACACACACGTACACACACACACACACTGTGGTAGACATGGTAAATGAAGACTTTTCAATTGCCTACCAAAGACAGCACTCAGGCTCTTGTTAAATCTTATACCTTTGACTTTGTCACCTGTTAACACACAGTGTGGTGGTGCGACCTTTTTTTCTTTTTCTTTTTTCCCACCAATGGGGATGAATGAAGAAGACAAGACCCAGGATTATTATTATTATATACAGACAGACATGACAGACTGCTGTTTGTTTTCATACATGCTTCACACACAAAATGCTACGCAAATAACTGAGGCCGCACAATGGCCCCAAGGCACCTGCACTGTTACCTGTGTTTTTTCTTATTACATTGATGTTCTGCAATGCACAAGGTTAATAGGGATTTACATAGGTTTTGTTAATTAAATTTTTTTTTCCTGTGACTCTTGTTGTCGATCGTTCGGTGCTGCTGAGCAGACTTGAAGTCAAGTTAATTCTGTTTTCCAGCACTTTCTATCAAGAGCGTTTGCTGAAGCCTGTTTATTGCTCGGTGGTCGGTTGGCGTTAGTTCAGGCCACTCGAGTCGGCTCAGGTGAACCTCTACCACGTAAAGCATCCTGAATGGTTCCTTTTTTCTTTTTTTTTGTGGACCCAGGCCTGTTACTGAATGAACACTCAATTTGGTTTGGGTGGATGAGGCTACGTTGCTGCAGTCCTCCTGGAAATGAAGCAACATGTTGTTTTGTTCTTCTTCCACCCTAGTTATTATTTTTTATTTTTTCCTATTCATTTTTCACCAAAACTCCCCATTTCTCAATCCTGATTTTAACACTAGTGCCAGATATAATTTGTAATTTGTGCAGAATGGCATAAGGTATTTGTATATTTGTTTGGTAATTTTTGCTTTACTATATGCGTGTAAATGCATATCAGAAAAATAAAAAAAATCTATATATGAGATCTTGTCGTCCTCCATGTTTGTATTACCTCACCTTTCTCACTAGGGATGTCATGATTACTTGTTTTCACATTTAATCGTGGTATTAAAATGCCACAATTAATTAATAAATCCTAAATACCGTCACTTCCCAAAAAAGATAATGTCGGAACCATATCAGCAACGTAACATTGAATTGGTAGGAATTTAAATGTTAATGAGTCACTTGTATTAAAAAACTCAACAAAACAAAATAAAAAGCGATCAAAATAAATGTAAACATTTGGTGTAGATGACAATTTATGACCTGAATATTTTAAATGCTTCCCCTGGGGGATTAATAATTGGTCATATATTAATATATACTTAAAATATTGTATGTAAACAATGAATAATGTACTTATATTTTGACTATGTTTAATTCTACACAGTGTTGTGAAATTATTGAATGCATAATAATCATGATAATCGTAACACCATGATTATTTCTCTGACAATAAGAAAACGTATAATCATCACATCCCTAATTCTCACCATGGCATAAAGAAGAAAACCCAATGTTTATTTCCAGTTTATTGAATAGCCCTCTGTTGATAATGTACACGTTTGACATATTTACTGAAATATTATTTCAAACCACGATGAGGAGAAACTGAGAAGGTGTAATTAATTATTATTGCCTCTTGCCCACCAACCTGTCACCCTGAAATAAATCTGGTACAGTCATGTAGAGCAGATAAGAAAACATTTTGAAAAAAAAGAAATTGGTTTGAGTCAGGCAGTCTTCAACGGTGACTGGAATATTCAATAGTTCAATACATGGATAGAATGTATTTACTGTATATTAACAAATAAATGACACATGTTAAATACGTGCATGTAGCTAAGTGAATATATGAATAATTTATGAAGCAAATCCGAATCTACTGAATGACACAGAATAAATATAGACTCTCCTTAAGGAATATCTGTACACTCACCAAAATGTAAGCAACCTATAAGTCTCGAAATCCAAGGCACACATCTCATTAAGATGCTGCTTCTCTCCAGTGTGAACACTTACTGCGTGGCCGAGCTGCTGTGGAGATTGAATGTGCAGATGTGCGTTGCCTGGCAGGCTCATTTGGTAAACAAAGCAGGGTGAATGACTTTTGTTAAAAAGACAAAACACCAGCCTCTCTGATGTGATTTTTTTTTGTTTTTTTTGTTTTTACATTTAGAAAAACCCCAGGTATGCTAATTTGCATAGCTGAATAAAACAGAGGAGAGCATCTGAGTCACGTAAGGTTACAAACTGTATTTTCTCACACAGAGTCGTCAGTAAGATACCAGTCCAACAGATAGCCATGCAGGCCTAGGTCTTCCTTGTCAGAGATAATACAGTACATGTGGTCATAATAAAACAGTTAAAAGTTACTTTATCGTAGGGTTTTGTTTTAATTATCTCAGGAGCAAATGACCTACGCTAGGTAATATGTTCTGGAAAACACTGAATATCTTCTCTGATCTGACATCAGCTCTTTTTATCGAGTCGAGCTGATCTCAAATGACTGACAGGGTTCAAGGTCCAGATGGACTGACCTGGGAACGCGAGGCCTGCCTGGGGAAACACTCGCCTGTCGCCTTACATAACATTGTACATTTGGACCCTAATTTATCAATACAATTAAGTTAAAGGTCCACACAGCATCCCGATTGTCTGCCTGTTGTACAATGCACATTGTCAAGTTGGTGGTACAAAAAAAGTAAATCTGCATAGCAAAATATTTCCAGAGAAAAATTATCTTTATCCTGTCATTCAAACGTACGGTTGGTTGGTTATTTACAGTAGAGATCAGTAGAGTGAACGTGACTCGGCTCCATTGTATAATGCTCCGGGCCACATTCTACAGCTTCCTGCCTTTGTTTACTCAGTCCAGTCCTTGTGCAGTGTTTTGCATAGATCCAAGAGTTGTAGTGGTACAGCAGCTCATGCAGCAGGAGGGAGGGTGGGGTAGGGGTAGGGGGAGCAAAGGGAGGAGCTCAGATGTATTTGTTGGCCAGGTTCTGAACGTCGTTCTTAGTGAACTCTGTGCTCTCCGTGGCCGACAGATGCTCGAACAGATGAGTCATGTGCCGACGCTCGTCCTTCTCCAGCAGCATGAGGACAGTCTGCAGGAAAAAAAACAGAAAAAGCACATTATCATTTCTCACCAGACCGTCGGCTGCAACAGGGAACAAAGTGGACAGATTCCTCATGAAATAACATGATTCAGTGATGAGAGGTGTTAGTCAGCGCACCGAGGAAAAAAATAAACCTTGATGTATCTTCAGATTTTATGTTTTCTGAGTCATAAATCCTTGTTTTGGAAAAAGGGAGGAAGTGGAGCATTTTATCTCACCGAGAACCTGTCCGCGGTGTGCAAATGGCAGAGGTGTTGGTAGACCAGGTTGGGGTCTTTCTCCAGGAGATGGGAGTCCAGCGCCTGCATAATGAAGCTGACGGTGTGTCCGTCCAGCTGGCTGCTCAGGTACTGCGGCAGCATCTCCGAGGAGGTGGAGGCCAGCAGGTCGGCGCAGGCCGCCGCGTTCCCGCTGCAGCGCGCCGCGTTCAAGGCCTGGCCAAATTCGTACACGTTGGTCGGATGGAGGTTGACGTTGACGTCATCTCCTCTGCGGCTGCCCTCCGAGTTGGGAACGGCTGCTGTCTCCTCGTCGCCTTCGACCTGAGTGAGGTGAAGGAAGAAAGGTGAGTGGATTTTACAGAGAGACACAAGGGGCGGTCTGTGGGACAAAGACAGTGTCTCCTCTCTGTCCATGTCAAAGACAAAAGGACATATTCAGATTATCTGTAACTTATATTCAGTTTTTTCTCATATTTACGCAGGTAGTTTCCTATTGTTATCTGTTTTTTATGGTATGTCTGTCCGTCTTTAAATGTGAGGACAACAGATGGAAATTAGCTTTGAGCTAAATCCGGCATATTTATTTACATGACGTCATGTCTGCATCAAATAAACAATAAATGAAACGAAAAATTTAGCATTTACTTCCTTATACAGAAAAAAATGTAGTTGATGAACAACTATGTTCCAGAAAAAGGTAGATAATGAATATCAAAAAAAGGAAAAGAAAGAAAAAAAGTGGTTGGGATACATTGATACAGTCAGCATTGTACAGTTTCCCTGCTCTATCTCTCTCTACTGGAGCGTGAAGGTGGAGGAGACACTGTCCCTCAGGCCTCCAGGGTTCAGGGGAGTTATGTCCTGTTTATTGTTTGCATAAAAAAAAACAGTTTATCTACCATTTGTTACACTTCCATCCAGTCCAGAGCTCCAACAAATAAAACGCCAGAGTGATATAAAACACAAAGATACATACACCCACCTAAAGATTGTGAATCCCAGGGAAGTAGTTACAGGGTTCAACATTTGATAAATCATAGTAACTGTGTGCGCCTAGAACAACTGGCCAATGATTTACAGTGGGTTGTAGGTTCAGTGTTAATAAGTAGGTATTTATGACTGACAGAGTTAGTTTTTGTTGTTATTGCAGTGGATGTAAATGTAGTGCATTCGCTGCACAGTCCAGCATTCATCAGTAGCACCAGGCTCTGTAAATATTCAGCATTATCTCCCAGCCAAACCTCTTATTGAGAGTCAGTGACACTGGGTAAGAAGAAGCAGGGCAGAAGCAGAGCTCACTTTCGAATTGTCTAAAACACACACTATGAAATTGAATTACTGATTTTGGGTGAGGTATCCCTTTAACTATTTATTCATGCTTTTAATGAGTCGTGCAATATGATTCTGTTAGTGTATTCTGTGCATGTGGTCTTTTGTTTGTTGCTGTAACAACATACTTTCCTGCAAAGTATCTGTAAAGTATCTTTAATTTAATTTGCATGTACCTCTGTGATGGGGACAGTCTTCCTGGGCTTGGATGGCGAGGCCGTGGCCAGGCTCTGTCTGAGCAGCACTGTCACTTCCTCCAGCTCCTTCTCGGCCTCCTGCACGTTGGGATCCTGATGCAGCACCTCCTGCAGGTCAGAGCTGCATGCTATGTAGTCCTGTTGGATGGGTGAATGCACAGACAGAATACAGATTTACCTCAAAGTTTAAACCAGTATGTTGAGATTTCCTTTTTCCACAGATGAACATATTTTCCTTTTGGCGTTAGTTATTAATGCTCCGTTCACCTTGAGGCCTTTATTGGCCATGGCTCGTCTGTAAAAGGCTTTCTTATTGGTTGGCTCCAGTTTCAGTGCTGCATCACAGTCCTGTTTGGCCTCAGCAAACCTCTCTACCTTCAAGTAGCACAGAGCTCTGCAAACAAAGAAACAATGGCACACACACATACATACGTCAATTGTTTGTTTTATTTTTGTCATCAGCAACTGGTGTTACTTGATGCATGACTCACAGGTGCCAGGAGTTTGTGACTCATCATCTGTGACCTAGACTTAGTCATAACTGTCATGAGAATAATCATTTTCATATAAAACACATGAGACTAGACAGAATTTACATGTCTAATAATTTGGTTTCAATAATTTAATGTCTGAAACAGAGGATGAAGTCAGACCTGCCTCCTGCTCGCTGTGTTTCTCTTTCACCATAAGATAATATGATAGAGGCTGCAAGTGGTGTTGTGATAAGCAAAGAGAAGAAGCAGGCAGCTGTTTCCTGAACCCTGACCGCACTGTTCTTACCAACAATAGATGTTAATTTACTACCAGTGACAGACACACACACAGGTCAGGATTAACTAAGACCTAAATGCCCCATTTCTTGACAGCAGCTGCGGTTAAGTAATCAGCCTGTTTTAAATGTATAACTGAATTTTTTTGTGCGTTCCTGCTTGGCAAAGAAACAAAGTATGAGAGGTATGGACTGGAGTGTCACAAAACAACATGCAACAGAAAGCGAAAGAAAGCACAGTGACACCTCTAACCTGTTTGTGTAGATAGCACACTCTTCTGGCTTTAGCTTAAGGCATTCAGTGTACTTTCCCAGTGCATCCTGGTATTGGCCCCTCTTCACAAACTCATTTCCTTCTTGCTTCAAAGCTGCAAATCGAACTTCTGCTTTCCTTTCTGAAAGACAAACCAAAATGGTGATTACTTGTTTGCATTAACACCACGTTGCCGTTTGCAAAACAACCTAACAGATCTCTTTTTATTTCTAAAGAAAAACAACCTTATATGCCAGTCTCCTGTGCTCTAGACCTTGAGGATGCAAACGCTTGAAATTAATGCTGTGCTAGCTGGACAGGAGGAATGAGAGTTTAGTCAGCAATCAGTCACAGTGTGGACTGTGGGCTAATCAATCTGCTGCAGAGTGTCTTCTGGGAGAAAACCTGTGCCAGCAGGTCTATTCTTTCATTAGGGTTTAAAAATAATAGCAGCAGTGCAGCCTTGGGAGCTAAGAAACTGCATGGTCAGTGAAAACAACACGTCCACTCACACAAAGTCTAGGCCTGTTAACATTTTCCTTCAATTCCTCCTGACAGAGAGAGAAGAGGAAAACAGAATTTTAGAGGCCAAAACGCTGCTTCACTCTTGTATGTTGATGCCAAATGGTAGGATGTAGGACATACATAAGCATAACTTCTAACAATATTATAATAAAGAGTGAAAGAGATTTCATTACACGTGTGTACATAATTTTCGTAATCTATATAATTATTTTACAGTTTTGTGAAGTCTAGTCTAAAAAATACATCATATATTAGGAAAAAAAAAGATTGTTTAATTATTCAAACAGAGAGACACCACCTCATACTGCCTATTGTAGCAGGTGTGAATGTGAGTATGAATGTCTGTCTATCTATCTGTACTTGTCAGTCTTATGATCAACTGTAAATCTGGCCAGAGTGTGCGCCAACTCTTGCCCCAGTGTCAGCTGGGACTGATGCCTGTTCGACGCCCAAGAATAAACAGGTATATTTATTGGTGATGACAGACTTTTAAAATAGTCATCTCATTTAAGAATGTAATACAGGCACTTCTCAATTCAGAAATAAGCAAGGGCTTCAGAAACCAGAGAATATCTGCATTTATCAGGATAAATCATGTAATTTGTCAAAATCTTATTGCACAAACTAAATGTAATCCTGTATTTCTGTTTTTTTCCCCCCACACACACCTGCATCCTTGGCAGCCTTCTCTGCTCGGGCCTGGAGAACCTCTGCACTCGGCGGCTCCTCTCTGCGGTGCTGCTGAGCTGACAGAGGCACCAGGGGAATATCCGGTAGTTTCTCTCTCCACTCTGTACCGTCCTGCTCGATCAGTAGCCTGGTGATCCTGGGTGTTAAAAACAGTTTATAAAGTCAAAAGCAGGATAGAAATATGGTGCAGAGGGAGAATAAACAATGTGTCTCTGTATAAATAAGCGGTATATACTACACGCTGTTCCATATGAACAAGATATTAAGATACTAAGACTCACACTAAGTAAGAATTAGCCATATTTCAAGAATCTACTGTGCACCACAGTATTGGGGGCTCAGACTCAGGTGTGCACCTGCTTTAACTAGTAATTCTATAAACTCCTGTCTTTATAACTGTATTTTATTGTGTTGCATTTTATTGTGTTGTATTGATGTCTTCTTGTGATCTCTGTAACAGGGCAAAAAGGGCTTGCTCTTCCCTGTTAAAATAAAGGTTAAATAAATATATGGACTATATATAGAGTATATGGACATGTATCAAAGCAGGGTCGCTGGTACCGGACACAGAGCAGCCAGGTGAGTTTGTGCTACGTAACAGAGAGAGAACATGCAGTCTGAGAGCCGTAATTAGCCTCTAGCTAGAACTGCTTTTGAACTCCAGCTAAATCTGTTCACCACTAATTAGAGAAAGGGAGAGAGAGAGGGAGGGAGGGAGAGAGAGAGAGAGAGTGAGAAAGAGAGTGAGTGAGAGAGTGTATGTGTGTGTGTTTGTTTGTTTATTTGATTTACTTTAATTTAGCATTTGGCTAATGTTCATCTAAATTTGAAATTAAAAAAAGATTAAATTATTGAGAAAAACATTATATAAAACAGCTAGAATAATAAAATCATTGTTTTATTTGGTTATCCAGGACAAATAATTATATTATGTGCCACAAATTAAAATGGACACTTTAATCACAGAGCTCTTTCTCAGTACATTTAGTCACAATCATTAGCTGGCATTACAGCGTAATATTGAGCTAAATGCTGGCTTTGTGTTGCTGATTAGAGACCGCTCAAAAATGTGAATATGAAAGTTACAACTCATTCAGTCATCGTGTCTGTGGTCACATCCTCCTTCTGCCCTGTGCAGCCTCTCAGCTCAGTCGAGAGATGAGTGTTAATACCTGTTGACGCTGTCGTGTGCTGCCTGCACACTGATATCTATCTGCAGGACCGTCTTGTAATCCACGTAGGCCTTGCGGTAGCGCTCCAGGGACTCATAAGCCATGGCCCGGCGTAGGAGGGGCTTTAGGGAGAATGGCTGCAGCTCCAAAGCTCTGGTTGGTATAAATAGATGGGATGAGACAGGAGCAAAGGATCAAGTCTGCTACCTCTGCTATAGATGCTACCGTCTGATAGTACAGTCACTATATGTTGAAAGCACCGTTGTATGTGCCAGATGTTATAGTGGTCGAGTACCAGTATAGATATAATGGATAGTGAACTCAACCAGAAACGTATTTCTGGAGATGATTTCCCTCCTTACCATGCTCCCTGTCTTCATGCTGTACAGATAAGGTGTACAGTTATATAATATCTATCTTTCTTTTACAAAGAAGCTTTTTTAATTTATTCCTTCATTCTGGGAAATATGTACTGGTGCGAGGGGAGTTGTGTTTTGTATAGATACATCAGTATCTATGTATATGTATAGATACTGTTGTATGGCATGGGGGTAAACTGAACACAGCTAAGTGTTTTTCTGTTAGCCTCAGAAACTGAATCTGAAGCAAACATACCAAATATTTAAAGGATTTCAAGTAGGAGGCTCCCTCAAGTTATCCTGTGTTTTTTTTTGCTTATAAAACCACTTCTAAAGAGATTAATTGAAATCCCTTACAACACACCCCAGTGCAAATCCCCTCATACAAGGACAGTGATCAGCCCTCAGCCTGCACACAGGGCTTTTTTAGACTGCTGTGGTAAGAC
Organism: Decapterus maruadsi; assembly: GCA_030347415.2. Taxonomy (NCBI): domain Eukaryota; kingdom Metazoa; phylum Chordata; class Actinopteri; order Carangiformes; family Carangidae; genus Decapterus; species Decapterus maruadsi. The sequence goes on from CM064894.1 coordinate 6,609,602, forward strand.
CCAGTGTAAATTGAGAAATTTGGGCTGACACCCTCAGCAAACGTTCCTCATACTCCTCATCCATCTTGCTGCGTGCAGTGCGACAAGGTCGAGAAATATATATCGTCTCACCTTGTGCAGTCCTGTATGCAGTCTTGACTGTTGCCATCTTTCAGGTAGCAGGCTGCTCTGTTTGAATACAGAATACATAGATCCTCTGGACTATCGATACCTGCAGAGAGAGACATATCACAGATGTAAATATATCACACTTAGAAAACTAATTTCTTATTCCTCAGGAACCATCTGTGAAAGTGGCATCAATCCAAAAGCACTTGGCTACAAAATGCGTTTATGTATTATTAATCATTTATACCAGCCTGTAGGAACTGTTCAAACATGGGAGAACAGCTTTATAAGGACATGGTATCTATCTGTCATATTGTGAACATCATGTTGCACTCTACCTTTAGTGCTGTGTGTAGTATGTGTTACCGTGATGAAATAATTACTTGAGTATGATAGAAACCCCAACTTTCTCTCACACGTCAGACAGATGAATACAATATTATTTTCCAGCTGTTAATGAACTTTTTGTAGAATACAGCAGTCCTATGTATTTATGGGCTTCACCAGTCTCTTGTATCCTAAGGTAAGAGTCTTGAACAGGCCTACTTTTTCTTCCACAAGTACATCCTTTGTTGCTTTTGTACAGAAGTAGCACTAAGAGCTGGTGTCCCTGAGCAAAATGTAGATAGAGACCAAGGAAAAGCTTGTTAGACCACTTTTTGGACGGACAGTTATGCTAACTTGCTCACAGAGCGTATTTGCTTTTCTCTCCACTTGCCTAACAGGAGTCTCAATCCTTTCTCATCATCCTCATCAGGGAATAAGATAAGTCTACACTGCAGAGAAACATTTTTCTGTAATACTAAATACAGTCAGCTTAGCATGCCACCTCATGAGATGAAATCAGATTATGTATGATGACCCAGTGTGACAGTGATGACGAGGATGATGTCTCAGCAACTGCTCATATCATAACTGTGACAGTAGATCATGTCCGGTGTGTTAGAGGTTTAAACTAGGGCAGCCACATGTGGATCCATATGCAGATTAAAAAAAGGGACAGTTCCCATGTCTATATTTAATATATCTTGTTTTTGACAGACCATGTTGGATGTTTAGGTGGTTTAATGGGGTAAACAGGAGTGTATTTTCATCTCTGTCAGCTGTAATCTGCATGACATGTGGCCCTCGCTGCATCAGTCAAATGATGTCGATATCCCATCACTTTCACATCCACCGGCAGAGCAGTTACTGAGTCCACACGGAGAGACGGAGAAAGTATATTTGCTGGAGGGGGGATGAGATGTGACAAACAGCAGTTTCTCTCCCTCTATCAATCACTCAGCCTCTAACTCTTTGGTGAGAATTATAGCCGTGGTCCCACAGATTCAATTTCACAGTGAGTGGTTCGTGGTCATGTGACCTGGATAGACCTGAGCTGAGAGGCTTAGCGCCATGCTGAGTCTAACAGAGAAATGCTGTCCAAATACAACACAACTGCCACACTGTGACGCATCGCTGTAGAGACACACACACACTAAACACAGCTCTTTTTGAGCTTTGTAATGATTTCAAGACTGAATGCTAATGGAAGATATCATTTCTGTTGCTTAGGGATTCACGGTAATGATCATTTTGATGTTGTTTTCTTTTTCTACAGTTTGTGTTACTGTACTGTGTGATAACAGTGAAATTAAACATGTAAAGTACTATAATTATCTTTTTTAATATTAATATTGTTATTATAACAGCAAGGTCATGACCTTTGATTTAGCAGCTATAGGAAAGAGTCTCCAGAGCCTTAATGACCAAAGAAATATTGGTTCAAATGTGTGTGAGACTGGTGGCGAGACATCTTTCAGTTAACCTGTGGGCCATCTGCGTCTCGTGTCTGCATGTTGACAACACACTGATGCCACTATGAACTGTATGTTTTGGGTTTACTGACACAGAGCCACATAGCTAACTTTTCTCTAAGTGACATATGTCAACCAAATTGCTGTACACCATGTGACTGAGCCGGCGGCCACCTTAGTCTGTAATAGCAAAGCGCAGCATCAAGAGCTCCTCAGCCCCCACCTACCTGATTCGGTGTAGCCTTGAATGGCCAGTGAGTATTTCTCCAGTGAATCGGCAAACTGTCCATTTTTAAACAGCAGGTTTCCTTCGTTTTTCAGCCGGGACAGAGGTGGGGGCAGGGCTCCACATGGAGCATCAAGGTTAATAGTTTCCCGTGCAGTTCCTCCAGCCGGCGTTCCCTTACCGCTGTTGCTCTGATCAGCCTGCACCGAAGCTGTCGAGCCTCTCTTGCTCGTTCCATTGGCTACCTTTTCCTTGGACTCGTGCGTGACTTTGTATTTGTCTGAGCTGCCTCCTCTGCTCCTCCAGTGTCCTGTGTGAGAACTGTTGGACTCGTTGTGTGGACCCCCGTCCCCTCTGCCGTGGGGCTTCTTCTGAGCGTTACCCATGTCTCCCCTTTCCACAGGAGCCGCCGAGTTCTCCTCCCCTCCCACAGGCTGGCTGGGTTCAACCAGGAAAGCTGAAAGGGACAGGAGGGGAGGGAGAGACAGAGAGAAAGGGGGGGGAGGGGGGAGGTGGTAGGGGAGGGAGGAGGGGTGGGGGTGGGCACACCCACCGGAAGCAGTCAGCAGTTACATCACAGTGGGGGAGGGTTGCACACAAAAGACACAGAGCCACTTCAAAGAGGGAGTTCCAGGAAGCAGTCACTCTCAACAGTGAATCACGAAAGTGCTGGGTGGGGGCAGGGTGGATAACATGCACACATAGTATGTCACGTTACTCAGGGGGGGGGGGGGGAGGGGGAGTTTCCTCTAGTTCTGACATGAAAATGACAAGCATACTGTATGACTGATGAAGCTTGTTTTCTACAATTCATGTGTGAATTAGAGGCAGCTACAGTGGAGACTAAATAAAGCACACATATAAAGACACAGCAATTTGGTTTAAAAATATAGATAACAGAGAATACTGACTATTACTGACATTTTCAAGGCTCTAAATTGTCAGACCTGTCAGTCTTATTCACTAGCACTCAGCTTATAGATCAGATCTGAAATCAAATGTCCCAAGGTCACAACTAAAAACAAATCAAGGTAGCAGAGCTTTTGTAGTTGAGTCTATCACTGAAAAGAGAATCAAATAAAATGTGCTTGTTGTGATGAATAGGGGAAAGGGTGCATATACCCTCATTTAAATAAATCAAAGAGATGGATTTCGGGAATTATGATCACTGGATCAGTGGCTGGGATATAGCTAGTCTGATTATGTGTGAGTATAAATCATGGATGGGAATATTGATTATGAAATCTCACCTTCTGCTTTAGTATCATTGTCACTGTTGTCATCTTCCTCTTCTACTTCCTGGATGAGGATTTTTTTCCCTCTGCTCCTCTGCTCTGGCTGACTTCCCTCCAGCTTCTCAGTTTCAGACAGAAGTCGCTAAACCACAAATAATCAGCACTCATTAGGTTTTAGGAACAGTTGAAACCCAACCAGCCTCTGTTTAAGTCAGTATGTTAGCAGAACTAACTATTAACACATGTTAATACCACAATCAACAAACAGTGCTGAGCTATGGTGAATGGCTTGTGTACTTGTGATATACTGTATAACCAGGGTCCTACAAGGTGATGACAACATTTTTTATTTGTAGTAATGTTAAACAGCACGTGACTGTAATTACAACTCAAATAAGCTGCAATATGTTTTTTTTTACCCCCCCTGATCACGCATAAACACAGTGACACCTGGTGGACAAAGGGCTACTGGCAAGTAGCCTCACTCCCCCATCACCTACTGTGGCTGCAGGATTTTGTGGCTCTTTCATAAGCACCATCCTCAGGTCCTCAACAGCCTGTTGGAAGAAGCCTGTATGCTTGTACACGGTGGCACGACGCAGGAGGGCTGATGATGAAACACATTTTGTATTCATTTCACTGAAGGCTTGAGTGTTAAAAATTGTAAATATGATGTAAAATGTGCATAATTTCACTAATAGTTATGTCCAGGAGCGCTGTATTATTGTAAATTAAAGTGATGTTAAATGGAAAGCACCTTTCACATTGCCTGGCTCCAGCTCAAGTGCACTCTGACAGTCCGTCATAGCTCTCTGCCAGTGCTGGAGATTGATCTCTGCCTGGGCTCTGTTGTTGTATGCAGCCACAGTTGGTGTAATTGAAATGCTCCTAAAATGGAAAGCCAAAAACCAAATACCTTTTATTATTGGGCAAACACTTAGAGGTAAAGTAAATGGGAATGAAAGACTGCAGTCTAATTAAATGTCAGGGGAAATGATAAATCCCCCTTGATGATTTAAAATGCTTTGTAAAAAATGAACTGTTTTAAGATCTGACCTGGAATAATATGCAACTGCCTCTTCATAATCCTTTGATCTGAAAGCTTCATTGCCTTTGTCCTTTTCACGGGTTGCCAGGAAGAGCTTCTCTTGTTGTGTCAGCACTGGATGTAATGTAAGAGACCACACATTTCACACAGCTACACAACTAAAAGTACACAGTGCTTTACAATGACTGACCACTAAACACTAGATGTTATAAACAATACATTACATGAGGTATCCACTATTTTCCTGATTTTGGGATGTCCTGTGATTCTCTTGGTGGGTGGATCATTGCTGATGACACCATCAATATTCTCACATTCCCTTTCAACATCAAACCTGAAAACAGAATGAAATACAACTGAATAAGGGACGATATTCTGCAAAAAGATACAGACTAAGTAAAACAGCTTTGACCTTTTAACTGTGATCACTGCAATTAAAGAAGCTTAGATTTGGCCCTTTTACAAAGCAAAACTCTTGGGAACCTCTTGGGAGTGTACAATGCCTGCAGCTGCTTTAACAGTGCGTTCTTTCTTCTGAATATAAAAGACAAATGTAGAGACAAAATGACTCACTTGTCCCATTCTCGATAATCACGTGGGAGAACACGTTTTGAAGAATTCCTCTTTTCTTTTGCATCTGAAGTCTGTGATGACATAACACATCATTAGTTTTTCATTCAGTGTTTTGTGTGCGTGATCATTCACATCAGTGGAGAGTGAGCGTGGAACTCATACCTTACTAAGTGAAACAGAGCAATTGGATCCTCTTATAGGTGGCATATTTTCCTTCACTAGATCATCAAACATTGATTGCTGCTTTAGTGAAGTTTCTGTTTTTTTGGTTTCTTCTTGCCATGCCTGTAAAACACAACTGTTTAAAATTTGTTTGTGATTCAATTTCCAACAAACAGGCCAGTGAGAAGAGGAGCAGGGAGTACACAGCATATATTAAAGAAAATAAAATGAGTAGCCTACCTTTAACTCATCAGTAATTTGGCTCCACTCATCTTTAGAAAGGCAGGCTGCTGTTGAAATAGGCTTTTCCTTCCTGAGCGCTGGGCTCCGAGGGTGCAGTTTCTCCAAGTGGCTCTCACAGAACTTGATCAGATGAGGATAGACGCCCTCCTCACCAGACCTTTACACAAAAATAAACAATGTTTTCTGATGGTCCATATTAGAGGTAGACTGATTATTCATATTGGCTGATTCGTCAGTGTTGATTGGACATCTTATAAACTATTATTATAGACAGAGGTATTGCATGTGGATGGATGGATAACCTGGCGCACATTTAGGCTGTATCATCTTATTGATCCCCACATATAAGATCAGGGTAACACCACTGTGTACCTGATATCATCAGGACTTGACATAAAACTTTAAATTACATAAAAAATCTGCCCTCTATAAATGCTAAGTTGTCATGGTCTTTACTATGGGAGAGAGCAGGGGACGTAAAAGGTTATCGTGATTAAAATTTGTTGCATCATGTGCTGACTCTGACTAAGCTGACTAAGCTTTGATGGCCAAAATTTTTTTCCTGTCCCACATTATCATTATAATTACAGGCCTTTGTAAACCCACTGTCCATCAACCTCTTTTTATTTGATTATTTCAGAGAAAGACAAGCTTATCAGCAGTATTAAGAAAAGCTGATAAACATATCAAGTAGGTTCCTCCTTCCCCCTAAAAGTTTTGCAGCTTTTACCTCAAAACTTTCAAGATCTTCTCCAGGTATTTCACATCTTTGCATTTTTCAATGTAATCATAGTCCAGGTGCTCCACAGGGATCTTCCCACTGCAGTCTGCGATGCTGGACTGGTGCTGAAGAGAGAAAACTGCCTCTGCATTCATACCTTTGAATTAAATTAAATTAAATTAATTTACAAGTGTTGTCGTACCACATTTTCAAGGTCTTTGTCTTGTCTCTGAACCGACTACATTTTTACTCGACCTTGTTTGAGTCTCTTTCGAGCTGGACTCTAACTTTAAATTTGCTGTGTTATTCTGTCCAATACAAACTTTGTTTCAATTAAATATAATCAAATCAAATTATCTGTATATAAACCTAATAATAAACAACTGTGGGACTAGGGTACTTTAATCTGTAACGTTAATCTGTACAATATTTTAAATGTATTGTACTTCATGCCAGAATTTCCGTACATTTCCAAATACAGTAGGACAATTTACCTTCTTTCTCCTCACATTAACTACATATAATAGCGCTATATCTGTTTAGCCTTTAGTTGTATTGTAGTAATCTCAGGCCGGGCGGGTGTAACGTTTAGTTCTCGATCGTGCAACTGGTGTTTTTTTTTTTTTTCTTTTTCAGATAAAGACGACGTTATTTCCGCGTACTGTGATTAAACGTGACATTTGATCTTTGGTCAGTTCGCTACTGAACTAATATTATCATCTTAACCTGCCACCAAAACCGTTACATGAAACCATAAGTTTGTAAGAAATAGCTTTTACCTGCTGTTGTTTGGAGAAAGTACTCATCTGCAAAGTGAAGCTTGGTTTGTTACTATGGTGACCACGCAGGGTGGGTGGAGGTGGGGGTGGGGGCGCGCGGGGGGGAATCCAAACCGGAAGCACGTGACATTCTAAACGTTGAGGCTCCAAATTTGAAAACGTGGCTGTTCGGTGCCTGAAGAAGAACATGAAGGAAACAGAAATAACGACAAAGGGAGCGAGCTGAGGCCTAGAGACTGAGCCTGAGGAAACAACGTTGTCTTTGTTGTTGCCCCGTTTAATCGAGAGGTAAGTATTTATGTATGTGTTGGTTTTATAAATATGTGTTTTAAGGCTAGATATGTGGTGTTTTTTTGTAACGTTACTTTACACCTCGGCTAACGATACAAACAAACGGAGCCCTTACTACCGTTAGCTTACATAGTGACGGATGTGCTATGGTCAATGTAATCCACACTAAAAGATTGTTTAATGAAAATAATTGATGATAAAATAAATGTTTGTGTAACGTTTACACAAAAAGTTAACTCGGTGATTGACACAGGTGTTTTCACCTCGTGCTAATTGCCACTGTTTTTCATACGTTAGCTACTGTTAAGCCGCTTTAACTGGGATTTAATTCTGGTAACTACATTTCTCTCTTGGTCCTTATATGAAACCAGAGGGGGTGTCTACTGCCAGCCAGCCGGCGTAGGTTGTTGGTCTTTGGCGGCTATAGCTCACTTTATAGCGGTATCACAATGAGAGAGAGACGCAGCTGCAATTTAAATGGACTCCCGCTCTCATGGCAACGCTGACGAAACAACCAGCTGATGGTGTTTGACAACTTGTGCACACAAAACTGTTACCTATGTGACGACCAAAAGATTGATTGTGTGAGTTCAAGAAAACAGCACCTAATTAGAAATAGACACAAGATAAGACTGTTTATTTATCTACGACTGAAAGATTGAGATTGGAAGAATTGTTTTTCTCGTTTGACCTGTAACATCTGCCAATTACCATGCTTAGTAGTCCCGGGCTCTTTAATGTCAATTTTCCTGGATCTGCATTTATTGATTCATCTATTTATTTTACCACTTTTTGTTTTCTCTAGGTCACCGGTGAAATCTGTGGTCGGGGGAAAGTTTGCACACAGGAGGGGGAAAAATGCAGTGCACACCTGAATCAAACGTCTACCACGAAAGCTGCAAAGGCCAGCATTGTCACGAGGGCTGCTGTGACAGTGGATACTCAGGTTTATTCCACACTCCACAGAGCATCAGTGGAGTTCATTTCTCTAGGTCTTTGTCTCCTGTAGACTTCGATGAAACGCCCAAAGAGAACCTCAGGCTTTCGGCCACACCCAAAGTCAGGACCAGAGAGTTGGTCAGATCTGTGGACAAAGACTGTAAAGGGGTGCAGCGGCCCCCACCAGTTAGCTGGTGTGAAACTCCTAAATTATACAAAAGAGATTCCTCATTGCGACACAGACTAAGAATGGGCAGACCCACCACAGATGTCAAAACTGACAACACAAAGTCACCGTGCACCCAAAAGACTGAAGCCCCCACCAATGGCAAGTCTGAACACTGGCTCAGTGCATCATTTGACTCTCTAGACACTGTAATGGGAGCTTTAGCATCAAGCACTTTAAACCTGGAGCAGGAGCTACAATTATCTGGTAGGAAGCGTCGTCTCCTCTTCTCACAGGTGAGGACCTCCACTCTTGAAGATGGCAAACTCCACTCTGGGCTCCAGTCTAATTTTGAGAGAAGTGTGTCACTCTCAGATGCAGATTTCAGTGAGAGCATCTCTGCCTCTGAACAAATTAATATTGAGACTCCAAACTGTAGAAAATTCCTGCCTCTCACATCTAAGGAAAACTCTCAATCGCCTCTCAGTGGTGTGACCAATGGCCTGAATGATAGCTTAAGTGTGCTGTACACGCCGTCATCCACACATACACCCAAATACATCAGGTATGTATTTTTTTGGCTTTTATCGTTCAAAATTTTGTTGCAAATTTCCAAATTGAATGAAAAAAGTGTGCTTCTGTTAACCATCTCTTTACTCTGCACCAGGTCTGTGTATGAGGACAGTGGTTTTGGCTCCCTGACTCTCGATAAATCCCAAGACTCCTCAGTGGACCATGATGGCTCCTTCCAAGAGCTGCTTCTCTCGGGCTCCAGAAGAAAGTCTGAAACCCCGAATCAGGCCGAGGCAAAGTGGCGCTCCCGTATGCAGCGACAGCACAGGCTCTCTACGCTTAAAGAGGGGGGCTCTCAGTCTGAGGAAGATCCAACAGACAGAAGACGTCAACATCTCCAGCAGTGCCAGAGTGAATCTAAAGATGATGTTTTTGCTGAAGCCGCCACCCCTCGCAGTGGTCTTTCTATTAAATGTGGTAACAGCCTCACGCCTTGCAACACAGCTCCTGCTAATCCAGACGTAACTCCTCTCAGGACGACCTCGGCCGATCTCTCTCTGACTCCCGCTTTGCAGCTGGTCCACGCTATGTGCCAGCAGAAGGCCAACATGTTTGCTGGCCAAAGTCCAAGCCTGCAGGAGCAGCTGAAGTCAACGGCAGAGCTGGTTGAGACCCCAGCAAAGTTCAGGACCACTATACCTTTGGCCGGACTGATTGGCAGGAAGATGGGTCTGGGAAACATCGACATACTCACAGAGCTAGGGAAGAGGAGCCTCTGGCACGTCCTGTCTGTCATACTAGGTCACTTGACCTCTGAGGGCATCTATAGGTGAGGAGATAATATTTATCATCACTGCAAAGAAACACTATGTATATCTTCAGTTTAATTCAGTATACCTCCCTCTGGGGCATTGATGATTGATCAAATCTAGTCTGCACTGAAGGGTAGAGTAACACACTTTGAAACAAATCAGTTCTGTTTAAAAAGTCTTAACAAAACTTGATTTTTGTATGTCGTTGAAATTGATATAAAGCCTCAGCGCTTTTTAAAGTATCAGGCTTGACAAACAGTCCAGGAGACAGGGCCATGGGGTGAAAACACTGGTCTCATACCTGCATTTGTTTGTTTGACAGGTGTAGTCAGGTGTGCAGAAGCTGGAAGAAAATTATCCAACACGACAAGCAAGCTAACGCAAGGAGACGAAACCATCTGAGTGAACTGAAGGCTGCTCTTGAGGTAGGGGATCTGCTGTATTGGCCTCGATTGGTTGGTGTTACAGCGGATTATGGCTGTTGATGCTTCAAAGTATCTGCTCAGGGAGAAACACTGACTATTTTTTAACAGTTTTCTTGTCATCCAGTTCTTTTTATGATCTGGATATAATGTAATAGTGGAGATTAATAGTTGAAATGACCTTCTTGTTGTCTTAACAGCTCGGTGGCTCCATCCATGTCCCTGACGCAGAGACCAGACTGACTCTGCTCAAGAGGTCGGCCCTGAAGACGGTTCAGGCCCAGTCCAGGAGCTCCAGCTTCTGCACCCCGCAGTCTGCAAATAGCACTTTTAACCAATCACAGCACAATGTCTCACATTCAGGCAGCAGCAGCAAACGGGAGAAATTTCTAGAAGTGAGTTTTGTGTGAGAAAATACTTGGATGACAATGTCCAAGAACGCAACTGTTTTGTGTCTCAAAACAATCAATTTGAAATGTCATAATTTATACATAGTGTCAGGTATGATGGAGTAACCACCACGTATTTACTCCACCTGTCAGTTAATGGTGGGTAATAAAAAAACACTCATACAGTACACAGATTTCCAAAAATATTTAGTATCCAAGTGTCTAATTTTCATCCTGTTCAATCTGGACACTGGATTTTAAAGGGACTGTGTAGCACACTTGGTTCGTACAATACTGACCTTTCTTAGTCTTGTTTGTTTATGTCTCTCAAGACTTGTTACAATAGTGATTTATCTAAGAATAAAACGTGTAACTGTATAAATACTGTTCGCATTCATTAAATATGTTGCAGTGGCAAGTTTCTAATTCATTGACATATCAAGTCATCTGACACAAACTTTATTTATTTTTTTGCTTTCAGGTTGCCAAAACCCTCTTCAGTGACGAGTGCCTCAAGCCTTGTCCTCGGTGTCAGCATCCTGCGAGGTGTCACTCGGTGAAAGGGGAAGGCGTGTGCAGCAGAGCCGACTGTGGTTTCCAGTTTTGCACATCCTGCCTGTGTGCTTTTCATGGCTCTCGAGAGTGTGGCAGCCGCTCTGCAGGCCGTCGCAAAAAAGACATCATTCTCCCAGGAAGTGCTCAAAGCAAGCGCAACGTCAGGAGGCTGTGAAGATGATGACGTCTGCGGTGCCAAAGGAAATTTAGCTTTCCTCCATGTTGAATGGTGAAATTGAAGCTTGACGACAAGGAAAATGATTTCAAACGGATGCATGAGAACAAAGTTTCTACTCATCATCCTGTCTTTGTGCCTGTCTATCTACTGTATTTCCTTCCCTTTTTTTCCTCAATGCAATTCTTTCATCTGTGTTTTTAATTATGAATTTTACTGAAGGAGTTGTGTTGTTGATGTGCTTCTCCATTTGCACTGAAGTGTACATATGCAATGTTTTTTTTAATTTTTGAATTCTTGTGAGTTTCAACTTTTACCAATGTGTTTTCAGATCAGTTTTAAATAAATGTGATTTTTATGTTTTTACATATTTGTGCCATTTGTCTCATGCTGTTTCTTTTATTGTTGGTGCAAGTTGATTTTTAAGTGTTTGGCACCATCTAGTGGTGGGTTAATATTTTGTCTTTACTTCAATAGTAATGTTTTTTTTTTTCATGACTTTATTACATGAACACAATCTCCAGTTAGTTTCAGTAAAATAACCTTTTGTGACTATTTTAGAGTAAAGTATGGTTTGGGTCCTTCTCTACAGGACGTACAAACCCGTGTTTGGTTGTCTGGTCGGCTCTAGTTAAACTTTTACTGCCCCCTGTGTTTTGAAAATGAGTCCACTTCCATAGCAACCTGCAGTGTATCTGTAATTACACTGAGAGGTTCGTGACTCGCTGTATGCAACTGGCTCAGTGTCAGAACACTGTGGAGGTATTTGTGCTTTCGAGATCAATATGTGTGGAGTAGTTTCAACAGGTAAGAGAAGTTTCACTTTATGGTACTTTTTTTTGTGGAGTTTTTAAACTAGTGTTGATTTGCTAACTTGAACTTTTTCTGCCTGTTTCAAGAGTTTCCTCATCTTACTGCTGGTAATTTTGTGAGTATATGTTTTTTAAGTAGTGATTTATGATCTCTATGTTAACACTTTAACATTCGGTTGGGCATGACTATCCTGTGTTTATTTACATTTAGGAGCAGAGTTTGGCCTCTGATGAGCTACTGGTTCACTTCTTCAATGATTTCTTAAGTCTGCCGGTAAAGTATCCCTAATATATAGATACTATAGCAGCCTTAAAACAGAACTTGTACTAATACCCTGATATCTTTTTTCCTAGTCATTCCCAGAGGCGCTGCTGTACAACCAGGAGACAGGGTTGTTTGAGGTGGGGAGTGGGGCAGCTGAGTTGGTCTGCAGGAGAATCAGATCAGATCTACGACGCTGTAAATCACAACTGCTCACCGGTAACCCCACAATGCTGACCAGGACTCCTCCTGTAGACAACCATTACACCATCTGTGTAAGAAAAGAATCATTCCTTTAACAATAGTTGGATATATTTGAAGATAAGCAGAGGCCTGTGCTGCAGTCGTTTTCTCTGTCTCTCTGACCTTTTCCAGTTCCTGGACAGAGAACAAGGAACTCGGTGGGTCATGGAAGAAAGATTCCCCTTTTTCCTTCAAAGCGAATGCTACATTGAATACAGGTACGCAAGTGCTAGTTGATTTGCTTTCTGACCTACTATAAAATACAAAACAAATGTAGCTTCACCCCTCCTCTATTGTACATTGATTTGAATCGTCTTCTCGTTCCCCTCATGTTAGTACTGTAACATCAGTTTTATCAGGTCCAGGTGGAGTGTCTGATAGCTCATGTTTCTGCTCTCTGCATTCGCTAATTCACTGTCATGACTTCAGCTCTGCAAGAGGCTTGAGAGATGCTTACCTGCTGACCTAGATTTTAAACACAATGGGCTTCAGTCAGCTGTGACACGTATTGTGATCATCGTTTTCAGAGTGTGCTTTTGCCCCTTTTATTATGGAGAGTTAACCTGTGGCACGATGTGGCTATTGTCCAGATTTTAGGTAGATTTTGCAGTTGTGTTTTAAGACGGGTAGTACTGTTTAAGTTCACCTCATTCCTTATGCATATAGTGAGAGGCGTCAGGGCCAATTCCCTGTACAGATCAGATGACTGACTGACCCAAAGTAACTGCAACCTAAACATGGAAGACATGAAAGATAATGGCAAATGTCTGAGTTTTCTGTGGTCTTTTACAGACTTGCCAAGTTGTTGTATCAGTGGGAACCAAACTTCCATATTCAGAGAAGAAGAAGCGGCTTAATCCGAGCAACCATGTCAGCCCCACAATTGCGTCGTTCCCCCCAGTTTGACCAAGAAACTAACAATGCATTGAAAACATTCTCACATTCTTCGGCAAAACAAGGTACATAGTTGTTTTCTCTCATACATACATACATTGTATGTGTCTTTTTATGCCAAAGATACCTATGCTGTCTCCTCTTCTTGTTCAGGGTTTATGATGTACAACTTTACATATCTACCCCGTGGCCAGGAGGATTATATGAATGCAACGTGCAGGGAATCAACCAGATGCTTCTCCAGCTGTTCTGAGCCAGAAAGCCCTTCTGGCTTTTCCTCTTTGTCCCGCTCGTATTCCTCCTGCTCCTCTGATCTTAAATGTGCCACAACTCGGGGTCTCCGGAGCCAAGCAGTGGAGCTGAGCCTCCGCTTTACAGAGCCACCAGCTGGCAGCTCAGAGACGCAACATCTCCAAGAGTCCGTGAGCCTTGACTCTGAGGTTTCTCAGCTACAGCTGGAGCATCTGGCTGCCAGTGTGGTTCAACAGGTGCTCAACAGCGCCCTGAACATAATGGACTCACAGAGCCGGCGAAACATTTGCGAATGTTTCAGTGAGTCAGGAAGAGGCCAGACGCAATGTATCGGCCCAGAGAAACCCTGTGAAAGTAAAGTTTGCCAACGTTCAGCTAATGGAGGAAGAGAAAGACTGGAAGGGAAGAAAGAGAAAGTTCAAGAAGCCAAGAGGGAGAGTGCAGTGGTGGAGGAGGAGGAGGAGGAGAGGAGCATGGAGGTGGGGAGAAGGGGCACAGGCCAAGGAAATGTCCCTGATATTGGTTGCCATGGTAGCTGTTGCCAGGACAATAGACCAGCTTTGGATGCGTTCAAGGAGTTTTTGCGAGGAACGCCGGGGGAAAAGCTAATTAATCTCTGGATGGATATAGAAAAACTGAAAGCTACACAGCACAGAGAGCGGAAGAACAGGTGAACATGAGAAATGTCTATTTTCACAGCTTTTTCTTTCTTTTTTTCCTTTTAATAATTTTCTAATTGATATTATTTATTTACTTATTTATTTTTTGTTGTTTTTTTCTTTTTGTTCCATTACTCTCTTGATATTTGTGTCATGCCATTATTACTATAATTATTAATTTTATCATTAGTAACATCATCATTTCTTTTATTATTATTCTTGAGAGTATTGTAGTATTAATCAGTATATGTACGCATGAGAGAGTATATTTTGTGTGTGCATGATATAAAGAAGAAAAAAAGTCTATTTTCACTGCTCATAAGCCAACTGATGTACTATGTGTATGATTTGCAGGCAATGTCTTATGCAGAGGACATTGCGGTATCCATGAAAGCAGAAATAAAAATACTGTTTTTCCTTTTAAAAGATGTAATGCAAATAAAATAAAAGAATAAAATGTGATCTCATGTGATATTTCTTCCAGATACTTGGTCCTGATGAGGAGCCGCTACCTGCTGAGCAGCAGTCAGAGCAGTCTGCCCTCAGAGCTGCTCTCCAGGCTGGGACTGACTACCTCCCCCTGCTGGACCGAAGAGAAACTGTGCTCGGTGCAGACCAGCCTCACAGAGTCTCTGCTCTACTACTGGTGAGGGTCATAAAACCTCCTAATGTCTGAGAGAGAGAAAGGCACATTGACTCAAATTGAATACATTTAAGTGGTGACTTCTGGTCCCCTCTATATTATTAATTTAAACTTTATTTAACCAGAAAAAAAGACTAATTGATATTAAAAATCTCTTTTTTACGAGAGTGTCCTGGTCAAGGCAGCAGCAACACAATGAACAAAACTTTTGCAGCCATTTGCATCCACACTAAAAACATGAAATGAAAACAAGAACACATATAAAACACAGAACTTACCTTTACATCAATGACTAAAAGTACCAAAATGCAGAGTCTACAGAGTTTCCAGAAGCATGATTAGACAAATCATCTACATCCTGAATTACCATTTGACTTTGGCCACATTTGGCCAGTTCCTTCAATCTCAGGTCCTTTTGCAAATTGTTCCAGGAAGCAGGAGCAGCGTTTATAAAAGCCTTTTTTCCCAGGTCCGTTCTGACCATAGGAACAGAAGTGCATATACCTGAGAGAAATGAGAAGAAATTAAAGGATAAAAGATAAAAGCCAAGTATGTTAATAGTAATCTTATCTTATAGCATGAGGACCCAGTGCATTTTCAGTGCTCCTTGTTCAGTCATGATGAGGAGTGAACACTATTCTTCCTTGATGATGGTGGGGAAATCTCTCTGTACAACACAAAACAACATTTTCTTTAGGTGTTTAACCACCTACAGGGCTATAAAAAAAATAAAAAAACACAGGAAACTCTTCTTGCAGGATGACTAAGATCTTGTAAAGGACCACATCAACTTCTAGAAACCTTCTGAAGGATTCCCATGACCATTTAAATGCCAAAAAAACCCCTCCAAGACTGCTTTGAACAGTAACAACCTTTCAAAACTACGTGTTGTTCTTGCTGACCACAGGAACCTCCAAGGATCCTGAGGAACAACCCAAATCATCTCAGAAACCGTCCTCTTGACCACTAAAATTTAAACCCTAACCCGTCCTCAGAACCTCCAAAGTAACCACTTCAAACTCAAAGGAAGGAGGTTAAAATTTCTTTACTAATGTACTGTATATCTATTATATCTCCCTTTTCCTCCCCACAGGGCTCCAAGGTTCTGGAGGTCTCGGTGTGTTCGGGAAGACCTCGATCGAACCCTGAATGTGGGTCTGTGGTGGCAGGACACGTGTCAGGCAAGCGGACATCTCCACCGTGACCCTTTGACCTTGCCTCCTCTCCTCTCTGAGGCCCGCTTGTCTCAGTCTCCTCATACTGTCCCTTCACAGGTGGGAACCATGAGTGAAAAAAAAACAACATGTAGAGACAGGAAACAGCTGGTGAAATTAAGCAAAAAGAAATACAGCAGAAATTGATATCCGATACTACATTACAACAAAATCCAACTAAAATGTGGAACTGCATTTTTCTCCCGTGTGAAAACTTGCAGAATTTGTTTTTTATATAAATTTCTTGGTGATTGTATTAAAAGCTTTCCTGTCTTTGTGTGTGTTTCATCAGTCACACTCTGGCAGAGGTCAGATACTGGGAAGCAGGAAAATGGAAAAGATGTTACAGGCTCTCTGGGTTGACTCACGTGCTGGCTTGTACTTCACACACTTCTGTGTACAATCTGGAAACAAGGTACAACATGAAATATTAGATTTTAATGTACTAAATTTCACGTTATGTCTGTGTTTCCCATCACATTCAATTATGGCTGCTGCACATGCAAGATGGAAGATAACGCGTCTGTATTCAATGCAATGTGGAGCAGCTCAGTTAAAACTGTTTAAATATGATGTGACAGACATAACTGTTGTTTCCTTTGTCCTGACGCAGCTGTGGGAGAACGCGGTGTACTTCTGGACCGACCTGCAGTATTACCATGAGCTGTTCTACCAGGGCGGGATGGACCCCTACAGAGTACAGAGAGAGGCCCAGGTCAGCACACACATGCAAATCATAAGAAAATGTAAATAAGGGATCTTTTCGATAAGTTTCTGTGTTTTACAAAGACTTTAAAGTTGAGTATTTTTGTCAGTACAGGGTTTAAGAGGAACCCTAATTACGTGATAATGTCAAGAAATAGCCAAGAAATTGCAATTAATCGCATCATAAGGTCTAGAAATAGCATAGAAATAACGATCAATTTCATAGTAATGTCGAGAAATATAGCCAAGAAATAACGATTGATTGTGTAGAGAAATAACGGTCAATGCGAGGACTTGCAGGGCGAAAAGATCTGGCCTTTCCCAAAAAATTCAAAGCATGAAAAGCACGTGTTATCTTTTGTCTTTATGAAAAACACGACATTACTAAATTGACCTTTATTTCTTGGCTGTTTCTTGACATTACGACGCAATTAATTGTCATTTCTTGGCTATTTCTTGACATTTTCACATAATTAACGGAGTGTAAATGAAAGGGTTACCGAAGTGTCTCATTTTTTCTACGCAGGTCTATAATATACTTGAGTTGAGGCTGCCTGAGTGCATAAACCCAGAAAAGCATATTAGTATAACTGAATTTTCATTCTGTCAAAAAAATAAATAAAAAGGATTAAAAAAAGAATATGGCAACATAGCATTTCAGATAATAACTTGTTCATGATTTCATGAATTTTTCTTCCAGTCTCACCAAGGCCATCTGTAAAATGTCAAGTTAATTTCAAGTCATAAAAAAAAGTTATATTCATGTAATTCATGTTTTTATGGGAGCAAAAAAAACAAGTTAAAGCCAATTTGAAAACTTAAATTAAGATATTTAATACACAAGAACACAATATCCGGAGTGATAAAGTGGCTGCTTTTATAGAGGACGCCAAGCAAAATGATGAATCACGATGGATTAAAATCGCACAAAAACAAAATGTCTTTAAATGCAATTAAAACGCAATAAAACAGATATTGAGTGTAATGTTCTCCCCATTTCTCACACACACCTGACCTTTTCACTTGCTCTCTTGGGCTGCCACTCCCATCGTCCCTGCTGCGTCTCTCCACCCTCTTTTTACCCCTTGCTAAGTGGAGAGATTTAAGCCCCCCATAAAAAACAAGTGAGTCAGACCCCCCTCCCCTGCTGCAGGTCTGCGCCAGTCCACTCACCCAGAACCCCGACCCGGTCTGGTTGCAGCTGGACCAGGGGGGGGATTCTGGTCCAGAATACCTCACGGCAAAATCTGTTTTCCTTCAGTTAACCTCTGGTTTTCACGAGAGGAATGAAACGTGGAAGATGTTTCCACGGTGTCGTGGCCAGCCGGGGTTAAAAGACTGACGTTTATGTGGTGTGATGGCTGCAGCGATGACAGATAGTGAATGAGAGAAGTTGAACAATGGTGATGATGAAAGTGATGGCAGGAGAAAGGAGGAATGTTTCTGAGGTAATGACATCCCTCTCCTCTCCTCTTCCTTTTTCCTTTTGCTCTTCCTCTCTTCTCCTCCTCCTCATCTTCCCTTCCCTCTTCATCTCTTCTCCTCTCCTCTCCTCTCCTCTCCTCCTCTCCTCTCCTCTCCTCTCCTCTCCTCTCCTCTCCTCTCCTCTCCTCTCCTCTCCTCTCCTCTCCTCTCCTCTCCTCTCCTCTCCTCTCTCCTCTCTTTCCTCTCCTCTCCTCTCCTCTCCTCTCCTCTCCTCTCCTCTCCTCTCCTCTCCTCTCCTCTCCTCTCCTCTCCTCTCCTCTCCTCTCCTCTCCTCTCCTCTCCTCTCCTCTTCCCTTCCCTTCCATTCCCTCTCCTCTTCTCTCCTCCAGCTCCTATACTCCACATACCTCTACACCTCTTCCAGGAGGAGCATCGGTGTGGATGAGGCGATCAGGAGGACGGTGTACGACAGACTGATGCCGGCGTTTGAGGAGCTGTTTGACGAGGCTGAAGAACACGCGCTGAACATCCTCCTGCAGCCGTGGACGCTGCTGGTCAACAGGGACAAACTGTCTTTCAAGCAGGTAAAGACAATACGTTAACTTTAATTATCTTACTTTCTGCCCCTGTTTTAAAAAAAAAAAATTTTGGTAATAAAGACAAAGTATTTACCCTGCAGTTGCTCTGATTGGTTGTGTTTGTGTCCAGGTGCGTGTGCAGGAGGAGGTGCACAGGGTTGAAAACCAGGAGTACAGGGAACTACAGAGAGTGTACGAGGAGACGGAGCGCCGAGTGAACCAGGTCAGGTCACAAAGCGTCCACAAATATCACAGAAAACACACACAACCTGTGAGCATGGCTCATGTAGATATTATTATTATATTATAGTAACAGTGTTGATAATCTACTGTTCTCTGCAGGCACACCAGTCTTGGTCCACACTGTCGTTGTCTCCCATTGCTTCTTCTACTCCGTCCTCGAAGTGTCACCAAGCCGCCGACTCTTCATCCAGTCTGTCTCCAAACTACAAAGGTTACCGTCTCGGCTCTTTGCTTCGTCACCGCCATGAGATCAGACACTTTATGTCTTTCCTGCAGAATCAGGACGCCAGGTAAACTGTGAAATGCAAAAGCTTGGGCACCCTTTGGTCAAAATTTCTGTTAATGTGAACAGTTAAGCAAGTAGATAAGAGATGAAATGCCTCCAAAAGGCATAAAGTGACAGATGACACATTTTAAACAATATGTATATTTTTTATTTACATCTTTTACATTTTCAAAATGACCGAGAAGGAAAGTGCATAGTTAGTACCTAGTAGCCCCCCCTTTGGAAACTATCACAGGATGTAAATAGTAAATAGCTTGTCTGATATTGATTGATCAAAGTTGTCAGTGAGCTCTAGTCTCCTGGATTTCTATTCTCATTCTTTTGCAGGCTGCTCCTTTGTTTCCCTTTTCACTCTAAAACTGTAGAAAACAAAAATAATACACTGATATTGCTTAAAATATTGCAAAATAGTGTTTCATGTTGAACTTTATGCCTTTTGGAGATCATTTCATATTCCACTTAACTGTTCACATTAACAGTAACTTTTGCATGACACTGTGTACATTACTTACCACAATCTACCATACTTTACATGATTATAGGTACACAATTGAATCCAGTGCATTACACTTATGTGTGTGTAACATGTGTCTCTGCACAGTATTCATCTGACATGCTGGCTGGATTTGGAGCAGTACAGGAGGACGCCACGCAGGGACAAGGCTGTCAAACAGGAGAGGTCGTCTCACATCGCAGCCAAATACCTCAACAGGAAGTACTTCTTCGGCCCCGACAGCCCAGCCTCCACAGAGCAACAGAGTGATGTACGTCCATTACATGATCTTTAAGAAACCAGTGCGTTCTGTCTTTAAGCAACCGTACCCATTAGGTGTCGTCGCCACCGAGTTTGAGTTATTGCGGAGAGACGGCGGGTAGAAACGTGGAACTCATCACATGATCACATCCATCCAAAGATGGGAGACGTGAGCTCCGGTTGAGGTTCAGCATTCACAAGTGATAAACGGGAGGCCGCTGTGGTGTTTCTCACACAATTTCCCATCTCCCCTCTCTCTTGGCGTCCTGCAGGCTTCATGCTGACAGCCCTGACAGCGGGGCGTCATTAGGGAATTGGGATGAAGAAGAAGACATGGTTAGAATTAAAAAGAGGGAAGAAGAAGAGGGAGGAGGAGGAGGAGTGTGGTTTGGATCCAGGAAGGACAAAGTAGATCTGCTCCAGTAACAGTGACACTGGGACGAAATCTCTCCTGACATTTATAGTCTGAGATTAGGTTTCTGGAGTCTAGGGTTACTGCAGGAGGTCATGGAGTGTGAAGTTTGGATGAGTAGATGAGACATGCAAGAATGAACCTAATTTTCTTTTCTTTTTTTCTTCTTTTGGACTCCAAACGTAGCTGCTATGCTATAGTGTTTATTACACTGTCATAGCAAAAAGAGTGTTATTTGAAATGTGTTATTGGGTTACTGTGGTTCCCCCCAGAGCGCTGCCAGATAAACTCAAGTAATCCTTCACGGACACTGCTGCACGTTCCAAATGTGTTCATTTAAAACTATTCTAAACTGGATGTTGTTTAACTTTATATTAAGTAATAATGTTTTCATGAAATTGCTGCGGTCGTTAGCGCTTGTATTAATGCCACTTGGAGTGGCTGAAGCTGGATATTTGAACCATTTACATTAATCTACACTCATTTATCTGATACAGTCACCTCATGCTAGCAGCTGCTTATTCATCATCATCATCGTCATCGTCATTCCCGAAGAACGAGCACCCCAGGGTGGGAATAACTCGAACATGACATATTAAAATAATAATTGCCATTAAGGAACCCTGATTTTTAGGATGTTGGTCAGGATAGAAACAATCGCTCTACTTGTTGACATGAATTCAACTCTGGTGCATGACCTTTGTCATTTGTCATCCTCATCTCATAAATACCATCAAAATAATTATTATAACAGTGCATTTGAAATGAAGATGCCAATTCCAGCGCTCCTAACCCTGTAGGATTGGGTCTGGGCGGCTGCCTGCCTTGCCCGCCCCCTTCCATCTCAGCGTTGGTTCTCGTCTGTGTGAGCAATGTAGAGACTGACAGCTTTACTGCTTTGGCCCGTCACTCCTTCAATCACTCAGTCATCCAGTCACAGATTGGCCTCCTTTCATCTTACTGACTCCTACTCCAGTGCCACGACTGGTTCTCATTTCTGGAGCCTGCTGCGTGTGAGTGAGTGAGTGTATGCATGCATGCCTGGGTGCGTGCAGAATGAGATGAGAGAAAATATATAAAGGAGATATAAACAGGGAGACGCGGCCAGATCGACGTATGAAGACAGAAAGCAGACAGGGAAGATGAAGAGAACGCATGAATTGTGGGAATGATGAAGAGCACAGCAGGAAATCAGGAAGGAGCTTTTCAGTCGGGTTTCCCACTGTGGGCAGTTTTCTTTCTTTTCCTCTGAGTTTGTCCGCGGCCTGAGACGACGAGCTTCATGTGGTTTCATAGAAATCTTCAGACATGTACGCTCGTCGGCCGCACAGACTTTTCAGACTGCAGCAGTCATATCAAACACATGAACACACACACACATCCCACCATCTGCATCCGCTGCTGTGGCTTTCACTGCATCTTCATTATATTATATGTGTGTGTGCGTGTGTGTCTGTGTGCGTGTGTAGATATTGCGTCTGGCAGGTGGACTGGAGCGTCTGAGGCTGGACTGTCTCTCCAACGTGGTTGTCGTGGAGATCCAGGACATCGTCAGGCATCACATCGAGAAAACATGGCTGCCTCAGTTTCTGTCCACGCCGGAGTTCACAGAGCGGCAGAAACAGAAACCAAAGGTTCAGATTTTTTCTTTTTTTTAATATACATGTATATATTTATTCATAGAGGGCACCAGCTACAATACAACTATTTGGCCACAGCTCATTACACCGGCCTTGGATAACAGTGGCTGTTGACAGCTGGTTTCATTATTAAATGTATAAATCAGTGGAGTCAGAACAGAAGTTATTTTAAGCACTTAGCTCAGTTGGAAAGTCATAGAAAAATGATTTTTTTTCCAAGCACATACATTACACATGTAAGTTGTTTTTCTTTGTAGCTAAAACAGCAGCATCTGTTGTTCGCTCAGTCCACCCCTGACTATTGCATGCGTTACCAGAGGAAAAACATCCCCTGACCTCAGTGATCCCATAACCAGCAGGACAGTGTATTCATGTTGTATCCTTAGAAACATCCCAAAATTTGTACAAAATTCAGTTCACGTTCATATTTTCCATCACCAGCACATCAACATTTGTGGTTCAGAGTGAATCACCTCAATAATCTTGGAGGTATTGTCCTTCAAGTTGATATAAACAATCAGGATGATTTGTTATTGCTTCATAATTCCTACACTTTTCATTCAAAAAAAAAAAAGTGGAAGTAACTCAGGTCTTCAGTTCCTAAGCTGCACTTGTGATAAGTGCTTTGATCCGTGCTGTACAACGGCTGCGAGAGTTCCTGCCAGAGATAAGAAGTCAGACGCATTAGCAGCTCTGCAACGTGAGAAACCACTAAACACTGTCCAGTTGCTCTCTCAGGTTCCCTCATCAAGTGGTAACACAAACACCAGAGTTTCTGCTGCCTGGCCTCATTATGTTATCAAGTTTACTATGTTTGGTCACATGGATCCTGTCATTAAGTAATGAGAGGTAGACGAAGGTGAGATGGAGGGTAGACGGGATGGGGAGGAAGAAGAAGGGGACAGAGATGAAGTCAGAGTGAAGGTTAAAGCTAAAAAAAAAGAGGGCAGCTTTGGTTACAGCCGGTGTCGTAGTCGAGCAGCACAGACCAGACCAGACCAGAGAGGTCTGCGAGGCGTTCAGGGAGCCTGTTAATCCTAGTTTATTCAGTTTCTGACTTTTGACCTTCTGTATGCGTGTGTTTCTGTGTGTGGTGGTAGCCTCAGGCAGCAGACAGGCTCTCGCAGCACGTCTACCATCGGCGCGGAACGAGGAGAAAAGCCTGGAAGGTAAGGAGAAATCCCCCAGGGGACGCTGGATATTTTGATTTGAGCGAAATAAGGCATTTCCTGGCCCGAAAGCATGTGTGATTTAGTTCATGACTTGGCTCCGAGCTCTGGCTTTGTCAAATACCATTTGGGCCTTGTGGTTGGTTTTCCCAAATTGGATCCAGGATAAATAAGATTAAAGCATCAGCATTACTAACCTTCTTTTAATAGTCTTTGGAGTGTTTTCCATGCAGCTCTGTTCCCGTCTCATCGTCTCAGCTCCACAGTAGAGCGTAAGATATAAACCATGAGCGCTGCACTGTCTTAAGCGGGAGGATGATTACAGGAAGGAGTTCTCATACATGATTGTGAATATCATCTTTATGATCATTATCTCACCACTGGCAGAGAGACCAGGTTTTTCAGAATAAAGGAGGAGGATTATCTCAGTTTTCTGTGAGCTCAGAGGTCACACACTCACTGCTGATGTTCAACACTGCATCATCTTCCCCGTGTGTGATGTTTTCTTTCTTGTTTTAATGCTTACACCAAGAAAGCAATATCGAATTTTCCACACCCTGTCATTCATAAAAATCTCAAACCTCAGCAGCTGCACCTGAATAAATTGCTAAGACCGACCGTGTGCTCCCAGCCTAATATTTTATTTAATTCTTTTGATTCTTTTTCTTCCTTGAAGGGATTTAAATTAAACTCAAGCGTCCCTCTTGTCTTGTCCGCTGCAGGCCGAGGGCTTATGGATGAGTTCCTCCAAAGAGATCCTCCTGTTTCGACAGATCCTACTCAACCCTGTCACTTGTCTGCAGTTTCAACACTTTGTCTCCATGAAGGGAGACTTCCTGGAGAACGACATGCTGTTTTGGCTGGAGGTCCAGAGGTATAAGGTAAAAAAAAATAAAAAGAAATTACCCATTTACTCATGGGCCAATTTGCCAAAATGTTGAACTATCCCTTTAACTTTCCTTTGGAAAAAGCTCAAATTGTGCCGTTCATTTCTCCTGTGTCTCCTCCCTTCTTGTGCAAAGGACCTTTGTCACTCTCACAGTGACGAGGCCATCATCCAGCAGAAGATCTCCACCATCATCACCTGTTTCATCGACTCGTCCATGCCGCCCAGTCTGCAGATAGACATCCCCCCTGAGCAGGCCCAGCGCATCCTGGAGCAACGCCACGAGCTCGGCCCTTACATCTTCAGAGAGGCACAGGTTGTGTGTCTAATTAAGAGAAAAAGTTTCCATTGTTCTGATTTCCTCTTTGTGTGACTTGTCTTTTTCTCCGTCTGTGCAGATGTCAGTATTCAGTGAGCTGCTGAAGTTTTGGCCTGAATTTCAAGAGCTGAGCAGCAGCGTGGAAGAGGAGCAACTTCTCCCTCTGCTGCAGGAGAAACGAGTCCGACACAGAGCCAGGGTGAGAAGACAGAGGAGGAAGGAGGAAGAGGAGGATGAGAAGAAGAAGAGAGTCCAGGTAGAAAAATCTACAGACAACTGAATTCATTTTGTTGCACAATTTCTGATATTATCGTTAGATTATTCTCCATTGAACTGTGCAGGAGGATCAGGAGTCGGAAGAATCCAGCTGCAGAGAGGAGGAGGAGGAGGAGGAGGATGCGGACAATGACATGGATGATGTAGAAGAAGAAGGAGAACAGGAGGGGAGGAGGAGAGGAAGAAAGCAGTGGAGGACACAGAGCAGAGCGCTGCTGTCTCCCACACAGCCGGTAAAACTCTGACTCTGATGTTTCTCACCGCAAAATGACGAAGATGGAGCTGAAGATGAAGAAAGTCAAATCAAATTAAACGATTTTCTAACTATCTGAAAGTTCAACATATTTTTTTTAAAAAACAAAAAAAACCTGATGCAGCGATGAAGATAAACTCAATTACAGCCTGAAGGCCTCATCAGTTCCAACCACAGACTGTAATGTCGTCGTCTCTCTCTCTCTTTCTGAACCGTTTTTCTAATCACGTTAGACCTGACTCCATTTCTGGACATGTTCCCTCAGCTGTCGTGGTCCTACTCCAAGTACATGGCAGCTCTGAAGAGGGAGGAGGTGCTGCTGAGGAGAAAGAGTCAGCTGGAAGCATCGTTCTCCACAAACTCAGGTACATACTCTCACACTCACACAGACACACACTCACCTCCCTTTTCTCTCCCAGGGCTCAGTCAGACTCCCATATCCACCGGTTTTGGACTTTGAGAGACGTAGTTACAGTAAATTCAGGAAACCATAACACTGAAATGATATTAAGTCGTTCCCACGGTGGAATTCCAGCTAAATTTCCAGGGCTGTGATATTACCTGGCAGCTGAAGCCAAAACATTGTCAAGCCGACCCCCACTCCTCCACACGTCAGAGCCGTCTCATTATGTGGGACTGTGGCCAAAACAGCCACTTCAGCCTGTCCATTAAGTGTCAATATGGTGTGCAGGAGTTAGTCAGTCAGAGTGCAGTGCACGGTGGATATGGAAATGGAGCGTGGTGCGAATGCAGAGCTTAGTTCAGGTCCGTGATGAATACGTTTCAACTGAAATGAAGCATAGTGCAAATAGTGTTTTAAATGGATAGTATAGAGGAGGAAGAGGAGGAAGAGGAGGAGGAACACACATGGAGCTCATCGCTGTTTCCTAGAGGAGGCAAGCTCAGCGTGAGGGCCTCAGAGTAAATATATGACCGGTACTGAGACAGAGAAAAGTCCACAGTCGACTAGGGAGTTGTTTTCTACTGAACTCATTAAGTGATTCACATCTTTCTTTCTTCTCTCTGCTGTCCAGACTCCTCCTCTCTGTGCAGTGTGAAGTCGGCAGGCAGCAAGCAGCACGGCCTCAGGCAGCCCCACCGCTCCTCCACAGCAGACGGTAAACAAGTGTCACAGATGTAACAGTAACAGTCATAACATTTCTGTTTTTCAACTGTTTCTCCAGATCCTGAGCCACAGCCTCTTGTCTCTGTTGCAGGAAGAGGCGTCAGAGCCTGCAACATGAAATGAAACGAAACCAAGGCTGAGGGAGAGACGACGCTGTTACCAGAGCCCGATACCTGATATCCTGATGGCGATGAGGAAGTTTGGGTTTACAGATGATGTAAGAACTTTTCGGTGACGAATATCAGCTGACTCACAATAACAGAACAACAGGTCATACAACTTAATATTTTCTTTATTAAAACATTTCTATATTAATATCCATTTATACACATTGAAGGCAATAGACTTTTGTTTTTTTACATAGAACTCAGTGGTACAACAAATATAAAAGGCAACAATAACATGTTGGCATCAATGTAAGGAGTTTACCATCTATAAAAACATTTTGGTTGACAGCTGGAATCTTTAGCGTCCATCAACATATATATATAATATAATATATATATATAATATTGCACTTAACATTGGCATGAGACTCTGAATGTAAACACAGAGCTTATTCAGATCGGAGTGACTCCTGCTTATCGCCACACTGAAGCGTTTTCACACCGACTTGAACGAGCCCTAATTACGAGTTGACACAAATCTTTTATTCTAGTGTTAATTACAGTGTATGCTCATTAAAATGTCTTTATATGAAATGTTGTAACTCATGTGTTTCTATGACGCTCAGATCTTCTCTGTGTCGTTTTGTCAGTAAAAAAAAAAAAAATCTTTCCAAAGGCAGTTTATTAAAGGAGTTCTCTATATTCTAAGGCATGGATGAAAAGGCGGATTTAAGTTAAATATAAGGAACTTGTTTTGCATAAGGGTAGTTGTTTTTTTTTCAGAGTTTGTTCTTAATTAAATAAGAATAAAGGTTTAGTCACCAGTGTGTTAGCGTTTATCAGTGGAAGCCCATACGCAGGGCTTTACTCTTCACCATGGTGAACTTGCTGACGAACACCTTGGCGAAGGCTGGATCCACCAGGTAGTGGTAGGACTTGGTGACGGAGGGCGGCGGCTCGGCGAGCGTCACCGCCGGCTGCAGCTGCAGCGAGGCGGCGGACGGGGAGAGGAACTGGGAGGCTCTCGTCACGTAATCCACCAACCGCCGATACTGCTGCTCCGACAGACGCTCCCGCACACCGTCACCCTGAAGGACAACACACACACTGTTACAGTTACACCGAGCCCAGTGATGTTAACTGGTCCAGGTGGTGTCCAATATTTAACCTTAACTTTAAAGGGATACTTCACCCAAAATCGATAATTCACCAATTTTCTACTCACCGTCACGCCAAGGAAGGCTGGCAGCAGATTTTCATATAATGGCGGCGGATAGAGTTCACTTTTGAATCGTCCAAAACACACACTATGAAACATCCAGATACCTCCATACTGCTCGTTAAAATTTCTGAACTGAACTTTGAACTAGTTCATGTAGAAAGTGAACTTTCCCAACACTGGATGTTTGATGTAAACACGGAAGAACATCTTGCAGGAAATCTTGCACATGGCTGCTACATCCACTGGGAGCTACTGCTACAACAAGGCTAAAAACAGAGATCAAATAAATTTTTTCATGTGAGCTCTATCCTGCGCCATTTTATGAAAATCCGTTGCCAGCCGGACCCCCCCTGGATCTCCAAAGGCATTTTGATGACTGCAGAAAGTTCTCCAAATCCTACCTTAGCATGACGGTGAGTAAAAAATTGGTGAATTATCGATTTTGGGTGAAGTATCCCTTTAAATCTGACTGAAACTGGTGGAAAAAAACAACCCACCTTAATAATATTAAACCAGTGCTTAATGAGAAAAACAGATGCTTGGTATTAAATATCAAAGTGTAAATCTCTGTAGTGACCCAGGTGAAAACATGTTGGTCTGGTGTCCTTATGGCGATCATCAGCGTTTAATCAGCAGCTGAAAATTATTCAGAAATACTTGGCGCAATAATATTTCCGACAATCAGCTCTTTGATTTCCCAAACCATATGAGCGCTCTGTAGCTTCCAGCTCTTTTTTTTTTTTTTTTTGAGTCTCACCTCTGTATCGCTGGTGACCGTCTGCTGCTGTAAGGTGAGGGTGAGCTGGCCCTGCTGCCCCGGCTCCTGCTGACACTCCACCTGCAGACGAAAAACATGACATCGCTTTATGATCATCTGCGCACACACACAGAGACACACATGCAGACACGTACTGGGCTGCTGCAGGAACTGATCTCTGACCTCTGTGATGGGGAAGGCCTGCTGCTGCGTGTCCTCGCTGAGACTGACCACAAACAGCACCTCGGAGGTGAGCAGCAGACAGCCGGCGTGCTCCTGGCCAGACCCGCTCACTATGGTCACCTCCAGGGCCATGTGCAGCTCCGGTCGCCCCAGAGACTGGAGCATCTTCCTGTGGTTGGACAGGAGAGGAAAAGAAGTTAAGATATAAATATATTTTTTTCTTTGGAAGAAAAATGGGATAGTTTTGGTAGACAGATGTGTTCATTCGCCTTCCTTGCCTACTTACATGCCTGCCTGTCTTATTTCTATTTAATTTATATTCAGAATGTTTAATTTTATTTTTTACTATTATCATTATTTTTTATAACCTCCATTCTGTCTGTTTTGTTTTATGTGCGTTTGTCTGTTGCAATAATGAAAATATAATAAAAACTTTGAGTAATAATTAAAAAAAAATATGTATTTGAAGTGTAGAAAACATGCACATTCTGGATTACAGTACTGTAATCTTACTTTTTTTTGCATCCTAAAGCTTTACAAATGGCTTTGTAACACTTTCCAGACTGATAGATCTCAATGATTTAGTTTTTTCTTGAATTTTCATGATGTGCTGCTGTTTCAGATCTCTTAGCCTCGTTCAAATCTCTATAACCGGTTCTACTGAAGTGATTTATTGATTCAACAGGTGAAATTGAACACAGCTTTAAAAAAAAAAAGGTTTATCACAGTTCATGATTTAACTTTTTACTTTTTTACATATGGTCAGGTAGGTTTGGAAAATTAATTTTCCCTTAAAAAATGAAATCATCACTTAAAAACTGCATTTTATGTTTACTTGGGTTATCTTTGTCTAACATTAAAATCCTATTACATATTATATTGATCTTAAACATTAAAGTGTAACAAATTAATACACAAAAAAGTAAAATCCAGAAGGGGGCAAATACTTCACTGTATGTGTGTACGTCTGTGTAATTACACATCAGGTCAACACACACTTTCCATATAAACAGGAGACCACACAAAGCGTCCAACTAACCTCCGCACACACATGCAAGTGACCATACGTGTCTGCATACATCCTGTAATTTACATTTTTTTGCATGTTCTCTGTATGGTTCCTATTACACACATACACACTCACACGTCCAGCGGGGAACTACGTGCACAGGAAGTGAAGTGTTCGCTCATGTTGCTCTGACAGTTTGTTTACGTTGGAAGGCAGGTGCATTGCAGAGCAGATGTTGAGGCAGCCACAGTTAGCAGGGACAGCGCGGGTCTGCTCAGTGTTACTCTCAGTGGCTGCAGCGCCTGCGCTACCTGCAGTAGTAAAAATAATTGATGGACGTCTGATGGAAACCAGTTTGACTGCACTGCAGCATGACTCCAACCACAGGGGAGCGTTATCTCAGCATTCATGTATTTTTTTTAACCTATTTTTTTCTTCATCTTTCTCAGGTGACGACAACTGAAGTTGAATGAAATGAATTAATGTATTTTAAATTTGGCCTTTCTCCTCAGGGGGGGGGGACGCCGACTGCTACTAGAAGTAAATGTTTGACTGCTATGGAAACCAAACGGCAGAAAAATTCATTATTAATCGCCATAAATGCCGTTTTTTTTTCCCGATAACCTTCTGGACACAAAGGCCTGTTATAAACTTTTATGATAATATTAAGTGTTTCATTGTGAGAGCACGCAGGGATGTCTGATCTGCAGATACAGCTGCAGCTTCAGGCCATTGTGGGTTTTTTTTTTTTTTTTTACAACTCTGGACCTAAAGTTCACTTTCTGCTTGGCACAACATGTGACCTTTGCAAACGGAGTCTCTCCAAGTCGTTGCAACACACCAAGATGTTTGCTCCTCCATCTGATGGCACAGGAAAACATCTCTGGACAGACTCATAGTTAAATAACAAGAACAATTTCTAGCTGGCGGCTTTGGCAGAGTGCTTATAAAAACCTTTTAACATGGCTGGATGAGAACAAGGGAGGGCAGGCTGGCTACCATGTGTGGGATCAAGGTCAAACATCTTTCCAGACTTTTTTTTTTTAGGAAAGTGGGTAATAAACTCTCCAAGGTTATTTTAAACAAGACAGCAAAAATGAGGAGAGTGAGAGCGAGGGAGCAGCAGATTCTGGAGAGTGTCCAACAAAAGCAAAAGGCAAGACGAACACATGTCCCCCTTTTTTCTGGAGAAGACCTGGAACCAAAACATAAAGAAAAGAAAACCCTGCAGGTTTTAAATGAATGGTGCCAGTCTCATACCAGACATATTTAAGGTGGCTGTTTGGAGCCTGGGCCGACTTCTCCTCCACAGGCAGGAAGAGCTGTTTAGGAAGCTGCCACAGTCCGGCTCCATGGAGGATCCCTGGGAGCAGGAGACAAAGAGCCAGGCAGCGTCAGTGTAACGGTCACATACATAAATGCATGCTTTTAAACATGAATGTTACAACAGCCAGATGAGAAAGAAAAAACATTTTTGATTTTTTTAAACTACATTTATCGTTTGTCCAGAATAATTTGTTGTTGTGAACAGCACTCCTGTATGTCATCTGGTAATACTCGACTGAAATTAATAGGGAAAAAAAGAGACAAAAAAGTAGTAGTATAAAAATATGAAAAAGAGAATATAAAATTAAAAAAGCAAACAGAAATAAATAATACCTGAATAAAACATAAACAGTAAAAGACTACAGTCTTACTTGGTAGATGTTAGATTTAAGAAGTTAGGTAAATGAATTCCATATGTCATTAGAAATATTACTTTTTTTGTGTGATTGTATGTGTGAGTCTTTCAACTTTCAATCGATAAGCAAGAACAAAGTTCATTACTTTTAATGGTGATATTCATTAGAATTCCTACGTATTTATTCATAGTATTTATTCATATAACTAGCAGCAACCCTCTCTTTTCTTTCCTGGTTTCTCTGTTTCGTTATGTGTTTGTGATATGAGCATGTGGTGCGTGAGAAGCCAAATGGAAATGCCCTTTAATAAAGTTGTCTTGAGTCTTCATTAATCAACAAGTTCAAAGACAATTCAAACTTTCCCAAATGTCTGGCAACAAGACGTTTTGCATGTATTAAGCAGAGGTTAAGAAATTTACCAGCTTCTCTGGTCATACAGGGAGTTTTTTTTTTATGGATTATGATGGAGATTGTGTCAGTTTTTGTTTTCCTTCCTCCCAAAATTCTTGTATTACAGATTAAATTTCATTTAAAATAAAAAACCACACATCACATTGATTGTGTTCATGTAAGACTGAGTTCGTAACCCGTGTGCGTGTGGTCACTCTTCCTTCTTCCCACTTTAGCTGTCAGCAGAGCGGCAGCGGCAGCAGCAGAGAGCCAGTGAAGTCATCAAGTAGTTAAAGCTGAGCCATAAAGAACACAGCGAGGTCCGTTACTGACGTCACTGCGCCGAGGCTGCCTTAACTTAACTGTGTTCGGCTCCGACTGAGTGTTTGGGAGAGTGTGTGTGTGGATATATCCATGTGTTTCATAAGAGACGATGGAGTGTGACGGGATTACATCACAAATCAATGCAGTTGATCTCCCTGTATTAACATCAGATTGAGTTGTGTGTATGTGTGTGTGTGTCACTGCTGATGTTGTATAAGTTTGTGTTTGTGTGAGAGCTCAGAGGAACAGATATGAAGCTGCTCACCTCGTTACCACCAGCACACGCACACACTGACCCACTTCTCACCCCCCCTCACCCCAATAAAACACTAACTCCACAGGCCTTAACTGCCCAAATGCATGTATGATTAGCCGTATGTGTGTGTGTGTGTGCTGCAGCGCTGAAGGCCAAGAGGAGGATAAATAGTAGTTTATTAGACTATTATTGCTTTAAGGGATAGTTCAGTTCATTACCTTTATTTGTCGGTGCAAGATATTTTTTAGAATGGTGGAGCAGAGCCATGAGCTGCTCAGAGCTACACTACAGAGGTTGATGGGATTTCTTGGTTTCCCTCATCAAACTCATCAAATACACAATCCAACAACTCCAAAACGCTCTGGTGGACAAGTTGTGACCTGCACATTCACCACGCTATGAAATAATAACAGAACATTATGAGACAGAGTTGTTTTAGAGGGAAATACAGAGACTGCTTGCTGAAAAACTGCCCCCGATGGGAACATGCATCAGCAGTTTTGCATGAATTTACCTCTAAAACAACACTGTCTCGTAACATTCTGTTATTATCTCATAGCGTGGTGAATGTGCAGGTCAAAACTTGTCCACCAGAGCGTTTTGGAGTTGTTGGATTGTGTATTTGATGAGTTTGATGAGGGAAACCAAGAAATCCCATGAGCCTCCGTAGCGTAGCTCTGAGCAGCTCACGGCTCTGCTCCGCCGCTTGAAAAATAGCTTGCACCGACAATTTAAGGTAATGAACCTACTGCTATGACTATAGGGATTATAGGGAACTATCCCTAGCAGATTTAGAATAATTCAGGTTTAATAGATGAACAGTAAAAGGTTCCTGTGCTTTATATTTCCAGACAACAGCAACAGTAACATCTAAACAGAAGTTATCAGCTTTTCTACAGTTGGTCTACAAAACTATGTCAGGGTTCAGGTTCATTCCCCGTGGTTTCAACTAAACTCACCGTATCCAGTCTGCGACACCAGTTCAGCGGCTCCTCCGATGGGCTTGGTGAAAACTCCCACAATGCCTTTCCCCACTCCAGAGATGACTCCTTTGGCTTTGCTTCCAGCTGAACTCTGCAAGTCCCAGTTCCTCTGGAAGTTCTGCATGGGCTGGTCCACGATGCCGGCGATCGCTCCTGCACAGCACAGATACACACTGCTTTGTTAATAATTGCAGAATAATTCAAAACATTTTGTGTATTAAAAGAAAAAAAAAAAACGTGACTGTAATTCAGAGAGACATGGGAAACACACACAGAATCCAAAGAGTCATGCATTTATATAAGAATCGCAGGAATTCTTCTTCTTCTTCTTCTTCTTCACCGGAGAAAATATCTGAGCGTTCATTTTTATGCGTTACA
Organism: Decapterus maruadsi; assembly: GCA_030347415.2. Lineage (NCBI taxonomy): Eukaryota > Metazoa > Chordata > Actinopteri > Carangiformes > Carangidae > Decapterus > Decapterus maruadsi. The sequence continues at coordinate 6,643,097 of CM064894.1, forward strand.
CAGATGTTGTGATTTACAGTGCAACTCAGAAATTATAATCCACTGTAACCCCGAGATGCGAGCAGCTGTTTGGTCTCAATGACAATCTGCTCAGTGTGTGTTTGAGTCGGAGGGTTTTTACTGCCTTCTGGGTGTTTATTGAATCCCTGCTGCGCTGTCTCCACTGCTCCGTCTCACTGCTCTCAGTCGCTCTGTGTGTGTCTGTGTGTCTCTTTCAGTGTGTGTCTTTGGACAGCAGATGAAATGTGTGTGGGGCAGAACCTGATGTGGAGGCCTGAGGGATTAAACCGCATTGGTCTCGACTGGCTAATATCATAAACAAAAATATCTGTATTTACTGCTCAATTTAAACCGAAGTGTCTCTATGAGTTAATTTATTATTTATTTAAATCGCATTTTATTATTCATGTCTCCCAAAAATCTGGAAAACAACAAGCCTGAGCTGCAGGAACGTGGGAAATGTGTGGGATTTCACACAGTGGCCATAAAAACATGTCATAGTGCTACAGTGTTATGGATTTACCATCGTCAATGCACAATGCACATGTAAATAAATAACAGATAAAAACAGTGATGTCATCATGAGAGAGCTGTAGCTACCTAACAAGCTGATGCCGAGGCGGGACAGTCCCTGTCTCAGTCCGTCCCCGAGGCTCTCGGGCAGCTGCCGCCTCCACTCCTCCTGCCGGTTGTAGTGCTCCTCGTCCAGCGACAGGCGGTCCATGTTCCGGGCCAGACTCGTGGCCAAGTTGGTGATGGACGTCAGCGTACCTGGATATAGACGAGTTGGGATTTAATCTTCACAGTTTGCAGTGACATTATTACAACTGCATGGAGGCCGTGATGGACTGTAATACTTGAAATTATTTTCCAGGACATTTACAGCCGCTACCGTCTGACAGACATTTTTATTACGCCATACACTAACACATCCCCTGTCCCATTCATGCTTTGGAGAACAATTGTACTCTATTTTATTCTATTCTGTTCTATTCTATGTTTATTCCTCTCTCACCCCCAAAAGTCTGATTTAAATGTGTGCAGTCTATGGCTCTAACTTATCTATAAAACAATGCTTACATGCTTAGAAATTATTACAAATTTATATAATTTTCCAGGACATTTGACTATTTTTTTTCTGCAGTTTCCATGTGTTTTCTATGACTGGAAAACTGGTCAACAATTTTCCAGGTTTTCCAGGACAAGTGGGAACCCCATCAGTGCATACGCAATTTTCAAAAAGCTATTTTTTCAGAGATGAAGTGCTGGGTCAATGATTCAATGATAATTCATGCAGAACTGGATGCTGCTTGAGTCTAGAAGAACATCTGAAGGGATAACTGTGAATAAATAAATAAATAAATAAATATAAATAGAGCAAAGATGGCGAGTGTTACCTTTGGAGATGTGTTTGACGAAGGACGTGGTTCCTCTGGAGACGCCGCTGACAAACGCTCCGGGTCCTCGGGTCAGACCCTCGTACGGCAGGCGGAAGAAGTCCGACACACCGTTACCGATGCTGCGCACCAGGCTGGCAGGACTGCCGAGGATCTCCAAAGAGCCCACAACCCAACCTGAGACAGAGGAACAACACAGGAAGTCAGATGGTTATGTTTGTGTCCACAAATACTGGTATATGGTGCTGCTACTTTATAATGTCAAATGAATCTGTAGGCTTTGATATCATGTAATTAATAAAAACAACAATAATGCTGGGATATTTGTTTTATATCCATTCATCAGCAGTGTTAGAAATATTCCTTAAACCTTTTCACGCTGACAAACCACTGAGAAAAGTGAATTTATAAACTATTCCTGAGTGTAATTTCCAGTTTCAGCCTTTTTCTGAGGGAACATCAACTTTAACCGTGTTGTTTTTGGAGGTGGCCACGTAAAAACACTATGTACAGAAAATACTGCATAATCCCACAATCATTTCTTTTTTTTATGCTCCTGAGTGAATTTTGCATTTAACAGAAATAATAATAAAAAAAAAGAAACACATCTGGAACGGCTGCTCCTTTTCGTAGGAACATTCGACATACCAGCCATTTGAGTGAACTCACTCTCATTATCTTCTATGAGCCAGAAACGGTTTGGAGCGAGGACTCGACCAATCAAAACAACTCACAGAACAACCACAACTACAGAGTCTAATGTTTTACATAATGATTATATGTTCAACTGTGTAATTAATCTGAACACAAGAGGTTCACAGACACACACTGACACACAGACACACACACACTCCTGCATGGAATCACACATGTGCCACAGCTAGATTTACAGTCTCATACTATCTCACTTCTCTCATTCAACCGTAGAGTCTCCGTCAGGTGGCACGGCTCATTGATATTTATGCGCTGACAATTGCATCACAAAAATCAAACGGCCGTCTCTCGCTGCTCTGCTCTTATTCGCTGTCAATTTGCTCCTGAGTGATGGACTCTAATGGGAGGTAACCAACTCCAGTGGGGCCGAGCGGTCGTTTTTTGTTTTACATGGTCTCCCAGTTGTGGTTTGGGTAAAAGCATAAAGTCCTGACAGGAGCTGATGTTTACAGGGCTGAGTCATGCTTTTAAATGCACACACACACACATGCATGTGCGCTGGAGTATCCATATGTTTATAAGTCTTTGCATGTGCAGGCCGTGGATTTACGCCTGTGGGTGTACGTGTGGTTGTAGTATAGGACCATACATCCTAGAGCTAATCAGTCCCAGAATGCAACGCTTCCAGGAGTCCTACTACCTTCTCCGCGATGACTCAGGAAGAGGAGAACGCGGTGAGGTGATGTGTTGAAATACGAGCAGAAATGAGGGCTCTAACGAGAGACAGCGGGAAGGAAGCATCCGGCCAGAACGGTGATTTCTGATGTGGAAATGTCTGGGTTAAATCAGACCATGTGTGGCGGCAGCGGCGGTGGAGCCTTCCACTGCACCGACTGGAGGACAATGCGAGAGCGTGGCGTGGTGCTTTTTACAGTACAGGGGCCTCGATAAGTCCGACTTAGAACTGGTGGCCGTGTGCAGATGAACCATAACATCCTGCTTACACGCACAGTATGAAGCCTGAGTCAGACCTTACGATGGAACAGTAAATTATGACAAAAAGAGAGGCTAAATCTTTTCTGGGGATTCCAGTCATTCAGGGTTTTTTTCATTTCTGGTGCTCAACAGTTTTACTACACTTTCGCTCCCACGAGCCCCTGGTGCTCATGGGAGCTTCACAAGTTCATCTCTTGTCTTGGTGAGAAACCCACTCAAACACAAATCATGCTTTTTCCCTCTGTAAATGATGTGTAAACAAAACATGAGCTGGATATGTAGCATTTAGACAAACAGCTGCGTGTCTTTCTCCTACCAGCTCTGAAGAGGGCTCCTGCTGCGTAGTGCATGGCCAGAGCGTGGACCAGCTGTCTGGCGGTGGTGCAGAGCGGGCCCCTCTCGAACAGGGAGAAGGAGAGAGGAGTGTGGTCCGAGGCGATGTACAGCTTCAGGGAGGCGTGGATGCTGACCAGCAGGTTGACCGGCTGGATGGTCAGCTTCTGCAGCCGCACCGGGTTGACCAGCGCCTGCATCGACTGCAGCACCTGGAAAGATGTTATCAGAAACATTTCAGCTGAACATGCAACAGTGTGGTTGTGATTTAATGAAAATGCAGCAGCTAGATAAAGTGTGAATAGTGCACCTGCTCAGGGAGGGTGGGGGCGGATCCAGTGTGTCTGCTCCTTGAGGTCGGTGCTATCGCCGAGGCAATGGCTCTGTCTGGGATGTAGGTGTAGAACAGGGTCTTGATGTAGTAAACAAAGGTGTCTTCAAGGTAGACTCTGGCAGGCTGCAGCTGGAAGGTGACCTGAGGAGAAGGTGAAGATTGATAGTTGTTAATTGACTCAAATAATGAACTAAAATGTCTGATCTCTGTCAACAGTTTCTGAGTTTGCGGGAATTATTATTCCGCTTTAAATCTATATCTTATTTTATATTTTTTGGTATTTGTCAGACTTTTGAGATTTTATATAACACGAAATTGACATCCCTGCTTTGACTTGCACTTTACTGTATAACACATAACACATAAATACTCATTAGTATGTAGTTTATAAATATAGTTAAAAATGTTTTACTCATCATTGATAAGCACTAACTGTATTTATAAACTACATACTAATGGGTATTCATGTGTTATAAATGAAGAATTCAGTATTTATTAATGCTTAACTAATGCTTAATAGTGTGTAATAACTCATAAAACTAGAAAAATAAATAATTCTCAGCTTATCAAATTGTACAGCAGCAGCAAAAAAAGAAGAAATGTAAGTAAAGAATCCCATATAAATGAATCCCACCTCCTCCACGGTGCATTTGTCTGCAGCCAGCATCATCCTCAGCTGCAGAAAACAGGAGCGCTTGAACTCCTCCAAGGCCTCGGGAGACTCCGAGGGGTTTGCATCTCTGCTCCACGGACCCCCGGGATCACCGCTAACCCCCCCTCTCTGATCCTGGCACAGCAGCACGGGGAAGTGGAAGCTGGCTCGGTTGTACAGCTGGTTGTCGACCTGCAGGCTGGAGCAGTAGACCTCGATCAGAGACGTGTCCAGCATCAGAGCCGAGACGAGCGCCGTGTCCACGGCAGGGTCGGCCGCCGCCAGCTCAGACAGGGGGAGGGAGGGGGGCGCCGGAGCCAGGCTGAGGAGCAGCTTGGTCAGCGTGAGTCTCAGCAGCTCCACGGATCCAGAGGGACTAGTGATGTCATCACTCAGCGCCACACTGGTCTCACTGAAGAGGACTCTGAAGGACAGTTTGGAGGACCTGAAAACAAAACAGAGATTATAAACATGTCAGTACAGTGTTAAAAAGACAAAAACATGATTAAAATTTTAATGATGTGTAATATATTTAATAGAATGTTGAGATTTTAGTTTTATCGTCATCTATCAGCAGTGTTTCTGAGGGAACATCAACTTTAACTGTGTTGTTTTTGGAGGCAGCCACGTAAAAACACTATCTACAGAAAATACTGCATAATCCCACAACCTTTTCTTTTTTTAATGCTTCTGAATGAATTTTGCATTGCATTTGTTAACAGAAATAAAGAAGAAAAAAGAAACACATCTGGAACGGCTGCTCTTTTTCATAGGAACATTCGACATAGCAGCCGTTTGAGTGAACTCACTCTCATTGTCTTCTATGAGCCAGAAACAGTTTGGCATCTGATTCCAGTGAGGATTCATGCATTTCTTGCCACATTATTAAATTTTGCATGTCATTTGTTTACATTGACCTCATATGTGATCATATATATCCCCTGTTTTGCAGCTATGTGCTGATACAATGGAATAAAGCTTCAACACAGAGAAATAAATAAAACAAAATTCAGGAAAATGCCTGATTTGACACCTGTGTAGCATTTGGAAGAAGAAGTGCTGTGCAGGTGAAACACAAAACCACTCAGAAAACAGTCAAAAACAAAAAAAAAAGTGTGAAAACAGGAAAAACAGGCAAATAAAGCAACAACAGGCAACAACAGAGCAGGTGCCTGGATGAGTTTGTTGTGTCTATGGCGACTTAAGAGGTTTCTTAGGTTGACTGCCTATAAATGGTGTTGAAAGAACACACTAAAATATAAGTTTGTGTTGTTGTCATTCAACAGGAAAAGGGAGTTAATGAGGTCAAACTACTATTAAATAGGGATGTCAGTAAGTAAATGAATAAAAACTGTGCATTGATGTGATTAACACTAGTTTCCGTGCAGAGTGCTGCTGATGAAGACGTGCAGAAAGAGGAGAGTCTGTGACTGTGAGTCTCTGGCTGGCTGTGCAGATGCTGCCAGATGTTGTCCAGGACATCTTCTTCCTCTCTTCCTCTCACCATATTTTCTTTTTTTTCTTTTTCTAAATGCTACACACATGTTCTCAGATTGGTGAAGACGTTGTGTTTTGACTGTTTTGCATGGACTGTGTTTAGGTTGCAGCTCATAATGTGCAAATTATTTCAAGTCAAGACAAACACCAGGAGGTTTTTAGTGCCCTCCTGTGGTGAGGAAGGATGAGGCCCTGTGTGTTTCCCTCATGTTCGGACTCGACTGTAACAGCTGCTGCATGAATGATGAAACCTGCCTGTTAACAATGATCATAAAGGAAATCTGAAGTGGAGACAGTAAAAGTCGCACCGGTAGATAAATTTATGATGCTTCAAATATGTAAGGAGCATAAAACAAAAGGAAAAGCTCTGCATCCGTGTGTGGAAAACATATACCTGCTGTGCTGGTTGATCACAGGGTCCACACTGCCCTCTGGTGCCAGAGACAAGACCAGGGTACCTCTCTCATACACCACGCCTACGTAGAGACACCCGAAGCCTGGCAGGAACACCACCTGAATGACAGAAAAATGTGTGCTGAGATGAATTAAATAACCTTAAATAAACTTTGAAGAGGCGACTTAACACATGCACAGATTCACAGCTCACAGTGTTTCAGAGCCGACATGTGTCCGACTTTAACCTCCACTGCTCCATCATTCCCCCCTCGTGACGAATGGGAGCAGATCCCCGCTGAACACTTTGCTGAGCAGTCATAACAAGTCTGACCTTTGTTGCCCACTGCCTCCCCCGCCCCACTACCACGGAGGTCAGACTGCGACCCCACAGTAACCAGAGATACACAGCCCCAACCTCAACCCCCGACCTGCAGCTGGCTAGACACAACAGCAAACATTAGACACACTGCTCTCTTAACGTCTCGCTAAACCACACAGTTACACTGACCAGAACCAGAAACACTTGGGACCGTCATGTCGACTTCTTGAATGCTGCATCGCTTCGAATTAAGAAAGTAAAATCTCATAAAAAGCACGTAAAATAAATGGCGAGCGTTGACGATGATTTGTCCACTTCTCAGACGAGGGATGATGGAGGAATTGCATCGTTTGACTTGCTCATTAACGCACTTTTACATCATATCTGACCTTTGATCACGCACATGATTCACAATTGCATTAAAAACCCAGAGGGTCAATGCTTCTAACTTTATCTGTGGGAACTGCTTCAGCGGCTGATTGGACCGTGTGAAGGATAGCGCATAAAATCAACATGTTACAAGACGGCATCCAAGAAGAAGAATGGAGAGAGATGAAACTTTTTGCCAGAGAACACGAGGACGCCTGATGAACGCTGGCAGCACATTCTTTGGGGTCGGATAAAACCAGAATCAATTTGTTTGAATCAGGTGGGGCCCAGCAGCATGTTTTTTGGACTGGAGCAGAACCTGGCCAGGAGAACCACGGAAGAAACACGGATGTTGTGGGAGTCTCGCTGGGCCTCTCTCTATCGGTGGGGCTGCACTCATACAGAAGGTGTGTGTGTATATGTATCACTATGAATGCAAGTTTGAATACACAACCAACATCACGCCCCCCCCCTTTTCACCGTCTCAAGAAGCTTGGCAGGTGCGAGCAACATGACACTGATCCCAAACACACCGTAAAAATCGCACCAGTTTGTAAAAGAGGGAAACAGTGAAAACTCCGACCTGGCCAAGTATGTTCCCTGACTCGGGTCCAATAGAAAACCTTTGGACTACTTTACAGTAAAAATGTTGAGCAACAAAAGTTCTCCAGCAAAGAAACATCTGAAAAGAATCATGTGTGAAGAATGGCAGAACATCTCTCTGCAGATTTGTGAATGGAAAAAAAAGAAGAAAAAAAAGAGAAAAAGACAGGAATCTGTAGAGGAGCGAAGCCGAGTGTTGTTGCAGGTGGTTCGTAAACAACGGATGTTTCACTTAGTTTCTGCTTCTCAAATGATTTGCTTTCATTTTTCCTTGGATTAAAAACAAACAAACAAACAGAGGCATTGAGGCATGTCCTCTGTGTTGTCGTTGTTGTGTTGTACAGCTGGGTTTTCCTAAACTTTTTTAAAAAGCCGAAATAGCCGAGCCATAGACTGGCGACCCCCACGATCCCCGGAAGTGACGTGCACACAGAGCACACGCACCAATTGACGTACAGTATCTGAACAACAATACATCTCAGTCACAGTGATATCCATTAACTGTAGTACTGAGCAAACATGTGAACATTGTTGAGGATCCCTATGTTTCAGCGTCAACCTCTCCTACCTGTGGAATGTAAGTTCTTCATTGTCATAGTTGCCTTTTTGTCTTTTTGTGTCTTGTCTACATTATTATGTGTCATGTGTACTGTTATTGAACTGTTTTTTATGTTTATGCGACTCTGGACCGGAATTAGCATCTTGCTATAATCTGGCACATTTACTTGTTATGTCCATTAATGTGCACTGTCCCATTCAAATAAACAAATAAAGTAAATAAAGTAAAGTAATGAGATGGTTTAATTTTGGAGACGGCCACTCAGAGATCTTCCATGTGTCTGTAAGCATCTAAAGATGAGGCGGAAAACGTATTTGCAGGGTTTTACTTTAAGTTTTATCTTCTACTTTTATCTTTTTTTACAATTACTGCTCACAACCCCTTATATTATCTAATTTGTGAAAGGATTTGGGTAGACAACATAAATTCGCTTCTTTCTGCCTCCTTTCATTCAGGAGTTGCATTATTATTTTTGCGAATAGTATTATTTTCTTTTTTCAATGAATGAAACAAATAAACTAAACTCTGGGAACCCCTGGTGTACGGTACGGCACATGGCAGCTTCTACCTGAGTGCCGAGGCAGTTGATGTCTATGGGGTCGGTCCAGTCGGCGGTGGCGCTGTGGCCCGCGGTGGTTTTCAGCAGCAGGGTGGGCAGCGTCTCCTTCTGCCTGCACTCGGGGAAACTGGAGAAGTGTTGGTAGAGCTCATGGTGCAGAGAGCAGTTGGCAGGCAGCGGACGGCAGTAGACCTCGGTCCTGGGAGTTTCTGTGACAAACCAGAGAAAATAGTGTCACTGAGGGGATAATGAGTTAAACCCAATAAACCCTAGTGTGGTCAGACCTCGCCCCCTTTTTCCTCCCCACCTTTGACGTTTTCCTTCAACAGCAGCGGGATGGGACACTTGTTGTGGACGAGCATGCGAGGAGACGGGTCCTCGTTCAGAGTGATGTACGTCACCCCGAGGTGCTCCTGATACGTCAGCACTATGGCTCTGCAAAACATAAAAACACACAAACACATAAATAAACGCTCCACAGACAGCTCGTATCCCAACCCCTGCTAAACCACACGCTGAAGAGACACACGCACACACCCAATGGCGTGCTAAACGTCACATTACTGCTGTGGTCATTTGCAAAATCTCTTCATTGACAGAATTGCCCTAACCAAAGTCAGGCAGTGACACAACATAAGTGTTTCTGTTTATATCTGGGTCTGGCAGCACATGCACACAGATAAATGAGTGAAGCTTAGACGGCAAAACACAAGAAGACAAAGGTTTGACTGTGAAAGATTTGCTCATCTGGCCTCTTTGCTGTATCTGCCGCCGTGTGCCACAGAAAAATGAAAGAGTAAAACTAAGTAACAAAGACATAAAATAGATTGAGAGGGACTGATTGCACAAGACAAGCTGAGAGATTGACAGTGGAAATGTTGAGGGCATTTCTCCTTTTGCCTCGTCTCCAGCGTTTAACAAGCTGTGACCAGCCGCAGTGCCTCTCCTGCTTGATGTCTGGTGCCAGCTGGGAGTTCAGAAACCTCGCTCTAAATGGACTGTTACAGCCAGCAAACCACAAATGCTCCGCTTGCTACCCACCTGCTGTTAAGGCCAACTCCGGAGTCTAGTTCCCCAGGAACAGACAAACTCTGCCTGGGGAAGTCTGGTCGGACCGGAGCGGGGAGGCTCCACGCCGCGGATCCAACTCCTCCGGCGTCGGGCCTGGGAAACAGGCTGAAGAGCATGTGCTTGAGCGGCAGAGGGTACTCCACCTTTCCCTGGACGCTGGTTTGGAGGAGGTCCCAGCATGGCACCGAGTACGGCTTGGCCAGGGACGCCTCTTCAGAGGGAGCCAGGCTGAACACTGCTGTCTCTGGTATCTCACAGGCCTGGGGAGAGACAGACCATAATACAAACATAATGAGGGAAGAAAGAGAAAAGAAGAAGAGCAGGGAGGGAGGGTGGTGGGTAGAGAGAGGGTAAAGGAAAATAAAAACAATATAAAGCCAGGAGGAGGCAGATGAGGAAGGCAAACAAACATAATGAGAAAAAGCTTTGATGGAAATAAAAAAACAAAAAAAACAAACCAGACAAGAAAACACAGAGGTGCGGAGAACAAATGAGAATAAATAGTGAGTGGGTGGGTGGACAGAAGTTGCATTCAGAAAAAGGATATGGGACGGGACGTGGAGTCAAGAGAAGAAAAGAAAAGACGAAGATGCAAGTGATTACAACAAAAGATACATGGTAAAACCACATTGTTATTGTACTCTCTTCTTTCTCCCACTGAGCTTAGCGCTAAATTGGTAGCAGAGGAGCCCTGCTGCGCTGGTTTAGCAGCCTGTGCACGGCGAGTAGTTGAGGACTACAGGGATTAGGCACTAAGCATGATGAATAGACCAACTAAAAAGACATTCCTAGCCTTGTTTGTGGTCTGTGTTATTGTTAAGCCCAGCGCCCGCTATTTAGTTTTTTAGGCTCTTTTTTTTATTTATTTAAAAAAAAAAAAAGTTTTTCAGTCAATTAGTGGCAACTGGCAAGCACTGCCATCCTTCTTTAAGGAGATCTGAAGGCTCGTTAGATGACATCACTACATTGTTGCTCTCTTTGGGGACAAGCAGCAGATGAAAGTGAGAAGGGGAAACCTGCATTCAATTCTGGGTGTTTGTCTAATGTCCCTATGAAGTGCCATTGCCACATTGTGAGAACGGTGGAGGAGGAGGAGGAGGAGGATCGGGGGGGGCGGGCGGACTAGGAACATGATCTGATGGAAAACGGCTTGCTGTGTGCCTGCAATGTGGACGTTGTGCTGTGCGGTCGTGATGATGGTGGGGTGGATGTGTGTGTGAGTAATGGGCGTAGGGAATATACTGTATGTGTGAAGCCTCAGGAGCTGCAGCAGGACGAGAGGAGACATGATGCAGAAACCCTACGCATGCATTATTATACAACACATGATTATATGAGGTAGCAGCGTGGAACGGGAGCTACGGGCCTCGAAATTGACACTATTGCACAGAGCAAACACTTCAGCTGGGTTTTTCGGGGGACTTGGAGACTGGGCAGATGTTGTGTGATGTATGAAATATTTTCCCCTCCTTTTCCAAGTGCCTTGAAGTCTCGCCTCACATGTTTTAGCACCACGCCAGCAGCACAAGCAGTCGTTACACATGTTTAGATGAAGACGAGGAAAATCTAAATCTCATCAAGTCAGTGTTTACGGCGCAGTACCTGGTCGTCGGCTGCCAGCGCGTGGTCCGTCAGCAGAGGCCTGTAGTGCACGGTGTAAGGAGTGGCGTTGACCAGGATGGTGCGGTCCTCGATCTGGAGGATCTGGATGCCGTGTCTCACCACGGACGACACGCAGAACTGACACAGCTATGAAAAAAAAAAGAAAATAAAAAAGAAAGTTTAGTTGAGAGATCTGGAGATCATCTTCATGTGGCGAGATGCTGAGCTTATAAAGTTGATGCAATAATAAAAGATATATTCAAAAAATGTTTTCATAAAAATTTCATTTTGCTGCCGTCTGTTTAAAATCTACTGAAAAACTGTTTTCAGTTACAGCGTTGTAGTAAAAAACATTTCCGTTGGTCCATCTGTCGTCTAAAGGTACAATGCAGTGACTTAAAATGACAATTTAAAGATGCTGTGATAATGTTTTTAAGGTCACGCTACCTTTTCCAATCTCAAAATCTTGTTCCTTTTTCCCCCACTTTCTTGTTTTGGTATCAGTATATATCTAAACACGTGAACAGTTTGGCTTCCACTACAGTTGGCTTGTGGTAGAAAAACAGCTGATGAATAAAAAACAGCTGAAAACCAGCATGTAATTCAATAAACACACCAGAACTTGTAAAATGCATTCTGATATATTACAACAAAGTTCCCTATTAAAAGCCTAATGTGTCTTGACTTGATAATTCAATAAACTACTTCACTTCCCCCTTTGTTCAGGAGAAGAAGAAGAAGAAAAAAACACCTTTTTAAATATCATGGACATTTATGGTTACATGTTATTAAAAAGTTCACCTTCTGCTTCCCGGGGAAGGCTCCCAGGGTGATGTCAGCCTCCACGTATCCCTCCTCGTCCAGGGTGACCACCTCCGAGCCCGACCCCTCCTTCCAGCGGGGGGAGGTCAGGTCGTGGACCAGTTTCAGCGCCGTGGACTTGTGCACGGTGTTGGTGTGGGCCCAGTAGATACCAATCTGGAAGGCTTCCTGGATGGACGGAGGGAAAGATGGACATAAAAGTGGAAAAAAAAAGAGGAAACAGAGGTCAGCTCACTGTCGGCCATGACGGACAATTCCTCCTATTGAAACCGACTGTATGTGATTGCGTTTTGGAAGCAGTCGCACGTTGGGGTCAAACGTGGCTCCGTTGCCAAGAAGCGTTTCTGACGGTGTCCATGCAACTGCAAGACTCCACCGTCCTCCATCACTGAAGCCTGTTGTGTTATGAGAACGTAATTTAAAAGCCTCACAAATGTTTGAGTGACAGCTGTTTCAGATGCTCAAACCCCCATCAACCCTCTCGCTCTCTTTGCCTTTGTTGTTCCATGACAAATAGCAGGGCGCTATGGAAACAATGCTTTATTTGTTTCTATTTCACAGGCTATTGCACATTTACCACTTTTTTTTATTTTGTTTCTTTGCGCTGAACCGTATCAGCACTTGTTCTTTGATACGTTGCCTTCTCACTTAGCTCTGGGGTTAGTGGCAGAAAAAAAATTCTGTTTATGTGTGTGTGTTATGTTCCACAGGGGGAAAACCATCTGCAGACCTCTTCTTCTGATCTCAGAGCAGCAGTGAGAGCGACGTGCCTAACAGTATATGGTGACACAGCTTGGCTGCAGATAAATGCTTAGGCAGGGAATATCGTTGTAATGCTCTGGTGAATGATCTCAGGTTTTGTGCTTATTAGTCCAGACTGTAATGAGAAAAAAAAAAGAAGAAGCTGGTTTCGTTCTGAAGGCTGCAGACGGACTCTTCCAGGTCTTGATGTAAAAAATAAAATATATCTTAAGTGAAATATTAGGATCGCTGTAAACCATGAAGTCACCAAGATCTTGGAAAGCGTTCAGTCTATTAATGTCTTTCAAAGGCAGAATTAGTTTTACTGGTCAAATTGTGTCCTGATTGGAAACATTTGAAAGTTGAGATTCATGCGCAGTGACTCCCTTTGATGTAGCACGATGGCGTGATATGTTAAGAATTACATAAGAAATCTGAGTCGAACAGAAAATTTCAAATTCAATTTCGGTTTATACTTTTACATTTGAAGTTTACTTTACTTGACATGGGGAGCGTTACTGTGGGAACCTGTGAGAAGAGCTGGATGTGGACATGAGATTTCTGAGGTCTAACAAAATGATTTTGACTGTTTCTTTTATAGATATAAATGTGTCACTTTCAGGATATATACAGTACAGTACATTCTTAATAAATCAGCTTCTCTACATGTATGGCAGCCATCGATTCCAGCGTCTATTGAACTCCAACACAAACACACCTCACTCTACTTACAGTACAGCAGCTGATCACATGAACCAAATCATATTTAATGAGGAGGAAAGACTATAAATAAATAAATAAATAAACACTGCTGCGATTAAAAATTGGAATTATTCCACCAATGTTGATTCCTAAACTCTTCCTAAGTTTAAAAATGAGTGTTTTAAAATGAATATGAACTTGTTTTCATTAATTATAAGGTCTGTGTTGTTATTTTGACCTGTTGCCATTTTATGCAAATAAATGCTCTAAATGACAATATTCTTATTTCCAATTAGGTTATAGAATGAAACTAAAGTGTTCATTTTACTCAAACACATACTTATGAATAGTAAAACCAGAGGGACCGATCATTTTGAAGTGGTCTTTTAATTTTTTCCAGAGCTGTATACTATACGGACAACTCCCTACCTTGAAGTTGGGTGGTACGATGACTTTGCCGGCTGGAATCTGGAGCACGATGGTCTCCCCCTCAAACAGCCAGAGGTCCCACTGGGAGTGGTTGGCCAGCAGCGCCCAGGGCAGCAGCTCCACCAGCAGGGTGTTCAGACCGGGCTTCCAGCAGGACAGCTTCACCTGCATGGGACTGTCCCACTGGGCCAGGGTCTCCAGCACAGACCTGTAGGAGGAGGGGGAGGGAGGGAGGAGTATGCACATTATTATAGACAATCATCATAATAGAAATAGACTAGATTTAGACGAGTAAACTTTATTGATCCCGACAGAGAAGCTGGTTTTACCACCAGAGCAGATATATTGTACATAATCACAGACACGAGCACTGAAACATGATTAAAAGCCAATAAGACAAGATTAAAGAGCAATAAAAAACACAATACACAACAAGAGAAGACATATAAATTCTATAAATAGATAAATATCACCAGCAGGCCACATCTTATAATATCCATTGATAGAGTCATGTATTAGATTTTACTGCAATGACCCACTGACAGACAACATATGAGTCGATGAACACAGTGACATCCTGTTCCACTGTTATGTGGAAATATTACAGCTGTTGGTGCTGTCCCCTGCCCTGCTAAAAAAGATTTATGACATCTAGTATACACCCTTAAGATTTTCCAGGAAACATAAGAAAATATAAACTAATTCATTTCCGTCTGTTGCAAGCCAAATGCGTAATTGCTTTTAAAAAAATAGAAAGAAGGAAACCACTCGAAGAGATGGATGAAGCCAAAAAACTGAGTTTAGCATTAGAAAAAATATTAATTTAAATACTGAGACGTTAAGTTGAGGATTACATTATCCTGTTGATTAGACTGGAAACTAATTGCATGGATGTAAATAGCAAGAATAAGATGATTACTAAACTGTGAACCTCAGATTACTAAGTACATTTATGGATCTTATTGTTTATGTATATTCTATACCTTTACACTGTATTACATGTTTCCCTTTACACAATTAATTCTGTTTTTACATAACAGTTGTTGAGTGTTTTTTTTCACTCAGCGATTTGTTATTGGAGACGTTACGGAAAGGACGTTTTTTTTTTGGTTGTTTTTTTTTGTCAGTGTTTGTTCTGTTAATCTAAAACGAACAAACAGTTTTGAAAGAAAAGAAGACGGATTAAATCATAGAGCAACAGAGCCAGTGGAGGCTGCGGTGTTTACAGTAAAATAGTCCATGCTGTGGTCTAGACGGGACTACAGGCAAAGACGCTGAACAAACTTCTACTGTGCTGAGCTTGTTTAGGCTATAGGCTACTACGGGTGCACAGTAAACACGTCAAACATATTACTATAATGACAAATATATAGTCAGAGAGACAGGCGCAGTTACCTCTAATGCAAAACAAACATCGTTATTGTCAGATCAGCTCGGGTAATAAAACTTGTCTCTGCTCAATCACCAGGATTAAGGATATCGTTTCCTCCCTCTGTGCTCTTGCGCGTTGGCTGCGGACGTTGTTTTTACACGCTGCCAGAGACCTTAACCAGGTATTTTAATGTGTCATATATAAACAAACAGTTACAATATGCAGGCCATTAACACATTGTCTCACAAGCTAAACAAATACATGGAAAGGAACTGTCTGTAAATAAGTTATGCAACACAAACAGCCAGACAAAAGCATCGAGGAACACACACATGGGGGCATGTCGAGGGACAGATTAACAGGCAGTCAGACAGAAACACACAACCATTTTTTTTCCACCAATCAATCCACAACAGTCATTTCACAGTAATCATGGTCTTGTGAGCCCTAAACAGAGCTGAGTGCCAGAGGAGAGCCAAACAAACAGTTCTTCCCAGAGCCGGTCCGTCCTTTTTCTCCACCAGCGCTGCTTCACCTCTGCTCAACAACCTACAGTACCAACCTGCTGCCTCCGACTCAAAAATAGGTATTCTCTACCTCTTATGTGTGTGTCTGTGTGTCTGTGTGTGTGCCGTGCCCTCTTGGCTGAGGGCAGCAAAGTGCAGGCCTCATTAATCATATTACAGAGCTCACAAAAACGGGGTAATTGAAAGAAATGTGCGCGGCAGCTTCTGTCAAACCTGCCAACTCTGGAGGTTCAGAAGTGTGAATTTTGAGAGGCACCGCTACTCTGAGCCTCAAACTTGAGCTTCTCCCCCTCTAACTCTTAACCGCTACAAGATGTTTGTTTAATGGTTGCGGAGGTGTCTTGCTCGCCACTAAAAATCCAGCAGAGAAAGAAAAATAACATTTACCACTTTCAACTTCCTCTGTCCCTTTAAGACCCAGTATTTACACACTTCCTGCCAAGGAGTTGGGTTGGTTTGGTTTCTCCGCTGTGCCACAGAGACTGAGCAGTCTCCAAACAGCAAACTTTGTCACTGTTATCAACATTAAGGGAAAATATACAAATTAAAGTGTGGGTTTCACTTGCTGTCCAAGTCCTGAGTGTGTTTAGAGATAGAAATCCGTGCTATTAATCCTTTAATGACACTTTTCCCATTTTCTCTGTCCATTTTTTTTCCCCACCCCTCCTCGCCTTCTTATGCTCCTTCACATCAAGTAGCAGGTTTCTGCCACTTTCTGTGGTGGGAAATGTGCCTCTGGCTTTTTTTTGAGGCGGCTTTTGTCTCAGAGGGACGGATTTCAGGGAAGAGGGAGGCCTGACTGACAGAGAAACTCAACACCAAGCAGCTGATAGATAGAGGCCGTGCACTGACACCTTGTGTGTGTGTGTGTGTGACATTTAAAGGTGAACAATGTGTGTGTACAGATGTGCTGGGCAACAGTCTGTGTGTATTTCTGTGTGTTTGCATATAGAGAGAGCAGAGAAACCCCGGCAACCGCAGGCAGACACATGGGCCGTCTTTGTTAAGTGGGAGACTGTGGGAGAGTGTGTGGCTGCGTCTTCTTACCACCGCTATCAAGATGTGATTGCTTTGCGACAAAAGATGAGTCCCAGAGTGACGTATGGTGCCCCCGTGGTGTATATAAACTCATGCATGGGTCACATACTGCATATATATACACACACATGTGCACACATACACATACATATAGTGCACACACACACACACACACACACACTGTACGCTCTGCAAACCCTGTGCCAAGTTTTAACTGGATGCAAGGCCCAGCGACTTGTGTGAGAAAGTGGAACTGTGACAGAGCGACAGCCTAAATCTCCGGTCTGTGGGGACTGCAGCGGGATCACAGCTAACGTCTGAAGCATGGGCTCTGCATTGTCTTTGCAGTTAACTGTTTTTATTATGTGAACAAAGAGTAACCAATAAAGAGAAAGCCCTCCTCATGAAAGGCTCGCTTGCACAACTCTTGCGCTTTGAGGAGAGATGCTGTAAGAAGCCTGCTATTAAAACAACATACTGGTGGGTCTTGATGAAATCTGTGTTATGAAATCCAAACAGCCAGATGTGGGGCTTGTCACAGAAGTGCTAAAATACAGAGGGAAAATAATCAATCCATGTTGACTTGTCACAGAGACGTGTTGCTTCACTCTGTTTGTTTTAACCCAGGTGCTTGTGTACGCAGACTTGTAACTATGTAACCAGGAAAATAAAAGCCCCAATGCTTTATACATCTGTATTCACCCTTTAAAGGGATGGTTCAACATTTTTGGCAAATTGGCCCATTGCCATAATCCGTTCGTTACCTCTAATTGTCGGTGCAAGCTATTTTTAGAACAGCAGAGCAGAGCCGTGAGCTGCTCAGAGTTATGCTACGGAGGCTCATGGGATTTCTTGGTTTTCCTCATCAAACTCATCAAATACACAATCCAACAACTCCACAACGCTCAAATTGTGACCTGCACATTCACCACGCTATGAGATAATAACTGAACGTTACCAGATGCGGTTGTTTTCCAGGTAAATTCATGCAAACCGCTGATGTGCGTTCTGTTATTATCTCATAGCGTGGTGAATGTGCAGGTCACAACTTGTCCACCAGAGCGTTTTGGAGTTGTTGGATTGTGTATTTGATGAGTTTGATGAGGGAAACCAAGAAATCCCATTAGCCTCCGTAGCGTAGCTCTGATCAGCTCACGGCTCTGCTCCGCCGTTCTAAAAATAGCTTGCACCGACAATTAAAGGTAACAAACCTACTGCTAAAACTATTGCCAAAATGTTGAACTATCCCTTTAATGAGATAAACAACAAATACCTGTCGGTGTCTTTGGTGACGTAGGGCCATGGAGACTCAGCCGAGGCCTTGGGACCGTAGAAATCCTCCAGGATGTGCTTCAGGTTGTCCTCACTCCCGCTCTTATTCACGATCTGCTTGATCAGGCTGGTGGAGATCGGCACGGCGCAGTGAGAGGCGTCTTCGTCCTCCCTGAGGAGCAAACACACACACACAAACACATTCACACAGTCATTACAGATTACTGAAAGCCATTTGTCTGTGTGTGTGTGGGGAGAAATGTGACAACAAGTTTCCATTTTAAAACAGGGAAATGTTTTCATGCCATCTTCAACCCTTCAACGAGTAGGCGAGGCCGTTTGGTGAAGAGCATGATAACTGATTGCCTGAAATAAAAAACCCTCATTCTTTTAAGGGTCATAAAGGCACATGGGTTTGAACCGCTGCTGTATTTTTTTTTTTTTTTTTTACTTTTTCTGTCAGCAGACCTGGCTTGCGAGCATGTTTACTCATTCTACGCCAGAAACAATTCAAATATACTTCTTATTTCAGTATAGAACAAGACATCTCTTGACAGGATCTGACTATTCCCATTGTTCTGCTCTGAACAATTAAAGTGACCTCTGGGTAAACTCTGCGTTTACCCCTGAAACTTCAAGCAGTCTGAGTCTGCCTTTTGTTTTGGACTTTTTTTTTTCTCTTTTCTTCCTGACATGCTGTCTAGCCTTACAAACAGTAATTCACAAAGATCATAGGAAAAGCTAAACGGCACTAAATAATCCTATTGGATACCTCAACCCCAGACACTGGTCAATTATGGCTTTACAACGAGAAGAAGAAAAAACAGCAAAAGAACTAAATCCAAACATTGTAATGGCTTCTTCTCTTTCACTAGACAGCATCCAGTTCCACTTGGCTAAAGCAAAGCAGCCCTCTTACCCCAGAGCAGTAGTTTATTAATAGAGCCCATTGTGCTATAAAAGGAACACAGGGGCTGTTGCTTATGGATCTGGGGCAAGACAGAGGAGAGGGACAAGGTGCTGACAGGAAGCTTTTCATCCAGAGCAGTTCCTGAGGGGGGTTGGAAACTGGAAGAGGCTTCTGATTGTAACCCTCAGCTCTCTAATGTGGTGGCCAATACGAGGAGAGCAGGACATAACGGTTCTGGTTAAGACTTGTCTGTGTCTCTTGTGTCGCAGACCGCAGCTATGCTCTCTACCTCGTCCATTAGAGCCCACAACTATGCGTAATTACAGGAAGGAAAGATGAGCTGTTGACCAGTGAACATTCAGGATTGGATCCATCCCAGAGGGTCGGGACGAGGAGGAGGGGGTGGGCTTTCTGTTGTGTGTGTGTTGTGTTTGCACAAAACCATGTATATGTATGTGTGAAGGTAAAGTTTACAATTGTGGCTTATAGTGCAGTGTTTGTGAGGATGAAGAGGGATGAGGGATGGATTGCCCCGGTTGGACGTGAGTATGTAAAGTCTGTGCGGCGAGAGACAGTTAAGGGAGCGGGATGGATCGTAAACACAAGGAGCATTGTGGTCGCAATCGAGAAAGACAAGACACTTAGTTGTTTTCTGAGCTTGTTGTTTATGCACAAAAGAAGTGGGGGTAGGGAAGGCAAATATATTCCCAGTCACTGTATGGCCACTGTGGTTCCTTTATGGCAGCTGAAATCAAAACAAACTTTGTGACCAGATATCTAAACAACAAAAAAATTATCTCAGGGGGAGTCAATTACACTCAACGTTTACTCTGTTTATTCAGATCACCACTAGTTGCTACCAAAGGGAGCCATTTTTCTTCTTCTGTGGATTTGCATAGGACAACATAAATTACAGATGTACAGATAACAAATACAGTAGTAGAAGCAATGCAACAACAATAACAGCGCGTGTGTGCAATGCATGTGGTAGCTATTACCTCCATCATCCACACTGAAACATAAACGCTCATGTTACTGAAAGACACATAGGACCAAAACATCTGTCATTTATGCAAAAGAAATGTATGAGACATGACACATGAGGTATAGATGTGATGATATTAGACTATGTAGCGTGTTTTTTTTTTTTTCTGACGATGGGGTTCAGCTCGGTGGAACCTGCCATGATGAATTGCATAAAGAGCTGTCTCTTAACAAGAGGATGTGGACAATATGAGAGAGTGAGAACACACGCTGACAAACTGGGACGGAGCGACAGCAAGTGATGTATGTGACAGACTCTGCCCATGATGAAGTGGCGACTGTCACACTTGTGTTGGCACATCGCTAACCAAGACAACGACACAGACCACACGTACGATGACACATCTCCACGTATCCTAGTCATCCTTCCCACGCAATCCATGTGTGCATGCATTGCATACACACTTAAAATTCCTCTCCACATTTGCACACAAGGCCAAAAACCTGCTCTCTGTTAGGGCCTGTATCTAAATGAGGTGTAATTACAGTCCAGGCTGACATGTTGGAATTGGAGCTGCGTCTCAGTCGCTGCCAAGCTGGCTTCCTGTTCTCCCTTTGCAATGTGCCTGGATCCCCCTGGATCATGTCTTGATGCTGGCTCACAGAAACCAGAAATGTGGTGTGAGAGGATCTTAAGTAAGTGTCTCTCCATCTTCTCTAAATGGAGACATAAAACACCCGTTTACAGCGGAGCATCGAGTCATACGCGCCGTCCTGTGCTGTGCAGCGGTATGAGCTGGTTGATGATGACATAATATGACGCTGGGATCGAAAAGATGTGACTTGTCCAGCAAATCTGTCCTGCTGATGGACACAACCATTACCGCACCGGGATGGAAACTTGTGTTAATGTATCACAGGAAGCGTAGAAAGGTTAAATCACTGCGGCTGATTTAGGATTTATTTTTCCTTTGTGACTAAATGGAACTAATTCTCTTGTTTTTCTTCATTTCTATTCTTTTTTTTTAACGTTTTGTTTTTCTCACCTGGCCTGGAAGGTGAGGTGGTGAGTGATGTCGGCCTCGGTGTTGAACAGAGGCTCTTGGTGGCCCTGTCCGTGTATCAGCTGGCTCTCTTTCAGGCCCAGACTCCTCTTCTCTATGTGGATGATCACCGGATCTGGCAAATGGCTCCTCATGACAAACAGCGGACTGAAAACCACCTGGAACAAACCAAGTGTGAAGACTTAAACTGCTGTCGTGAATCCTTATGAAGAATATTTCTTCTTCTGTTTTTGGACTGATGAGGGGTTCATTATAAAATACACAAGGGCTGAAAATATATCGTTTTAACAACAAGACAGCTCAGCAAAAATAGAAATACAAAAACAAAACAAGCTGATCTTAATCCCCAAAGACACAACACATCCAGGTCACTGTCTTTTTGAGCTACTGCCCTCAGGACAATCAAAGCCAGTACAAATCCATTAAAAAACAGCTTTTCCCCCAAAGCATTATTTGCACTAAATGCTGAGTAAGACTGTGGATGGTTAATGCTATTCAGGGATGTGAAAATATGAGAATGTGCAATAGGTAAAATGACAGTATATTCTATGTTTTTTTTGTGTGTTTTGCGTCTTTTAATGTTTTTATGACTTATTTGCACTGTAGAAGATGCATATCTATCTATCTATCTATCTATCTATCTATCTATCTATCTATCTATCTATCTATCTATCTATCTATCTATCTATCTATCTATCTATCTATCTATCTATCTATCTATCTATCTATCTATCTTGTGTGTACTGTATGAATGCATAACGCTTTGGTCTTGAGCAGTGACTAATAATTCAAGGATTTCAATAATTATCAATGGTCGGAGAAACCAGTGGATCCTCTATGATTATAACAGTCGTCATGAGTTTAATCAGTGCAGGTGTATAATCAGGTGTACATCTCAAGACAAAACTCCTAAGTTTACCCACAATGAGGGAATAAACATGAGAAACCTGCTCAGGGATACTCACCACTCTCTGCTGCATGTGAGAGTCCGGTTCAATGGTGATGAGCGTGCACCACACGTAGAGTAAAGAGCCACTGGAACAAGGCACCTGCACGGAGACAAGTGGAAATGTATTAACCTTACACTTTTTTGTTTTTAAGAAAATACTTTTAAGGGTTAACAGGAAAAACGACACTCAAGGGGAACCCGTTAGTGTTTGTTTGTGCCCAGAGTGTAAAATATGGATATCTGGTGACTTAAATGGCCTTGTTGCTTCTCACTTGCATTTTTCTACTGTTGCCATCAGTGACACATTATCATGTTTTGTCCTATAAAACTCTGTTTTTTGGCTTCCACCAGTAGTTAAAAGTTAAGTCTCCCTTAAAGCCTATAACACAACATAATGACTAAGGCAACTGACAACTGTTAGTGCTAGATAATGGGCCATTACAGGCAGTTAAATCCGAGCAAGATTTAAAGTACTGAGAATTTGCCCACCGAAGGCTGAACGCTCTTAATGTGGCACTGGTGTTTGTGTCATTTAGTCCTCTTAACCTCATTAAAACCTCTGGATGCCAAGGCACATCACAAGTGGTCTAGTTTACGACGGACCGGGGACTTAATTTACTGGTGGGGACGACAGAGCGGAGGAAAGAGATGGAGCGAACATCCAGTTTTAATATACAGTTCGTTGCAAAACAGGCTTGTCGGGATGAGGGAGTGAAACGTTTTGGCAAACAGACGCTCACACTGATCCACCAAAAACACCCACAGCTGGGATAAGGTCATGCTGACCTCCTGTGCTTTTTCAAAAGAAGAAGAAAAAAAATAGGCGAGAGCAAAAATAAATGGTGAAAATAAGAGATAGGGAGGAGGAAGGTGAGATATGAGGGAGAGGAGTTACTTCAGATGGATGACATTTTCAGAGAACCAGGAGCCAGATGGAGAGACAGACATGTAACGGAGGAGAGAGAGGAGGTTTTGAGGGTGGAACAGGTGGATAAGCTGGATGCCAGGGGATGAAATAAACACAGAGGATGAGTTAACAACTACTAAGATAAACGAGCGGTGCCGGTGAGTGGGCGAGAGAGGAAAAAAGAAAGGGAGGAAACAAGAGAGTGAAATAGGAAGCAGACAGAGATAGAGAGATCTGAGGATCCAGCTACTAGTGCAGGCGGCTCTCTCATTTAGAGCCAACCCTCCATATGTGTAATGAATGGCTGATCTGAGGAGAGGAGATAACAGCAGAGGTTGGACCGGAGTCAGAGATGTTCAGACGCACACAGAAGCAGCAGCAGGAGCAGGAGCAGGAGCGGGAGCGGCACTATGGCTAGCTGTTAACAGCATGGGGCTTATGAAAAGAAGAAAACAAAGAGAAAGAGAGACACAGAACAAGAAAAATAAAGAACAAGAGCAAAAACAGTGGGAACGGAGGGAGAGGAAGCGATCGTCTGGCGCTAATCCAGCAGTGTGAAAATGCCTTCAAAGCCTCTTTTTCCCCCCTTTGCCCACATATCAGCTTGTGTTTGGTTATGGTTAGTGTTGTTATGAGTGAGCATAAACTGTATTTTCTCCCTCTCAACATGGCTGCGTGATGGGTCGGTGGTGGTGGAGGGAGCCTTTGTAAGCCTATCTGAGGGGAAGATCTCAATCTGTTGGAGCAGCGAGGAGCACGCATGCGAGCTCTGCCACTGTGGCCACCCAGGAGAAGAGGATCCGGTCACAGTTGGTGGTCTAGTAGTCGCCAGTTCCAAACATGTGTGTGGATGGAAAAAGGTGCTTGGAAGTGGTGTGTGTGTGTGTGCGTGTGTGTGCGTGTGCAACAATGTGTACGTCGACTCGTCTATCTGCGTTCGTTCTGTCTGGGGAGCATTCAGCATCCAGCTTCCATGTGGACAATCAAGCCCATAATTGTGGAGAAAAAACACAACACACATGCACTTTTCCTGTTTGCCAATATACTACGTGATGAGAAAAATGCACGGTTTTGGAAATCTGCAGATATTTGCACATGTGAAAATGTAGAATTGCAGGTGCTTGTGTGTTACAGATTACAGCTGTACACCACTAAAAAGGAAATCAGGGTTCCCACTCTTTCCTTAAAATCATTTTCTAGGACATTTTCAGCTGCTACAGTCCGACAGACATCTTACTACGCCATACACTAACCTGTCCCATTCATGCTTTGGAGAAGTGTTCTCGTACAGTACCTCATTTTGTACATTTAGCCAGTTTGTTACTGTTTATTCCTCTCTCAGCCCAAAAAGTTTGATGTGCAGTCTGTGGCTCTAACTTGTGTGCAGTTCGGCTCTGGATCTCTTTACCACCTGACATCTCTGCCTGTTTTCAAAACCCACCTGTACAATTGCTTACCCACTCCACCACCCGTTCAGCTCCAACATTCCCGTCATTTTGCACAGTTTTATTCATTGTTACATTCAGTATTTGCTTATTTTTTATTTTACTGATGTTTTGAATGTTGGTTTATTGTATGTTTATTGTGTTTGTATGTTGTTTATTGATGATTTTATTTGATGCACTCCTCAATAAAGTGTCCTTGAGTGTCTTGAAAGGCACTTTTTAAACACAAACATGGTGTTTTTGTTTTTGAACCACACCTACAACGGCTCTCTGCTGATTCTCACTAGGCACTTTTTTGGAAAACAAATCCTTGATGGGGTCTGGAAAAGTCAGATAGAGCTCTAGTAGCTGATGTCATGATGTGAAAAATAATTTTTCCAGGACATTTGACGTTTTTTCATGACTGGAAAATTGGTCAACCATTTTCCAGGTGTTCCAGGACAGTGTGGGAACCCTGGAAATCAGTGTCATCATGTCAACGAACCTGTACAACGGAGCTGCTGCTCTCTTTGCTCCTCCTCTCCAGCTGAACGTCCTGGGACCAGTCTTCGTCTCCTCGAGCCCTCACGCACAGCTCCGTCATCTCGGTGTCCTCCAGCACGTAGGACGGCAGCTTGGCGCCGGCCTCCAGGCAGTCGCAGTGCTCCCTGACCACCGTCTGGCTGTCGGGCCCCACGTAGTGCTGCACCACTCGCAGCTCTATGTCCTGGGTCAGATAGCTGCACATCACCTGCCGCCCGCAGATTATGACCTGGAGGTGGAGACACAAGAGAGAAGAAGAAAAAGAAGGTGAAGAAGAAATAAAAAAATTTCAGAGGTGTAAGCAATTAAAGAGGAGACACATGCACTGATCCATTTTGAGATTTTGGGATATTTTTCTTCAAAAAAAGTCCAAAGAAATGGTAGAAAATCCACTTTAAGGTGGTTATTATGTCTCTTTGGTGAGGAGATTTCTCCTAAATTCAACAAGAGGTAGTACCTACTGTGACATACTGTGCTGTGCCTGTCGTCTGGCCCATGTCATGTTACTGTAGGTGTCATTATGAATCTCACTCTATCCTGAACAATGATGTAGGCTCCAAAAATTGTCATTTCCTCTGTATCTGCAACTAATCGGTTCTGGAAATGTATGCAAATTAGCGCATATTTCATTGGATATTGCCTCATCTTAAACATAAAATTTGACAAAACTTGTAATACAAAAAATATTTGTCTTAATGTAAGTGATAAACTTGGGAAGTTTCATGGTGATATCTGTTAGTTAATTTTTTTTTTACCATATTCACCTGTAGTGTCCCCCCTTTAACTAAACAGCTTTGGAGTAATTGTGATGTAAATGGTTTAACTGGATTGGAGGCTCTCTGCCTTCCACATGCGTCTCACTTACTGTATTGCACCTCTTGGCGCCCTGTAACCTGTAATCTCTTGTTTATGACAGATACTGTATGTTATCTACCGCTCTATTGATTGATTTCTGGCCGGCTTTGTTGTAAACAAATGCACATGGCCAGGAGGAGGGTTAGCAAAACAGAGGAAAAGCAACCGTACACTCGTAGCTCCTCTTGAATACTGCGGATGTTGTTTCGCCTGTGACCTTACGATGTCCTCAGAGTCAGAAGCTCTGTTCAGCATTGAGCAAAGCACAACAGAGTGACTCTTTAAACTTCAAAGAGGAACTTTAACAACAAGCAGAAGAAGAGTTTGTGCTTTTCCCGTCTCATTTTCTTGGTTAAAGGGTCATTTGTGTGTGTGTGTATAGGTGCAGTTAGAAACAGAGGGTCGTACTACATGTTTTTTTAAAACGCATACATCTGAATCAGCACGTCAGCTCCTTGTTTCTACAAATGAGTCTCGGGGTACGATGCCTCTGTTTCTATCAAAGGGTTGCTGTGTAGCCTGACTGCTGCCTCGCTGCCAGACAGTTTTCTAAGGTCACACAGCTTTCCCTTTCATCTTATCTCATGTGCCACAGATATCCGAGTGCTCCAAACCAGACTACAGTGGGTGATGTAACACAGAGGACGACCTGCAGTGAGAAGAACAATCTTGCACTTTTGCATCTTTCTTCTATTTTTTTTAAATGTGAAGATTAGCTGCTTTTCTCAGTTTTGAGTGAAAGCGTCCTCATACCTGATCATCTAACACTCGTCAGTAGCGAGCAGCCCGGATGCCTCAGCCTGCTCATGTGACCTCTGTCTGTGTGTGGGTGAGAGATGGTGTGTGTGTGTAATTAGAGAACAAATGTGTCTGCAGATTTGTGGTATTTATATGTTGAGGATTTACACGAGGGCTATTTTTTTAACAGCAGAGAAAACGAGGTGTTAATTTGAAAGATATGAGTTTGTCACATGAAAAAGATGATGGGGTATGTGAGTATGTTCATGCAGACGAAGCAGGCGGGCGAGCCAACAAACCAGCAACTTCCCACTGTGAAGCTTTGTGTCTTGTGAATTGGATGTGACCAGCGCTCCTGCACTATCACTGGTTCCAATGGGAACAAGATGTCAGCGGAGTCAGGGACAGACAGAGGAAGGAATGTGAGTAGGCCGAGTGTGTTTTGTCTGGAGGACGAGAGGGTGACATGTACGGCACTTGACACTGTTTACATAACAAAGTGTCCCGGCTTTAATCTGATGGCATCTCTGCATTAAAAAAAAAAAAACCTACCTTGTATTATGGAAAAATCCAAACATGATTCACTAGTGTTGTTGCAGAAATAGGCAAAAAAAAAAGAAAAAAAAGAAGTGTCTGGTTGTGTGATTTGCCGTGCTCTTCTTCATGAAATAGAGCTGCATGTGTTCTTGGATGGCTTCAGGATGATGAGCTTATGTTTTAGTGCTATAAAGCAGATTACAAAAACTGACACAAACAATAGAGCAACTAATAAATCAAAACATGGAAATGGAAGAAAAATGGATATTAAAAAGTTCTCATCTGAAAAACGAACACTGGGAAGAAGGCCAGGCTTCCATAGCAGCGGCAGCAGCAGCAGCAGTCAACAGGAATAATGTGTTCCTGCTTTTTTTTCTTTCTCTCTCTCTGTGGTGATGAACCACTCTTAAGATGTTTTACAGGTTAGCGGTGAGCTAATCTGCAGGATCCCTCCGAGGTATCCTCGACTCGAGTGTGATTAAAATGTTGGTTCTTGTTTACTGCTGTGATGTATTTGCTCCACAAATCTTCACTTTTCAAAAGCTTTTTTTTTTTCTTATGTCTGGATTTTTCTCGAGATGAAATGTGGGTTGGATAATATTGTCCATTATATTATATTATACTCCAATTAACTTTGATGAGAAATGAAAGATTCATAACCTCGCCTTTTTATCCTGAGCAAAACATGTCTGCTGATGAAGACGGATGAAATTGGGGTGAATAGACTTTGTGTTATTTTTTTATTTTTTATCAAAACAAACATGTTCTTTGAAGAACCAATGTCATATATCTCATATTGAGGTCACATCCAGACTGAAAGCATTTACCTCATGTAGCAGCTGCATTTCTGAAACAAGTATTTGTGTATTGATGCAGGATGAAAACACGATTTGTTGGCCGTACATTTTTTCTTTTGTTTTGTCTTTTCTCAAATCACAATAAAAAACAACCTGGGCCTGAAACAAACCTGTTTCTGGACGCCGCTGAGCTGCACCACCTTGATGATGAGCGAAGCCGTGCGTCCTTTGTACTGAATCGTCCTCAGCAGAGTCCCCACGTTGTCCACACTGAAGGCCTCCGACCAGCGCCAGTTCCCCCATCCCTCGATGCAGATGTGCAGCAGCTGCAGGACGGGGACAGACGGAGACAAAAGGACACCTCGGAGGTTAGTCTTCTCGGCCTCTTTATTTATCCCCAGGCAGAAAAAAAAAGGCAAGTAAACAACAAGATTCTTTGTTTAGAGGAGTTTGGACGAGGGGAGAAGAACAACAAAGTTCCTGTTTACTGGTGCTGCGCGGGCCGGCTGCTGTTGGAAGTAGACATAGGAGGTTGCACACAATAAACTGACTGGTGGAAAACAGCTGATGTGGAAGCTCATTATGGCTACATGTGTGTGTGTATACTTATGCGGTTGGATGTGGAAGGCTCTGTTCTCCACACGTCTAAATAAGAGGCAGATAGTTTGGCTCTCAACCTTTTCAGCTTTATATCCATCACTTCAAATGTGGAGCACATCCATGTGTGTGGCTGCGTCTAAACACACACAGATACAAGGGGGGGGTGAGGGGTGGGGGGCAGCAATAAACACACTCCGTCCTGCCTTTTGACATTCAAACAACTTTACAGCGGTGACAATTTTCCGACCATTTTCCACATTATTTCTTGTATTGTGGACCGCGACATGGCAGCAGGGCTGAAAATATGAATTTAGGCATCAAGATACTGTATGTACGTCTACTGTATTTCTGCAGAAGAGTTTCTAGACTGGTTTTGCTGTTTTCCATACAAATATATAATGTAAAACACAGATTTTCTTGGTACGATTATTGTCATAGAAATAATCACGATGATTATGAACTCATTAATTTCACTGACTGTGTAAAACCAAATATATTACTATTTACACAAAATAATTCAGTATCTATTAATATAGGATCAATTATTAATCCCTCAGTCATTAATTGTTGTTGTCATTAAAAGTTTATTTTAATCGGTTTTTTTTTCGTCTTACAAATGACACACTAACATCAAAATTCAATGTTACATTAAATTCAGATTTAAGTAATTCAACCCAGTATCTGTACATTTACCTTTATTTTGGTGCTTATCTGCCTATATGGTTCTGACATAATCTTTTTTGCACAGTGACAGTATTTACTGTAGGTATCATGATGATTAATTGTGAAAACAAGTACATGTAATTGTGACATCCCTATACACAGACTTAAAGGGATAGTTCAACATTTTGGCAAATTGGCCCATTGCCATAATCCCTATGGTCATAGCAGTAGGTGCGTTACCTTTAACTGTTGGTGCAAGCTATTTTTAGAACGGCGGAGCAGAGACGTGAGCTGCTCAGAGCTACGCTACGGAGGCTAATGGGATTTCTTGTTATTCCTTATCGAACTCATCAAATACTGTACACATTCCAACAACAAAACGCTTTCCTGGACAAGTTGTGTAAAACTGCTCCTGACAGGAATGTGCATCAGCGGTATTGCATGAATTTACCTCAAAAACAACTTTGTCTCGTAATGTTCTGTTCATATCTCATAGCGTGGTGAATGTACACAACTTGTCCACCAGAGCGTTGTGGAGTTGTTTGTGTATTTGATGAGTTTGATGAGGGAAACCAAGAAATCCCATGAGCCTCCGTAGCGTAGCTCTGAGCAGCTCACGGTTCTGCTCCACCGTTCTAAAAACAGCTTGCACCGACGATTAAAGGTAACGAACCTACTGCTATGACTATAGGGATTATGGCAATGGGCCAATTTGCCCAAATGTTGAACTATCCCTTTAAATTTATATAAAGAGTCATGGCGTGCGTTTCTCCGAAGATATCCGTCCACCACCTGAACCCAAAAGGCGGATGCACGCGGCACCTCGGCGCTGCTACAAGTGAGGTCATTCAGAGATCTGTCCACTTCTAAGCACAGGATGCCGCGCGCTACATGACGAGGAAGCTAATTTGTCAAACAATCTGAGTGTTGTCATGACATGATGGTCACAATACGGGAACAGAATCATAAATATGCAGTGGGATCCAAAAGCCCCCCTCCTCCCCTCCTCTCTGAAGGCAGCGTGTGTGACCTTCCACCTGGCTGAACTCTCTCTCTTTCTCCGTCAGCCGTCGCTGCCAACACAACTTCAAACTCACAACAGCGAGAAAAAAAAAAAAGGATAAAGACAAAGAAGCAATGCAAGCGAGAAAGAGAGAGAGTCTACAAAGACGGGAGGGTCAGGGGAGGGACAGGGGAGTGACCAGACCGAAACCCAGAAGAGCGTTTTTGAAGATTTACACTTTGACTTGTCGCTTCAATAATGCACCAAACATCTCGCAAATCTGTTTAAAGAAAAACAAATTACTCCCGAGGTCAAAGAGCACGGGGGGGCCCCGGTCAAGACCCTCTGTGTTTCTCTCCACTCCGGTCTTTCCTCACTGTTTGAAGACAGATTTCTTTACAATAACACTCGTAATCAAAGCCGGAGTCCACTTCTTTTTCCTTTTTTTTCTTCTTTTCTTTTTCTTCCCAAAGATCATCCCTCCTCCCTGTAGGCCAGAGTGGAAATTACATAATTTCTCAGATCTCCTTGCTTGGTGGACTTAACTCACAGGGAAAGTGGCAGAGTGGTGTAAACAGTCAGGTTGCAAGAGTTAAGGTTAAGCCTAAGGGTGGAGAACCACTTCATGATACCATAAACCAGCGCTAACGTCATAATAAAGATGAGGTCAGATCATGGTGGCTTGAGGAAAACATTCAAAATAACTGGAACATGCGATGATGTTGCGCCATTCCTCCTCCTCCTCCTCTCCTTCAAACGTCTTGGTAACTTTTTAATTTGTTATCATCATCAAATTTCCGCTTTAGTCTTTTGAGTGAGACTTGATTGATGTAAATTATCTTTAAAAAGAGTCTTGCGTCACTAGTGAAACCGCTTGACGATCCCTCTCTCTCTTTGTGCTGAGCCTGAGCCCCATCTGTGACGACCAATCTGTTATTTCAACACTTCTCTCTCCTTTAACCCCTCTATCCTTCCCCTCTTTCTCCATCCACTTAATCATGCCTGCGGCTAAACTTGACCTTTAAGTGAGAAGTCATAATAATGCCTCTCCTCAAACTTCAAACAGCGACTGAAGCTCTTGTTTTAATTCATCGCTGTTCTGACTCAAGCAGAGGAAGAAGAAGAAGAAGAAGAAGAAGAAGAGAAAAAAAACAGCAGTGACACAGATGAACTGGACACGTAGGACAACAAGAATGAAAAATAAGAAGCTGCTTCGCCCCTTTGTGATTTATCCGACTGTGACACTGAGAAAACCCAGTCGGCCACATGTGGTAGTTTTACGCACATGGATTAAGCCTGAGATGTCGAGCGTCGCCAGAGGAAATGTCTTTGTAGTAAATTAAGGCCTTAATCCAAGGCAAAAACTCAATAAATCAGACTTTACTTCAGCATCCACAGGTTATTATCAGGTCAAATACAGTGATATTGTGAATAATGTAGCTGAGGTGGGAAAAAAAAGCATAAAGAAAATACTCTGCTGCTCGTTTCTAACCATAATCGCATTATCAAATATCCCCACACGCCCTTTCATAAGCGTCGAGTCCAAAGCTGTTTCTACTGTATAATAGCATGACAAGGTCTGATGGGGTGACCAACATACAGACCATAGTAAGCATGAAAGTGCTAATTGTCTTTAAAAAAAAAGAAAAAAAAAGCCAACACCAACTACTCAGCCTTTATTTTTGATAAACACAGGAAATTTAATAATCCATCATATCTATGTCAACTCTTTAAAATGTGATTGTCTTGCTCTAATAATATCTTGACAAAAACAACTTTTTTTTTTTTTTGAGAAAGGCCCAACCTCCACTCCAACTTGTAACCTCAGCTGCTTATTAAGTCGTTATCTAATTTCCAAATAAATCATCTCAAAAAATAAAAAATAAACTCCTATAGTACGCTCACCCTCAGCAACTGGCAGAGTGGAAGGTGTTTTGTCCAAAACCAACTAAGAAACCATCCGTCATATTATGGTTATTTCCCAAGTTGGGTATTGAGTGTGAAAGAAATGTGAAATTGAAAACTTGTTTCCCTTCCATCTCCTGGGAGAGATTGTGATTACGGCTGGCTGATAGCGGACGCTCAGCTTCCAGAACAATTAACTGGGCTCCAAAGCTGTGGTACCGCAGCGGTCCGACTGAGCTTAGGGACTGTTCAACTGAATAATTGGATGTAATTATACAAAGCATTTTATTTTAACTCTGTGACTGAGCGGCACATTGTCTGTTATCTGTTTATCTGATAGCGAAAAAGCACAGGGATTTGGCCGGGACTCTGTCGTATAACAGCGCTGGACACGACACAACGAGCCCGGACTGACATTAACAAAACAGCCCAGATTCCTTGGATGTGGCTTCACTGAGCAGTATCGATTTATCAATAAAACACTATCGTCAAACATATTTTCAACACATAATAATAATAAAAATAAAATAAAACTGAAATCACTCATCCCAGTTCTTTAGAAATGGCTTTTCAGTTTGACAGCACATCCAAACCCCCCCCCTTCCCTCTTCCTCCCCCTTCCTTCCTTCCTCGGCCTCCTGCCTTGGATCATCAAGATTTCCAGTCATAGGTTTGTCCAAATACACTAAAATAATGATTCATCTGATTGATCAGAAATCCTGCCTGAGCTGAATCAACAGTGCTTCAGACTGCAGAGCTAACAGGTATCACACATGGTGACGTTTTGACATTTTCAAAATCAAAGTCCGACCCCCCCCCCCTCCCTCCCTAAATTCCCACTTCCCCCCCTGCTGATATTATGACTAACTCAGACATAACAAAAAGACACCTGTCTATTAAACCAGATATCAGAAGGGTCAGAATGACGACATGTTCGAGGTCTTATCACAAGATCAGTCGGTCCACGACGTGAACTTTCTGAAACCCCATCACCCCCAGAATTCCCGGTTGCCGTGGAAACGCGAATGCAGAACCCAAACAAAGAGGCCTGACACATTCAGAAATGCTGTTAAACTTCTGAGAAATACCATCTCCACCCGGCTGAATTTTGTAAAAAAAGTTACACTCAAGTGAGTCAATCAACCAACCAACCAACCAAATTCCTTTTCACCGGAGCGATGTCATGTCTGCTTTCCAAAAACCGGCCCCGACCGGCCCGGGTGGTGCTTATGCTTAGTCCTGAACCCCCGGGAGAAAACAATTAGCAACAAGGATTCCTGTAAAAGACGGTAGAATATGGGTCAGTCATAACCAAAGCAGTGAAGCAACATCCTGGTAAATACGGAGTCACTGCCTCACTCAAAGGGCAGACACTGTGATAATGCTGGTGTCAGGACAAATGTAAGCAAAAGTAGATGGATGAAAAACCTCTTACACACACACACACACACACACAAAACCTAACCAGACCCTAAACCGAAAAACACGTCTTAATGTGTCTCATGTTTGTCACCATCAGGGCGACGACAAGTCCCTATGATGTGACGTTGTAAACAGATTTTCAGTCCCCACAACATGACTAATACCTGGACCACACACACATACACATACATTTATACCCACACAAACACATGCAAAATGCCTCTCCCCCCCTCCACCCCTCCACCCCTCCCACCCCCGCAGACTGAACAGAACGAGTCACTCCTGCCACTGTAACCGCTATCCGTCTTGTGTCCTCTAACAGGAATGTGCTTGGGCACACATAACACAAATTAAGTGTCTGTCTGCAGAGTTAGATGTAATCAGCATTCCTGGATGCTGCACAGACGGGCTGACAAAGCCACAGTGGTCTTTGGCCGTCTACCCGTTACTACCATTCCTTCATTCCATCTCACTCAGACTATAATGGGGGAGGATTTGAGACATGGGACGTGGAGGAGAGGTATAAACAACACCAGTAGCTTTGCACACTAGTAGTTTCCATAACAGGCCCAAAATAAAAAAAAGAGGCTGCGGCAAGTCTTAGTGGGCTGATTACCTCCAAATTGCGCCCAAAGCAAGCTTTACATCTAAATCAGACTTTCTGAGGCTTAAACCATTTAGAATTTGAAAAAGATGTGAACTTAATTTCACATATTAAACGTTCAAAAAACGCTCTGTCGAGTCTCTGTAGTGCTCATCTCGTTTAATGTTTTCTGGGCATAGATGAGAACAGAGGGATGGGGAACAGAGGCCTTGTCTTGTCTGGTTGAAAATGTCTTTGGGACCAGGGAGCTAGCAAAGCCACCTAACAAATGAGAAACAGGTTTTTGCATGCAGACACAAAGCAAAAATAAAAAATGAATTTGGACTTTGTCCTGCAAGAAAAGGATGGGTATGAGAGAGGAGAAAACAGAAGAGAAGGAGAGAGAAGAAGAAGTAGGCAAAGTTGAACTGCCTGTGAAGAAAGAGTGAATGTAAATGAGTTAAAGATAGAACAGAGAGACACAACAGCATCCTTTGCCAGGGCAGCGAGGGCTAACCCATGTAACATGAGGGAATTATGGTGGTTTTAACAGCTGTCTGCAATGCCTCTCTCCTCCTTGGCTCCCTCCTTCTGACAAAAGAAGCAAAGGCAGTGCAACATCAAAGTCCATATTTGCAAGTCTAAGAAGCGGTTTGCGAGCTGGAAAAAGGTACAGAGAGAAGGCATTGTATGAGTCCCGTGGTTGACAGAGGAGACGCTAAGAGGTTTATGCTTGACTAACATTGTTCCATGGTTCTCCCTCTGGTTTCTACCAAGGAATCCTAGACATCTTAGGGCCTCAAAGGATCCAGAAGATGCAGACGCGGCAAGTGTTTGCACCAAATGGAGAAAAAGCTGACAAAAGGAATACTGTCTGAGAGGGGAGAGAGGTTTGAAAAACCACACGTCGGAGGAGACGGGAGGGAGTCGGTGATCGAGGACCTTTGAAAGGACAGAGACCTTATCTCAGTTTAGGAACACAACATGAGGAAGCTTGACCCGGAGGAAACTCAAAGCAGCATTCATGTTACATACTGTAAAGTAATAACCACTCATCTTTTTTAACCTGCTCCTTCCTGGCATTGTTGCTTATGCGTGCAAACGTGAATAAACAAACACACCAACAGTGTATACAAGTGGTGCATCCTTCACGTCACAGGCTGACCTCAATCATCTGTAGCATGACATACCAACCAACCAACCAACCAACCAACCAGTGTGACTATAGACAACATGAATGCAGTTGATGTTTCTCCACTGGTTTGACAATACAGTGCACAATGCAACGTAGCATTCCTGCTACTTCACTTCACTACAATCAGACCACAAGCTCTACTGTTAATGAAGAAATGCAGCAGTGGTTAACCATACGAAGCTAGGGGTTCTGGGTAGTTTGATTCATGAAACTGAGGCAGAGGAAATGAGCTGCATGCATCAATTAAAAGACACTTTGTCCTGTTTCCTACTTGGGCCCCAGTAAAGCCAAATCTGTGATTCTTCTTTGTTTTTATCTGTGTTCCTGAGGTGTCATGTGACCTGTAGTTCCTACTGTGGCCACTACGCCATCAAAGCCACCAAGCCCGGTGGTGCTATTCCTTTGGGATTGGTCATGATGCACTAAGGTGCTGTCCGTGGTGCTGAAGCCAGGGCAGCACCAATGGGACCACAGCGCTCCCTGACTCTTCACCTCCACCTCTCGGTCCTCTGGTTCAGGAGAGAATCAGGTTGAGCTGAAGGAGAGCGACAGAGCAGAAGCAGCAGCTGTTGCCCTTTGGGACGGACGACCTCTTGTAGGAGATGCACCTGACACCGCAGATCTGGTCAGAGCAGGTGGAAGCTGAGCCCGTGTTTAGTTAATTCATGCAAATTTGAAAGTAAGTCCTTCTATTCTGCACTTATATGCAACATTTTCTGGTTTGTACAGTGGAAATACAAGGCAGAATCAGCATAACAGGTTTGAGTTGTTAACCGTCCACAGCCATAGGGAAAGAAATTATGTCCAAAAGAAACTGTCCACCTGGATAATGTGGTTTGTGTGGTGACTACATGGTGCTTACTGTGTGGAACAAGTCAAATAATGCTGCCTAATATTAATATAGTATTAGTTTGAGAGATAATATCTGTAGCTCTGTTGAGTGCCTCTGCAGAAACTTAAACCCAGCTCATGAGGCTGCTGCAGTTCTCCTTGTTTGTTAATGTCAGTATTGAATGCATTTAATGTCTAAATTAATCTGTAGCGCAGCATGTTCCCATGGTTGTTGATCTGAACATCACTTATTCTTTTGTCCCATTAAAGATAAGTTGTGATCTTTGATTTCTGACAAATAAAGCTGAACTCATTGGAGATTAAACGTGACATTTTAATGATAGTGAACAATGTTAACTTTGTGGACATCTTAGCTATAATTTTGAGTTTCTAGCTATAGGCAAAATGTTTTTGAAAAGAAAAGATACCCACTGTGTCAAAACAAAAGGCACCGGGCACAGCCTCAGGCTATAAATGACATAATAGCACAACAGGGGTTCGGTTGACTTATAAAGACTGGGATCGCAATTTAATAAATCTGTCATAATGCGGCTGAAGTCATTAACACGTATCAACACTTTTGTCATGCGCATGCCAATTAGAAACAGTCCTGCTGCCCAGACCGGGTTGCAAACTATAGTTTAAGACCCTTTTGTTGTACTTTCAAGGCCATGGATTTGATTGAGAGGATGAAAACACATTTTTTAAACTGCTAACACATTGGCATGTTTAAAAAGATTTACAAGGAAAAACAAATATGAGATTCTAGCAGCTTAGCTCTCATCAACATGATAATTAAATTAA
Source organism: Decapterus maruadsi (assembly GCA_030347415.2). NCBI lineage: Eukaryota > Metazoa > Chordata > Actinopteri > Carangiformes > Carangidae > Decapterus > Decapterus maruadsi. The sequence continues at coordinate 6,680,055 of CM064894.1, forward strand.
TCTCCTCATTTCATAGGGAGAGCTTCCTCTGGGACAAACTGCACAAGGAGTGCAATTACTCAAACATATATATACACACAGACTCATGACAGACCAATGGCTCATCAGACACACACACACACACACACATACACCAGTGAATCAAAATAAAACCTCACGGCATGTCTGTTAGAGTGAGAAAACAAACTTTTCTAAATACTATGTCGAGTTTGAAGGGATGAGCAGGAATTAAGTGTACAGAAATGAAAAGAAAAAAGTGGGCGGTGAAGGTGGAGACTGGCTGTCCTCCTCGTATTTGTCATGAAAAGTCTGTCTGTGGTGCAGGGTTGTGGTGGAGAGGCCGGGGGGAATGTAGGACATTGTTTTAAAAGGTTGGATGGGGACCAAATAGGGGGGCTGCAGAAAGATGAGAATGGGTTCCTAGAATATTCAAGACTCACTGATTTCAAACGTTACTGGCAACATAATGCTGTTGAAAGCGCCGTCTTTGTATAAGGCACGATAAACAACGAGGTTCAGAACTTCTGGGGGGACACATTGTATTAATCACTAATCGCGCCGGCCCCCAACGAGCGCTGCTGGGAAAAAATGCTTCTTCCCTTCAAGTGACTTTTCCAGAGAACAAAAAAATAAAAAAAAACAAACAACTAACTCTCAGCCTGGTTTATGTGGTGATGGGATGAACGGAGGCGTACAGTAGGTACGAGAAACCTTAGAGCTGTGGCCTGGAAGAGATGTGAGGTTGTTAACTTCAGGATGAGGGAAAAGTTAAAGTTAAAGGAGAATTCCGGCCATTTTTGACCCCTTAATCGTTTTCCTGATGGTCACCCAGTGCTGTGGGGAGCAAAAAACACGATGCAGGCAAACCGGAGTTACACCATGGCAAAATAAACAGTCAGAGATATTATGGACATTACCACTGCACTGCTCGACCGTTTATTTTTGTAAAGAAATCATCACAACAACGAAAAAGTGTTTGTTTCTGTGGCAGGGAGTAGTAGATAGTAATGTCTTTCCAGGATGTTTCAGAGTTCGGCTATCTGAGGTGAGTGGCTACATGTAAAAACACAAAGTTTATACTGTTTATACTGTAACTATATGAGTTCAGTGATGTGTCATAAGGATTCGAGTCATGCACCATAGATATTTGATTGTTTTTTGAGTGTTTGTGGTGGTTGAAAGAATTGCCCCCATAGGTTAGCATTGTAGCTATCCCTAGTGCTGGGTAGCCATGTGTAACTCCGGTTTGCATGCATTTTTTTGCTCTCCCCAACACTGGGTGACCATCAGGACAACGATTTAGGGGTCAAAAATGGCCGGAATTCTCCTTTAAGTTCACAGAAATACATAAAATCAATCGTAATACACATTCACACATTCATCAAAGTTAAAAACCATCATAGCGAGTAGGTAGAAGAACCCATGGCGTGGGAATCATAAAGTATTATTGCTCTAGTTTCTGTTCAATAACTTAATGGAGATGGGAAAACTTTTAACGACTTGAGAATATCAATCTTCAACAAACTGGCTGCACTAAACCCTCACATGTTGTGGTAGACGTAGGGCCAAAATATGAACTTTGATGTGTTTATCTTTTCTGGATTTGACTTTAAAATCCTGAAAAAGTGGAAGTGAGGTGCGTCTAGTATTCACTTTCAGATGTGTCATGGCTCAGGTGGTTGAAAACAGGGTGTCATTAATCAATGATCTGCTTCCCCTGATCCCCCCCCCCCCCTGCTCCTCACACTCAACCACTGGAAAATAACAAGGCGAGACATTCCTATTGCCAAGTCCTTAAGCTTGGATAAAAGAGCATCTGTCAAATGAAATATGTGGATCATAAAAATCTGGATGATCCTCTTCTAATGAGAGAAGCCAGACGAGAACATTCACACCGATTTCTTCAGGATGATTGAGTGAATGTTTTCGACAATAACTTGAATGAATTTTTGCGCCGGATAATGAACGCCCGGAGATCCGATGGAGGAAGTTGGACGAGTCGTTTCTTGATTATTCCTGGACTTGTTTATAGTTTACTCTGGCTGTGACTCACGCTTCCTTCACTGTCGCTTGTTGTGTTGAGTGTGACGGATGATGACGGATCAATGCGTGACAAAAAACATCTCTTCTATCTGTTGATGTCAGTGTGTATGTAGGGAGTCTGTGAACGATCTGCAATAACCAGTCTGCTCCTGTTCTGTGCACAACAAGTGAGTAAGACGATGAGTGTTTACTGAATGATGATCTTAGCCGAGCTGCCAGCCAGCCAGTCTAACATTTGGTGTAATTCAGGGCCTCCTCTGACGTCTGTCTTATATTGTTGCATTAGTTGAAGCTGCATGCGCTGACTAACGCGGCCTCCTCCCTCCTCGTCCCGTGGACATTTTACCACGTAACCTGGACCAGGAATGTGGATTGTGCATAGCTGAACAAAGCTGTAACCTCGCCTAACGATGATGATGGTGTTGTTTGTCTGAGGTTATCCTTGCCAGGAAGTCCGTGATGATTATGACCCCGTCTCTCTCTCTGAGGACTGACCCAGCTTCAGACACATTGACTCACACACAATTTGTGTATCCCGTTGCCGTGGTTACAAAATGTTAAAATAACCAGAACATGATGAATCGTCAAATGTAATCATTCAGCCAATATATTTCCACCATTTGTTTTTGACAGGGGCTTCTCCTTAATAATCACAATAATGTGATATTTTGGGTTATTAGATTATTCCAGTTTCAGAAGAAGATGACTGGACAAGATAAAAGAGTGGCACATTTACAGGATAAATGACTTTACGCTGTTACACAACGATGAGTTCTTGCAAATTTTTCATGCACCAGAGGTTCATGTTACCCCAAATGGATGCGAGCTTCAACACAAACCACCGTCGTCAGGATATAAAGGTTACGGCCGATGTTTGAGCTCCGCCTGATGATACAGTGTTCATCAACTCTTTTTAACCTCGGATGATGCCTTTAAACCACATGTCCTTCCTTCTGGATCCAATCCAGCTCAAAAAGGATAAACAACAGGAAAGTGTAGGTTTTCTCCAGAGACCAGACTGGACAGCAGTCCCTTTCATTGGCTTCTCCTTCTCTGATCACTCAATGTGTGGGTTAACCTGACCGGAGCTAATATCGCCCGAAGGGGTCGGCCCTTATAATGCACTGGAGTTAAAGCCACAATCTTGGATGAACAGCACAACTATAAACCACTTCACTTGAGGGCAGTGTTTCTTAAACAATGGGTCAGGATGAAGAAATATGACCTCATGCTGAAAAAAAAAAGAAAAAAAAAGAAAGAACTGACACATTTTTAAGGAATAAAAACACTTGTTTGACTTATTTTGAAAAAACAAGTCGTAAAAATTTAGGTTGAAAAGTTCTCGTGTTTGATTGACACGGCAAAAGCAAGCAACCAACAGCAAGTGGGACAACATGACGGAAAACAACACGCCAAGCTCTGCACTCATAGACACAGACACAGAAATACACAATATACAAATACACACATAGATGTGCAACTGTTCTCTGACTCTCCTCTCTCTCACACACACACATACACACACATACACACAGACTCATACCAAATACCTCCCTGTCATGCATGCTTCCAACAACTCGCCCAATCTAACCGCAAACTAATAGTCCCGGGCTGCTATCTCCAGCACATTACCCCTGGGAGCTCTACACACGAACACCACACAGATACACACAGATGGACCAACACCGCACATACAGTATACACAAACACACACACCCACCCACCCATACCAACACGCAGAGGAGGAGAGAGGCAGAGCTCGAACCGTGGAAGAAGCCTGTACTGCTGCTGCTGCTGCTGCTGCTGCTGCTGCTGCTGCTGCTGCTGCTGCTGCTGCTGCTGCTGCTGCTTGAATAAATTACAATTTATTCAACTTGTGAATATTCCTTGTAGGCACTTAAAAAGTCCTTCCCAAATCCAGGGGGCTTTTTACACCCCTCTCCCTGCTAACCACACTAACCACAGGGATTTCCATCAGCCAGGCTGCATCCTGTACAGAGCAGCCAGATATTTCAACCATCCACATCACACCACACACCAGAGCCTTGAAAAAGAGCAGGATGAGGACAGTGAGCGTGTGTTTGTATGTGTGTGTGAGAGAGATACTAGATAAAACTTATATTTATTTACAAAGACTGTTTGTGTATAGTCATTAGCACAATCATCCCGGCGTTTTAAAATGACTTATTATGTAGAAAACACTCCAAATCTTCATCCATCTCTCTCTTTTCTATTGCTCTCTCTATAATAGATTATGTGTGTTTATAAACTTCTTCACCTTGGCCAGTAAACGCTGGGGTGTGAAGGCATGCTGCACTCGAAAGAGAGAAACTAGACCGAAGGAGGCCTGATAGACTCCAGGCCTTAGGAAACATTTTATCACAGTGTGTATATATGTGGGCCTGAGTGCGCACTTATGGGCATGAATTTGATCAAGGGGTGAGATGACAGCGGGCTCCACGAACGTGACTGCCTCAATCAGCCCTTTTTAATGCATCTCGCGGTTATAATTGACAGCAGAAACAGGAGGGAGACGGGGGAGGAGGGGGGAGAGAGCGGATGGTGCAGGAACAGAGAAGCAGTGAGAGGGAGTGTGACCTGAGCCGAGGTTCACGTTTCACTGCGAAAACATTCGGCCCGGGCGCTCTTCTGAGAGAAGTGACAGATATTCCGAGGTATGTCAACACCGCGAGAAGTGTACACTAGTTGGATTGCTCGGGATCACACGCATTAAGCACTCCTCTCGCGCACAAAAGTACACACAGGAGATTGCAGGATTTTTAAATATGCCTCCCTGTTTTGGTTCAAGCTGAAACAACAGCGGCCCTGTTCATTTAGGAAGGTCTCTCCCCGCTAAAAGCTGACACTCTCCTGCCTGTGTCTGCTGGCGAAAGGGAGATTAACGCAGGATTCAAGTATTTAATGTATGGCAATAAAGCGCAATTGGCAAATCCCCTCATATATAATTCCTTAATGGGCTGCTTGTGCATCATGAACAGAGAGAGATGGGGGGAAGGCGGGAGGGAGGGAGAGGCAGCAGCAGCAGCAGACACATTTTTGGCTGCAGAGGCTCGGAGCACTAATCACTGACTGAATCTAACACCTCCCATATTTTTTTATTTACACTTTTTCTACTGTATTTGAAGATTTTATACCCAGAAGATGATACACATGTGGTACTAAAAGCAGCTCAGTGTAGTTAACACTTCTCTCTGGAGGCATGAATAGGGTGCATTGTGTCGATCAGCCGGTCAGAGTTGCCTGACTGCTTTCTGAGTGAAAGCAAAGATAAAGCATTGAGGCCTACTGCTGCTGCAAGCACTGATAATGTCCCCGATGTTGTACTCTCCAGGTCCAATAACCCCCCTCTGCAGCGTATAACCATGACATCACAAAGGCCTAGTGGCTTATTTTCAGTCTCTATGTGCATTTCTCTGTGAAATTTAATAAGAAGAATCGGGATCTTTATGAGCACAGCAGCACATGTACAGAATCCTTCATGACAACTCTGTGCACTCCGTCTATTCCCATCGTTCCCATCTTTTCCACTCTTTGTCCACATGCATTTTCGAGAACTCACTATTAGGGAGAGAGTATGGGGACAGATTACATCAAAACATCAAGTCAGTGGCTCTAGCGTGTGTGTGTGTGTGTGTGTGTGTGTGTGTGTGTGTGTGTGTGTGTGTGTGTGTGTGTGTGTGTGTGTGTGTGTGTGTGTGTGCCTCAGTGACAGGCCAGCTGGGACACAAACATCATACCAGAGCCATGAGGACAGGCTGATGGCCTGCCTTCTCGACAGACCCCAGGCCTCGCAGACAAGAGGAGACTGGCCATGAAAAGCATGGGCGGGAATTATATACCTAACTGTTTGTGTGTGTGTGTGTGTGCATGTGTGTGTGTGTGAAAGGCTGATAAAGCTGGAAACAGGGGCAAAGTTTATGGTAGAGTAAGATGAGTCCTGGACAGAGCTATGGTACTAATGGGCCTAGTCGTTTGGTGTTTCCGAGGCCTTTATGGCTAAAGAGAAGTGACTGCGATGGCCAAAGAACAGCTGGGCCAGATGTGGAGCTCGGGCTTCAGGGGTAATCGAAAGCCATGATCCCAAATGCAAGGACAGCATTTACTGGAGTATAATGGAGATTAAAAAGACAGACTCCTTTAAAACCAGAGTCCCAAATCAGAACGACGCAGGCTGGCGGAGGGAGGCCAGGATGAGGATAATGAGCTCAGCCAACGTGGTGTCTGTCGAACAACAGGACTAAGGACTCGTTATGTGTGTGGGGGGGGTCGGGGGTGGATTGATAAAGATACAAGGACAGCACTGGGAGGTTGTGTGCTGTTGTTGGAGAGTCTTAAGAGAAAGGCACTAATGTCCAAAGTCCAAGTGAGACCCCAAAACAGTGTGGAGGCCAGAGACGGAGTGATCTCATAGGTCCGATGGAGGTGAGGCATCGGGGATAAAGACAGAGGGAAGTTTTCTATACATGTATAAACTTTGACTACAGTTGTGTGGCTTTGTTTTGTCTAATGGATCCCTACACTACATGGCATGAAAAGACAGAGTACTGTACTGTACTAGATAGATAGATAGATAGATAGATAGATAGATAGATAGATAGATAGATAGATAGATAGATAGATAGATAGATAGATAGATAGATAGATAGATAGATAGATAGATAGATAGATAGATAGATAGATAGATAGATAGATAGATAGATAGATAGATAGATAGATAGATAAACAATAAAACATACACACAAGTGCAGACATGGGTGAAATACTGTGCTACATAATTTCAGTGCAATACATAATTTAAAAAAGATATAATACTTAACTTAATAAATAATTTAAAAATGAGGTATGTTGTTGTATTTGGACATATGTTCACCTCCTATCGAAGGGTGAGGAGTTATACAGTCTCAGATCCCAGACCAGTTTAAATAACTCAGGTCAGGTCTGTTGGATGCACCAGTAGAAGGACTAGATAAAATGCCATGACAGAGCTCAGGCCTACAAGCCGATGTTGGAGGATTCTGGACTCTACGGTGAAGGAAAAAGAAGGAGAAAATAGGAAATGAAGAGAAGAATAAACAACAACAGTAAAACTGGAGCGACTTCAAGAGCCGAGTGTTGAGTGCAGGACTGGATGTGAGTTTGGACATGTATCTGACAAATAGGCAAGAGGTCAGAGGTTAAGAGCAAGGTCTTGCAGTTGAAGTAGTCAGTCTCTCACCGACAGAAAGAGGAAAAAAAAAGTTGCAAAGAAGAGTGAAGAGGTCTGGGAAACGATGGCTCATGATGATCAGAGTTGTTTTAGACACTCCAAGCCATCGTGGGACTCAAGCAAAACAACACAACCACTTACGACTTTGCCTGGAAACTGATTTGTTAAGAGCTAGAAAAACACACTTGCAGGGACCAAGTAACCATTAAAGAAATACAAGCCCTTCTCTTATCAGTGTCACTATTTTTATAACCCCGAAAAGTAATTAGGAGTGTGTGCTACAATTTGCTGAGGCGGACACATTGGCAGGCATTTTATCATCAGGCTCGGTAAGCTAGCTGAGTGTTTTTGGCAAAGTTGCACTATTTCTTATTTATCTAGTTTCACAAATCATGGTCATCTCAAGAGCACATATTTCATATACCACAAACACATAATGGAATAACACATGACAGAATCATGTTGGAATTGCATTCTTCATCTATGATGATATTTGGCTCGTTTGGACGATCCCTCTTCCAAAACATCCCTGAAAATACAGAGGTCACTGTGAGTCAGTGCTAAAAATGAGATGTGGTATTCGCTGTGCCAATCTGCCAGATTGCCACTATCCAAATATGTGTGTGTATATGTGTGTGTGTGTACGCACACGTGTGTAAGCGAGAGTGAGGTAAGAGCAGAGATTAACCATGGTCGGTGATTAATACAACTTGACTTACTGACTTACTGTGAGCAATTATGGCCATGTCTTTTCTCAAGCTTGACTATCTCACTCTCCGTGGAACACATGGGGGTCCCGAAACATGTGCGCCCCAAACACACACACACACACTTTCACACACATACATGTGCCACAGATCGCCAGCCCACCCCCTCCACTCAACCTCAAAACCACAAAGGGTTAAATATAATCAATCTTCTTTAACAATGCTGTCAGGGCAGTGTCTGAGAGCGCCGCGCAAACGCAACGATGCTGCCGGCTGCACACGATGTGTTTGGTGTGTGTATACGTCTAAATCGGTGAGAATGGGTTTGTATGTATAAGCCGTTATGTACACACTGGTACATGCATGTGTGTGTGTGTGTGTGTGCCCCCATGCAGTACATACATGTGCATGATCCAGGATGCCACATGTTTCTGTGTATGCACTTCTTCACCACGTTCACAAACCATTGTGTGTGCATGGCTTTGTGTTTTATGTACACAATTACAGTGTTTTCATGTGCTTCTGTGTATACTACTACACAATGAATGTGAAAGCTGTGTGTGTTAGAGCTCGCTCGCATGCATGTGTGTATCTAATTGAAACTCCATCTAAAACCACAAGACTGAGAAGCGGCACATATTTCCCAGGCCCTGGGCCACATACCGTGTGTGTCTGTGTGTGTCTGTGTGTGTCTGTGCTACCTGAGGGGACTTGTGGGACCTCCAGCTGTACTGGTGGCTGTGGAGACTGGCCAGCAGCACATTCTCATCCGTGTCCACCTGGCCGAAGCGCAGCGTTTCGTGGGTGTCGTTACAGATCACATAGTGGCTGTAGACCAGCTCCTCGTTGTCCGGGTTTCCATTCTGAGAGCGGAGCGGAGAGAAGGTGGTGGAAGGCATGAGAGACGAGGTGAAGGACAAAAAGAGGGTGACATGAGAAAGACAGGCTGTCAATAAAAAGAGGAAGCAAATACTTCCAGGTGTACATATAATGTATAGTAAAGCACATATACAGGTGTCAACAATTTATGTATTCTCAATCTTAAAAATGCAGATCTTGGTAGTGCAGCTGTCAGCCAGTAGAAGAATGAGATGAGTGATATCATCTGTGGGAGTAACACAACCTCAACAGGGGAGTGAATCATATCACAGTCTGACAGTTATTCAGGCTGGAGCAGCTTGGACGGGGCTTCGGGGGCCAAATCTGCTGCCTGGTCCCACATAAAACCTCCAGGAGGCATCTCTCTTTAGCAAACTCTCCGACTTTTTCATGTCCTCCTCGGAGCGGCTCCGAGTTTAGGTCGTTGAGAGAGATAAACAGGCGCGCATGATTCAATATGTGTGAGTGTTTTTCTTTCTTTTTCGCCAATTGCTGGAAACGCAGTGTGCCACTGAGAGCGAGAGTGCATTGCTGCTGGTAGGAGTCATCGATATACTGCGGCTTGTTAGGAGAAAACAATATGGCAGAGCGCGGCCCGCCTGCAGCAGCAGCAGCAGCAGCGGGTCAGCGGCGGTGAGAACGCCTCGGAAGAAACTCGAGTCATGCGAGCTTGCACACGGACGCCGTCCACTCGCACGTCACCTCGCATGCAAGGGAGAAGAGCTCACTGGCCTACTATTGAAAACACTGGTTTAACAGGGAGTGTGTGTGTGTCAAGTCAAGTCTCCTGCATAAAGGAATTCAAGTGCATAATTTCAAAACAGCGCGTTTTGTGTGAGTTTTTTATGTGAGTGTGTGGGTGCAAGTGAATGTTTAAGTTTTACTTGAGCTCCTTCCAGAGACTCTGGGGTCCTGATGGGATCTCTCCTGCTGCACACACACCCTCCTCCCTGACTCCTGACACACATGACTGAGGTTCAGACAGCTTCTACTCAACTATCCCAACAAAGAGGGACCCCAGCCTGCTGTATACTTCTTTTTTTTTTTTTTTAAATGGCAGAGCGGGTTGATGGTTGATGGTTAAAAGAGGCTGGCAGTAAAAGCTCAGGGTTTGACTGCCAAGCACGTTCAGGGTCCTGGGGTTGTTGATGCTATTGAAAACGGATGGGATAGTTTACACCATTAAAAAGAACACTTGATGATAGATGTGTGTGAGAGAGAGAGAGCGGGAGAGAGGTACGGAGCAAAAAAAAAAATATATAGATGGGACAGCTGCGACAGTCAGTGGGTTGAAATCCATTTCCAGTTTTATAGGGGAACACTATCTTTGTTTCCCTTCTGAATCCAACGCTGCGATTTACAAACTTCCTGCTGCCATCTTAAGATGCCATTGCTAAGCCCCGCTCCTTTGATGGTATCGTCTTTCCGCTCTGATTCATGAGGCAACGTGATACACACATCAGAAACGCTCGCGGCAGTCGTCGTGATCGCTCGCTGTCTATATGAGGACTTTTAAATGGACAAATATTAAGATAAAGAAACTTAAAAGGCAACGCTTCCTCCTCGTTAAAGAGCAGAAGATGACAGCTTCATCGTTAGATGCCGGCCTAACGGGAATCAAAGCCTCTCTCTCTCCACTAATCCACCCAGACACTTTTACTTAAGGTTTCACAGGAGTCGGGCAGCAGATCGGCATGATAGAGTGGCACACATACACAGGACAAGGTACAGTAAAATGTCTGGAAAACACATTGTAAATAGTGACACCCACTCATAGAAATACACATGAAATGAGAAACCACGGAGGCGATAGTGAAACCTGTAAAAACGGACACAATGAAATACTAATCAGATCTAAAATCAGCAATATACTCCTGCACAGACGACCCTCGCTAACACATCTGTTGCAACCGGCAACATGATCTCTCTGTCACTTTATTTTCCAGTTACAAAGGGAAGCAGAGAATCGTTTAAACATGGGAAGAAAAGAAAAAGGGGGGAAAGAAGAAGAAAGAAAAAAAAATAACATGAGGAAAATTTCAGTTGTCTCAACTACACATGTGAATGCTCTGTGAGAAAGCAGAATGTGTAAATACTACTGGGCTTTTGTGTGGCTTTCCACCAAAGCCACTTCCCAGGGGTTAGGAGCTGGAGGAGGGCGGGTGAGGGGGGCAAAGATCGAAAGTGGGACCGAGGACCGAGTATGAAAATGGAGGCATGGGGTCTGAGGTTAAAGTGGTGGGGGGCTGAGGTTGGGGCCATATGGGGCTATCGAGTGCAAGAAGAGGAGGCAAAAATGCTATTCTGTTGTTCTTATTTCCCTTCATCCTGCAGAACCAGCGAACCATTCATAAAACGTAAAAATGTACTGTAACATCTCTCTGTTACAGCAAAATGTCACTGTTTCCACAAGTTTTTATAATAGATGCAATTTATATTGTTATATCAATCATAACAATCTATTAGGGTTGTCAGAAAGACGCAATCACAGATGCAAGAGTGTTATCATGACTGCAACTGTGTGTATAACAACAGCTTATGGCTCTACGGGTGTCAAAATTGCAACCATACACCAATGAAGTGACTTTTATTTTCTATTTGTTGCTTGCTGTTTCATCTGAAAGTGCTCCAGCTGCTCTGGTTGTGGTGGTGTGGTGTGACCATGCAAAACAGGAAAAAGACCAAAAAAAATAAAGCAAAAATGCTATTCTGTTCTTATTTTCCCTTCATGCATGTAACATCTCTCTGTTGCAGCAAACTCTCCTTTAGGGCTGCTAATGTTTGAGTTTTTATAATAGATGCAATTTATATTGTTATAACAATCATAACAATCCATTAGCGTTGTCAGAAAGAAGCAATCACAGATATAAGAGCATAATACATACTGTATTAACAGATTATGGGCGCTCTGAGTGACAAATTTGCAGCCATACACCAGAGAAGTGTCTTTTATTTTCTATTTGTTGCTTGCTGTTTCATCTGAAAGTGCTCCAGCTGCTCTGGTTGTGGTGGTCTGGTATGACCATGCCTCTGGTTGTGAGGTTGCGGCCATATGGGGCTATCGAGTGCAAGAAGAGGAGGCAAAAATGCTATTCTGTTCTTATTTTCCCTTCATGCATGTAACATCTCTCTGTTACAGCAAAATCTCTATGCAATTCTGCAATTTATATTGATATATCAATCATAACAATCCATTAGGGCTGTCAGAAAGAAGCAGTTGTATTAATACAGATTATGGCTCTGTGAGTGTAAAAATTGCAGCCATACACTACTAAAGGAAGTGTCTTTTATTTGTTGCTTGCTGTTTCATCTGAAAGTGCTCCAGCTGCTCTGGTGGTGGTGGTCTGGTGTGACCATGCCTCTGGTTGTGAGGTTTCAATTGTGTGGTAATTGAGGATTCTTCTCCATGGTTCAGTGCTCACCCTGCAGGCCACATCACAACGGGGCCTGCCTGCCAGCCATGACACCAGGAAACATGAAAATCACTGAAGGATGGGATACATCCTTCTGTTGCAGAAGGACAGAGCCTGTTAACATTTCTGATTACATTTTCAATTAGGATCAAGTTTTTCCTGTGCACGGACGATGTGTGTGTGCGTCTGGAATGTGAGTTTCCATCAGATCAAAGATAGGCTACGTCTTTTTTTTATTTTTAAGCTGAATGGTGCCGGCCTTCACACAACCATCCCTGTAGTGCACCGCTTGTTCTTAATTGTACCCATACAAGGTTCACCGCATGTAGAGATTGTGTTTCAGTGAAAAACCCTAAAAAGGGAAACAATAATCCATGATTGAAATGTTCACAACTTCCTGTGAGAACGGCCCAAATATTTAAGCAGAGCGTTTCCTACAGAATCGGGCTTTTGTACTTGACCTCTCTCTACCCCTTCTTCCACAACTACCATATCCACATGCTGCACATTTGCCTTATAATTATGGGTGTTTTTCCCCTTGTGTTCAGCAAAGTGGTGAAGTCTGGAGGTAGATAAAAGGTTCTGAACAAGTTACAAGGCTGCTGCTGTTTAGACCAATCAAGAAAATACAGCTGGCTTAATCACTGCATGAATCAATCCCATACCAGTGAGCATGTAAATCCACCAATCTTTTTTGGGGTTTGTGTTGTGTTCGGAGGTGACTGTGGAGTAGAGAGCAGTGTTGTTTGTGCGAGTGAGCATTGTATGGCTGACTTTGTGTCTCATGGCACTGGGCAAAGATGGTATTTAAAAAGCCAAACATAATATAATCGAATCAGTATCAATAAACCCCTGGCTATGAGCATACGAGCACTTAATAACCTCCCTCATCATCACATTTGGCATGCTGGGTAAAGCCCACCAGTCATACCTGGTGTGCATACTGTAGCATATCCAAATAGCTCATGAGTAAAGTCTCAATATGACCTTTCATTACGGCACCACAGACGCTCTAAAATCTTATTTATGGCTGAATTAAACAGCAGAAATAGGGGAACATTCACTCGCTCGTGTTAAATGATGCAATAATGAAGCTAAGGGTCAAATATGATCCATCGACCAATGCGGTCGGGCAAAGAGCTTTTTGATGAGTCAGTGATGCCATTGAGCGAAAACAAAGGTATTAATCCATAAGCCAGAGCTATCATTTTATAGTAGGTTCTTCTCTACAGCTTGTTTAATTTTATTTTGCACAGGTAAGAGACCGCAGCTGTTCCTACAAAAACATAAGGTAATATTTCTCTCACCTGGCAGTGAGAGAGCACGCATGTAAAACCATGAGAGTACCTCATGTCTCGAGAGGCCAATATATGAGTCAGCACAGCCACAGCTGAGCAGAGCAGAGCCATGATAGGGCATGCAAAGCCAGAGAGACCAGTGTGTGAGTGTGTATGAATATGTGTGCGTGTGCAGTAGACAAGTGGGTGGAGGACAGGGGCCAGATGAAATCTTGGCAGGTGTAACCACTCAAGTTTTACCGTGTTTTTATGGGCATCGCTTCACACACAAATATCCTGGCTACCAGAGGCAGCGCTGAGAGCTGAGAACTGAGAGATGACGAGGACCATAGACGCCCAGGAACAGATACACCGAAGCCTCTTACTCACAGTTTACAGCGAGCTGAGAGGCAGCTCCATCCTGCATTACCGCTGGCATACGACCAAGACGTTCTCATAAAATCCACTTTGTTGTGAGTTTGTTTAGCTGATACTCCATCTGGGACGGAGGGCCGTCTTTCAGCATATTCTCTAAATGTACATACATTTCAAAGGATTTCCTCTACAGTTTTACTAGCCCCTGCCTCCAAATATCAAACATCCATCAAACAACAGTGCAAACCCCTCGTTCCCTTACGTGTCTGAGTGCATCCCGCTATTTAAGTGTACAAGTGAACAAGTCATCACTGATTACTTGAAAATGTGCTTCCTTCTGTAGCAGTGAAAAGTTGCCTGGATGTTGCCTCATACAAAAATTGGTGGGGGAAATCAAAACATGAATTTGAAAGGCAGCATGTACCCAAGCTCTGAAATCGTCAATTATATTTGAACCTTCATTTTTGAAATCCTGTCTGTGAAGCTTCTACTTTATTCTATTGTAAAGTGCGCGGTGTGTGTCTCAGTAGCTTTAACTTCCTGTCACCTGTTGCCAGCTGTGCAGGGCAGTGTCCACAGTGTGGATGGCAAACTGGCTGATGTTCAGAAACACCGGGTCCACAAACACATTCACATCCAGCGTGGTGGTCTGGGGACAGCAGGTGGCGGCAGCCTGGCCCTGAAACACAACAGGAAATCAAATTAGGGATGAACTTTTGTAAACAGTAATTTATGGTTTTATGTGGGATATAATGTTTTTTGTCTCAATGTCCAGGCTTCATCCATGAATCTAGACAGGACATAGATCTGGAAAAAACCAACACAACATATCATGCTCAGACATCCAGAATAAGTCTTTTTTTGTCCTTTTGGCTTTCTCAAACAAGGGCTGTAGGAGTTCATCATACAAATGGCACTGAAACAGAAAATATAATTCATCTTGAACAGTATTAAGGCCGCATAAAAACACGTAAACGCTGCTCTTCTGGGGTCTGGTGTTTGTTGTTGTGTGCTAATGTGTAATGTTGTCTTACTGTTTTTTATATTGTTACTACATGATATTGTTACTGTATTTTTTTTATTTGCCTGTTCATGCATCTTGTAACTTTGTTAAGAAAAGTGCATTACAAATAAAGTTTATTATCATTATTATTACCCTTATACCTCCCTGCTTCGATTGCTAAAGGCAAGGTGCCAGATCTCAGCTGTGCACACAGGGACCTCCCCAAGTTTAACATCAAATATGGTATTATAATAATAAATAATCTTCTTTAATTTAAACATCATTTCTAAATTCATGTTTGCTCTAAATCTCCTCCTTCCATTGTTTCTTATGCAGATTAACTAGGTTTTGTTTAACCTTATTTACATTACATAGCAAATTATTGCTATTATGCATCTCTTGACCAGGGGAAATTGTTTTCTCTGTCCCATCTAACAGTCAGCCGTACGACCAATATTAAAAACTGAGCTCTACCTGCAGCACACAGGGCTGGAGCAGCTGCAGGTATGTGACATTGCGGTACTCCAGCAGCCTGCAGTCCAGCTGGGTGGAAAAGCTGATCTCCTGACAGTAACGTGGACCGCTGCTCCACTGGCGCAAAAAGACCCTCGGCTCCCGAGCGCCAATCACCATGAACTCCTGTTCCTGAGGTAACTTCCTGTCTGGCAGGAAGGGACGCAGCTGTCGGGATGGAACTGGAAGAATGACACGTATTATTTTCATTCAGACGGGACGTGAAAATATAAACATGACATGACCATCGAACCGACGGATTGTGATATCTGGGGCAGCTCACTGACACAACTCTTTATATGACTTCGAGCACAGCGGATCCAAACTGCTTTACAGGAGAAAGAACAATAATAAAATGCATGAATTAAAATAATCACGCATGTGAACCCAGCTGTGGATTTCACAGACGAGGTCAGACAGTGAAATGCCAGTTAGATACAGTGTTTTTGAGCCGTTTATATGGAGTCAACTAGAAAACCCTTATAAACTGTTCAAACATCATAACTTCATACCATCATTTATTGCTCTGATGTTGTTGAATTTAAGATAACTGAGGTCAACTGAAGTTATTATAGCCTTTATTTAACCTCTGAGATATATTGAGGAAGCAACCTCATTTACAATATACTGTAGCCGAGGCAAAACACGAAACATTTGAAACAATGAAAAAGTGACAAAGACAAATTGAAAACAGAGAAATGTGTTGCTACAAAAACAAAGAAGTTTGTTGCTACTTGCTGCACAGCACTACTGAGACTTTGGTAGTGTTTTCTGGATCCTACCTGTCCCCAGCTGTTCTAGGTGGTGGCAGAGGTGAACTTCCAGCTGTGCCAGCTGCAGGGACACACCCAGGGAAGAGACAAACCACGGCGCAAAGCAGGAGTCCACGCGGGTGCAGGCCGCCAGCGCCGTCGGAGACACCAGCTGATCACAGGGGACCTGGGATCCACACTCGCTATCCAAACTGAGATACCACAGACAGATGATATTATTTACAGAGGAGATATTTGTGCCTGGGAAATAACAACAAACGCAGGCTGCATGTGAAAATTATATTAATTCAAATAAGAATAATAAAGCAGAGCGATGAGTAATGATGATTCACTTTTTCATTTTACCAACAACATCAGAACAATAGCAACAGCAGCTGTGGAGTAACGACCACACAAATTATACTGACTAATTAAAAACAATCTTTTTCTGATTAGCGGCTGAATGTTTTTTGTCCCTCGCCCAGCGAGTTACAAATTGTGTGACATCCTCGTCAGAAATGCAGAGAGAAAGAGAGAGAGCGAGAGAGACAAACGCTACAATTACTCAGAAAAAAAAAATAAAGAAATGAAAAGAGACAAGGATGTGGAGGGGGCCTCTTTACTGTCCGAGCCTGTGAGTTTAGGTGCATTATTACTGTCACAGTTTCCAGGAGAATCTCTCCATAGCCCATTAATTGCATGTCATGGTTGATGATGTTGAATGGAAGGTAATTGAAGTGAATGACCATTTGCTCTGTAATTTGCTGCTACCATGATCCACTATAAAAACTCCAGCAGGAAACGCTCAAGACCTGAAAAATGCTGGTGCAGCAGAGTGCTCCTTAAAAAGATAAGCATCATATGTTGACAATTTTCATTACTTCCAGTTGGCAGGGCGGCCAAGTTATTTTTCTGGTGGAAACTAAAGTAAGGCAGATGAAACGAGTGACTAAGGAAAGGGGAATCAATTTTGATCAAAAAAGACAAATAATTTAAACATAAAGGAAATGTAGTGTTTGGAGTATGATTGTAATGAAGCACAGATGTATATTTTGCTTTACACTGTATCTGGTTCTGCAGCGTTTTTTCTCTGTTTCTTCTCTTACATGTTTTCTTATTCTTCCCTCTCTGCTCCTCTGGAGCTGTCTAAGCCACACAGAATGTGGGCTTGGCAATTCTCTTCCACTAAAAGTTTCCTAAATCCCAAGAGGAAGTAAAAAAAAAAAAAGGAGGGGAGTAGATTAGGATGAGGAAAGAATGAGAGAAAGAGAGGGAAAAGAAAAATGGGTGAAGCACATAAAAGATGTAACGGAGGACGCCGGCTGAGACGTGAGAGGTGAAGAGAGGAAGCAGTGGTAGCGAGCAGAGGAGAGAAAAAGCAAGCTCTCTGAGCCGTTACAGCGCTCGGCTGGCCCGGTCCAACCCGTCCTATCCCACCCCGACTCAACCCAGCCCAACCCAGGTCTGGCCCGGCCTGGCCTGGCCAACCCAAAGGGGGCTTTACTCCTCTCGCTTCCCGTGAGCTTCCCCTCGATTAGATACACTCAAGGTAAGCAGGAAGGAATCCGGATGGGCCCTGACAGGCACTTGGTGTGCTGGGAAATCTCATTAGGCCAATCTGAACGCCTTCCAAGCCCGCTCCCTGCTCCTGCACACCAGATGTGGGGCGAGGGACACATTACTAGCTCTTTGTGCTCAGCGGCCTGGGTGCACTCTGTCTCTCTGCTTTCCCTCACACTGGACGGCATCTGCGCTGCGGATCCAAACACATATCCGTGTAGGCATACGACATACGCACACAAGTCGCGTGTGTTACTGTACGTCGTATATAAGACAGATTGATAGATAGAATGATAAAGTGCAGAATTTTTCTGTCACCTCTGCTCATCCCCTCCTCCCTCATTATTGTTGAGCACTATCCTCCACAGATCCGAGGCCACCAGCTCCTTCTGCTGGTCGGTGAGGCTGAGGCTGGGGAGCTGCAGCTGGCAGGCGCTGCTCTCCGACAGGCTGAACTCCCGGTATGGAACGTAGGCCTGCTGGAGCTCGTCCCAGTATTCAAGGCTGCATGGTACCTGGAAGGAAAGACACAGTAAAAATCTTAAATATGTAAAATATGTGACCCCCAAATACTGTATTTTATACTTTTATTTTTTAAACATGCTCTTGATTCTTCTAAAGACTTAAAGGGATAGTTCAACATTTTGGCAAATGGGCCCATTGCCATAATTTCTGTAGTCTTAGGAGTAGGTTTGTTACCTTTAATTGTTGGTGCAAGTTCTTTTTAGAACGGCGGAGCAGAGCCGTGAGCTGAGACTCAAGGGATTTCTTGGTTTCCCTCATCAAACTCATCAAATACACAATCCAACAACTCCAAAATGCTCTGGTGGACAAGTTGTGACCTGCACATTCACCACGCTATGAGATAATAACAGAACATTATGAGACAGAGTTGTTTTTAAGGTAAATGCAGAGACTGTTTGCTGAAAAACTGCCCCAGACGGGAACACGCATCAGTGGTTTTGCATGAATTTACCTCTAAAAGAAAATTTTGAAGTTGTTGGATTGTGTATTTGATGAGTTTGATGAGGGAAACCAAGAAATCCCATGAGCCTCCGTAGCGTAGCTCTGAGCAGCTCGCGGCTCTGCTCCGCCGTTCTAAAAAATAGCTTGCACCGACAAATAAAGGTAACAAACCTACTCCTAAGAATATAGGGATTATGGAAATGGGCCAATTTGCCAAAATGTTGAACTATCCCTTTAAGATCTTAAGTCCAACATTCCCTTGATTTCATTGAAGAACAACATAATTAGAAATAAAACAGAATCATAAATGGCGGAAAACACTTTTTTATATTGCTCAAGATAAAATTATAAAGACTTCCTTGCACCTGCAGGTGTGCTACGCTCTTTCTTGTACAGACGGCAGCACGATAGCTGGTCAAATTTCTGCAGGTCACACAAACTCTCACCACTCTCCTCTTAGAGCTGCACATCTCTGTTCATTGGTCAACAATTACTAAACTCAAGCTGTTATGACGATGATGACTTCATGAGGACCCAAAGTCACAGCATAACGAATGCGCTTAGTTACGTCCCTCTGTGTTGCCTTATACGGTTACGCTGAGCTCTGCAACTACTGAAACAAATTTTCTACTGAATCACTAACTCAAACCATTATTGGTACCGCTGAGTATTATCTGAATACTCATCTGTGAATGCCAGAGGACCTGTACAGAACACAGTACAGTACAGTACGTATGGTGGTTTGTTGTGCAAACATTACGGTGTCTATCACTGGCTCCCTCTCTGCAGCTGCTGGCTCGGCTCCATCGGATGACAGTGTTTTACTGACTGTTTTATATCCCCCACTTAGTCTCCTCTTCAGATGGACACTAGTGGATATCTAACCGTTGTTTCCATCAGCTGTTCATCACTTCAGACTTCAGGTTCCAGTCCAAACAAACTATTGTAACCCTCCCCAGTGTAGTGTAGCCCTGATTACTCATCTGCTGTAGGTTTACTGTAATGTTTTATTATTGCACAACAGGTATTCTTAAATCCTCTGGATCCCCTGGTTTTGTATAAAGCATTAAGCAACTGCTGCCGCGGCCTGCTAATAATCAAGTCTTCTTCTAAAAGACATAGCGAGCGAAACAACTGCTGCAGAGGATGAATGAGCAAGTGATTTTTCATGGTGTCTGTTTTACAATTTAGGATTTTTTACTCACTTCAGACAAAAACCAAACTTTAATTTTTCTCGTCTAGTCGGAAAAAATGACAACACTTTGACCGCAGACCACCAAGGCAGTGAGGCGACAACTCTCCATAACAACATCGCAATGACCACAGCATAACTAAACACCCCGGCAACTGTGTGTGCGGTGCGCTACAACAAGACAGGGACATTAACATTTAAGTCCCGGAGCTGTTTCTCACACTGAATAACAATCAGCTCATGCGAATGTTCTCACATTATGTGACGACGGTAAGGGCTCCTCTCAGATTGAGAAAAAATTAGCATAAATGTGTCTGGAGCTCCTGTGTGAACTAAACCAGGCGCTCGGGTTACCGCGGCCACCTGGAAAACTGCGCTACTGATGGATCGGTAGTGGCAGGGCGGCTCTCAGGAGCTCACCTGAAGGATGCCAGGCAGTAAAGACATATGTGTACTCTATGTATGTGTGTTTGCAAATGTATTTGTCAATGCACATGTATATGTGATAATCTAATAGTTAGCCAGAGGTATGTGTGGCACTCCCTGGGTGATTACCAAGCTCACAAAACTGTCAACAAGTTGCTGTCGTGTATGTGTATGTATGTGTATGTGAGGGGAAGTACAGTGCACAAAGAGTGTGAGTGTGTGTCTGTTCATTCATATGTGTGGGGCTGACGGATGAAGTAACCGTAGCTTACATCATGTATTTAATGCCACACAGGTTTTCCTGGAATCGGCTGCTCGTAATTGCACCTGACAGAGTTGTGCACCCGCAACCCCAACACCGAGCCACCGAAGAGGAGGAAAGAAACTCACTGGATCTCCACCGAGAGTTCCCAGAACTGTGCTGCTAAAACACAAGCCATGTTTTTTCTTTTTTTTCTCTTTTTTTTTCACCTGTGATATTCTATACACATGACAGCATACAGAAATGAATATGTTGAGGTACATATATGGTACAGTGGAATACATTTGCATGGTTGAATTTGCGTCATGTTCCCTTTGACTTGCAGCCCTGGCCTTGGAAGAGAGTAGAGATGAAATCAATTACCAATTCAATGAATGTTGTAGGGAGGATGGAAAAAGTAAAAAAAAAGAAAAAAAAGAAATGTTTTAGCCATGTTGAGCTGGAGGAGAAGGGACCTGTGTGTATATGTCAGATGAATTGTATATATGTGTGCAGGAGGACGACTATGTATAATTGCACGTATGAAAGACAATATTCGTGTATACACAGGTGTGTGTACTGTATGCATGTGAGCGCATGATACAGTCTGGGCAGTGTCGGTTTCCGCTGCTTGATTGTGTGTGTGTGTATACCTTATCTGATAAACAACGTGTAACCCTAAAATAGCTGACATTCCCTTGGCTGGATGGGCCCAATCTGTGTTTTTCGTCCAAAGTGCTGCACAGAGAGCAGAGCAGAGCAGAGGCCTGGCAGAGAAAAGCTCAGGGTAAAATATCAGACGCAGGATTATCTTAAATATTATCTTAAGGTTTCATTTGGAGCTGGTTCAAATTGGCTGGAAAACCCCCTCAAAATAAGGTGAGGGCTACAATATTCAGGATTATTTGCATTTCTATTTACATTCAGGAGTGTTAGAAGAGGTGTCGCCTCACCTCTGTCTCTGACGAGGTACACATGCATGGATTTACTATCTGGGACTAATTAAACAAGCGCAGTCAGTCAGTCAGTCAGGTCAATCCTGCAGTATTATATAGGAAGGCAAACTAAAGCAAATACGCAACATACAGAGAGGATTTCAATTTCCACCGTCAACCCAGGTGTGATCACTGCTAAAGTTCAATAATATATCTCTGCAACTGAAGACTCCCCGAGCTCCTTTCCGAGGCTGCGGCTGTTGACATCCACCGCCTTGTCTGCCATTACTTTTATTAACAATATCAACACTGCCATTAGGTCTTGTGTTATTTCACTGATGCCTATATGTCAAGAAATTCCTCTGCTAGCTACTTCTTATCAGCCAGCAGACAAATTGAATTGACATCAGCTTGAGCAAATGTTTACTCAGGAGATGTAATGAAAATTGTTCTGAAAATGACTCCTGCTATGCTGTCTCAGGTGGGCTAATATACGTTAACATTAATCAGTGTGGAAAATCAAGAATAAGCCCACGCTGAGATCGTTGCGCTCAGTCTTTTTTTTTTTTTTTTTTGGGTTTCCGCTCTAATGCCAAACTTTTTAAAGAGGGACTGGAGTTTTGGTGGATGAGGTGTAAGAACTCCAGATCAAATTAACCACATGGACAGTCTTTTATTTTTATAGTGCATTAGCTGTGACTAATGCAGGTCTGCTTGAGCGCAGTCCCACTAAAATAATAATTATCTTGGCTAAAATAGACTCTCGCTCTTTCTGGTTCAGTGTGTCGCTCTTGTGAAGTGAAATACCCGCTGACTCCCCGCTGATTTTAACTCCCAACAAAAGGCTGCATATTTCTACTAATTGGAGAAACAGTGTGCATCAATAAAAATAAAAAAAAAGGAAAGGAGGGAGGAGGGAAGGAAGGGATGTGAAGCTGATGGCCGACCTGTGTTTCTCATAATAACAACAATGACAAAGACATCAGCTGCGGTTGCGGTTATGGCTCAAGGTTGATGGTTCATCTCAGGCCACAGAGCTTTTATGATATGAGTCTGAGTCCAGCCGGGCAGCAGCAGCAGCAGCAGCAGCAGCAGCAGTCAATTCAAGTCAAGTCAAGTCAAGTCTGGTGGCAGTGCTGAGCCCTGCGTGAAAAGGGACATGAAAGGCGATCCCACAGTGTGCCATGCACGAAAGCAACAGCAGGGGACCAGATGGTGTGATGTTTGTCTGCATGAAAAAAAAAAAAAGTCTATGCAATTTGGGCAACTGCTTCAAAAAGCAAGTGGATGATGAAATTTAAACATTTATATGTTGAGAAAAACTAGCATGAAGTAAAAAAAAACAACAAATGCATAAAAAACAGACTGGGTTAGAGTTTCTTTCACTGGATGATGAAGCTGGACTCAAGCTGTTGTTCTCTACTTTAACATAAAGTACTGTAACCCCCCCTTCACCATAAGCTGGGGTCAGGCTGAATCATAGCTCCTGTGTTTACTCCCTGTTTCTCAGACTTGAGAACCCCACAGAGAGAGGAGGGGGAGAAGATGAACGAGTAAGGGATGGAAAAAGAGCCGTAAGGACACCTGCTTATGATTCAGAGGACTGGACCTCACGGTGGTAAGAAGGTGAGAATGAGTCATCTTCCTCTCTCTCTCCCCTCCATCCCTTCATCACTTGAGCCCTCTACAGGTGGGAACCTGTGGATGCCTCATCAGGAATCTGTCACTTTGCAGCTGCCCTCCCATCACTCTGCCCCCCCCCACTCCCTCTCTACTGTATGTAAAAACAGTGCAGGCAGCAATTTGACTTAGAGTAATGGAAGGAAGTTTGAATTCCCCCTGTGAGATACTGGAACCAGTTGGGAAACCACAACTATTTAAATGCAGGAAATCTTGATTTTATAAAATGTTAATATGATATGCTCTAGGGACGAGCGAACACACCACCCCCCCCACCTCCTTGCCCCGCTGCTCCCCCCCTTCATCTAGTCAGCGCACTCTGCTGAAGAGAGGGAGCAAAAAGAAAGGATGTGGTGGTGGAGGTGGTGGAGAAAAGGAGAGAAAAAGAGAGAAGAGAGGAGGAGAAAATGTGGAGCTGAGCCACTTTTACTTTGTTTGCCCCTCCACCTGCTGGTAAACAGCCCCCAAACTGGGGTGAAAAAACAAAACAACAAAAAAAGAAAACATTACGGCCTAAATGATAGTGACAAATGACAAGACAGCCCAATACTAAATATCACTCTCTCTTTTCTCCTTATTTCTTTTTCTTTCCCTATGCCTCTCACTTTCCATTTCTCAAAATCTATCAGCCTCCATCTCTGCGTGGCCACATGGTAATTTTAGAGGCCTGAGAAATTATGACTGCCTTCTTTCTGTTTCCCGCTCTCTTGCTCTCTGCACAGTCTTGATGTAAAGTAAATGAAATTCCTCTGGAACAGAAACTGAACCATTAGTCGTTTTTTTTTTTGGTTGGATTTTTATGGCTGCATTTCCGTTCTCTGTAGCTGGACTGACTTTCTGGTCTTGGGAGAAATAAAAAAAAAAATGAAATAACTGAGACTTTTTTTCTTTCTTTTTTTGAGGTTTTGTAGAGAGGAGAGCATAAACATTGTCATTGTCTCACATAAGCGGAAATCAAATTAAATCTGGGATCACAATGACTTTTGGCTGATGACTAAGACGTCCAGTTTGAAACAACCCCCACAGATCCGACCTCTGACCTCACACATAACTGGGCTCTAACGCTGTGTGTGAGTGTTTGGACAAAACCATGAGGTAAGAACGAGCGTGTAACGTATCGCTACATGGATCCGATGTCTTATAATTACTTCACAATCACTTCTTTCAAAAAAGCTCCATGATACACGATACCGTTTTTAACAGTGTTGACAAAATGCATCAGAGTTAGCTTTCAACAATGGATTTAAACCGGTTTAAACGCGCGCACTGTGGAAGTGATGTTTTCCATTAATGTTACCAATGATACCTTTGTGAAACATGTCTGCTGCAGCGCCGCGGCCCGAGTGTTTACACGGACGTGGACGGAAAGACAAACAGCAGAATTAGTCCAGACCTGCTCCTGATGCACTCGCACACGGCCTCTGTTGAGTTTTAAGTGTGTGTTTTCCCTTTGAAATAAATAAATGCTAACTAATGTTGCACAACTGTTTGGACAATTTTCTGAGCTGTTCTCTTTTCACCACTTCTGCCCCCCCCTCACCATTGAAGTCTCATCATCACCCGACTGCTTTTAACAGACTTGTCAGAAGAGACACGATCATGCCAGATGACAGGAGGAGCGGAGTGAAAGATGTGGAAACCACATGTTCATTCATCAACCGCTGGTTCCACATCTACAGTACTACTGCGTAATACACACTCACTGTATGCAGATAAGAATATATCTAGTAGTTGGTACACACACACATACATATAAGTACATATATGCACTATATAGTATATAATGACCATCTTCTCGCTCCATCTCTGTGCTCAACTCTTTTTCTTCCTTCCTGTCAATCTTCTCCCATTAACCATCCTCTCCTTATCTCAGGCCCTGTCTATCACTGACTCTTCCTCTCGCCCTCCTCTCGCTGCGCTGTAACTCAATATGCAGCCAATCAGCTAGAGGCTTTGGAGTTTTGCTCATTACAGACTTTACAGCTGTGGGGCCTCGCTGGGAAGTCAAGACATCTGCAGAAACCTTCCAATATCTTGCTCTCTCCTGGGCCGGCACACATAAACAGACCCGAAGAAAACATCTGTACTGTAGGTGAAATGATTGTGGGAGTCCAGGAAAGAATCTGAGAGATAAAGGGAGGATATGGAAAGATGAGAAACTTCTGCTGCTGCAGATGGAGGGAAGGAGCCGAAGGAAAAAGGAAAAGAAAGGGAAGCCAACCCCACGGCTTAAAAAATGCAATTAAAAAGTCGTTATGAACAGGCTGAGAATGTAATAAAAACTTAGCACTGCCATTAATTTCAGGATGAAAACATTAATTTGTGATAAATACTCCTCATTAAGATTGAGTCCTGTTTGCAGCAGTCTGTTGGGATTTACTTTGTAGTGGTAAATATTGATGTTTTTTTTCTGTGTTGCTCTGTTTTTCAATTGTTATAGGACTCCTGCAGCTATTGTAATGATGTAATGCTTGAGCGATATGTCGGAAATTTATGACTATTGGCTCATTTTTATCACATTTCGGACCCATCCTTTCGTCCATTTTACCAGTCCAGCAGTTAAAAAGCGATCAGTTGCTCTAGGGCTGCTTCTCACACACGGAACTGAGTATAAAAACGGCAACAACAATGGAAATTTTAAAATACGATCTGACTAAAAAACAGTGCTGGAAAAGAAGAGGCATAATTTATTTATTTTTTCTTCTTCAGGAACACAAATTGTTTGAGCTCCAGGAAAAAGGTAAGAATATTATGGAGGATGAGAAAGAACATGATTTGGGACGCGGCTCGCCTTCGAGGATGATAAGCTGGAAAGAAAGAAAGGAGGAGGGAAGGGAGGGAGGAGGGGGGAAGAGAAAGAAAAGGCAGGGGATGAGTGATAGGAGGAAACGTGGGATGTCCTGTCCCCCAGTGAGGCCCTGAAGACTCGGTAGCTGCTGCAGCCTGCCAAAATATAACCTCATCTGGGGTTGGAGACACCTGGCTATTCACACCAGAGCATGCAAAATGACTTCCACAGCTGCCTGATCGTGTATTACATGTTTGGAGCAACAGCAGGGGTCTCTGTCATTCAATAACATGTAGGGTATGGGAGTTCTCATGACTCATGTCATGGGAATCATAATGGCACGTAGCCCGGCCTCGAAGACAGTTTATTTCTTTTTCATCGCAGGTGATGTTAAGCAGGGAGCAGTGAGTGAGAGCCTCCTCTCATTTTACGCCTTTTTCACCCCCTCGCTTGTCGGAGATGACCACACATCCTGATGCAAGTGATCCGATGAATGGTAACACATGGTTGTTTCACACATTACCACTCGTTCCTTCCTCTACTGTGGTAGATTTTTCTTCTAATCAGGCATGTTTTTTTTTGTTTTTTTTCCCCTACCTGCAGGACGTCTCCCAGGTCGGCCGTGCTGATCTCGGGGTCTTCTGTGGTGTTGAACGGGATGGGCGTGATCCTGACGAAGGTGAGGACACGGGGCTCCGGGTACCGCCACAACATCACCCCCGGGCTGTCCTCCGTCTCACTGTAGAAGACAACCTCATGGGGTCCTGGTAGCCTCTGGGACGCTGCAGGGAATTAAAAGTACAAGAATAAGCACAATTTACTCAATTGGAATGAGGGACAGAACAAAACTTTCACTACAACATTGGTACAATCTGTTAAATGAACACTCAAATTTAGAAAAACTTGCATTCACCATGAAAGACAATATCACCTTCTACAATAAAATCTGGTCACTATTCATACAATTTGTTATTCCTTCTTCTTTACTTTATCAATCTCCTTATTCTCTGTTTTATTTCCAATATACCTGCTCAACCCGTCTCGTAATTCCACCCTCCAATTTCTGGTCTGTTCTGTAACCGCCCTTCATCCCATATGGTTTTTTACATGTCTAACTGTCTGTGTAACTGTCTTGTAATGTGCGTTTAAGTGTGCATTAAT
Organism: Decapterus maruadsi; assembly: GCA_030347415.2. NCBI lineage: Eukaryota > Metazoa > Chordata > Actinopteri > Carangiformes > Carangidae > Decapterus > Decapterus maruadsi. The sequence goes on from CM064894.1 coordinate 6,707,193, forward strand.
AAAAAAAAATAATAATAACCACAATTTAATGTGTAAATAACCTAAAAATCAGGAAGAGGAAGAGATAAAGTATGTTAGTGGACAGGGACAGATAAAAGAAGTGGAAGGAATTTGGATGGATTTTTTATATATTTTCAGATGCAGTAGATAATGAGTTTACTGTGGTGCTTACATCTGGTGGTATAAAACCCACTGCCTCAAAAATGCCATAACAAAGAGGCTGTTTAAAATCTTCACGGGCCTCCTGGAGTACGTTCAGATACTTGTTGGACAGAAATGTGATGAAAACACTGACGCAATCATTCCTCTCACATTATGAAACTCACCTTTTGTGGCAGATTAACTATATTTGACTTGCATGCATCGCTGGTGCAGCCATGTTTTTTATGGTTATTTCTACTATGGAATCTGAACAATATCTCCTAAAAGAGCACTAGTGTGGATGTTTTTTCCACGCTCCGAATGTTTATGTGCGTAAGAAGCCGTATGTAAACAAAGCGGCTGAGTAAACATTTTTGCTATTGACTAAACATCCATTGATTGAACCATGGCTTGCACCTGCAACAGCTGGATAACACTGGATCTAAACTTCTGAGTGGTGTTTGACTTAAGTCGTGGCTGCTGTTTGTGATTCAAGTCCTTTTTGGAAAAATGTTTATTTGAAAAAAACAGTCAGGCAGAGAACTTCTGCTTTGTTTGGCCCCTGGGGCTACAAACACTGAGAGTCTCTTTGTAGAAAACACATTTTGGAAAAGGGGGCAGCAAGAGTCTGTCTGTGGCTGGGTTCGGCCTCTCTGTGAAGCGCTGGGCTGCCCACTTGAAGGTGGACAGTGTATTGTTCTTCAGGAAAAAAAACAGACACTTTCATGAGGTTTTGCTTTCATTTGTGTTTTCTTGAACTTAGAGAAAGTGAGGGACAGAGACAGAGTGTCCCTCTAAACCTCGTCTCCATCCATCTTTCATCTTCCCCGCTGACCATCGATCCCTTGTGTCAGCCCCCACCCTCCCCTCCCAGACTACACCCCGAGGGCCCACTCGCTATTCTCTGTATTCAGGGGGCGGCTGACAACAACATGTTGCCGACAGATTGCCCCCTCTGTTCTCGTTCACTACTGTACCGTCCCCGCTCTCCTGCTTCAGTCAGCGGAGTAAATGCATCAAAGATCAGTGGAACGGTGCAACAAACAAAGACTCAACCACAGCTGACAGAGTGGACGGCTGGGCTACAGCCAGGCAAGAAGTTTGATCCTCTGTGTATAATGTTGCTGTATGTGTGTGTGCGTATGTCTATGTGCGTGCACGTAGAGGACAAGCGCACACAAAGCACAAAGGAGGAGGAATAAACAGCATGTTCCTCAGAGTGGAACCAGGCAGACATGTCCGATGAAACTTCTTTCCACAGAGCGGCTTTGATCTCACTCTGATTTAAGCCTGTGTGTATCTTAAGTGACATCTCACTTTGTCACAACGGTTTATGAATGATGTTCATGATCCTATGGATTCAGGGAGCAGCGTTTAACCACCGCTCCATCCATCCTTAAAAAAAAAAAAAAAAGACGACGCAGGGAAATCTATGTCCAAGAAATATCCTTTTTACTTCCAGTCTTTGATAAATCTCTTTAAAATGCAGTTTTGTCTGTTTGCAATTACTAACATGAATGCCAGCTGATAAAGCAACCACCACAAGCAATCAGTCTTTAAGGGGGGTGGGGGTCTTTGGTTTGAACTACTGCTGCACATCTGAAGCTCCTCTGTGCATTCAACAGTTCAATAAATGTGTCAATACAAACAGGATTTAGAGACATGTAAACACTGCTTCCACTGTAAACACACCACACGCTGTGTAAACATTCACCTGAGTCCTGGATGTAGTGAAACTGGCCCGTACGCAAGTCGTCTGAGCTGTGCTCTGTCCGAGGGGAGGGGGAGCCTGGGGAGGGAGGGGGCTGTGAGTGGCAGGGCTTCCCCCCCCAGGAGCTGCTATCAGCTGCTGGTTCTCCTCCCTGGAGGTTCAGGTACGTCTGCAGGTGCTCCTCCACCAGCTTCAGGCAGTTCAGATGCTCTTGACCCCAAAAGACCTGGTGGAAAGACAGAGACAGAGAGAGAGGGTGAGGGTGAGCTGGATGGAAAACAACAAACTTAAAGGGGAACTATGAAAGTCCGGTCTCTTTTCCTCTGTTTTGCTAACCCTCCTCCCGGCCATGTGCGTTTGTTTACAACAACGCCAGTGAGAAAACAACCAATAGAGCTGTAGATAGATATGTTATGTATCATATACGACATGTTAAGATGTGTATATTTGTGCAGTCGTATCGGTCATAAACAAGAGATTACAGGTTAGGGGCATGTTTGGGTCGTGGACGTGCCGAGATGAGAGCTACAGTAAGACACCGGGTCGGAGGCTCTGATCTTACAAAGTTATTTTTCAGCCAAGAGATGCTAGGTGGAAGGCAGAGCTCCAAAGCTGTTTAATTGAGGTAAAAATGTAGCATAATTAAGCTAAAAATCCTGCATAGTTCCTCTTTAAAGCAGAACAAGATGAAGGAAAAAGAAAGAGATTAATGAAAAGTTAAAAAACAAGTGAGTTGAATGATGTGAGATGAAAAAAGCAGACGGTGGCACGGACCCACGGCTGATGCATAAATACCTGCGTCAACTCTCTTTTCCAAAACAGGAAGCACAGCAGTCAGGGTGATCCTCATCATCACACCCTTCACATCCTCACTAACATTACCTAACATAACCTTACATCCTCCTCACTTACCCGTGGCATTCCCCTTCCCGCGCTCCATCAAAGCGGGTCTGTCTGGGGTTTGGACTGAGGAGCAGGAATCTCTGAGTCAAAAACTCTTCACACATGGAGCTTGCCTGCCTGCCTGCCTGCCTGCCCCGCTTGCCCGCTACTCACTAGCTTGCAAGGGTGGGTTATGACTAAACTCTAAAAACAGGAACATTCGGGGATTTTTTTCTTTTTCTTTTTTTTTTTTTTTCTTCTCCTTCAAGGTTTTGGAAAGAAAGCATGAGAAGAAGGAATCGGAGGGAATCTGGTGGTTTTGTACAGCACTTGATTAAAACGCCACAAACGCCAATATTTGTGAAGGGAAATGTATGATTACGTATTAAGTGTTGAGTTGCGAGTGATGTTTTTGTTAATGGGCACGAAATGAAGGGAAATAAAGGGAAACTTTTAAATTAGGCAAAAAGGGGGTTACCCCTGAAGAAGTAATGTGGAATAATACATGGGTAATAATAATGTGCTCGGTTAGTCACATTTTCAGTGTGGACGTTATGTAACTCCACACAGGAAAAAAGACACACATACAGATACAACCCCCACCCCACCCCTGAAAATAGCCTTATAATATTCCACCACTTAACCAGCAGATGACTCAAATCTACAGTGGAATTACAGCATGCAATTCCTACTGTCATCACTTCAGCTGCGAAGAAGCCAGAAGCCATGGCTGAACTGGAGAGGAACAGTAAATTTAAGAGGAGTGTTAAGTGTGTGATGAGCTGTGTCTGTGGGTGTCAGCTTATGAATACTGTAAGGATTAATTTAGAAACCAGAGCAACTCACAAGAGGTGAAGTTTTTTTTAGTGGGCCAATAGCATTGCATTGTGATTATGGTGGTGGTGTTCTGTTAACTGGAAGAACCTCGCTCCAGCAGCAGCCCCTCAGGGTAAAGTGTCCTTGAGCAAGACACTCAATCCCTACCAGGTGCAGAGGTGCTGATGTGACCCCGACCTCCAAAAAAAAAAAAAAAAACGGAGGAGCTGCGCTGGCTGATAAATTATATGATTGAGGATTGTGAAATGATGTCATGGGCAAACCTGCAGCAGGCCTCCCTTCAGGTCCAGCAGCAGCTTCGGGGGGCCGGGCTCGGCTCCAGGGTTGCCGCTGTGCCGACACCAGCGGGCCTCCAGGGAGGTGCTGCAGGAGAACGGACCCAGCAGGAGGTGGCTGCGCTCCTTCAGCCCTGTTCGCACCAACACGTCCTGCAGCTCCAGTAGCAACGAGGAGGCCTGGACTGCATCTAGGAAGAGAAGAGAAGAGACTGTGAATGGTGTGCACTTCGCAGGGTGGACACAAATCTGGACAAGGAAGGGAAAGGATGTCTCCTGTGGACAAAATGATTAGTACATATCTAAAATTAATAAAGAAATACTTTGACCTATAGTGATTTTGTCAATTTATACACAGTCCAATTACAACAGTGTGGTACTATCAACTTTACAAGTTTGCTGTGATAACAGAGAAGCTAATTCACTTGAGTAAAACTAACTTTAATGCTAATAGACATGGGGCCTGTCGCATTTTAACCACTTCCTCTTGTTTTTTTGCCCTAACACTCGGTTTTTCCGTGTTCTCGTGTAAAGGTAGGGCGTCCCAATTCTTTTAAGAGCAAGAGGAAGTGCTTTTTAACTCTTTAAACTACCCCTTAAATTGAGAGAAGGCCAGGTGCAGACTTTGAATGTACAGGTAGTGCAAGATGAAAAGCAGGGAAGGCTTTTTCTGTTTTCTGCAATTCTTCTTCGTTGGTTCATCAAACGAAGAAAGACCATCAAAGCCCACGAAACAGGTAACACAACTGCTGGAGCTGGCATTTTCAAAACTGAACGACAACCCGCTACAGGACAGGTTGTGGCTCCTGGGTTTCTCCCTGTGGAGGCCACAAGGAAACCAAGCGCCAGTGTTAAGGGAGGAGGAATGGGACTTTCAGAGTTTTTTCTCTAAAATCTGGATGACCTGTTTTTGAAGAGCTATGTCTGAATCAGAGACGCTAGTGATCCCCTAATAAAAGCAAAATAAAATTAGATTAGTTTAATCACTGGCCTCCAAACCCTCATGCTCATCTGTTCTCATTAGTGTAAACACTTGACTGATGATTTAAAGGGGGATGTTTTCCCCTCTTTAAATCCTGTATGAGTCAGTTTAACAGCGTCCTGTGTCTGTGTGAACGGAGGTGTTGTTTTCGAAGGTCATGGTTACGACGACGATCTGAATCTGTGTTAAGAGTCGAGTTCAGACTCAGTGTTTCTGTGATTTGGTAAAAAGGGGGGAAGAAGGCTCGGCAGCAGACATGATGACTGTGAGAAAACCCTGATGGAATCCAGACAGGGGAGCCAAACACCCACTCATCCTGCAAGGACCAAAAGTAGCAAAAAAAAAAAAAAAAAAAATCCAAGTTAATAAGGAAAGTTTAAAGTGTTCTCTGTCCTTTCCATTCAAACGGAGATGTGCCACTGTCATCACAGGTTTTTCTTTGCCCTGAGCTTGTCCTTCTGGTCAATAAATGAGTTGGGCTGAGAGCCACTGACATGGGAGGGCTGATCTGGTCAGTTAGAGCTACAGCAGCAGCCCCATTTGGAAACCTCAACCCTGGATGACTAATAATGGCCTGAGAAACGACTCTTTAAACATGCCTTTAAAAAAAAAAAAAAAAAAAAAAAAGGAAAAAGAAAGAAATTCTCACACCAATGCGCTTGGCTGTGAGTCTGAGAAAGCAAGCGAGAGCAGTAGCACACCTGCTTCGGCCCACTTATCTAATCCAGTTCCTAATAATTCACTGTTTGACCTTTAAGGGTAATAAATAATATACTCTGTTAGAGAATAACAACAACACAGCAGAACAGCCAGAAGCAGTTTTCTAAAAGCTGGATCCCCTTCAAAATGACGAATGCTAACTATGTTTGAAACGCAAATGAATACCCAAAAAAAATACAATTGTCGATATCTGAGGAAACACTTTGACTTCTTTGGAGAAGAAGAGAGTGGGGGAATAGGTGATATATAAATATGGGGGGGAATCCGATGTATATGATGAAAATATGACTCACAGTTGGACTTACAACTTTTACACAGAAACATCTTATTCAGCACGAGAGCCTAATAAGTCGAACACTGAGGGGAAACACAGTACCTGCTAATCTCCTGTGGTGTTGCGGCGCAGAAAGAGCTGTTAGAGTGTACTTAGTGAACTTACTGACATCGGGTTTATTTTCATGGCTACGATTTATTAGTCAGCGCAGGGGGAACTCCCAAACTGGCTTGTTAAAGGGGGGAATCTTTCATTCAAAGTGCATACGGTACAGTACATAGCAGATGTATAAATGCAGACGCACAACTCAGATCCAGACCCAGATACAGATACACCCCCACGCACGGTATACGCACCATTTTCACATACGCACGATCTGTATCAAAGCATTCTCTCCTGTCTCACCACGCATCATTTAAAGGCCAGTTGACCGCAGTGCCTGGTGTTAAAGCCAGCAGCAGCAGCAGCAGAGGCCAGCACTCCCCCCCAAAAAAATCACCCTAATTGGGAGTGGTTTTAACGAGGGGGAATCCCTTTCTTTCTTCATCCCTAACTCCATTCTTCCATCCAGGCTGCATGAGCGCTAGTCACAGGAACATTTCTCCATCCCTGCGTTTGCTCTGGATGACCGTATTAACTGTACGGAGGTTCGTCTCCAGAGATGTGTCAGCCGCAGCAGACAGGCCCAAAGACATTACATTGCTGAGCTGTGAAGTACGGCCATTAACAGGAAGGAGGGGAAGGAATGTTAAAGGGGGAAAATAAAGAAATAAAAGTGGGAAAGTACTGTACAGTTGCATGAGGCAGGCTGTACTGTACCTGTGTGTCTTTATTTTCTAGATACAGACATGGATAAAAAGTTTGGGAATTTCTCAACTTGAAAAAGAAAACCTGAGTAACTGGTATCTGTGATTCTCTCAAATCCATATTTCATGGAGATTTTCAGTGTATTATGTCTCCATTACATAATATTTCCAGGTCTCTCAGATACGAGCGCGTTCAACCAAACAAAGACTTTAAGGACTTTCAAAAGATCCTTAACTCTAATAACAGGCCTCATTGGAACACGGTCCACCCATTCACTGTGCTTTTAGATCAGAAAAGTCTCATTTTGTTCTTTAAAGGGATAGTTCAACCATAATCCCTATAGTTTCAGCTCACGGCTCTGCTCCGCCGTTCTAAAAATAGCTTGCACCAACAATTAAAGGTAACGAACCTACACTGCTATGACTATAGGGATTATGGTAATGAGCCAATTTGCCAAAAATGTTTAACTATCCCTTTAGCTATCCCAGAAACTCTAAGATTGTCAGCCAACTCAGTTTATTTCTGATGTTTAGTGTGGTGCACATAATGATACCAAACAGCACTATAAGCATGTTTTCTGATAATAAGATTGAAGACACCTGCGATACCAATTCAAAGAGAAAAGACTTTAAGCTTCAACTCTCTCTCCAACCAGTTTATTTATCACCACTTCTAAAGGGGGGCACCAACAATGTTGATTATTTGAAAAGATCTTTGCAGAATAAGCAAGAATTCAGCTCTTTTTCACAACTTCTTTGTTTTAGTCTGCGGTAAACCAAAACCATGCAACTATGTGTATGACAAAAGAGCTTTAATTTCAACACCCAGAACAGCTCATTTTTCCATTGAGGTGTTTTGTGCAAAACAATGGGGAAAAGAGAGAATGATGGAGGGAAACAGAGACCGAATAGAAAGAGAGAGAGAAGGGAAACAGAATGAGATTGCTTCATAGTGAGAAATTAAATAAACAAACAGCAGCAACTTTGTGGAGTCCTGACCTCAGACATATACACTGCTTTGTGGTATGAGAGACGATCCTGACCAGTTACCAGTAATCCAATAATCTCTGATTGCACACATTATGTGATGCCACTACTAATTATGCGGCTGTCCCATATGGAATATGTTCAGTATTTATCTTATTGATGATCTAAAAAGTCCATGCATCCTTCGGTGGGTGGAGATGCATGATAGAAATTGAGATGTATGGTGAGAAAATTACAATTAAAGGGCATTTCAAATTGTTGATCAGTTCATTTCATACCATCCATACTCCCAACTGCAGCGTGTGTTCTTTTGTTCAAGAATCTATCATTTTTTCAATGTTCATAATGGGCTCCGGGCTATAAATAATAAAATTGTTCTGTGGTTGCAATTAACGTCCTTTTGACCATCATTTAAAATAAAAATGAATACATCCACACTGCAGTTGGGAGTCTGAATGGTATGAAATGAGCTGATCATACACTAGGTGACCTGATATCTGAGGTAAACATTGATTACGACCGGAAATGCCCTTTAAAACTGACTTTAATTAACACACTGACTTACACCTGCAGGTCTCAAGTTGCTACGATACAGTTCCCAGGACAACAGTGCAACACGAAAGCACATCCTCCACAGGCCTTTACGCACGACAACCTACTTCGACACCCGTGGAACAAAGTGGGTGGTGGAACGGGGTGGATGGAAATCTTCCTCAAGTGAAATACATCTCTGGCAAACACTTGGGTAAGATTAGATAGGATCTGAGACTGATTTACCGTGTCGGTTTCTCCCTGGAAGCCGTTATCTGACCACTGCCTGGCTGATTTATACCCTGGGACGTACTGGTATCAATTAGAAGAAACCTAAAGGAGTCATTACCTAACTAGCAGCGGCCCCCAAAGACTGTCTGGGATGGTAAGAGTAATAGAAGTAATATACTGTCACTCACCACAGAAATACACTACTCACTCACCACAAGACCACTATAGGACACTAGAGGAAAATGGTTTTGTAGCAGGGGACACTGTCAGCCAAAATGGCACAGTGCAGGGAGTTGTGTGTCATCCAAGCCGTTACAAATACAGTAACTGATGAGTGTTGATGAGTTTCATATGGGCTCAATGACAGCTGCAACGCATAAGCAAATTACGTATGGTTGATGTGTGTTCATTTCTTAATATTCAACGCAGCATGTAATTCTTTTATAGGAAGGCATGTGTGATGATAATGGTCAAACAGAGAGATCCTATTCCCATTACTGTAATTTTCGCTTTATGCCATTCTGTTACCGAGCCTAAGCCCGGAGGCTTCTGACAAATGATCGGGTTTTAGGTCAAGTTTGGGACATCTCCCTTCCTACGGCTGGCTGCTGGCTTGGTTTGGTTATTTTCTCTCTGGCAGCAGCTCCAGTGGTATGCGTCTGGGCGTGTGTGTGTGTGTGTGTGCATGCGTGTGTGTGTGTGTGTGCATAATATGTTGCAGTGGCCAGCAGGAAGTGGAACAAACAGCAAGCCTGGCAAACTTATGGTCAGTAATGGAAGAAATAAATAATAAATTTGCTAAAGTGGAACAATATAAACTGAAAGAACCTCTGCTTGAGCTCGCACACAGTTCTGCTCCGGATCATGGTCTAGTTCTGAATTTACTGTCTATATTCATCTGGTCTATGCCGGGGAAAAGTGTAAAGACGTGAGGCAGATGTTAGCACTGAACATTTACCCTTTTATGGGGGGCGTTGTTTACCGTTTCTATTTGATAGGACAGTGTAGAGAGACAGGAAAGCATGGAGAGAGACTGGGGACATGACATGCGGGCGGACATGCGGGGGTGAATAGTTAGCTTTCAGACACTGTGTCTACAGTAGAGCTGTATGTGTGTGTGTGTGTGATTGGGTGAATGTGACATACAGTGGAAAGCGCTTTGAGTGGTCCAAGTGACTCGGAAAGTGCTATACAGTGTAAGTGTAAGTCCATTCACCATTCACATGTGCTAAAGATCACCTCATATGGGGGTCAAACCGGCGATCAGAGCTTCGGGACGTGCTCTCTAACCACTTGACCACCAAGCATGCACCCTTGTGCTGTGATCATATCAGGTACTGGCGAGTGCATAAGCTTGTGCATCAATGCGATACCAACCAATGTATCAATAAACTGGCATTTATGCATTTGTTAAGGGTGTTTCCTCCATGCACGGTGCAGTTATGATCACTTCATATCCACTCAAGCTCTGCGACATGAAAAAAAAAGAATCAAAGAGGCTTCACTGGCACGGATGGCAGGAGCATGAAGTCATAAAGATGCTCAACTGGTGACTAAAGTGACATCTGTATTTAGATCCATGGAAAAGATGTCAAGTCAGTAAACAGGGATGGAAATGGCGCATGACAGCAAACACTTGATGACTGTGATGCTCGTTCATTACGGCGACATGCGAAGCGAGAACAGAAGCGACTCTTCGTCATGTCAAGTTTGCAGGACGTGATTAGACTGTCAGCAGCAGTCGGTCCACGGCTCCATAGAGAAGAGTATTATTGCAGAGTGTAAACCAATGATTACAAAAATGAATGCAAATTTAAGAGTTCAGTGGTGCGTTTAAAAAAACCAAAAAAAAAAACCCACAGGCATTGGTCTGCAGAGATGTGGAAATCTGGAAATCTGGTGAGATGAGTCATTGTTCACCATATTCTGCACAAGTCTATGTGTGGCATTGATTAAAAAAACAGGACAGGCCTATGAGTGTTGTGCTGGCACGGTTTTGGGCCAAGTTGTTCGCTTTAGAGAGGAGGAAGACTGCAGATCAGTACAAAGTTGTTAGGTGATGGTCACGCAGCCAGCAACACTATCAGCCTCTCTCCTGTTTCCCCTCTTGCCCCTGTGACCCCAACAATCATCCCAAGTCCATCAGGAATCGGTGAAATGATACAGATGATGCAAAGTTAATACAATAATGACTGTTCTTGAGTTTGGTCTCAGGTCTTTAGAGGATACGTAGTCTCAAGTCAAGTCTCAAGTCGCTGCGTGATTGAAGTGCAGTGAAGTTGAGTCCAAGTCCCACTGGAGTCAATGAATCGCACACATGCTGACTATTAGAGAAACAAGTAAACTACCACACAAACGATCCATTGCTGTGAATCTTTTTTTACAAAGAAACACATTCAGGTTTTAAGACCACACACTGAACGTAGCCTGGGTTACCCTCTCTTCTCTATGTGATGTTGGCAACTGGCAAAGAAACAAGCTTGTTCGTTTGCAACTGCCAACGACCGTGCTTATAATAAAGTAAAGCCACACATGAGCTGAAATGATTCAAAGATAATTGATCAGTCACTTAAAAGACTACCGGGAACCGTTTTAATAACTGCCAAACAATCTGAATTGTATCTGTGAGAATTTGCCATTTTTCTCTGTTTTATATGATAGAACAATAAATATTCAGCTTTTGGAGAGATGGTTGGATCAGATTTTAGGGGATTTATCAATACGCTCTGACATTTCACTGCCCCACCAAATCATTCCTCAATTAACCGAGGAAATAATCACATGATTGACTGCTAACGACAACAATCATTAGCCATCGATCATCGGCCCATTTAAAGCTCAATCTTTCCGATCCTTCTCCTGGTTATGAAGTTTCCAACATTGTTGAGGGCTGCAGTACCAACGCTGTGCAAAATATGAGTTTTGAACATTTTACAAAGTCAACTTTTATACGTATAATAATAATAATAAAATAAAACGTTCTGCACATTCTTGTTTATGTTTGTCTTTAAGAGTTACAGTCAAAAAAAGCATGCTTCCAAAATCGCAGGACGATGAATTTCCAAATATAAATCTTTAAGTTTGGCTTCGCTCCAGTCCGCTCGGCTTTTCCCAAACTATTGAAACAGAAATAATATGATAAATGGAAAGAGTGGCTTTGTTTCAGGAGAGTAAACATTCTGACATGACTATAATTCAAAAATTGCCCAGGGAAACAAAATAAAACTTGAAAAAAAAAAAAAAAAAAAAAGGAGACATAAATAAATAATGGGTAGTTTTCACTTCATTCAAAAGAACATACGTTTCCCTTTACAAGTGTGCTGGAGTAAATCACCATGAAAAAGCAAGGGATCCAAAACTCTGTGTGTGTGTGAGTGTGTGTGTGTTGTCGTATGCTTATGAAAAAGTGTGCACTACCGCTGCTGCTGCTCCCGTGTGTGTGTGTGTGTGTGTGTGTGTGTGTGTGTGTGTGTGTGTGTGTGTTCTTCGGGGGCACTCTATGGGCAGTCTGACGGAGAGCTGAGAGATTAGGGAGGGTCTTGTTTCATGGACCTTAAGACATCTGTTCTCTCTCTCTTGCCCACCTCCCAACCTTTCTTTTCATTGAACTATAAATGCCCCCCTACCTTGGGGAGGAGGAGGGGGAGCGGTGGTGGTGGTGGGGGGGTGGGAAGGGGGTGAGTCGTGGATGCAAGGGGAAGGAATGTGGGGCTTCCACTTGCTTTTCATTAACACAGGATCTGGTAACACACCTCACTGTCAACCTAATCCCCTCTCTCTCCATCTTGTCCCCTGGCAGAGGGGAGGAGGAGGGGGGGAGGGGGGGCTGCCATGACCAGGTACAGAGCCCCAGATGTTCTGTGGATGGAGGGGGAGGAGGGGGGATGACAGGGTCTTCACCCCGCTGCAGCTATGGATGATGTAGGCTAATGAAGACGGGGTGGGGTTTTTCTCTATGCCATGGATTATATCTCCTTTATTTACCCACCACTCCTCTTTTACTTCCTTTCTTCTGCCTTTCCCTCCATGTTTGTTTTTTGACTCACCCCCCCCCCCTCTCATCTGCTTGCTCTTCTGTCCTTCTTTGACTCATAAACTTGTTTTCTTTATTTCTTTCTTGCGCTGGATCCCCCCCTCCTCCTCTCCTCCTCCTCCTCTCTCTCTGCTCACTGCTGTTATTTTTCTCTTTGTCAAATAACGTTTTATGTCCTGTGACTTCTTTTTATCTTCCTCCCCCTCTCCTCTCACATTTCTCTCACTACATCTTCATTTTTTCCTCTCCTTCGACTTCTCTATCTCCATCATCCTCCTGCTTCCCTTCTTTCATAACTCTTTCCCTTCCTCATCTCCCCATCCCCTCCCCATCCCCTCCCGTCCCTGCTTCCTCTTACAAACTGGCATCATCCTGAGGTCTGCTCAGGATGTGGTCCATCAATCTCCCGCCTGCCACTGAGGAGCGGCGACGCAACAAACGCAGCAACAGTAGTAGTAGTACATACTGTAGCCGGTAGTAATACTACATTCCCCCCTGTCTTACATCTCTCATGTACAGCTTCTCCCAGGGGGGTCATTCCCGCTGACTTATTGTGGCAGCTCAAATGCTCAAACCGTACAGAACGGGAATCCTAACCTTTATCTTCCTTAAAAAAAAAAAAAAAAAAATTCCAAGGTATCCATTTTCTGAGGTATGGAGCAGGCGGGCAGGAGCGGGAGAGGCCGTGGTGGTGGTGAGTGATGGAGGCAGTGCAGCTAAGGCTAAGAGTCAGCAGATACATCTATTGTCGTCAGCGATCGCTCTGCGTAATTTGAGCCAGTTTGTCTCCTTTGGATGTCAACAAATCTGGGAACACTATGTGAAGAAACCCTCTGGGAAAATAACCATGTGTTTTGTGACAAAGATCTATAAGAGTGCTAAAGTTATCAAGAGAGACAAAAAAAAAGAAACAACTGGGCGAGACAAACATGTTACTCAACAGGATACATCTCGGGGAAATTTACTTTCCAATCAGAAAAAAACAAAAAACAAAATCAAAGATCCTCTTGGTATGAAGTAAACAACAGCGCAGCTCCGCTCTGGCAACATCTACAGGTGTTACTCCTCTCGCAGATGAGGCACAGAGATGAAATATCAGCGCCTATAATGAGATCTACACTGAGTATCTCAAACCTCTCAGGTATTTCAGAGAACGCTCGGATATGATAGATGAGGAGCTGAATGAAACTTTTACTGCACATGATGACAGCATTAGTTTTATGGGCCGTTATTATAACGTCTTGTTCAGAACGTACGTACACGATGTTACATTTTCTGAGCCGTAACAACAAGAGAGATCCAGCGGATGTCAATAAACACCAGCGGTCTTGATCCCTATACTGTTATATTTTTTATTATTTGTTTCCAGTCGAAGTGTAAAGTGAGTTGCTCTGTTTCAATTTGCTGTTAACTGTGGGAAAACAATACCCAGTAACTCTATCTGATCTCTATTTCCTGTGTTTACTGTAAATGAATCACATGCAAACACTTTAAAAAGTATCGCTGTGTGCAAAAGGAAGAGCAGTCACTTTTAAATAGCAGAATCACTTGTGTGGAAAATGAGTGGGAGTGGATTAACTTTCATATTAGCAACGAAATTCTCTCTAAACTCTATTTCTTTTTCCATTGCATTGCACACAAAGTTTCAACTGTGTTTATTGAAGTATGGATGAAGGATGAAAGCTGAAAAGCTGGTGAAAATCAGGGCAGGGCACGGGTGCTGAGTATTGTGTCACCGTGCAGTTATGCAGATTTGAGTAAACAAAGTGCAAATTGTTTGAGGTTTTAATTAACATTTTTCGACAATCATTTTATCTGAAGTAACCCTATATAACAACATCTGCAAAACAGATGCAGGCACTTAAGGGAGCAGAGCTGCAGCTCCGTCCTTGTCCCTTTGCACCCTCCCCGAGTCCACGCAGAGGAGGACGTGTTGCTCAGCGGCTCCTCGGCACAAACCTGCAAATCTACCTCCTGGGAGTCAACTTGTCCCCTTATTATCTCCCCCCCTGCATGTGGCAGAAGCAGCCCCTCACTCTGCTTCTTCCTTCTGTCTCCATCTGGTGTACAGTTTGGAAGACGTGCCAAGAAAATAGCAAAAAACTGAAAAACAAAGCAAAAAAAACCCCCCAAAAAACAACTCAGATAATCTGTTACAGCGCGTTGGCTCGCGCCCAGCAGCAGCGTGGAAAAATTGGAAGCTTTTTAATTTATATTAGTATTAGCAGATCTGATTGTCATAATGGAAACACTGTGATGCCTCCTGGATAATAGTCAGTGTTGATGAAGGCAGGGTTTGGTCCTAACATGAAAACAAACATCTCGCTCTCACACACACTCATAACTTTAGCACATGAAAATATCATTCTCTCACACAGACCCCAATATACACATACCGCTGCAATCAAATACACACACACACACAGCCTCACACCAACTTAAGGTCCAAGACTAACACAAACATCTCACTTTACAGTTTACTGACAAACCTTGTTTTTGGCAGATGAGGGCTTTTGCTAGCATGTGTAAAAAAAACAGCATTATTCCAAATAATACTGAAAAGCAATACTGTTATTTGGGTCGCAACCTTTCCCAGTGTGAGTGAATGACAGTATCGAATCATCTGAAAACGGCTGAGACATCATGTTCCCCTCAGCAAACAAAGAAAGAAAGAAAGAAAGTGGAAAGTGCGGGCGAATAGAAGAGCTACACACTGAGATACTGATCTCATCCATAACAATATGAAGCTTAATGACTGCAGGACTGACGACTTTTCAACTAATAGAAGAGCAGGGTGCACCGGGTACAGCGCTGTAGAGTTTGTCTGCATCAATATTTGTTTGGTTACATAATACATAATGACACGAAACAGAACAATTTGTTCCTCGCTACATATTTTATTGGATATTTGGAGCTTTGTGTAACTGTATTTTATTTTCAAAGGGCCTGGACTGGTTCCTGTTGGCTCACATGTGGAGCCATGTTGAGCTAGGGTCCTAGACAAATGACACACCACACAAAAAAAAAAAAAGTGTGTACATTTATTGTTGTGTACTGCAGAGTCTTAAAAAATTTGTGGTTTTCTTTAAAATATGATAAAATCTGCCAAACGGGGGTGAAGTCATTCACATGCAGTTGTTTCCAATGTGGCTCCACCTGTTTCAAGAATTTCCTTGAAAACAAGTGGCAATATCTTGAAAGAAAGCAGAATAAGACGGATGACATCACCGCTTTGACGTTCTGCACTTTTCACATAAAGAAAAAGTTACAGTGAGTCATTTAAGGTCCAGAACCATGGAGCATTTACTGAGCTCAGATAAGACAGAGCTGAGGCAGGGTTAGGCAGAGTGTACTGTACTGTAGGAGCGTATGAGGCAACGAGCGATGAAAGGTAACGCTGGTGTAGTTTACAACCAATAATTAACAGGTATTTGGGTTCTGTGTTTCTGCTTTAAACACAAAGGTGAACACGAGAGTCTGGAGAACCATGACAATTAATATTTGGCAGGCGCGTCCAGGTACCAGCCGCCAAGTGTGGTTTTCATTTCATTACGTGGTTACAAGTTAATTGAGCAAATTACAGAAACGGTGGTTTTATGTGTCTGCACCTGCGATCCAGTGCATCTGCTCCGCTCACAGAAGCTTTATTACTCACCTTCCATCCTCGGCCCCGACTTCATGTTCAGACTCCCCGTCATGGCGGACACCGACACCGTCACGCTGGGCTTCTTTGGGTGAGCCTCCGTCTCCATGACCACTACGATCTGGGCGGTGTGGAGGGAAACCTTGTGGAAGGACAACGCCAGCGCCCTGACGCCCGGCGCCGACGAGGCCTGATGGTGGTGAGCGTCGGGATGGGAGACGGCGGACCTGGGCTTCGTCTTCATGGGGGAGGAATGAGGCGTGGAGGAGGTGGAAGGTGGTTTGGTGGAGGTTTCCCACACGTGGTTTGGTAGGACTTTATTCAGGTAGGCTTTGGCCTGCTCCAGCTTCGCCAGCGTGGGATTGATCTTCAGAGGGCGCGAGAGCTCGATGTTCAGCTCAGCTGTGTAGAGAGAAAAGAAAGGAAAGATAAGATATTAAATGATTTAACAATGACTCTCACAACAACAAGGCTGCAAATCAGAGAGTCAGTCCTCCTCTGCGAGATTTTACACATTTCACATGTTTGGGAGTATTTTTGTTCATTTCAGTTAAATAAATAATCCTGTTGAAGACTACCGCTGTGCGTTGCCTCCTTTCGTATCGTCTTCCTTGAGCCTCAAAATCGAAAAATCTATTATATATCGAAAAATCTTTTCACGAAGTGTAGGGTAATAAAGAAAAGTTGAGAGAATGATGCAATTGAACAGGTAAGAAAAACATAACTGCGTCATGTTAGAAGTACATTTGGTAGTATGTAAACACTTCCTGCATCTCTCTGCAGTCCTGTTCCTGTTTTGTTTTTTTAAACATGTGTTTATTGGTTTTTCATTTACAGCTGGTCCTGTAATTTGTAGTTCAAATAAAGTTGTTTGACCAACCATATTCATACTTAACTGACGACAATACACAGAAGTTTGCCTAGATTAAACAGAGATTGTGCTTGCAGAATACCCTGCTCCGCCCCTCAATCACTGTTTAAACAAAGAATTCTCAGCAGTAAAAATGGTTTATCAAGGTAAAAAATAACAATAAAAATATACAAACATATACCCCGAATGATGCCAAGATAGCCAAGTCCTGTTCCTGTTTGTGAGCAGGAAGTGAATGTTCTTAGGATCAGCAGCACAGTTGGATAAAGAAACTCTTCATCAGCGATACAGCAGGACACCTTGAACTGTTCTAAACCCACTTCACTGTTGGCTCTTCTTCACTGACATCTTACTTTACTCTGTGTCATTTGGAAAGTCACCATCTAAACTGGACACAGTTCATGTTGTTTGTGTTTTTTAGGGCAGACTTCACCCGTACCACTGAGCTGGATCTGGCCGTCGCCATCTGACCGACCGGAGGAATCCTGCGTAATAATACCACGTCCCGTAAATCAAACCCTGAACTCACTCTTCTCTCATCTTCTAATCAGTCAAGCTTTGCATGCAAGACACTGTTAAATAACAGCTGGGTCCAGTCTCAATCTCTGTCTCCTCCTTACATGCACACGCACAGTTACTGGCCCGCTTCTCCCCTGCGATATCCTAACGTGACACTGTGGAATAGCGGAGGAGAATCTCCTCTTCATGCCAGCCGCACGAATCCAAGACTCCTCGGCATCTTCCGCTCTCTCTTTCTCCCTCTCTCGCTCTCTGATGCACTACAGCCTTCAAACACTTGACTGGAATTCACAGAGACACATGACTTAACTCAATGCCGTTTTACACCACTTCCATTATCCCATTTTTCCACTTGGTCATGATGATGGGAGAAGGAAGCAGCCGAAAACAACAGCAGCTGTTTTTCATGGTCTCATCAAGGCACCAGTGTTTAGAGGCTTTTTTTTTGTTTAAATCTTTTTTTTTTTTAAGGGTTTTAGGCCTCCTGTCTGTCTCCTCCCCAGGTAGGTGCTGGATGACATGAGCAGGAGTGCTGCCAAGTGCTGCCTTCTGCATACATACATATACATACTGCCTCCGGGGTAGAAGTAAGGCACTTGGTCAAATAATAGAGGGAACTGGAGAGAGGAACTGGAGGAGAGATGGAAAGGAAAGGAAAGGTGGATTGCTCTGTGCAATGTAGCTTATCATTTCCAGTTGACTTCTCACCAGGAAGCGTTCCAGTGGTGGAATAAATAGCCCGTATGCAGCTGTTCGTCCAGGTTCCTCCGCTCCCCTCCCATGTTCTTTCAACCTTTCATCCCCCCTCCTCTACCCGCCTCCACTTCTGTTTCATGTAGCCCATCTTTCTGCTTCCTTTCGCTTCTCTCATTCCTTTCTATCTTTTACTTCTCCTCCATTCTCCCACCTCAACAGCCCCCCTCCCCTCCCCTCCCTTCCCCCTCCTCCTCCTCTGTAATCACATAAAGCTGTCTCTGATCACCCACTCAGGGCCAGTGCTGGGGCCTGGGCCCTTTGCTTGGCTCTCCACAGAGGGAGACATGGTCCTGATTACCAATTGTCCTTCTTCCCGAAGTCTCTTTCCACCCACCCCCCACCCTGAAAAAAAAAAAAAAAAACCCATCTCACCGCCCCAGATCGAGCCAAGCCTGGAGCAACATACCTGTTAAACCCATCAGACGCTCACCTGAACCTGAGCGACCAGTGTTGCTATAATTCAGATTTTCAAGACTTAATTTGGTGAATTCCTCCAGGAAGTCTCTATGCTGTGTTTGAAACAAATTCAACCAATACAAGCTCTGTACCCGGATCATTAATTACACAGTTTGCAAGATAGGATATGATATTATTGTCTGTTGCCCAAAAACACTTCACTGGTATTATTTTTCATGAATGGAAAAAGCAATTAAGTGGAGCAAACAGCTCAACTCAATCATTCATAAAAATCAAAATGCTTCCAATAACAATAACCTCAGACATGTTACTCACTATGGTGGTTCAAGTGAGTGTGACAAATTATCACTTCATAAATTACCAGCTCCCTCAGAGATTAACAGATGAGTTCAAAAGGAAAAATTTCTTCTTCTTCTTCTTCCTTTCGCACTGTCTAATGACAGAAGGATAAAGTGCATCTCCTTGTGGGAACTCTCCATGGAGGACTGGAGAGGAAGAAGAAGAAGACGGCTACAGCATCTGCACAGCTTCCCCCTCTGTCTTTATCCAACAACCAGTGGAGCGTATTTTTAGTGCATTGGAGCAATGACAAGAGAGGCGTCTTTGCAGAATTCAAATGAAACCACTTCACAGCCGTTATATGGCCATATGTCGAGCACATCAGTTGATATCCTTAAGTTTGGTTCCTTCTTCTGGAGCTGATATGAGTCTATGTGAGAAAGTCTTTACAGTGATGTTCCATGTGGTTTCACTAGAGAAGCAAAGGCGGCATAAAGAGGAAACCAAAAGCTCGTTTCAAGTCTTTTTTTTTTTACAGACTAAACTGCAAAATCATGCATTTCTGGATCAGCACTAAGACTAAGACTCAATTATGTACACGACCACACCTCTTACGCACTATGGTGAAGAATGGGAGATCAAATCTTATTCGACATCGCTTTCAAATGAGCTGTTGTTCTTTAGGAAGATGAGGACTTCATATAAATGACTGCCAAGCAAAAGAAGTCAGACGAGGGCTTTTTTTTTTTTTCTCCTCTCCAACAGTGGCATTTTTCACACCACACGTGTGTTTTTATTAGAAAAATGTTAGCTTCAGCTGTAAGTCTAATGGCTATTTTAAGAGGACTGTCAGTGGAGGGCCTGTGCATCAAGCCTGGAGGTTAAGAGGTGGTGTTGGTGTTCATATACCCTTAAAGAACAGGCCTTAATGTGAACAGGCTGCAGGGAATCAGAGACTGGCCCTTCTCAGGTGTCAGCCTCTATTAGCACTGGAGAAAGTGGGAGATCAAGGTCTGACAGAGGCACACACACACACACACACAACTCTGCAGAGTGGCCGAGGGGAGGGGGGAGATCAACTATGCTTATTACCCAGGTTACTGTGCCTTTTTGGCAAGGTCATACATGACGCCATCCCCACTTTGAACCTGGTGTCGGCAATATGTGTGTGTGCAAACACCACAAACATTGTTTTCATTCCCTCCCTCCCTCCCCACCACCACCTCCTTTTGATTTCTTGAGCTGACTTTTATGCTTGACTCTTGACAGCAGAGAGCCCGTGTCAGACGCAGGTGGCAATGCGTCAAATTACACACGGCCCATATGTGAAGGGCATGTGTGGACGGACGCCTGTGTTTAGGAGTGCCAACCCTTTTTTTCCAAGTATATCTGTAGAATCCCACTGTCACAGAAGAAAAAAGAGAGGCCAGTGACACGCACCCCAGATGCCATCTGACTCAAATTAGAGAGGTTCTGGACGGTTCGGAGGGGCACGGGCTTGTATACAGTAACTGACAACATTTCTACAAAGCCATGGCTTGACGTGAAGCAGGGACACAGGAGAGTAATGGTTCCAATTTGTTCTAGCTAATCTATCACCTGCTGCTTCTCTGCAGCGGGGCTTGGATGATCTCTCGTCTCCAAGTGGTAGCAGTTACCTCTGGACTTGTTCACTGACCCTCTTTAAGACTGGAGCTGAGTAAGAAAGATGAGACAGAGGAGGGAAGGAACGCGTTTGAGTGTTTGTGTTTTCACTGGTCAATCACCGAACCCCTTTTCTCTCATGTTGGGGGAAAAAAAAAACAAAGTCAGCGCCGTCCCTTTCTTCACGTACGTGCTTGCCGGTCAAACCTTGAACCCTTTGCTTGGTTCTGAACAAAATCTGGCTTCCTGTCTGTATGGGAATTAGTATGTAAGTGTGTTTGCATGTGCGTATGTGTGTGTGTGTCTATGTGATGAGCGGCTGCTGAGTGAGGGTCAATGCTGAAACACCATCCAATTTACAGTACACATGTTACAAGTGTTTCCCACTCAGCATCCTTGGGAGGGAAGCTTTGATTGGTCTCGCGGAGGAAATGCTGCTGAAATTGCGAGCATATTGCTGTAAACACACAGCGAGACGTGGCCTCGTGGCGGTCTGCTCTCTGTTTGCGCCTCGTTGAAATAAATCAAATGTGAAGCGTTGTTGAATCAAAGTGGAGCTGCCAGACATGATACATACACATCGCAGCACAAACACACAGTGACAGGCAGTAAAAAAAAGACTCGCATATGCAAATAAACCATCTCTAAAAACAATAGAGGGGACAGATAATGTGTGTGCTTTGTTCTTAATTTGCACTTAAACGTTTGTGAATCCAGACAATAACAAGACTGAGTAGAGTCGTCAAAATATGTTTTAGCAGGTCAAGACATTTGTTGCATATGCAGATGGTTCAGTTAAGACTGATAAATGTGCACTCTGTGTCTCTTTGTAACTTCTTCCTTTGCTCATTCATCCCTGAGGAGGATAACTATCTCCACCAGAGAGCCATCTAACCAAACAACACACAGTTGTATGTGTGTGAGTGGATGTGTGTGCGTATGTGTGTGACTATGTGGGTGATGGGGGACCAGTAGCATGTGTGGTCAATTCTCGATGTTTCCAGCAGAGCCTGACCTGGGGCAGCCTCACACTGAGCCTGGATTCTGTGTGAGTCATTGGGGGGAGATGGGGCTGTTTGTATGTGTATGTGTGTGTGCATGTGGGGAGAATGAGTGTGTGTGTGACTGTGATTGAAGTTATCATACAGACAGACAAGGACGGCTCTGCTCTTTAGTGAGTTCAAGGGAAACACCTGACTGTAATTGCACGGTGCACTCCGGCATGTAACCACAACACAAAGTGAACGATCTTTCTTAAACGATAAAAACAGGCAGGAACGCCAGCTGATAAATCATACAAAAAGGTTGCAAAACCGGTGCTCGGCGCTGTGTAAACTCTGAAAAATAAACAACGAGAGATTGAACCCACTGAATCTTTGGAAACGTTACAGTGCGAGATCGGCTGCTGTTTGTCTTTCTTTCACTTCTCCTGAGGGAGGTCGGAGGTCAGGATTACTCATGATGTTGAGGGAGAGTCTCTCTCTACCCGCCGCACCAACATGCCTCTCTCCTGTACACAAGTGAATCCCCATCAGAAAGGACTCATATTTACCATATATGATCAAAAACCTCGGTGAGATTCTGATGTAATCCATGCCTCATGGAAAGGTCATGCTTGCTGTAATTTGGCTGCCGGCGCCATCTGGACTGAGCAGAGGGGTAGATGGACATTGCTGGTGTGAGCTTGTATTGTGTGTGTGACTGCTGTGGTTTTACAGAGAGCCGCATTGTGTTATGTTGTGTGATTCCACGAGGACAGATAAACCCTCTCTGCTGACAGCGGGGATGTGTGTAGGCGAACGGGGGGCGACTCGCATCGTCCAGCCTGGAGCCTGCTTCTTGTAAACATGCACGGGATGGTGTTTCCTGATTGTGTGCATGTGGAGGAGAGACAGGGGGGTATACATGGATGTAAAAGTATATATGTGCAGCTGAGTGTCGGTGTGCATGCATCTGCAACATCTGGCCTGGCTGAGTTCAGGGAGCTGAACTCTGAAGGATGTCTTGTGCCTACACACGCTGCATGAAGCCACTCTCACATGGATACGAAGGTCATGCATTCACATCGCAGCAGCCCACTCACACTTTTGTGTTCACTGCAGCTCTGTTTGGGTAAAAATGTCAGCCACACCCGTAGGTCATCAACCTTAGCTTAAAGCTATACACATATGGATATCACATCAGTCTAAAAATAGAGACCCGAACCCGCTGATCCACAGGAACCTGATGTTACACACACACATGCACTTAAATCAACAGGAGCTCGTAACCTGCTGTTGAAAGTGAGTAATATTAGAGATATCAGCGGCCTCATGGAGAAAAAAATCCCCAACGTGTGTTAGAATCAGCCCTTTATGTGCACACATGGTAGAAAAGAAGTTTGCTTTCACATTTTTCCTGAAATGTGATTAAATGTGAAACGGATGCTCTCAATCGTAAAAGGAGCAAGTTAGTATGTGTGTGTGTGTGTGTGTGTGTGTACACAAGTTGCACATGTTCAGCAGTGGGTTTGTGTGTTTGTGTGTGTGTGAGATCCCCACCTGGTCCGTTGAGGAAATCTTTGATCTGGAGGCAGAGCAGAGGGGGAGGGATGCCCGTTTTACTGTCAACCTCTGCTGCTACTGTCTGCAGCCAAAACACGTTGTAGTCAAGAGATTCTGGCAGAGTCTTTCCTTGGTCTGGACACAGCGAGGCAGATGGAGAGATTAGGAAAAAAACAAAGAGGAGGGAGGAGACGGGGAAAAGAAAGAGAACAAGACAAAGAAACCGTGTTAAAATGAAGAGATTCAAGGTTTTCACTCGACTTTATCTTAATCGGATCCAGCTCACCTAGGCACTTGTAGTCGGAGGTTACTCCTCTTAAGGCCACATCAAACACGGACAGCTCCATCCTCTGCTTGCGGTGGTGGCAGCTGAGCAGAGCGGAGGGCTGCATCACCTGCAGGTACAGGAGCGGTTCCAACACCTGGTCGCCAGCCCCTCGTCTCCCCGGCTGCCTCACGATGGTCACACCCAGCGCCTGGCGGGCCGAGGAGCGGCTGGGAGTTGGCAGGCCGTCCAGGGAGAGCAGGCTGCCTCTGAGGAGCGGAGAGGCCGGCTGGGAGGTGTTGCTGTTGAAGATGTCCTCAGCTGTCAGGCCGGCCAGGGAGCCCTGTGCAGCTGGAGCCGGAGCCGGAGCTGCAGCCGGAGTCGGAGCAGGAGCTGGAGTCGGGTCTGGAGTGGGTGAGGATGAGGCTGGAGGAGACTCAGACAGGATCTCAGACTGGTTGAGGGCGCTCTTTCCCACCTGCAGCAGATACAGGAGGATCATTTAGAGCTGGGTTGAACATTATTAAGCAGAAAATCCAATAAAAACCCACATCAACCATATAATTCTGTGTCATTTTGGGCCATAAAGTTGATTTTAAAGGGGCCATATTATGTAAATATCACTTTTTGAAGGCTCTTCAACATATATTTGGGTGTTTGTTTTGCCTTTCCGGCCCCCAAAATGTGATAATTGACAAAAAAATCTGTAATTTTCATGTGGTTTTAAGAGCTGTTCCCTCAGTTGTCTGACAATGATGTAATTTGCATAATACCACCTCTACCTGTGAGTACTGGTACCAGTAGAGGGGGCGGGGCAAGCAGTGGCTCATTTGCATCTAAAGGGACAGACACTAAAACCAGCTGTTCTGAACAGGGCTGTTTTGAGAGGATGAAAAGAGCTGTGATGTTTGATCCTCGGGGTAATTGGACTGAAGCATGTCCTGTTAAGACACCTGGGAACTATTTTAATTTGTGGATATGTCTCATTTTAAAAAAACTTGCTGTATTAATTATATTATTGTACGTCTACGTGACGGCACTGCTCTCAGAAATGTCAAATTTTGCTATTGTGTTGGAACGAATCATTATACACACATGGATAACTGACCGATCCAGAGACTGACTCATTTCTGAGCTTCTGTTTCAAAGCCTTTTTGTTTACCTTATCCCCAGGCTCCTTCTTCTCCAGCGTGCAGGGAGTGTCTGCCGATAAGGGAAGGGCCTTGGAGGAACTGGAGCAAGCGTAAGTCATAACAGACAGCTTGCTCGCAGTGAGGAAGATGTCGAAAGGGATGAAGCTGAGGTTCTTGGTGATCGTGGACTTGTGGGAGGGCCGGGCGATGCAGTGGTGGCTGGCCCCGCTCTGCTGCTCGATCTGGACAATGCGGATGCGAGCGCTGTCGCTGCCGAAGCCGCTGTCCTGCCCGGTTCCACTGTGACGTGACGAGGAGTCCACGCCCATCGCGGGGTCGCGAACGCCGTGCTTCTGCTCGTGTCGACGCACCTGTGCATAGAAAGAGTGAAAGGTAAGGAAAGGTTCATGAAGTTGCTTCTTATGTCTTTGGACACTGAGGTTGAGTATATATATAAAATACACACTACTCATTACTACATTTCAGAATGCACATAAAATGCACTATAACCTTTACAGGTGAATTTAATTTAACCTTCTCTAAATTTTTTAATGCACATGTCCAAATGTTTCAGTCCTTATTGAATAACATGCTGTTCTCTAACAAGCACCGTCTGATTTAGTGGTTCAGTTGTCATTAAACCACTAAATGTTCTGGTTCAATGACAATTTGTATAAAGTCCTCTCCACCATGTTCACATTTTGACATCATGAGACCAAGACAACACTTTGATCAAATTGATCAAGTTATTGAGATTTTTGCTGTGTTATAGCCACCACTGTTGTTAGCTTTTGTTTGAGATAAAGAAATTACCATTGCATTCTTCTACTTAAAAGGCCTGCGTTCATGATAAAATATACTGTAGCATGATGATATTCTTGTCAAATATCCCTAACTTTTTGTGCGTAGTGTATAAAGAGAGAGGAAGCAGCCTCGCTGTGGTGTGGTGTTCAGAAACATACAGACAAATAGAGACGCTACCTGCGTAACAGAACTGAACATGTGCAACTGCAACATCTTCATGACTGTGATAAACATGAGAATTCAATTTGCATTTAAACAAACTGCCTTATCTCAAACCAAACCAACATGGTTTGTTAGCATTACAGAAGGGGTCAAGAGCATCAAATAAAATGGATGAAAGCTTTTTTCCCCCTTTTTTTTTTTTTGGTAAAATTTGTTTCTTGTTTGGATCCTGGCTTTACAAGAGGACGCAAAAACCAAATAACTCGCTTGATTGAAACCATGGACAAATTGACCAAAAAAGGAGAGCGTCGTACAACCACAGAGACATTAAAGGCATGCTCTGGGACTTTTTCTGTGGTCTAAAAATCATTTTGCACTTCTTGTAATATTGGACATGTCTTTAGAAAGAGGGCCTCACCCTGGCAAATCGAATTGTTTCGTGCACTGACTGTGGTACTGTGTATAAAGCAGCTGAGATTTTATGCTTGGCTCCGACTAACGGATATCGGGAGAGTTCCAGCCGTTGCAGCAGTAAAAAGCTTTCAGTGACAGATGCTATAAATCAATGTAAGTAGGTTGCTGGGTTTTCAAGCAACAATGAAAATAGGCATCTTTATTCTGCTACCAAAGCATGCCATCCTCAAGACTATAAAGAAAGCCGCCACTGATTCCCATGGGACACGAATGAGACAAACATTTCAAGCTAAATGCTACCTGCCAACTAATAAATTACTGGACATGTTTATGTAGAACGGACATGTGTGGCTAAAAAAGAAACAAAAAAAGCCAGAATAAACATAAAAGTTTATGTCTCAAAAATTTCCCAAGCACATGGAAAACATTTTGTAGATGCAACAGGGCACTGACGATGCTAAAAAAAGAGCACGATGACCGGACGGGCCTCTGATAGCTGCGTGCTTGACAGGTGCAACATGAGGAGACTCGGGCCTATTCATCATAATCATTTCCAATAACGCGCCCAGCATTATTACCACACTATTAAGGCCTCTCCTCCTTCATGTTAATGGGTACAAGTCAGTTTCAATTAGCTACTGCTGTCTTTTGAAACATGACTATGATAAATTGTAAAATTTTTTGTAAAAAAAAACACAGAGGGGGTGAGTTTCTCCAACAGAACCAAGGTGTGTCCCGTCCTATCCCACCCTCATCTGGCCCAACCTGCACATGGTTGCTATTATAACATGTACTCTTAGCTGCCCCCCCCCACCCCCTCCTCTCTTTCTCTCCTTCACTACATCCCACCCACTCCATGAGAATTTTAAATGTATATTATTGCTGTGGTGGAGATAGTGTTTCAAGACCTCCAGGCAAATACTAAACCCACTGGCAGCACATTAGACAGAATACTTGACTTATTAGATATTTCCTATTCTAAACAGTGTCATCAAAGGCTAAGAACAAGAGCCATATAAAACACCGCGGCATGCCTGCCCGCCTGCCTGTTCTGTTCTGTTCGGCCGGGCTTATGTGAGGGGCTTCCATAGACTCGGCCCTGCCAGATTCCTCTCTTTTCCCGGGCCTAATGAGGACAGGATGTGTGCACTCCTTTTCTGTAGAAATGTAAGATTTTCCAAGCAATGGGGAGGGGAAGAGAAGGCAAGAAAAGGGCCTGGACTTGTCTCCATGTGTGTTGTGTTAAGCGGGTGAAACTTGTACTGAGGTAAGGAGGTATTTCAAAAAGGTACTTGGCAAAGGCAAAATGTCCACTCCGAGGAGCGCCCCACGTTGGAAGGGACAAATAAGCTGCACAGCAGCTGGGAAAGAGCGAGCGCCAGGAGGAACTGCCAGATACTCTTTACGCTTCTCTGTCTCTCTTCCCAAGAAGGCTGTACACATGCATTTACAATTACAGTAAATACCCCGTCTTCTTTTTAACCACCACTACTAAGAGAGTGCCCCCTAAGCAAATTCTTGGTCTATATTTAGATGTGCTTACGAGTGGAATAAGGGATAATGGGGAGCCAAATGGGGGGTGTAGAGGAAAAGAGACAATGAGAAAATATACCACAGCGCACAGTTGTTCATATAGTTTGAATCAACACATGCAATCAATGCATTCACAGACATGTACGCATAAACACACATGCAGTCAGTTGTGTTCCCAGGGTTTGATCTCAGCTAGAGTGAGTTTTAAAGCTCACGACTGGATTGCTCCGTGTGTGTGTGTGTGTGTGTCTCTGGGCTTGGTTATAGCCTCGCTGTGCTTACTCACAGGTATACACACAGAAAACATCAACCTATGGCTCTGTAGTCTTTATGCTTTAACCTTTTAGCCAATTTATTCACTGACAGAGGGCAATAAATTCAGAATACAAACATGCTCTGCAGCTACAGCAGGCCTCGTCCCAGATGAAATCCCCTTTTCCAACCATTACTTTCTATTATATTGTATAATGGCTGCACTGAAGCGCTGTTTCCAGATCCCAATGCAATCTTTCACTGGACTTAGTTGATCATGATCATGAATGTGCGACTACACACACACACACACACACACACACACACACATACACAGCCTCCCCCAACCCCAATCGGCCAGTCATGAAGTCATCCCCTCAGAGTCTCTAGGCAGAAAATTCTGGAAAATGGAGGATAATCCCCAAAGTGTGAAACCATGAGTCTCCCAAGTGCCAATCATATCAGAGCGCATCTGTACGACTTCTGACCCCTATTTCTGTCAGTGTAACTCAGAACAGCTTGGCTCGAGGAGGGCTAATATGTGGAAGCAAATGTCACATCATCCAAATGCCACCCGTTTACAGTGTTGGCTGGCTAGTTGAATATGACAACATAACTTTTACATCTGAATACCACATATGCAGTTGATTGTTTCCAGATGAAAGAAAAGTAGGTTGCAATTCAGGTTCAGAGATCAGGGAACATGAAAATGTGAATGTTTTAAGATGGTAGGGAAACCCATGGTAGTCGATAGGGAGAGAGTATAATAAATACAGTCCGAGTAGCAAAGGTGACTATTATTCCTTTCAAAAGGGTCCGTTTAAAAGCCACACATCCCCACTGAAGTCTGAATCAGTCAGTCAAATGACATAATAAAGGCCCAAGTTTACTTTAAAGAAATGCACTAAAGCGAGACTGGTCATTAAAGGTAACACAAGAGACCTCGGGGCAAATATAACCAGAAAAATATTTCAGCTACTAGCCTGACATGTTGTATTATAGGGTAAGAAGAAGGATGAACTGCATGAGAACGGACAATACCACAAAAGAAACGCCATAGCAACAACCAGAATAAATAACAATGACAGCATGGCATTGTCATTAAATAGTTAAATGTCACATAATCAAAGTACAGCTGAGCACTGAGGTCGTGTTGAGTGACACTAAGAAGTGGAGTAATTGTGGGAAAGGAGGTCAAGGCAGCGGTATTAAAAGAAGAGAGCATTAGCGTGAGTGAAAGAGGTCGGCAACTTAACACTATTACAGAATTACAGAGTTGTTCGCAGAAACTCAGGCGTGTGGGGACAGAGTTGTCACACAGAGCCAGAAATAAACAGGCACATTTCTGAACTACGTAGCGTAATGTGCTCTTCCAAAAAAAAAAAAAAAAAAAGTTATTGCATATGTACTGTGTTTCCATGTCTGGGTGTAAACTCCAAATACTTTCCTGTAATTGTAAAATATGTGCTTGTTTTATAACTTGAGCACATATGACAGTAACTGCAGGGAGAAAACAAGCGGCAATTAGCAGCACTTCTGAGATCAAATGAAAGCAGTGGCAGTGAGCTGCTTCTCAAACATCCCATGTTAAATGAATTGTTTATTGTTTATCATATTTTTTCCCATGAATAGCTCCTGCAGATTTTCCCTATTGAAAAAAAACAAACCATAGTAGGTCATGTCACTATATCTTCCTGACAGAACTATTCAGTCGAGCTTCGTGCTTGCAGGATGCCTGCATGGAAATTAACTTCTGTATCTTGACAACATCAAGCGTTTACAGGTTAGGCCCCTGCAGTGCTACCCACTATTGTTTACCAGAACCATAAAGCTGATAGCAGGCCTCTGTGCCTTTGTGCTGATGGAAGAAAACCTCAATGCAGCCATACCTCATGTTAATCAAAAATAATAACAATAATACTTTAACCAAACGCCATAAAAGACTGCAATTCATTCTCTTATTTTCTTGCGGAGAACAGAGAGGGGAAGACATTCATAATATGAAGTCACTGCTCTCTGTGTGCCACAACAGCGGTCACAAAAAAAAAAAAAGGGGGCATCAAAGGCAGTCATTTAATACTTGTAACTTTGTTTCATAAACAAAGGCAACCTGCTATGCACTTCAACTGAACCACAACAAAGAAGCAGTGGAAGGTCGCGACCCCGGAGCTCGCAAATGGATGCCGAGTGCTTCGGAGTGACTGTCAACTGTACTTTAAACAGTCTACTCTGGAGCGCAGAGTGGGGCCGTTTTAACAAGCTCCCATCCACCCAGCTAATGGTGCTGCTTGGTGCATTTATTCCCCCAGGGTTTAACAACATGTTCCTCAGAAGAAGCACGAGACAATATTCTCTCCGAGCCCCCGAGCATCTCTCCTTTGTCCCTCTCCTCCTCTCCGTCGATCTGCTTTGAACAGGATTAGAGAAATAACAAAGTGAGAATATTTTGCCTTCCATGTCAGAGACTCTTATTCCCCTGATGTCATGTGACATACCGGGGGGAAAGCAAACATCCGGGTGACAGTAATAATTTATGCGTGTTTACATTCCTAAAGCGCTGGGTCAGTCGGAACACTTTTCTCCCAGAAAGACCTACCGGAGGAAGACGTGAGGAAAAGGAGAAGTGAAGAGAGGACGGAATAGGACATGGCTGGTCTGAGGAGAGGAACGCCTGTGAAACACCTCAATAAAACAAAAAGGAGAGATGAACAGATGAACAGAAACATGAATGCGGAGATGATGTCCTTCCATTTTCAGCTGCTTTATGGTTTGGAAAAGCCCTGGCTCAAAAACAAAGATGCGAAAATGATAAAGGCTGGAGAATGAAAAGAAAAATTGTGAAAAAGGAGTGAGTTAATGCGGTCCATATGGGACCTACAGTACTGTGCTGCTCCACAAAAAAAAAAAAAAACCCTGGCTCTGGGAGCTGCGGCGGCCAACGAAGCCGTTTTGTAATTGATTGAACTTCAAAACCTGTTTTCTCCTGCGCCTGCACACGACATTAGTTTACTTACAAATATTTTGGCACAAACAAAACGCAGATTGCCATTGCTGCGTAAAAAGAAAAACGAGAGAACTGTATCCAGAGCTCTGACATTCAGCAGGGCTGCGGCGCTGTGCTGTGCTCAACACGTTGAGTTTAATACAGTACTGAGGCCTTGTGTGTGTGTGACTCTAGGCCTTCGACGACGCTCGCCAAACCCACCAATGCCCCCGCTCCTAATCTCTGGCAATCAGGAATGATTTAAAAGCTCTGACAGACACCACCCTTTAAGCTCAACAGGAGGCTTATTACATCAGTCGTCCAACAACAGATCCACCAATCTAAACCAAAAAAAAAAAACCCTGATTTCAGATCCACCAATCAAATCCTCACCGTTGAGTCCGGGGTGGAGGAGGGGGGGGTGGGTGATTGCGAGGACATGCAGGAATTAGCCCCATATCACTACAAAAACACAGGCTGTTTGTATAAGCAGGATGCACTGCAGTTGTATTACTCATTGAAGGAAGTGTTCGAAAATGCCAGAAGACAATTCCTAGATTAATAACACAACCGTGTTAGTGAAAACAAACACAGGGGGAAAAGTGTCCTGACCACCATGATGTAACTAGTCAGAAATGATACACAGACCTTTCTCTGCTCATCCGACATAATCTCTTGGCCGCGGTAGGATGCTGCTGAATGGACTTTATCACCAAATACTTCCATCATTAATGATAAACAAGATATCAGCCATATGGTAAACAAAGCAGCCAGAGTGAAAACATTGAAATTTTATAATAAAGTTATCATGGGGCTAAAGCCAGATGGAGAACTTGGCAGAACTAATGTGGCTGATAAATGGATGAATTGCCGTCGTACATGTAATGTAATGTAATGTAAAAGAAGAAGAAAAAAAGAAAGTGTATTAACTCGATTCTCCTACATCCCTGGAAGACTGCAACCTGACTCCTTACATTTTATATAGTAACTAATTAAATAAAGATGAAGGCCAGATGTGGAGAAAGGTGTAATTAGAAGACACACTATAGCACAAGTGAAAGTGAATGAGAGACAGAAGCACCCTGGGGTCCGTCTTAATTGCTGTGATCCTGGCTTCCACAGCAGCAGAGTCATCATCAGTCTCTTTTTTTTTTCTTCCTTCATCTTCTCTTCTTTCTTTCTTTCCATGGGAATGGGTTAGAGAACAACTGGCTCTCATTAACTGTCACCATGCCTATTTACTTTTGAAATTTGTGTGGGGGTAATTTTCTAATCTAATATTCAGGCTCCAGTGTTTTCACATGCCACAAGTGTCCCTGAGTGAGGTGGGCCTGATGGTGACAACGGCATCTGAAAGCTGTGGGTGTGAAAGTGTCTGTGGGTTTAGCTTCTGTGAGAAATCTCAGAGTCGGAGCGCTGTGTGTGTGTGTGTGGACCAGCGCTTGCTTGCACTTACGACTGGATTCTTAAACCTCTATTAATCGTGCAGCTGGATAAGAAGAGGAAAAAAGTGTAACGAGCACTCAGAGTAACTCTTCTTTATTCTAATAACTGTTTATATCTGCAGCGGGATTCAAAGGCACGCACACTCACAGTGCAGCTAAAAGCTACGCAGCGGAGTAATCATCAGGTTTCAGCCGGGGCCCTTCAAGATCACTCATCCAAGCTTTCAACTTAACATCATTAACTTTGGCATTATGTTTTCAAAAAACCAAACAACAAAAGAGACTTCAAACTGCATTGTCTTCAGTCTGGGCTCAACAGTTCACCAAAGCAGACGTCTGAGAGACTTCAAAAAGCAAAGCAGAGATGCCTTTCATTAGGTCATAGAGTGTTCTTCTTGAAAAACGCCTGCACTCGCGCGGCGCTGCCTGGCGGCCATGTCTGTTTTCTCTGCTTTAGTAACAAGGTCATGGGGAAACAGCAACAGCAGGGAAAACAATGGTGACCTGAGGTGAGATGAGGCTGTTCAGAGCAGAGCAGAGCAGAGCAGAGGCCGGGGTGGGGAGGGGAGCAGGGGGGGGGGTGCAGGGTTGAGAAGGGCAGATGAACCCCAGGTGGTCTGTGAGTGATGCTGCTGTGATCAGCCCACACCCTGGGGAGCCTGCACGCACACACACACAGCTCGTGGTTACGAAAAGGCCACACTTGCAAAGATACAATACAACGGCGTATACAGTATATATATGCACATTAAGCGATCGTGCACACACATACACACACACACAAGATTGCATACAAATTCAAAGAGCGGCGTGAAGACAAGAACAATCCTGGCTCGGTGTCTATTTACAGAGCTGAAATTAGAAGAGGAGGACTGAAGTAATCTTCCTTTAATTTCTCCCTGGATGTGCTCCCAGGACTGAGAGAGACAAAGGCTCTTATGTGCTGTATGTTAGGTTCTCAAAGGAGAATGATGCAAGACCCCCCTGTCCCCTCGTGCGAGTTGTCGACGGGGAGGGCCACGGTAAGGGATGGGGGGGGGGCACAGAGGACAAGGCTAGAGGACACAGAGGGGAGAGACCAGACCAGGTTCAGTTCAGCATCGTGGGAGGAGAAACCTTGACAAAAAAAAAAAAACTTCAGGTGTGAAAAATCCACCGACACTTCGCTGCTGCAGCGGTCGGATCCAGAAGCGAAGGAGTCTGACAAGGACGTGACACGGTGTGCGAGGATTTAAACTGCAACACAACTACATGTAGCTCATCATAACTCATTTTCTGCTCTGGCTCCGGTGCAGATTTCAAAACTGCTACAACTTAAATGAACTCTTTATCCATAAGAGATTTTCCCTCCTCTCGGTGTTGTTGCAGTAATATGCGAGGTGAACTCTGACATGCACATCTTACTGCACTGTAAGATGTAAAAACCCCCAGGCTGAAGCGAGCGGCTCGAGAACAGACAAACTGAAACAGGTGAGGTGTAAAAACCAAGCCCTGCCTCTTGACTATCTCAGGCACCTGAGCTATGTTTCTGAGTCGGGGTCTCAAGTGGCTGCATGGCACCTATCCGTACATGCCTGTCATTGCCTGCATGCGCTCTGCATGTGGGTTCACATGCCTCCAGTCCGGTTTTAGGGGCCCAGGCACAAGCCCAACGCACAAAGATATCATTCATTTCACACATGCGTTCATAGGGGAGCAGCTGATAAAATAAACAAAATGTGACAATTCCTGAAGTGACTGCTTAATCCCCGGGTCTATAAAATGCTGACCGCAACTTTTCAAAGGCTTTTTTTTGTTTGACAAACAGATTTTAAAAAGGCGTTTTGTATAATCACGGAGCCAGTGTTCACATTTGAGAGGCATTTTTGATTTAAACAATAAATCCATCACTGGAGTCGTAACCCCGAAAGTTGTTGCTGATTATATTTCAGCTGATTAATGAACTAATCATTTTATACCTAATATGAGATTGCAAATGGGCACTTAGAAGATTTATATTACACTTCTATGTGACCTGGATAACATACCAGCAGGAGAAAATGTGCCTGCGCCATGGAAAATCTTCCAAAAGCCTGGAATGATTTGTGAATTTTGATTTAGGGTAAATATTTAGTTTAATGAGAGGAGCAGTCCAGGAGGAACTCGGTAGTAGCCCCGCTCCAATCAACCACAGGAGTTCAAAAAATCACAGTGAGGACGGAGCAGATACTGAACATTGATATATCAAATGCAAACATACATGCACCCACACACACACACTTTTAATACACTATCCGAGTTGCAGAGAGAGAACCCAATACTCTCCATCACCTGTTATTCTAGGTGGGATCTTGCTTACACAGGTGTAGAGGGAGAAAAAAAAAATCTGTTTCCTCTTTTCACCTCTTCAGACAAACACTCTGGGTTTTTTCACTGAACAAAGTCTGTGTGCATGTGTGACTGTACTAGTTGGCCTGGTGTGCCCTGCTTTTACTGGTCCCCTGAGTGTGTAACCCCGTTTCCCTTGCAGGCACACAGAGAGAGAGAGAGAGGGCAGTCCTGACTCCTCCTCACCTGAGTCGACACCCGATCCCAGAGTTCACGATGGGGGCCCTGCTCCCTCTCCCTCAAAGGCGCCGTTTGTCCCCCTCCCTCCTTCCCATCCCCTCGACTCCTAATAGAATTCCAACCTCCGTGATTTTATCTGGAGTTTTCACGCCAATTTTGCCAAAACTGATTGAGGGCAGAGCAAATTCAGCTGCTACTGATCTCAAATAGACAAGAGTTTCAGAAGAGGAGGGGGGCGGGGTTTTTTTAAAAGAATGTGCCACGGTTTTTATGCTTTGAGAAGAAAGCTTGGTCGCAGGAACAGGGAAGGTGAGTTGTTATGACTGGCTGTCAATTAGCAGTTGATTCACACAGGAGGGTCAGTGAGACATGAATAAAAAAAAAAGGAGGTGGAAAAAAAAAAGATACGGTTTCATAACAAAAGGAGGGCAGTGAGATGAACACTGGCTATGAAAATATGTATGTTTAAGATAAGCTGAGACAACAACGCTCACTTAACCAATGTGAGGCAGCCAAAATGGAAAAGGAGATGGCTGCGCAAGGAGCCTTATTTATTATTACTCTTAGCAGCAACAGGGTGAATGAAAATAGTGCGACGTAGGATGGGGAGGAGAGGTCAGGGTGAAAGGGATCTGGCCCTCAGAGAGGGTTAATAGCCAGGCTGACTGGTTAAGAGCTGACCCCGCAGGAATGTCAGCTCCCACATTTATGGACAAATACTTTACACAGAACCTGAAATCAAAGCAAACACCGGATTCGGACTTTCTCTTTCTCACTGTGTCACGTCTCATCTCATTAACATTTCCCTCCCCTCCCCTCCTCCTTTACTATACTGTTCCCCTTTTGCATCCTCTCTCAGGCCGTCTCCTCGCTCTCAACTGTCTGCCTTTTTTTTCCTCTCCTCCATGCTGCAAACTTTCACTCTTCATCTGATGTCTCCCTATTTCTGTTGGCCAGCAGAGCTCATAAAAGCTCCTCTGACACCTCACTGTCCTGAAAAGATCAGAGGTCGGGAGAGAAACTTCAGTTCTCAAAGCTCAACAGCTACGAGACAATATGAAACACTCATCACAAAGAGGAGCGGTCTTGGAAGAGGTTTACTTTAAACATACACAGACAAGGATCCAGCCTTAGGTTACTCACTGAGCCAAGCTTGTCAACAACACTGTGGCTTAGATAAGCTGTCTTATGTGCTTTTGGCACTCTGGCCTGCACTCCTACATGAGCGAGAGCTGCGGTGCAATACAAGGGAGCAGGATAGGTCACTAAGCTTCCACTCTCCCACGGTGTAACATTTGGTAGCATTTGGATGGAAGAGCGAGGTGAAGAAAGGTCTTCATTTGTCTCATAGGTTTTATTATTTTATTCATCTGCAAGCAATGTGTGAGGTGTCTGTTGGCTGAGAACCAGTGTTGGCCGATTACATAATTAAATTACGAAATAAATGTAATTGCAATCTATTACAGTTCCTCAGAATAAAAAACATTCGTAATTAAATCTGAATCGATTCGTTTGGATAAACATTCATTCGCCTTACTTTGCGCCTTTTTAGGAAAACTTTGTGCGGGTGATGTGATGTTTTCACTCAATATCTAATGTCTAATAAGTCTCTATTATATAAAAGTCACTAGATTTCTACGAGGCACAGACAGAATAAATTAATGGCACTGAGAAACCAAATATAACTCTCTAACCCTCCCAACACAGTGTGGCCTTTCCATCAAATACCAAAACAAAAAAATAGAACAACTACGATTCTTCATCATCATCATCATCAATGGAAAAACTTTAAAATCTATAACAGCAAAAAAAAAAAAGACTCTCGCTGTCCAAACACATTTAAATGTTGCTGAGTGTGGCTGTGTGGATGACATGCACAAAAAAACACATGCATCAGTAAAACACTGCCTCCTCCCCACTAATGGCTTATAACTGCCGTCCAAACCCACTGACAAACCAAAGCAGCTACTGACCAGCAAACTCGTGCCTACTGTAAATTCACTTCTCACAGTGGTTCGTCTTGGCTGCCGAGCGGCGGCGGCTGCTGCTGCTGTCTAACTACTACTGTTGCTGCTGCATTAGTCCAGCTCAGCATGAGACTGCACCCTCTGTGTGTGTGTTTGTGTGTGTGTGTGTGTGTGCAGGCGTTTTAACACTACACACATTAATCCAATCTAAAAACTGTCAAGGAGGAACCTTCTCCACTCTCCGACAGCTTCATACATAACTAGCTGGCTCTGGATGGACACAAACCTCCTTTTCCAACCAGGAGCTGTGCCAGTCCCATGAGGGAAAAAGAGATGAAAGCGAGCAGATGAAAAGCATGGAAAAGAACAAGGAAATGATATATATATATATTAAAAGAAGGGGGGGGGGGGCAATGAAAGAAGAGTTGGATGAAACCAATTGGAAATGCAGGAGATTGAGAAGGAAAGAAAAATGAGGTGCCGCATGCAGACTTATAATGTCAACTGATGCAAAAAGGAAAGAAAGAAAGAAAGAAAGAAAGAAAGAAAGAAAGAAAGAAAGAAAGAAAGAAAGAAAGAAAGAAAGAAAGAAAGAAAGAAAGAAAGAAAGAAAGAAAGAAAGAAAGAAAGAAAGAAAGAAAGAGGTGGAGGAAGGAATAGAGATAAGGCAGGTAATGGGTGACTGAGCGGTTTTTACTCATTTGTGTTTACTAAAAACTGTAATTCGGTGTTTCCTGTGATGCCTGATACTTTGTCCTGAACCTGGGTACTGCCTCAGTGTGTGTGTGTGTGTGTGTGTGTGTGTGTGTGTGTGTGTGCACTGGCATCGGTGTGTGTGTGTGTGTGTGTGTGCATGAGTGTTGGAGGAAGTCTAAAGCCCTGTTTCCCATGCGTGTAATCATCCCAGGATGAGGTGGAGGATGAAGCAGAGCGGGACTTCCCCCTGCACCAGAGGGTATTTTCCTCTCACATTGTGGTACAAGCACATGGCTGACCCGAGCTGCCTCTGTCTGTGTGTGTGTGTGTGTGTGTGTGTGTGTGTCACACAGAGAGAGAGAGAGAGAGGGAGAGAGGGAGCAACATGGGATGAGGGAAGCATTTTCTTGATCTTCAGCAGTTTGGTTGGGACAATAATAAAATACTTTGGGAGCTTGTCATCATGGCAACCGATGCCAACTATGACAGCTTACACTGTAAATCTACATGAAGGAGCGGATGGCATTGAGGTGGTAAATAAGAGAATGATATAGTGTGTATATATATATGAGAGGAAGAAGTGGTGGTTAGGAGAGACAGATGAGGAGGAGGAGGAGGAGGAGGAGGAGAGGCTGCTTTTTATTTGCGACTTCTTTTTCACTCTCTCTCTCTCTCTCTCTGAAGAACAAATAACGTCATAGCAGAGCTGAGACACAGAATGCAAACACACAACCAGACACTCGGGTCAGCTGCTCGGTCATAAAGCAGCATTACAGCGCTGGCTCCCAAATAAAAGGCTGCAGACAGTTACCATGCAGGGAATGTGGGGACAATGTGCATGCATGTGTGCGTGTGTGCGCTGACACATGTGTGTATGTGTGTGTGTGTGAGGGTATACACTTCTGCGTTGCCATGTGACAGCGCCACTGACAGAGCAGTGAGATAAGTCCTAAAAGCTGCTCTATCATCTATTCATAGCTGTTGTGCGAGTGCGGGACCTCCTGCTGCTGAGAGCTGCCTGGGCTCGGCCCGGCCTCACTTCATCATCATTAACATCCACCCAGAAAAATACAGAAATGAAGTCAAACTGTGACGGACCGCGGCTAATGCTGCGATAAACATCCTAATAATGCAGTGATTTAAAGAGCAACAAATCTGCCTATATGGACTGTGCAGAAGAATCAATCATGTCTCGTTTGCTTTGCATCTCAATCATGATTCAAATGGAAACTGTGGACAACTGGCGACGGCGCACAATGACTGAACGTAACGGACGGATGATGAGAAAATAACAACCTCCGTTCTGTATGGATGTAGGGAATAACAGCTCAGTGACTAGAAATGACTGAAATCGCACACATACGCACATGCACAAGGCTTGCACACATTGCCCACGCGCCTGGCTTGCCTCACCACTGCCAGGGAACCCAAAAGCCCCTACAAAACAAATTCATTAACCCAGACAATAAAACACAGCTGTGAAGGGCAATGGGAACTGTTTGAAATCTGCATAGAATCTGTCGAAGGCACACGGCATGTTCTCAAAACGTCTAGGAAAAGAAAAAGAAGAAGAAGAAAGTTTAGAAAAAAGGAGAGGAAACATTTGGAAACCGGAGAGAGAGAGAGAGAGTGAGGAGGAAGGAAGGAGCGGTGTTTGATTTAAACTTTAACCGGAGACGGCGCTGAGTGTGAGTGAGAGCGGAGAGATACTTTATTGACGTACAACAACAAAAAAACAAAACAATTCCTCGGCACCAGATGCTTAAAAGATCCAGGACCTGTTTTTAATTGAGTCCTTTGAACAGGTTGTATAAAGGAAGTACAAACAAAACTGTCAAATACTATAAATATCATTACTGAGGTTGAGTTTGAATTAAAGAAAAAAACAAAAACAAAGCAGGGGGTGAACATCTGTTTCATTATTTGGCCATTTTAACCATAGCAAAAAAAAGAAAGCCTGTACCTGTTCAAAACTCACTCTCCAAACAAAAGGAGCTCACGTAGCACTGATGTTATCTGGTGGTGGTGTTTCTAATGTGTTAGCAGGGCGTAGACAGGCTGCTGGGAGGACAGGCCAAGGGAGAGGGGGAGAGGAGAAGCTGTTGGGGTCTGAGTGTGTCACCACATGACGCTGTAGCCGCTGCGTGCGCCACTAGAGGGCTCTGCAGCTTGAAGAATGAGCGTCTGCAGACCGGAACACGCCAGACTCAACCGTGTCTTACTCATACTGACCTCCCTGCTGCCGGGTCCGGGGCCAAGCAGCCGGACAGATGCGGTCGCCAAAAGACTTACGACACTGAGATAGATGGAGGTACAAATAGTTTTATAGCGAGTGTCCAAAAAAATCCAAAGCCAAACCACATTTATTCAGAGTAACCTCTGTGCTGTGCAGCTGCACAGAGGTGAAGACACACACCGACTGACCCCAATGTTCATGAAACTGTTGTGCTCCATAATGCCACTACTATAAAACTGAAAGAGTACAGAACATGGTGTAATACGACTGAAATCAAGTAGTACTATAAAAGTAAGAAACCCAACCACAGTGTCTAAAAAGCTGATATTAACAGAAAAAAGGGGATATTCCCACGTGGATGGATTATACAGTTTCTCAGCAGTGGATGGAGGATCAGTGTAGCCTACTGCATCTCTCTCCAGACCTGTGGTCATTGCAGTTTCACTTCATCTAAGCTGAAGGCAGCATTACCATGGTGGTAAGATGCACATGTCATAACAAAAACTGACTGTTTGTCCTCAGGAAACGTAGCCGGGGGAAACACTTAGCAGCTACTGTCATGTTGTCCTCAAGCAATACCCCGTAATCCCTCGGCTCCTCCGGCTGGAAATGTCTATTTGTGAAACTAAGTGTTGCTGGAAAAGTAGGAAAAAAATGCTCCATTTACGCTGCCTTCGAGAAACATCTTAAATCAATCCAATCGAAATGACCTTTCTTAAATAGAGTACGACTTTGACTTTCTTTCTTTTCTTTTTTTTTCAACTGCTGCCAGTGGACCTCCCAGAATAGCTGATGAAGTTTCTCATCCTGCCTTAAACCTGGATGAACCCTCTGCAGCCGTTAGCTGCCCCTCAACAGAATCAAGCCATGAATCATTACAAGTCGGGGTGAGGGCTCAGAGATCACCCAAATCAAGACCAGATGCACAACAGGCACCTCCTTTAGGACTGACGGTATAAATAAGATTATATATGAACAAATACAAGTCATGTCCTTCTCTTATTTGTTGCTGCTTTAACTTTAATGTTTTATGGTGTTGATTTGCCTTCAGGAGATAACTCGGATGTGGTAACCGCTTGTGTTACCTGTATTAAACATTGTCGAACATGTCTGTAGTGGTAACGGAAACAAACTGTGATTATAGGAACTAGATCCCTTTAAAATATGTGTTTTGCTCTCACCCGAGAAGAGAAGCTAACCACATCACCTTTAAAAAAAATAAAAAAAAACCCTTTACAACAGGGGTCAGCAATTAGGTTTAATCATGAACCATTTATTTCCAGTGGTGTTAAACAGGTTAATTGGCCCGGCGGTCATGGAGTTGCGCTGTGTTGTAATGTTTTGTTTGTTACAGCTACATCTCATTTGTGGGTGTTCGATTTCATTGGGGTTTGTTTAAGGATTGTATCTGACTGCAGATGTTATTTCCCATTAGAACGTGTGAGCTACAGTAGCTTATTCAATACTCATTTGGCAGAAAAAGGACTAAAAACCCCTTTATTGATGGTTGAATGAATGTGCTGTTGTTAATGTTGTTGCCTTAGAAAACAACTGTATTAACAGGCTGTTAGACCACCACCTCCGAAACTATGAAAGGGGAAAACTTCGCTTCAGCTTTGGTTGCGCGGGGGCCAAATGTTTTTTTTTTTTGTCGAAAAAGGGCTGGATTTGGCCAACGCGACGCTATTTGCCTACCACTGCTTTACGGGATCTGAGTCATCTGATGCCGTCACTGCACGTCAGTACACACACGACCGCCAGTAAAGGGCAAATCCAAGCAGAGAGGGAGAGATAAGGGAGAAATCACTCTGTCAACTCTCTTAATTTCATACCATCCCCCTTCTTCTTCCTCCTCCTCTGTCCTCCTCACTCCTCTGACTCCCATCCTCACCGCAGCTGGTAAATATTTTTATATTGTGTTCCATTAGAAAGCTTTATTAAGCGGTCAGACAGGGCAAATGGCGCCTGGGAGCTCCCTGTCCTGTAAACAATAGGAAGGGCCCTGAAAGCTGCAGCTGAGCACAGCGCAGTAAACTAAGGCCACATTAGAGAACTGCCTTGCTCTGAGTGAGTAAATATTTAAATGTGTTAGATTCGCCCAAAATAGTCAGGAGGGGGGGGGGGGGGGGGGGGGGGGCGATAGTTTAGGCCGGGGTTATGTATAAGGAAAACGGTCATGACGGGGAGTTTTGGAGCCAAACTGGCACAAAGCCCTGTGGACTGATTAGTGAATGGATCTGTGTCAGGTTGTGGCACTGTGTGAAAAGATTAAGAAGCCATTATCATAACAGCACAAAGGTGGTCTGTGCTGTGAATGTGTGCAAGATGTGATATAAATACTTTAATGCACAGCAAACCAGAGTTTCGATGTCCAAATAAAGTCATGATCCCAGTGTGAATGAAGCGAATGTGCACTGTGAATGTACTGTATTATTATTACTGCATTTACCTCTGCACGTTTCTCAGGAGCGTCCGTCCCCACCATGTTGTCTCTGAGCAGCTGCTGCAGGAGCTGCACCTGGGCGACGCTGAGGTAGAAGTCCAGACTGCTGGTCACGTTCACCTCCAACGAGTGGCCACACACCACCACCTCCTAGAGGGGGAAGCAAGAAAATGATTCAATAAGACATCAGGACGGCTTTCTGACCTCGCTGCACTGTTTTAACGTTTTTAACTTTTATACTCTTGGTCTATTTACTTTCTGTCTCCCCTCTATCTTGTTCTGTTTAGCTCAGTTGTTCCCGTATTCCCGCTCTCCTCCCTCCTCTGCCCCCCCCACACCCCCCCCACCCCTGCCTGGAGGCTACATCTAACAGGATATCACTCACTAACACTCCGGGTTGAACCACACACATGAGTCAGACCTACAGTAACTACACACAATGGTATTGGCGACTGCTGCGTAAACATAATCTAGTCAGACCCACTGTTTAAAAACATAGCGGGACACTGCTAATGTTTTATCCAAAAATCCATTGTAGCTTTAATATTTCAGCTTGTTTGTTCTTATTTAGATTCAAATACATAAACATATTAAGTGCGTCGTCATTAGTATTACAGTTATTAGCAGAAGCACTCGCTGTGATTTTCAGACATTAGGTCATGACATCATGATACAACAATGAAAGCGGAGCGTTTACTGCACGAGGTAATAAATGCGTTCATAATTGAATAAAGATATAAGTTACATTCACATGGTCAGCATACATAAATATGCTGGAAATGAGTATGAATGGCATTATAGAAATTGCTGTAATTTATCAACACGGTCATGTTTTGCTTGTGTTGTTACTGGCTCGGAGTCTCTGCAGTATATCTCAAGGAGATACAGAAATCACATTGTGTGTGTGTGTGTACTTGTATAGTTATCTTTGTGAGGACTAGTCTGAGTTTTAGACCTTGAGAACGAGGCCGTTTTTGAGAGTTTTGAAGGACATTTTGGCCGCCCCCCCTCTTTGCTTTCTGACACATACTGAGGCTGTTTGAGCGTAAAGGCTTAGTTTCAGGGTTAAAGGTGAACTAAAGTTTAATTTAGGGTAATAATAGAGGTTGGGTTTACGCTCTGAGCTGTCATGGCTAAAGAGGACGTCCTCACAAAGATAGAAATACAAACGCACTAGAACATGTGTGTGTGTGTGTGTGTGTGTCTCAGAGCAAAACTATGGATTAGCTGTTATGCATTGTCAAGGGGCACGTTAGCGTGGTCGGACGGAGCATCAAAGAGGCAGGAAGTCTCAGAGAGCTGTGCCAGAAAACATCAGCTGTATAAGCAGAAAGGTTTGAACTCTGTGGGTCAAAAGCCTCCATTACATGGCAAAAGGAGCGGGCTGAGGGATCCCTTAATGAGTAAAGTTACTGTATTGCCGGGCAGCAGAACATAAATACTTCTGACATCTAACATAATCAATGTCTATTTTCCTCCTCTACGAACGACGGATTGTGAGAGTAATGGGTACGATCGTGAATGTAACAGGTCACGGTCAAAGGGCCACAGGATGTCGGTGCGAGTAGTGAACTGACTTCTACAAAGCAGATGAAGGAAAATATGCAACCAATCCTCTCTCTCTCCATTTCCCTTTGTTGTCTTTTTATGTTGCTATGGTTATGAATGAATTCTCTGGTGGAAAATTTGAAAACTTTTTTTTTTAAAGAGAGAGATGTAATGCTTCATGGATTCATGGATGCTGACCTCGGCCTGTGGGCAGTCGGGGGAGAGGTTCTTGCTGAAGATGATGGCCGGGGCCGCGGTCACTCGGACAGAGAAGTCGGTCAGGATCGGTGTGAGGATGGCCCGCCGCTCCTGGTGCCTCCTGATGCTGGAAATATAAGATGCACATAAAGAAATTAGCTGTTAAATGGTGAGATTTCCTCCGGCAGGCTGCATAACCGATGTGTTGCTGTTCATTTTCTCTTCAAAAATCCAAGAAAAACTTTGACGCCGACTTTTCATTGGTTGCAGCAACATCTGGAGAATATAATTTATGAAGGTCCTCTCTGGTCTGCGATTAGTTTACCTTACAGCAACTTTAATGGATCTTTTCATTCAAAAAGTATTTATTACATAATAATAATTATTATTGCGTTATTTCAGCATTACACTAGAACAAAAACAGCGACCATCGTGGAGCGTTTATTTATTTTACCGCCCTTTATTTACTCATAACTTGTTATACTTGTAAAGTCTTTTTAAGACTGTCCCATCTGCCTAAGAATGACAAGCCAACACAATACAGTCAAAACCACAAAATGTTCACAACTGAGCTATTGTTATGTTCTTCACTGACAGACAGACGCACATTTCAAACTTCCTCGGGGTTTTCAAATTCAAACCAGTAGGATGACAAGTTCAACTCAAAATAAGAGACTTCAAAATTGATTTACTCCTTCAGGTCTGACCTGCAAAATATTTCTGGTCTTTTGTTAAAAAAAAAAGGAAGAAAAAAGAAAATTTCTGCTCTAACACGTTTTAGCTGGATGCTTGAATATAGTTTTAGAGACAGAGTGAGACGTTATTTGACAAGTTCCAATTGGGAACACCCCTAAATTGTATACACAAGATCAAACTGAGACCTTCTCGCATCAACTTTCTCCATTACACTAATGTTCATTCCCACAATCAAGTCATATTTGTGGGAACATTTGTTAGCAGTAAAACAAATATACAAGTGGGCTTTATAAGGTGGTGTTAATTGCCACATCTGCTGCTATTAAAACAATCAAGGGGTACGGCTTCCAATATTTATAGTTGGCCAGGATTATAAAAA
Source organism: Decapterus maruadsi (assembly GCA_030347415.2). Lineage (NCBI taxonomy): Eukaryota > Metazoa > Chordata > Actinopteri > Carangiformes > Carangidae > Decapterus > Decapterus maruadsi. The sequence goes on from CM064894.1 coordinate 6,751,976, forward strand.
GCTCTGTTTCTAGGTGGCCTGGAGTACAGTACTTAACCAGAACCAATATCATATTCACTTCTGCTACACAAATGTGCATTACCAGTGCCCTTAAGGGATTATTCCTGACACATTTCTCTACATACAGAGTCTCAGCGAGGCCTAATTCGGAGGTCAAATGATCTGTGAGGCCAATTGGTGTTGGCTAATCTCCCCTCAGACGGATTGAAACAACGAGTGTCTCGTTGCAGTGGACAGGTGCTATCATTCACCAGAAGGGGCGAGGAGGTGTGAGTCTCGGTTTACCAGTAATACAGGGGGGGCCTCTGAGTGGGCCGCGGCGCTGCACGCCTACAGTATGTGAGTGTGTGTGTGTGCACCTTTTGAATGGGTGTGGTGCAAACAACAAAAGATGGAAAGAATGATTTTTCTGTGTGTGTGAACAGTGAGCGGGGATATCAGTGGCACGGACAGAGAAAAAAGAAGAAAAAAAGAAAGAGGCCTGCGCTGGGCGGCTGACAAGAGGAGGTGGGGAGGGGGGGGTATAGAGAGTTCACAACTCCCTGACACGGGGTCTTTCCGAGCCGGCAACTACACAACTCCACACTGTGACGAGGACAGATCCTGTCAGTGGATCCGTGCCGCTGGAATTTCCTCGCAAAAAACCTCAGGAAGCCAACTGAGGCCACTACGGATCCGCAACTACTGGAACTGAACCCAGGAAAACTGCAGCGTGAACATGCCACGAATCCAAAACCGGACAGGGAGGCAGGGGGGTGAACTGTAGTAGTAGTAGTGGTGGTGCTGGTGGTGGTGGTGGTGGTTGGGGGGTATCAGTGCAGGGAATGAGGAAAAGGTGTGAACTTTGGAAGTGGTGCGTGTCAAAACTAATTACAAGCGAGGTGCTGTGCTCTTGCTGGTGATTGCAGCAGACAAGTAAAGCTGTGAACTTGACTCTCCTTTTTCCTCGTGTGTTGGAACATTTTAAATCACATGTTCAGTTATGACTAGTTTGGGTGGTGACTGAGGTTGGGGTATACACAGCACAGCACACGGTAGTACAGCAAAGCCTATTTTCCAGCAGAGCCTCCAGTGTTGCAGCATAAGGAGAGAGAAAGGGGGGTGAGGAGGTAACCACAGCCACCTTCAGTGATTTGTTTGGAAGCGAAGAGTGAGAGTTTGAGTGAAACTCACAAACCTCAACAACAACAGCAACTTTGACCTTCTCAGCGTGACCACACAGACAGAGACACAGCTGTTGACTGCTGCCAACACTGGGGGGGGTTTGTATGTGACAATGAGAAGAAGAGAAGTGTGTAAACAGTAAAAGTAAAAGAAACCCCCCCGAAAAAACAGAGATGCTGGACATTTCAACAGACACACTTAGATCCTGTCCGCAGCTAAAAAAAAAAACCTCCTGATTATTAGATTGATTAATTACTGCAATGTTCTTCACTTGGAAAAGGAAAATCACTGTGAGAAACCGTTACGAATACAGCGTGTAAATCCTTTGAGTGCAAAAGAAACTGTTAAGCTGCATGTTAGGTCATCTTATAATCACCTTCTGATTAGAAAAACAGACATAATATGGCTATAGCATATCCAGAGAAAAGTCCAGTCTTCTCAAAAAAAAAAAAAGGCATTCGGCATCTTTTGCTTCTGGAGTCCCAAAGTGTGAGCCCAGAATCTCACCTCATTGCCCTCTAGCAGAATCTGGCCTTGGCACCGGGCCCAGGCAGCCGCGTTTTCATCGACAAGAGATATATTGAGAGTAAGACAGAAAAAATGTAAGTGGTTTAAGCCTTTGGTAGCCCGTTTTGCTCACATGAGCTCATCCGCCTCGGTAGTAAGAGCGTAAGACTCGAACATTGGTCCAAATCAGCTACTTAAAAGGGCTGTTTAACAACAGACCCTGGCCGCCACAGCTGGAGAGACACAAGCGAGGAGCTTTGGGAGAAGTGGGAGCAGTGGGAGAAAGAGGGGAAATCAGGGTGGTCTACTGGTGAGAGATACTGCTCCTTTGTCTGGTTGAAATGTCAAACACTCAAAGGTCCACTGGCTTGATCATTCAGAGTCATTTTTGTTCAATGAGCATGATATAAAAACTACAGTTTAAAGGGATAGTTCAACATTTTTGGCAAATTGGCCCATTGCCACAATCCCTATAGTTTTAGGAGTAGTTTCCTTATTTTAATTGTTGGTGCGAACTATTTTCTCGTAATGTTCTGTTATTATCTCATAGCGTGGTGAATGTGCAGGTCACAACTTGTCCACCAGAGCGTTTTTGAGTTGTTGGATTGTGTATTTGATGAGTTTAATGATGTAAACCAAGAAATCCCATGAGCCTCTGTAGCGTAGCTCTGAGCAGCTCACGGCTCTGCTCTGCCATTCTAAAAACAACTTGCACCGACAATTAAAGGTAACGAAACTACTCCTAAAACTATAGTGATTATGTCAATGGGCCAATTTGCCAAAATGTTGAACTCTCCCTTTAATATTTTTTTGTTTTTAACACAGTGTTTCACCTGCATAGAAAGTTTCATGCAGCTCTCAGCTCTCAAGAAATTCCTCATGTGCATCTTCATGGAAAATTGTGTTATTTGTAACAAGCAATGCACTTTGTGGATGTCTGTCATCTGCGGCTGCAATTGTGTCATTACGTGTGGTGGCTCTGTATCATAATCAGCAGCCTGCATCAGGGAGCACGCAGCCAAATCTGCCCAAAGAGGGAAAGAAAAAAAAAAAGGACTGTGATTTTCCTCAAGGAATTTCCTCCTCCTAAGAGCGTGTGTGTTTATTCCCTACAGCAGGAATGTGTCAGGCGTGACCTGATATTTCGTGGCTGTTCAGACAGGTGAATATTATTTCTTTTGCACCCGAGTGTGTCCAATGTCTTGAAAAAGGTTTCCTAAATTAACGTTATATCCTATTAGTGTGATGTTTTATGTTGCCGCCGGCCCTGTAATCTACTTCAGGTGAACACGCTCGATTTAAAAACTGTGGTCAGCACTTACACTGTTAACGTGGCATTAAATTATTCCCAGTGTTTCCCACATTTTGACTTTTTTTTTTTTTTTTTTTTGACCAAGAAGAGGTTAACCGACTGACAGTTTTTAGTGTTTAAGCGTATTGTTTGCCTTTATTAAAAGGCATACAGTGGCTGGAGCCCAAAGAGGAAGAAGAAACTGTAAGAACGGGGTCTCCCTTAAATAAATCTTGAGTGGCTGTCACAATAAAGTATCTTTTTGCAGCCTGAGAGCTGAGGGCTCAGCTTTAGTACCACCAGCAACAGCAGCCGTCTGTGTTTTCCTGGCAGCGCTCCAAACACTATCATGGTCTCTCTCTCTCTTTCTGTATGTGCATGTAAAACACAGTTAAGAAAATTGTGTTCATAATGAATATAAATGAGAGGTTTTTGTGTGCATGTGTGTGTGTGCTTGAGTTTGTCATGTGAGAGGTGTGAGTATCTAAGCCAGCCTCTTTCCCTCTCTCTCTCTCTCTGACCTGAGAGCTCTCAGTCTCAATCAGACCCGTGTTGACTTTGTACTGCATTCTTCCACGAGGCTTATTTTTAGTTGACAGGGAACAAATCTGGACTCTTTGCCTGTGATTCTGTGAGTTTTGGGCCTGTTCCCTCTCAAAACATGAGTGGAAAAAAAGGATGTGGGGCCAAACAGGCTGTTACACTCATGCTTGTTTTAGCTCCCGAGTCTATAAAAAAATGACAGGGTTTGTAATTATGACTGTGCATGGAGGCTCCATGATAGGGAGCTAACTCAATAAATGCACGCTGCTCCCACACTAAGACTGATGAGATAAATTATGGGATGGTCACAGCAAATCACCCGGCACCTGACAAAGGCTGCTGATGATTCAATGAGGAGTTTATCAAACTCCTAGTGTTGTCCATCCACTTGCTTTATGTAACATAGTTGTAAGTCATTAGGACACATTGACTGGAAACCATTAACGTCTGTGTGTGTGTGTGTGTGTGTGTGTGTTTTTCTCACTGATTGCTGTATAATACCCCGCGCCAATCCATTTTGCAGATGTTGAGATATTTCCCGTGACAGGTAAAAATATCGAAGCGGCTGGTGGCGTCGGAGCAGAGGCAGAGGTCGGAGGATCAGCAGAGCCGTTAGTGTTCATATTCATCTGCTGGGAACCATGAACATCTGTACAGTAAAAACTGCTGTGGCAACCCGTTTTAAAGGAGAATTCCGGTCATTTTTGACCCCTAAATGTGACTAAAATTGATGCAGGCAAACCGGAGTTACACCATGGCTACCCGGCGCTCGGGATGGCGACAATGCTAAGCCATGGGGGCAATTGTTTCAACCACCACAAATACTCAAAAACCAATCAAATATCTATGGTGCATGACTCGAATCCTTACGAGACACCACTGAACTCACATAGTGTACAGTATAAACAGTATAAACTTTGTGTTTTTGCATGTAGCCACTCACCTACGATAGCCGAACTCTGAAACATCCTGGAAAGACATTACTATCCGATCGCAGAGCGCGACAGAAACAAACACTTTTTCCTTGTTGTGATGATTTCTTTACAAAAATAAACGGTCGAGCAGTTCAGTGGTAATGTCCATAATATCTCTGACCGTTTCATTTTGTTATCCCGAGCGCCAGGTAACCATGGTGTAACTCAAAAATGGCCGGAATTCTCCTTTAATACGAGAAGCGATATTTCATTCTGGATCAAAACAGTGGTGGGCCATCCCCAGCATAGGGCAGACATGCAGATAAGTGATTGGGATGGGGTTGGTTTTATCAGTGACTCTCAGATTGTAGAATAAGTTTGCAAAAACATCTGAAAAAAAGTGTTTTCAAGGGTTTAGAAGGATGAAGAGAGTAGACCACATTGGTAAACATATTTACAACATGCACAAATGAGTCATCTTGCGTCTTCCCCTGACGGTGAAGATGTAAACGGCGAGGTGAGTCCTGACCTGCTGGCCATGTTCCACTCCAGCGCTGGGTTTTGGGAGTTCCTCTCGCTCTCGGCTGATACGCCTCCTTTGATTCCCTCCTTCTCCGGCTTGAGTTGCTCCCACTGAGCTGTTCCGATGGTGATGGACTGAAGGTCGACCTGGTACTGACGATCCTCCACCTCTGAGCCCGGGTCACGCAGGATGCCGAGGTTCAGTGCTCGTCTGGAGGAAGAAGAAGAAGAAGAAGAAGACGAAGAGAGAGGGAAAAGGCAATTTAGTCGAGTCACTTCACAAATCATGCAGCGAGACTTAGATCTTTGAGAAAGTGTATCTTGTTGACAACATTGTGGAGGAGGCTGCGCTGCCTCATTCAACGAGCAGGTGTCCAGCTCCAAGAAAACTTAAATGTATAAAACATGAACAGGTTTTTATTTATTGTTGTCAGGGTCAGGTTGGATCAGGCTGTACTTTATACAGTCAATTACAATGAAGCACATGACCCCAGCAGGCAGGAACAGACCAGGTAGTCTGTTATGCTGAGCCAGTAAAGCGGTTCTGGCAGGATTCCCGAACCACTACTGACTTCTTTCTTCCCCCCCTTCGCCTGCTCAGTGGTTTAGTAGCACAAGTTTCTTACAAGATGATTTATGACTAAATCAAAGTCTGCGGTGCTTGTACGGCCAGACCTCAGATAAATAACCCCTCAGGACTCAGGTGAAATAATTTTGCCTTTTATAAAGTTCTGATTCATGCCAGCTTATCATTAGCAGTAAACATTGCCTAAACCCGCTGGCTTGCAGCCACAGTGGTCTGGGAAGCGGAGATCTTATGCTGCTTACTTCTCCGTTTTTTTTTTTTTTCTATTTCTGTCTCCAGAAAACACAGGACTCTCTTACAGTACAGTATACACAAGCTGTAATATGGTAGAGGAGATGTAGAGATATGTCAGGAGTGGGCAGCGCGCGGTCTCTGAACTGCTACAGTCAAGTGAGTAAAACTGTCCCATCAGCGCCAAGAAAAAGTGATGTCATCTATTTTGCCTTTGAGAGACAAGATCCTGACGAATTCACGAGGCAACAGGAATAATCAAAATTCAACATCTGCGCATGACATCAGGGCTTTCGGTTCGTTATGATATGTTTATTTGTGCTGGTGAATTCAAATGAGAGCTTAAATGGTATAAATAAGGGCTTAAAATGGCTACAGATGTAGTGGCTGCATGAGTAGTTTTATTTGTTTCGGCAACGTCAATGGCAATTTTCATATAGCGTTTCCCCCTCCGTAGCCGCGCTGGAGCGGCCTCTACCAGAGCGTGATGTTATGACAATAAGCACCAAGTACAAAAACAATGGCAATGGGAGATCAGAGGTGCATAACTGGATTTAGCTGGATTTGTTGACATACAAACAAGTGAAACAGATCCTTAATCAACATTTGGAACCACATTTATCAACAGACTATAATATAAATCAAACCAAGAGCCCTGTAAGATTTGGGTGGGATGTGTCAGTCTAGATTCATTAGGGCTTTTGTAACAGTACCTCCATCACCCTCTCCAACCCCAAACTGTATTTTTCACATTAAACAAACCACAGTTACCTCATGTGCTTTCCAAATTATCTCTTAACTTCAGCTTATTTAGGAGACTCTCTTACTCATAATCAACATAACATGGGAGTCTGCAGCCAAGTCCTCTGCATTGCTGAGCAGCAGGGTCATCTCCAATGACATAAATAAATATGATAAACATTTGTCTTGGTCATGTAGCCAGTGGAAACCAGTGTGATTTAATATCAAAAGACATATTTCAGCCAATCACAGGAAACAAGAGCTTCATTTCTGACAAATGAGGAAGGGAGGAATTTTGGAAGTTCCCCTAGGGGTGCAATAATAATTGAAGCCAGATTTTCTTGTTGTACATGTCGAGGGGGGTGGTGGGGAAACACTGGTGGTTTGACGTATCTGATCGGTCATTTTAAAGACCACACCGTTTGGCCGAGAGGAATTCGGAGAAGAGCCTCGGGAAAACATGGCACTCAAGTCTTGCCCATGCAGGCGTTTACAGTATACGAACTGAAAACACACAGAGCGAGGCAGGTGGAACGCAACCTTCTGCTGGGTTATCAGACATCTGCCCGCCACTGCCATGTGGTGACATGGTACATGACATGCTTTCGCAGCTGAGGAAGGCCAGGCGGCGGCAGCGGTGGTGGAAGAGGAGGGGGCTCGGATTGGGAGGAGAAATTTTCCTCAAACACAAGTACTTAGTTCTGCCCTTGTTCCCGAGCCAACCTTATTTTAATTGCAGGAAAAGACCACAGAAACATTATTTTTTACGACAAATTTCTGCTATTTATAAAAATGGATCAAAAGCTCTTGCAGCAAGAACGCGCTGTTTCATGGCATTCATGGCTATTATTTTAAAAAACATTTCTCCCTCTTCTGACACAATTTAAATCCAATTTGACTCTGAAAAGCCACTGGGCCGATTTCGCATCAGAGCTGAAATATGAGGGCTCCCATCCAACATTATTATGGCTCAAAGTCAAAGCCTCCATCTAATTCAAGCCCTCCAGTGGGAAACGGCAGACAAAATAGTCAAGACATGGCAGCGCTATGTATCTAGAATGCAGGTTTTTTTTTTTGGTTTTTTTTTGGAAAGAGCGATTTACTGGTACTTCATCACCGAGGAGGGGAGAGAAAAAAATAATAATGATGTTCCAAAATTCCTCTGGAAGATGCGCAGACAAAATGTACAAATGGGCAATTAATTGCAAGTTATGTTCTTCTGTTTAGCATTCTTTTGGGCTCTCTGTGTGTATGTGTGTGTGTGTGTGAGTGTGTGTGTGTGTGTGTGCTGGGCAGAGCATCAGTCATGATTTGTGTTATTAGGTAGATGTGTGGCAAGACCATGTGTAACGTGTTGCAGACTCGTGGCCTGTTTGCTGGGGCGGGAAAAAGGATTCGAGAAAGGAATCGCACACATATTGGCCCATGTTTATGTATTGCTACACTGATAACCAACAAATAAGCTCAAGTAGGCACGCTGTTGCTCCATGCCACGGTGGTGTAACCAGAGAAGGGTTCGTTTTTTTTTTTTTACTCTGCACGCTGCTGCGCATAACTTTGAAATAACATCCAGATTGGGAGTTTTAGAAGTTGCACGATAAGAGAAGAAAAAAAGTGCAAAATAACATAGCAAAATATTGTGTCAGAGTGTAACACGGATACAAAGTCACACTGAGCAGAGCCAGCGGGTAAATAAGTAAAAGCGTTTGTTGAGAAAGAGCGAAAGTGGAATCTTGGGAGAGCCTGATTACCATGCTGAGGTTTTGAAGGCTAACAGTGGTTCAAGGTTGTAAAATAAACCACAAGGGGATCTGGTTGAGGTTCATGGCTTGATGGTAGGAGTGTGGGAGCTGTGGGCTGTGTTAAAGCCTCTTTGCCTGCCGAGGGGGATCCTGTGGGGCACGGTGTATCACGGCTCTTGGCTTTCAATGGCCTCCCTCCACCACCACCACCACCTCCTCCTCCTCCTCCTCCTCTTCCTCCTCTCTTGCTCTCTCAAACCACCAATCCACACCCTCCCCATCCAGGCCAGTGGGGCAGGAAGCACCGGGGTAATACCAAGCGCCGCTGGCTTCTGGATCTCGTCACTCTGAAACCCGCAACCTGAACCCGCAACCCCAGACCTGTTTTTCACTTCATTTCCTCAACAATCACATACAATATATGTCTGGTTACACGTTCAACATAAGGCATAGAGGAGGAGGAGGAGGGGGGGGGTATGTAAATGTGCATATGTGTGCATATGTGGCCCTCTGCTTCTGCTCTCCTGGTTGAACATTATATACCCAGAAGAAATTTCATTGAGATCTCAGGCTTAATTCGGCCGAGTCAAGCTGAATTAGGTTTCCACACAGATGTGCTGTATTTCAGTTCCATGTCCTTTGTTTCCAGCAGACCCCGGCTGACGTACATTTGAACGGGAAACGCTAACGGTGCGTGTCTTGCTGTGTCATTTCATTTGTTTTAAACCACTTTTTCAAAGTAACATCCAAGGGGCAGAGGGTTTCTATAAATTTCTAAAGTAGAAAAGTGTTCATTTGAGGTTTTAGATATTTCTTTCTGTGTGGCTCCAAACCTTATTAAGCAAAACGCCATTAGCACCCAGAACCTCCTCTGTGGTAATTGCGTTTGTGGAGGGAAAGAGGGGGGGGGGGGCAAAGCTGCACAGTGGCTCCTCAATCAGTTCACCGCGACTCCCAGCGGCTTAAAGCGGAGTCCCACTGGGCCTGCGTGTGTGCCGCCGAGGGGGAATTCATAAGCATTATGATTCATGAAACTTGCAATTACTTAGTAAGTTAAGCGCCCCTGTCTACGGTGGTCCGCGCTGGATTGCCAGAGAATTCGGCAGACTTCTGAGCTGTGGATTTATGACCCCAGTCAAGTCCAATTGCTGTTAATTTGCATCTACCAATTACAGTAATTAAGGCTCTGAATTAGAAATGCTGAGCAGCCGTGGAGTGAGAAGGGAAAATGATGTTGTGGAACAAGGCGAGTCAGCAGAATAAAACCCGACCCCTCAAAGTTGTTTTTTTTTTATGCTGCTGCTGCACCTAAAATGATTTTTTTTTTTGAAGACTGGAGCTTTTTCAACAGAAGTCAAACACACTCACAAAAACAACAAAATATCCAAGACAACAAACTTGTAACAGTGCTCTAAATTTGTCACTTGGCAATAACAAGGGACTTACTTGTGGGTGATTTAAGCCAGCTATAACAACTCCTATCTGTGGGCCTTGTTTGTTCTTTTCTTCTTCGCTGGGACAATACGCTATAAACATAAATTGCCACTTTCCTGCGTCGTCTCGTCTTTGATGTCCTGACAAATTCCCATGACAAAAACTCAATCATGTTTTCTTTTGAAGCCTTTACTAACAGCATTACTCATCACCAGAGCTGCTCCCAACAGAAGCCTGTTATTCATTAGACTGATTGCACTTTAAGACACTCATACTCCACCAATTATATCGTATTTACATAAGCTCTATAGAGGAAACTATTACTTCTATATACAATACAAGTAGGGCTTCGCTCACGCTCATACCACCCTCATGACAAGAGGTACATGATAGTGAAAAGCTGAGAGGGAAATACCACAGAAGAAGCCCCTCTGTTTACAATGACATGGTGTATACCGAAAAGTCAGTGTTTGCACTTTGATTTCAACATATCTTAATTACAGGAGTCATTTATCTCCCATGCAGTTTACATGTCAGAAAAAAGTTATCATGTAATAAACAAGGGTCTGCTGCGTCCGAGGCCTTCAGCGCTGCAGAAACCGGCTCGCCATGTGCGCGCCATGACGGCCTGTTAAAGATGTCAGTCTCGGCCCTGTATAATTTATAGTGCTCATCATGCTAATTCAAAACCTGCTCCTTGCATCATTGTTGCAGAGAAGCCATGTGTGAAGATCGTACAGATATTTCCCTTGGCTTCAGCTGGTGCGCTTCATAGAATTCACACATGCCTGTGACGATACAAATTAAAGTGCTAATCCTTCATCATACTCTGTGATTCATTGTGCAACAGTGCAAACATACATACAGTTTGGCTTTAACCACACTGGTGGACACTGGCTCATTTATTATTAACACATTATTATTATTATTATATCAAAAAGTATTTTTACAGTCATATTAATATCACAAATCCTTTGGCGGTGCATCAGTCAGACTGTTGATGCAACTCACAAGTTAGGATTCAGTCTGAAGTAATCTGCGTCAAACTAATGGCACAGATGTCCTCCTCATCCCCACTGCTTCTGTTCTGTTTCGCCTTAAATATGCATACACACACAAATACACACACACGCACACGCACACACTCGGTCTGTTTAGCTTTAACCGTGCTCCTCTCCTCTGCTTCTGCTTGCATGTTGCTCTAAGCATGGAACATTCTTGAGTAACAGGGACAGTAATTCTCTGGCTTTTTAAGGGCACCGGCTTCTCACTGGATTCCTTCATACAGTAGGTACATCTGTAATGGATCCGCTCTGAAAAGGAGCTCCTTGAATCCTCATTTGTGAAACAACTGAAACTGTGGCTGCTGCTGAGAAATCGCTGACAGGTTTGTGTGTGTGTGTGTGTGTGTGTGTGAGTGCATCAGTCTGTCTTAGATCTTCTTCGACAACATACGCACTTCAAGTTGCTGCTGAGAATTACTGTGTGTGTGTTTGTGTGCGTGTCACTGCAGAACAAAGCTACCATTTTTCCCATGGAGCTGAATGGGCCAGTGCTTGTGAAATCACTTCCTCTGTTTGCACTAACAGATTTGAAATGCTTCCTCCCCGCTGTGAAAATGGACATAATGCTGCTTTTATAAAACATGTCAGGCAGAGTTTTTGCAACAAGTCCCTGATGCAGAGGTGTGAAGGGAATGCCTCTCCGACTTCCTCAGGCCTCAGATTGAAACCAGATTTGTGTCCCCACCAAGCAATTTCACGATGATGTAATTTCACCGCCATCTTAATTTGCGAGGCCTTATCTCTAATTAATCGCTAAACGCGCATGGAATAGATTATTCATAACTGGCTGCGGCGAGGGAACATGGCACAGGAGGTCAAGGATCCGCTCTGCCCTCGTCATTCTCATCAGACTTAAGTAGATCCGACACATACCTCAATGCTACTTTTACACTAATTAAAGGAAAATAATCTTTTTTGTTGGAAGACGATTTCAGATCCAAACCCCTCGGTCCGTGCTATCTGGCTGCACGCACGGCACGCTGTGTGTGTTCACTGGTGACTGACAAAACCCCGAAGCGAACAAAAGCTACGGCTGCAACGTACGGGAGTCTGAATCACCCAGGACGGAGACCAGCTGGAAGAGGATTAATGATAACTGATGATAAAGTATGAGCAATACTTGTACAGCTGCCCCTTATATGACACATATCCACACTGTCAGAAAATACATCAAGTCGTGGTACAGTGCAGCGCGTATTCCTCTGAACATTCCCAGATCTTTTAACAGGAATAAAAGCAAACGTAAATACTGTGGCAAAACTTTTAAATGCATTAAAAATAAAAAACGCTCACACGCACACAGGCACATGCAATATACGTTCACTCTATGATATGAGTTCGAAAAGCAAGAAGAACATTCCCCGTGATTTACTTCTGCACATAAATTGTTCAATTCATGCTCTGGCAAGGAGGGTGTTTTATGGAGCTGTAAAATTAGGCTCACTTTATGGATCCAACAGCAAAGAACCACTACTGTTTTTTCCACTTGATATTGATTAAGCGGCTCAGCGTTGCCAAGCTGGTTCACATTAGTGTATGCACGGACAGACGCGTTTGTGTGTGTGTTTTTGAAGATGCTCATTTTTATCTGTGAAACGAGGGGAGCTTTGGCAGAGCGCTTTGAAGCTGATTACACTCTGTTTACAGCAATTATTGAATTCTGACAAATGTTTAAAGCAACCAAATTACATATCAAGGCCTCAACCCTCTTTGGATAAAGAATGACAATTTTCCTAAACAAAGTCAGGCAAATGATGGCCATATTTGATTAGGTTAATGTATGCTACAGGTTTAGCAGACAGGCTGAACAAACATGTAATCAGATAGCTAAAACAGTAGGTCCTTCTTGTTGACGTTTGCCTTGACCTTAAACAACATTTTGTTCTAATTCAAATTTCCTTCCAGCAAACAAAAAAAACAAAAAAAAGCGGCAGAATGAAACAAAATACAATACAATGACTTGCTGCTGGAAGCTCCCACATAATGGAATTAAAAACTTATGTCTAAATCACAGGCTTTAAGGAGAGACAGGTTGGACTTTGAGAATATGAGAGCAGATTAGAAACCCCTGGTGTTGCCCAAGACTGCAACAGGACTACAACCACTTTCTCATGAGATAGTGTCCAAATGCTTTTATGTCAGCAAGGAAAAACAGCATAAAATAATTACAATAATCTGGGGCACACATGCTTCCTACATCAGCTAATTCTTCCTCCTCTGTGAACGACTCGCGGAGCCAGTGTTTATAATTCTGAAGCGGATCTTGCATTCATCCACACCGCTGAGTGTGTTTATACAGAGTGACATTTCTGTATGAGAGATCCCCCCCCTCTCTCTCTTTTTCCCCCTCTATCTGAGGAAAGCACACACGGGGGGAGTGAACTCTCTCTGTGTGCTGCTTATCTAACTCCACTACTGATGTTGATGTTGATTCTGAAGGGGAAGGGAGAGGGTGGGGAGAACGGAGAAAAGGTAACGATATGGAAAAAGGAGAGGAGCTTTAAATTAAACTCAACAGGAAGTGAAATGTAAATGTAGCACAAATACACTTAAAGTATAAGAGGTGAGGTCGACGTCGCAGACTGAGATGAATGTAATCAACGTTCGCTCAGAGCACATGTTTGGACTCGGCTGTAGGAAGAGCAAAAGGTGCTACCGGTCCAACATTAATGATGGACGCTTCCTGCTCATTTTTATCATTTCAATCTCTGCTCCTACTGTGACACGCCAGAACAGTTTTTGTCTGGGTTATTTCTCTTCGGAGGATACTGAAGGAGGAATCCAAAGCAGATAAATGCTTCATTGATGGGGTTGTCACCATAGCGATCCACAGCAGAGAAACACATCTCTGCATAATTTCTCAAAACACATGAACGCTAATCACTACCAAAGATTACTAATTTCTGTTGTATCAGGCTGTGTCATCAGAATAGTTTGCATGTCATCACACCAGCTCCTCTGCTTTAATTGCAAGTCAAATGATCCTCCTCACTTCCCGTATGGAAAGAAACCGACCGCACAGATCGGTGACGGACAGAGATGTCACATAAAGAGGATATAGGTGCAGCTGGAGAGGACCACCATAACTATCTAACAGGTTGCTTGAAATGGCTGCATATCAGAGAGCTTCATCAGGGCCAGGACTGGAATAAAGGCTGCTTTCAATCAGCCTCATCTGGAGGCTGTCACACTTTACATGTGGAATGACAGTGTTCTCTAGGAATCAGCCCGAGTCTGGCTGTTTTGGGGCTGTTTTTCTGGCACTGCACCCTGTTCCAATAAGGAGGAAGAACCATGCAGAATGTGAGAACCACAAAATGGAGAGAGAGATGCTGTGGGAGATGAAAGTCATAAAAAGCGACAGACAGGAAAGCGGAAACTGCTGTGAGACACACAATGAGTGGAAAGATTGAATCGTCGTAATTAGGGAGCAGCGCTCAAAGCTTTTGAGAAACCTCAATGAAATATAATGATAGAAATTATTAAGACGTGTGTCTCTGAGGGAGATAACCTCCCTCAATCGCTTCCTGCTGCAGCATCTCACCTCTGTTTCCTGTTTCACATGTTCTCTTTTATTATATCGTACCGAAAAATCCTCTCTGTATAATTCCCACCACAATAACTTTCTACTCATCTTTTAGTTTTCTCCTCCAATCTCCCCTCCCCATCCATAACATCTTATTCTTTTTTTTCTTCTTCTTCTTCTTTTTTCTCCCATCTCCTCCGCTGCCAGTCAGTGTTTTGGTACAGCGACTCCAGAACAGTGAGGAGGAAGTGGCCTCTGTGGGCCAGGCTCCTGACAAAACCACAACTCTAAACAGGCAGTGCTGTGAAAATATGGCATTCAAGCAACACAATGCCAAAACTTCTGACCAACCTTCCAAACAGCTGCAGGCACTGAGAACCTTTAATGGGAAAAAAACAAAGAGAAAGAAATGGATAGAAGAAGAAAAAGGGGGGGCAAAAAAATAATAAAAGCAAAAACAGAGCTGCAGCAGTGTCTGCATTGATCTGGCAAACGGGACCGGGCCTTGGATTTATTAGAGGGAACTTAGAGATGAGAAAACGACAACTCCCCCCCATGCCTCTGTGGCATGAAGTTTATACCCCCTTAGGTCTTCAAAGCATACTGAACAAAAACGCATTTTGTGTATAGCTGGAAGCTGCAGCTAGGAAGGAAGGAAGGAAGCAAGGAAGGAACGTAGGAAGGAAGAAGGGAAGGAAGGAGAATGAGCTGTGCTTCTGTTGAGCAGAAAAAAATCTGTATCGCAAACAGTCCAGGTGTAAAAAATTACGAGGAGATGGTACATCAAACAAGCCTCTTTCCTGTGGCCCTGGTGGCAGGAAATGCTGCGCAGCATCCTGTGAACTGACCAGAGAGAGACAGATGAGAGCAACAAGGAGAGCAAGCTGAAGTGGGAGGTGAGGAACAGGAGAGGGCAGATGTAGAAAATGTTCAACAACATCCTGCAGAGAAGAGGGAGATTAGGGGACAGACAGGGGAGGAGGAGGAGGAGGAGGAGGAGGAGGGGGGGGTGAGATGGAAAGCAATAGCAGAACAGGGCAGAGGAGAAGAGAGAAGGGGAAAGAGCAAAGGGAGGGTAACAAGGTAAGGGAAAGACAGGAAACAACATCCTGTGTGATGACTTGGCACGTGGGCGGAGGAGGAGAAAAGGAGAAGTGTGTTGTGGGGACACATGATGTCTGAATCATGTATAGACTGGGGAGTAATACAAAGCAGGCATTAAATGAACAGTTGGACCGGGTCTGCGAGGGCCGGGTGGAGAGGAGGAAGAGGAATTAATTACGGGCAGAGGGGAAAATGAATTCATGGCAACAACAAAAAAAAAAGCACAAGTAGATCAAAGTTAAACTGTTAAGGATTCAAAGATAAAGAGCAGTAAAGCGTTGCTCTTATTTTAATATGCAACTGAACTGTTTAGTTTGTACTTATACAGCAGGGATGCACAATGTGTTGTGTGTGCGACATGTCAGGTTGTGATGTGTGAACGCTCTGTCTCCAACATGTGCCTGTCAGCTGGATCTCTCCCCCTCCAGCCTCAGCCAGCCCTCCCCTCCTCTCTCCTCCTCTCCTTAAAAAACACTCTTATGTGGCTTTAAAATGCTAATAATGTCAGTCCATTACCAGGCTACACATAATGTGAGACCTGTGAGAGTGTGAGAAAAAAAAAAAAAGTCGGTTCAAAGCTCTTCAAATGCTTCTGCTGTTGAAGAGCGGGTGGAAAAATATCAAGGAGGGAACAATGATTCTTTAAACACTGGCTCCTCGTCATCACTGAGGAATGGAGGGAGGTCTTTGCCAACAGTTGGACATTTCATTTCAGATATAAAGAAAAAAAACATATATATATATAAATATATATGGTGCAAAGCATATTTGCTCGAGTTAATCATTTCTTTTGTCCCGCTTATGTGCGTAACTATAGCCGTGCATGCGTGCAATGATAAAGTGACAGGGTGGGGTGCTGACTGAAGGTCTGTTGTGTGTGTATGTGTGTGTACAGTATGCGTGTGTTTGTGTGTGTGGGGTAAGTAGTGGAGAGAAGAAAGGGGACCACCGCAGTAGAGTTGTCTACACGGTGGCTTCACATTTCCCTCTGTGGTTCGCTCTCAAACCTGCAGCTGAAGTAACATGACTGACATTCACACAGACTCACACACACAGAGAGATATATACACACACCAATGCACTCTGTTGTAAAGCTCCAGCCTCACACACACACTGCTAGTTTGCTGATCCTGACCCTATGGATGTAAGATGTTGTGAGTTCTTTGTGCCACTTTGGGTCACCTCACTAATCTAGACAAACAAAATACATTGTGGAGAAGGGAAATACTGCATTCTGCATTTGTGTCATGTCATACAGATGTTCAAAAAGGCACAAACATCTGGAGCATACACCATTATCAGATGCATTAAATGCAGAGACGTTCTACAGTATATTGTAAGCCTAGAAATGTCAATGCAGGTGTATTGGTATGAATTGTTAAGCTTCAACATCTCAAGAACATAACAGAGGATAAGACAAAGTGTGTTGGCCTTGTGGCATAAAAAGATGGTGGAATCAGACTGAACATACATGTAAAGGGACTGGAGTTGATCATATATGTTTGTTGAATACAGTGTGGTGTTCAGAGTGACTGGTAAAGACCAGGAGGAGAGAAACGCTTGTGAGCCACTTCAGTGCCAGCCACTGGTGCTTTCATGTCTGGTTGGACCTCCTAGGGTTGTAATGTGCCTCTTATTACACGAGCATTAGGCAATTACACCACTGTTTTCTCATTGGCTTCCCGGAGCCACAAGAAGAGCTTATGGCTTCACACGTGGATACTTGAAAGCATCTGCATGATCCCTCTTTTTTTAAGGCTGCCTGTCTCTATTCTTCTTCTCTCTTTAATACTTGTACCACTCCCGCTGCTCTACTGTGTAGCCCGCTGATAAATGCTGTTTGGCAGAAGACTAGTGACCACAAATACGTTGGACATACACTTACAAATATACACAAAGGACACATTTACAAAGAACTGTTTATACACCGAAACTCAACATATACATTTCCATTTTGTTGCAAAAACAATAACACACTACCATAGCTATAATCTTGTATTGATGCAAAGACTGTGTATCATTTGCCAAAGACCTTAACTCCTTACAAGTGTAACAGCTCTACGCTGAAACTACACAAAAACCTCAGAGCCGAGGAGGAGAGTTGCCAACAACTCCCTCTCCCTCCAAATACATCGTGTCAGACTTTTTGCTGTGCGTATCGACGCGTGGCTAGCGTTCAGCTATTTCCACGGACGCCCTATCAGAAAGAAACTAGACAAAGTGGAGACACGCTGACAATCGAGTAACTATTCCCGCTGTTCCTGAAACTCCCCTGACGGTCCACCTGGCCTCCGACGCTGCTGCTGCTGCTGCTGCTGCTGCGTGTGTGAGTGGCCAGCCTCTCCCTGTCAGCTCAATGAGCGCTTCAAACCAACTGCACAGGATGCCAGAACATCAACATGTCATGAGCACGGAGAAAAGGAACTAAAACATAATAACGCACAAGGCTGAGGTCGAACTACACACAAGCACATACACAGAACATGTGCACTTTACAATTTTCATGCACACACAGTCTGCTGGTGAGCACACAGCTTCCTAGGTTGGTGGTATGGGTGTATTCTTAGAAGCCTTATTTCCTGCTTCAGGATAAATCATTTTCTCTCTCACACACACACACACATGCAGGCCCACTCTGTGAGGCGGGAGTCCTGCAGCCAGCCGGCGGTCAACCCCCGGATCAGGCCCTTTTTTTTTCTTCTTCTTTTCTTTTTTTATGAGCGCAGGACAGCTGAGGGGTGATCCCTCTCGCCTCTGTCAGCATGTACTCCCGGCTTGACTGACAGCAGTTTGCCAAAACACAAGAGCAGCTTCCCGGAAGCTCTCAAATAAGGTCCGTCACCTTGGGTGCCACCAAACAAAGAGAGCACAACTGGCTCTAAATGCAACACAAAGCCAGATGTTACAGGAAGACAAAAAAAAAAAGGACGATTCATATTCTGGCTGTTTAGGCTTTTGCACACTTATATAACATACAAATAAAAACGTCAGTCTCTGGGTGGCTGTTAATAAAAATCATCAGGATTTATCCCCCGAGGACAATGATTACAGACCGAACCGTTTTAATGACCTCAGGAAAGATTTAGGCATTCTCAAATGACCGTTATCCATCATCTTCACATGATATATGTCCATATCAAGTTGCATAGATATCTATCCAAAAGTTATTAAGATATTTCAAGCTGGACCAGTGAACCCAAAGATAAACGGACCGACAATACTTGTCCCAACAGCCACTCCGCTCCCAGCCAAAAAAGAGAGGGGAAAATAAGTTGTGGTTTACTTGTTTGATTCCCCTGTGGTGAGTCCTAATACCCGTTTCTTTCCCTCATCTCCCCTTTCTCTGCGCTCTACATCGGAATCATATGCATAAAAATGGCCATAAAAATGTATAGCAGGGCCCAGGCTGGGGTTTTCTCCCTCCAAATCCCCCTAAACCTCTAACTGCAGGCCGAGGAATACAAGTGTTGTGGTGCAATCTTCTCACAGAGCAGAGGGCCTGAGAATAACATCACAGAGGCCACAGATATTTATGGAATGAACCACAGGCTGTACACAGAAGTCAGCAGACACCACAACATAGCACACAAGACGCTGTATACAGCTCCCTGCTCATATACAGTACACGAGACTGCCAGCTAAACACAAAGTGTACGGCTCTGCCCCAAAGCCCTGCAATGAAGGATGCATGGAGTTAGAGAAGAGACGAGATAAAAATACAGTTTGGCTTCAGGAAGTATTCAGTCTGCTGCAGGAATCAACACAATGTTACTAAATGGATCAAATTCTGCAAGAACCAATTACTGTACACGCACACACACAAAGTGTTGTTCAAATTCCTGAAGTTATTCATTCATTTCCAAAAGTATACAAACCTTTTGAACTGTTTCAGGCCAGATGTGAATCCACCTGTGGATTGACTCAACAGTACCACTGCAAATCAACACATGAAGGCCAAAGGAAGAAGAAAGAGCTCTGTGAAGATTACACATGAGGGTAACAAACCATTTCTGAAGCTTTGCACACAATAACTCATGATCCTAGAGTCGATTCTCTGCTCAAACTGAAGAAACCAGGCAAGAGTGGCCTTGATCAGGGTGACTAAGAACCACCGCGACTGTACTGTAAGCAACCAGCTCAGCAGAGCTCCATCAGTCAGGCCTTTATGGTGGAGTGTCTGAAGTCTACCAGACCCTGCTTACAGTAGAGTTTGTAAACTGCATTTAAAGACCTCAAAGCACAAGGAAGAAGACTGCAAACACTATGTCTGGCAAATAATGCTATAAGATGATAGTTCAGACACTGTCCATTCAATGTGAGGGAGCTTTAAGACTATCTGCCAGGAAGAGAGGGATTAAGTGCCTAAATCCAGGTGTGCATGGCTTTTAAAGACTTGCACAAGAAGACTTCTACAAAATACTGAAAATTGGCTGAAAACCTTTCTTAACATTTCTAAAAGCGTGCTTTCACCAGAACTGAACCTATAAAGCCTGAAAAAAAGTGAAGGAAACACTTTGTGGAGCCACTGGAGATGCAGTCGAGTATAAATCATGGATTTGACTCGGTGTTCATATGATTTTACTTGAAATAATCTGTTCAGAAGGCCTGGAGCCGGACAGAAAGAGGGATGGCCGGTGGTCGGCATGGACAGCGTGGAGTACGCCCTCAGAAAAGACGGATGGCCTCATAATGAGCGGCTGGTTTTGACTGAACACCGCGGTCAGGTACTCTGCCTCACAGATCAGTGATCATGTCTACTAACATTCATCTGGTTTCCTCTGTTCTGCTCTTGTAACTTTAGCTTCACAAACACAAACCAACCAACCCTTCCCCTTCCCCTCTCTCTGTCACAGAGGAAAAAATGGCATTTTCTCTTTCTTTTCCAGGAAATCTGCTCGCATGATGTGTTTACTGTGTCATTTATGAGACAGAGAAATCTATCAATCACACTGGTTCCCACAGAAAAGAATGACAAACCTCACTTTACCTAACAAAAAAATGTGAAGGGGCGGGAGGGTGAATGGTCCACCTCAAACAGCAGTATTCAGTGGCTAAGTCTAAACTTCCTGTTCATATTACGACACATCGTCTGAGGGCTGTTTCAACATGAGCCCTTATGAACCCATTCCCAGTCTCATCAGTCAGCTCTGTGCAGGCTATCCTGTCTGAATTAAAACATAAATTCTGGGGCAAACTTTAATAAAAAGGGGCGTATGATTTACTCTGGGTAGCGGCTGTCCCCATTTTAAAACAATTTGATGTTGCATTAATCCCGAGTGTCAAGGCGCCGTGAAATATGTCCTCTGCATTGACCAGCACCAGGTGTTTCATTTGCTAGACTGACAAAAAACAATGTTTATTCTGGCTGACCCTCAAATCCTTGCTTATTTTATCTTCTTTCTGCCGAGAAGAGAGGGAGAACATGGGTGTGCAACCGAGGAGAGGAGAAGAAGAGAGGATTAAAGAAAGTGGAGCTAAATGATTTACAGTCCAGCAAGAAAGGTTTTGTGCTAATCATCCAAACTGAATGTCTCTTTCCCTCCGTCTCCAAGGCCCAAACAGAGCAACAACAAGGATGAAGCACAGGCTCTGGGATCCCCTCAGAGACGCTCTTTTACTGATGAAATCTTTCACACTATTAGCCGCTCTGCTCTACCTCTGCTGGGTGGGTCTGCCGCTGCGAGGCTCCTCTGTCGGCTGGCGCAGGGTCAACAAATTCTCATGGCTCGGTGCCATTTGCTCATTTTCTGCCCCTAAAAGCTCCGATTGACAACTGGATTACATTATGATGATTGGACATTTTTGCCTTTTAACACGCTCTTAACTAACGTGCACATCCAAGACAACCATGTAGAATCAAAAGTGAATTCTTGTAAAAACATATACTTAAGTCAGAGTCATAAGAGCTGCAGTAATGACATCAATACACACACATAAACCAACAAAAAAGATCAGAACGGCTACTCGGCCCCAAAAAAAAGGGAACCGATGCAATTAAATAGATTTATTCAGTTCGGTTTGGTTTTTGCCCACAGTTCTGTGTTAATGACACACTGGCATATTTTCACAAAAAGACAAAATTTAGACTTTCAAGAGTGTGGAATTAAAATCCTCTGATTATATTTTTAAAGCCTGAAAGTCGGGACAAAAATAGATGAAGAGAACTTTATTTCAAATGGCCCATGTCTGGCTGGTCCACCCCCACAGACACCACTTTTACTGCAATAACGTTTCTTTGCGCTACACCAGCAGGGAGTCATTTCCCACATACTTTCGATCACAACTACTGTTTGAAAACCTGACGTGTGTGTGTGTGTGTGTGTACATCTAAATACAGGCAGATACAAACATAGAATGATATAAAAAACACTTATTCGGGCGATGCAGATATTACCATCACTGCCATCATCGCCTGTGAGAGGAGTTTATCTTTAACCGTGCTCAGCAGCCAGCGCAGTTTTTAAAGCAAGTCCTAAATCAGAGTATATAAGTGTAGGTCCTGGGTGTCACTGTGTGTGGCCCCCGAGCAGCTCTTCTCCTCCGCTGCGGCAGCGAACCAAAGCGGCACACTTTTTGCTGGTGTAAACAAACGGGGAAATGGGGTACTTGGCAGCCGACTAAAGTGAATGATGAGGCAAGTGTGCACTGAAGCATCTAATGAATCATTTGCTGGGAACTCGGGGTTTTATGAGGAAAAGAAAGATGAGGAGAAAGACATGAAAGAAGGGGACCAGCTGAAGAGCATATAAAAAAAAGAATGGCATTTCATATGAAAAGAAAAAGAAACTAAGAGAGCTGCAGCTGTCATACAGACGCCTGAGAGGATCATTCATAGTTTTCCCCGACGTGAGGACAAGAGATTATAATGCATAAAACTCGCAGGGTCTCCTAATCCTACTACCAGCGGCGGCGGCGGCAGCAGCAGCAGCAGCATGTGAACTCCAGTGACCGCGGGTGAATTTACCGAGGTGACGGCTGACGCTGTGACAGGTTTGCACCTTTGAACGGAGCTGATGTGCTGAAGGCCTGTGAGCAGCTTTGTTACACAAACCACCTTCAGCCATCGACCACGGCTACTACTGCCTCACAAATGGAAAGGCTAGCCCCGAACAAAAAAACAGTGACATCTGTCTCTAAGGCTCATGATTGTAAAACTGTTCGCACAACAATCAGTTTAACATATCCTCTGTATGGCTGTGTGTTTATTCTAATTACTTTGTTTCTGAAAAAGTTTTAATTGTTGATGATATTTTATGGAGAGCCTTTGAAATCGGCATCATTTGCAACAATGCAATGGCTGTTCTCACAAATAAAGTGTAAATTATAGGGTGCGAGTTTACCACAGCTGCAAAGTTAATGGTTAACTTCATGTTATTATTGATGTAATATCAAACATAACAGTGACACGAGTCCAATTAGGAGAAAAACACTTTAGTCATCAGGTGAGATCACTGTGAGAGGCGTGTTTTCTTTCCTACTGTCTCAGAGCAGTCTTCTACTTTTCCCCTCCTCTTTGGGGACTTGTATCTCTCTATTCCTCCATCCTCACATCCCTTGTCATAGAGAGGATGCTACTGTGGGAGAAGGGTGCATGTAATGTTCTGCCAGGGAATTTTATTAGTAACAGGCAGGGTCCTGGCTTCAGCAGGCTGTGTTTATCTGTGGAGGGGAGATCCCCATCACAACCACTTATGAGGACATATATATGGGTTTAACCAGGCAGCCATTCAACAGCAATGAGCGGCTGGTTTACTGACCACAGTGTGCTGGGACTGGGACCAGTCAAACCAACACTGAGGCGATGGAGAGGAGAAGCCAACGAGAGGAAGGAAATAACAAATACACAGGGACACACAGAGGGAGGTGAGAGGAGAAATAATGGAATAAAAGTGTGAAAAAGAAGTTTTAAACACACAGGGAGAGAGGGGGAAAAAAGGGAGAATGACAGGAAAGGCACATTAAGCACTAAAACAGAAAGGAGGGAAGGAGAACTAACAGAAACGCTGAAACAGGTAGAGTGGCTATAAACACCAGAAACATAACAAAACATGTGATGTGATGTGAGGAAAGAAATATTTAAGAGAGAAAAGGGGGATGAAGAAGAAGAAGAAGAAGAAGAAGAAAAAAAAGAAAGAGCTGGAGCGAGAGCAGTCATAGTTTGGAAAGTGCATGAGAGGAAGAAAGACACAGGAGGAGGGAGTGAAACAGAGTCCATCGATACAGCAGTGTTATGTTGACTTGGCTGCTGCTGCATCACCACTGACACAGCAGCCTTCTCTGCCGTTACCGTGGAAACAGGCATGTGCACTAATCAAAACAAAAAAACACACTCAAACACACACATAAAAAAAAGCCCATATTTTGCGGCAGCAGGATGCTCCCCGAGTCTCCCTCGGACAGACCATGAGGTAACCCAGTTAGTGATGGAATTTAGAGCTGTGTCATCTAGGTGTGGGGATGTCGGGAAATGTGCAGGATATTTTAAGACACAAACACACACACATACACAAAAATACACATACACTTATACACACACATGCAAAAACATGTGCAGACACATGGATGCAAGCAAGGGGGAAGGAAGGAAAATAAGAAAATACTCTACAGGGGAGCGTTTATTGTCTGAACTTTAACTTTAACTCAGTTTCAAAAAGTACAAAAGCTGTTTTATAGATATAATAAAAAATGGAAATTATTAGGTAGAACTCTTCTTATCACTAATGAATCAGGACGTCTGCTCTGTCATGTGGAGTCAACGACGTCATTTCAGACACTAAACCAGTAATTTAACCCTCGCCGTGTCAGCAGGATAAAATGTGTCTCTGTCCAACGTTTTATGAAACTTTAGTTCAACAGACACTTTAACCCTTTCTGCACAACCTGTGGTTTCATTACGGGGCAGGGTTTTTGGACGTCTCTGTCAATCTAAATCAAACCATAATCATCATTTCTATGACGTTTGATCAAGCTCATAATAGCTCATTCGGGGCAAATAAAACTTAACTGTTTTATACAATCCATGGAGAAATCGCAAAATCTGTTACAAATGTGTAACACAGAAAATAAATTCCAATTTTTAAGTCCAAGTAAAAAAAAAAATCGTCATCATTAGTAATTTAACTATTTGTATGTAAAGTCTTATTAATGAATATGCCATTCAAAGTTTATATAAGGTCAACATTAGAGGATGTTATTGGCAGTACAACCTGTTTTAACCCTCACGTCTCTTTGCTGCTAAAAAGGGAAACCCAATCTCCTTTGGTTATTTGAAAGAGTGGTGGTGCCCATTCATCCCAGTACACAAGAAGCTTTCAATTAAGTGTTCCATGAGTGAAAAAAAAAAATCTCACTGGAAAAAAAAAAAAAAAAGGAGAGAAAGTGAGACAATGAAAGAAAATAGGAGTGGGGAGTAAAAGATCTGTGAGATTTTGCAGAGGACCCAAACCACAATAAAGTCAGGGCTGAATGCATGCTGGACATTCCCCGGGCCGACGTTCATGTACTTGGAAAAAGCCAGCCTTTTTTTTGGTTGTTTTTTTTAAAGACAGGAAAATGATTTCAGCTGTGTAAATTGACAGCGGCCTTGTAGCGAGAGATGAAGAGGGAGAAAGAGGGGAAGCCTGCAGCTCTGTGTCATAATTCCTGCTTGGTGAAGAAGCCCCCCCGGGGGACCTACTGTACCGCTTCAGGGAAAACCAAATTTAACATCAAATGATCAAATGAAACTGTGTTAATTGTTACCAAATGAATCTGGTGGTGGACAAGGACTTGGATCTACAGCGTTACAGTCAAACAGGTTTATTTTACCTTCTTTGAAGCAGTGGATCTATACTCTAACATGACAAATGCGTAGAGTTGCCCTCGACATCGGGGAGTACGAAGGAAAAACCGAGGAGCTTTTTGAAGTGTTGGTGGAAGAGTATGAAGATATGCTCCTTCAGGATGTTTACACATGCTTGCTATTTTAGCCTTCACTCCTCTGTGGGGTGTTATTACAGTAAATCCTGGACAATGTGAGGCAATCATTTCATGTATAGTTAAGAAAAACAGTGAATCTGCTCGGGCGGAAGTCGTTAGAGGTGATTTTTAAAATGATTTGCAGCAAATGCGCTGAACCCATCACTGTGTTCTTTATAACAAGGTTGGATGGTAAGGAGGGAACAACACTGCATGGTTTTTATTTACAAAGTCATACAAGCTTAATCTCACTTAGAGTTTGTAACTTGCACACTCGTTCGCAGGATTCCTTGGTTTTACAAACTCCTGCAGTAGTATCAGGACAGAATCAGGGAAAACTAATAAGCTGTCTGAAACTGAGTAATCTTATTTCTTTAGATAGCTTTAAGAACTTACAATCAAATGTTCTGCAGTCTATATGTTCTTGTGGATTATGATTTTGATTGTATTTGTATATAATAGTGTGTTTTTGTAATCAGGGCGCCGTTGAAAAAGAGAGCTGAGCTTCCCTGAATAAATAAAGGTGAAATGAAAACGGCTTCTTCTCAGACTCCAACACTTTTTCTTTTCTTCCTATACTGTAGCTACAGTGGATTATAGATTGTAAACACACACTAGACTGGTTTGTGTGATTACAGGCTTTCCCCATATCGTACCTTTCTCTATACAACTTGGGAGAGCACACATACACACACACAGTAGTACAGTACTCACTAGCACATGACAGGGCTTGGCAATGGTATGGCAACAAGCCCCTGTTTTCAATCATGTGACTCAGAAGTGTGATCATCCTAAATTGGAGGGCAGATGTGAACAGGGAAGGTGGTGAGGATAATGCATGGTTGGGAGCGGAGGGATGAACACAGAGAGCGGTTTGACATAATTCCTGGGTTTCACTGCAGAGAGGGAAGTGGTGGCTCTTGGCTTCTGTGTGCAGAGGTTAAGGGGGTGACTGACTGAATGTGGGCGGGTTTGTACACAGGACCGTGCCTGCTGCTCAGCCATTGTGAGAAGAGTATGCATACAGTACAGTACATACCGGTATGTGTGTGCATATGTACAGTACAGTATAAGTGGTTGTGTGCATTCGTTTACACATTTGGGTGTGAATGCAATGCATGACTCGATTTGATTGTGCTTTTTGCAAGTGCACGTGTTCCTGGCTGAGCGTCCTGGATGCCTGTGTTCGCGTGGAGGGCAATGTGGTACAGTAGCGTGCATGCATGTGTGCGTATGTGTGTGTGTGTGTGTGTGTTCAGGCTCGAGCTTTAAGCGTCATGCGATGCGCTCTACGTCTGCGAGCAGATGTGGGCAGCGCAGCCACACAGCCACCGATGCTGCAACCGCCAGCGGGGCAGATCATTACTGGCCAACATGGGGTAGAAATTGCACGGCTCTGCTCTGGCTGGTTTTTCGGGTGAAAGTCTGAGAAAAAACTCCAGATTATTTTCCATGCCCACAAGATCATCATTTATCATCTGACATGATAACAACATGGCCAACATGTCAACAAAATAAATCGAAGCACCAGTTTCCATGGAGACTGTGTAATTACACACTGGATTAAATGCCCCGACTTGTACCAAAACAAACAGCAAACATTTCATCACGGCACACTGTGTGAAACTAGCTGGGATGAAGAAGAAAAAACAAAAAAAAATACCCCCTGAAAGTCCCTGCAAAACAGTAGCTATGGTAACTGATCAATACATTCCAGAACTCCAGAACATCAAAGGAGTAAATGAGAGGCCGTGATGAAGACAGCTCGGGAAACTCAGGGAGAAATTTGGACAAGGTTGGCACGGAGTGTGGTATTTCTCTCTGCCGTGCCTTCATGGTTACACGCTGCCCAGAGGCCTGGACCCCCCCCCGCCCACTTCGACCTCCCTGCTCGACTCTCTCTGCATATGACACGTCCACCAACTCAAGGCTGCAAGGACGCCGACAGTGGCCTCTTCTCTCCTTTTGTTGTCCACCTTCCATTTTTTTTTATTTTTCTCCATTTTACATCTTGTGACAGCTCACTTGCAGCTGCACAAAGCATTAGGCACTACTTTTATCTCCCTCATTACATGTGTTTGCCAGCTCCATATCTGCCCATTCGCACAACTGCCGCCCCCCCTCCCCTTCCTCCTCTCTCCTTTCTCCCTCTCTCACACTCACACACACACACACACACACACACACACTCTGTGGGGCTGCGGTTTCAAGGCAGTTATGACACAATCCAGATTCTCTTAGTTGCCTATAGTAGGGAAATGTGTTTTGCACTGAGCTATTTCCCTCAGAGGTCCAGATTTTCCCTGCCTCGCAGCTTTGATCCACATGGCATTGGAGGCTTGTGTCAACAGTTTTGTGTTTCAGCTGTAGGGCCGAGCGGTGCCCCAAGGTGTCACTCACTGCTCTCTGTCATTACAGGGGCAGCTTAACCACATGCAGCGCTGTGTATTCGCTGTACCCCCACCCTCCCCCCTCCCAGAATAACAAAAATAATAAAAAAAAATCTCCTATGAGACAGCAAACATTGTGAGAGCACCGACATGCACGGATCGGATGCACAGAAACACTTGCCACACAACAGGTTTTATGAAGTGTGACTCGAGCTCAGACAAATTTGAGTGGCACCTTTAATGAACTGTGATCACCTTGCTAGTTTTGCGGTGGTCTAATTCTACCAGTCAGCAGCGTGTGTGTGTGTGTCCCTCTGTGTGTGTGTGTTTTCGGAGCAGAGTGTGATAAAGCTGTGTGAGGGTAATGAGATTTAATAACAAGAGACGTGTGAGACATGGCAGTTAAAATGTGGAAAAGATGGGGAGGCAGACTGGGCTGCAGACTCTGTGATGAATGCCTTCTACATCATCTTGTATTGGAGAAACAGGATAAACAGTATAAATCAGGATGAGCACGTACAGGGGAATAAAAAAATGTAAAAAAAAATAAAAAATAAAAAATCTCCCTCCCTTGAGCACAGCCACAAGTCAGCTGTTTGCTTTTTGTCTCGTTGGTCCTTTTGTACTTTGTGTATTTAACATTACTTTTTATATTGAAAACAGTCAATCTTCTGTCAACCATGAAAACACAAACATCACTTTAGTGAAGATGCTGCAGTTTGTCGGTCTTACTGGTAGATGTCTTTCCGTAGCACAGTGCGGGTCAGAGGGTTGTCAGCCTGCGGAGCCATGCTGAGGGAGCCCATCTTCAATACCAGCGTGTCCTCTTGTTTCATGTGGGCATCTACTGACACATAAAAAAAAGAAGCATAATTCAGAGAGACATGTGCAACATTATGAAAAATCTGTGACTCAATATACTGTGTTGTATTTTAAATATCTATTGTAAATTATTATAAAAATCCAACCACATGTCCAAGGCTGAACTCAGCTTTACCACCCTCAGTCATCGCAGCGCCACAAACACAGACTCTACACATGTGCACGTCTGCACGATGTTCAGACAATGATTTTATATTCTGTATGACTACATACAACTGTGGTCGGTTCTTCATAGCCTCAAATACTTTTTAGCAAACGTGCGTGCACACTAATGTGGAGCCTCTGCTCTGTCTTGTCAACCATGACAGGGACTTTCAAACAGGCACCACAGACCTGAAGCCTCCAAACCACAGCCTGTGTGACACAATACGCTCCTATTGTTATACAACAAGAGTCACCATGTGCAACACATGAGTGCTTTCAAAAGAGGAGACAAGCGAGTCTCTGACCTGACGCTGTCTGCTTGTCCAGCACGGTGGGACAGAAGACCCTGATCACACTGGTGTTGATGTAGATGAGAGGTAAACACCGAGAGGTCAGAGTGTGGCTTCTCATCGGCTGACCTGCCGACTTCCCACGCTCTCTGTAGCGTCTTGGTACCGTAGCCTGAGAAAACAACCGATCAGTGGAATAAACAATTATCACAGGAGGTCTTAGTCACAGGTTTTGTTGTTTCTAGTCTGGTTCAAACATTTCTGACTATGATTTACTATGTTTTTCTTTGTTAATTTTCCCAATGTGACTCTTTTATCTACCTGGAGAACCCCTGCTACGGTGGCCAGTAAGGGACAGGACAACACCACGTCGAAGGGCTGTGCTGTCAGCAGGATTTCCCTCAGGTACTGAGGCGAGCTGTCCGCCAGAGGATCGGTGGTCATCCGCTGGCTGGCCGTGGTGGCGTTGCTGCGCGACGGCCGCTCCGACCGAGTGGTGAGCTTGTGACGGACGTTTTTGGTCACGGCCTGAGTGTAGGTGATGGACAGGAAGCCGTGCTGCTGGTGTGAGCCCTCCAGGACCTTGGCTGCCGTCTGGCCCCCGTGGTGGTGGTGGTGGTGGCGGTGGTGGAGAGACGGCACAAATCACACAAATAAAAGGGATCATTACACAGAGCAACTTAAGCACATCTGTTTCCTAGGTCTGACTTCTTGGGTAAGTGTTAAAGCTGGCTAAAAAAATAACTCTATAAACATTTCTCCAATTTAATGAATCATTTTAAATCTTTAGAATTAGATTTTTAAACCAAACAAGAGTCGTAGCCAGACTTACAGACTCGTAGGTTTTTGGTTAAAGATTCAACAATGCTCAATTTAAAATGTAGATTTTGGAAAGTCTGGTTTTGACTCAGCTCTTACATTTCAGCAAAACTCAACCTCAGAACTCAGACATAAAAAAAACCCACAAGCCATGTTCTAATATATAACTCTAAAAAAGCCAGTAATTTAGATTAGTTCGTCAAATCGGCCCTCTTTATGGGACGTGTAAATTCTTGCAAAACCAATTAATGATTGTGGCTGTTTTCTGAGGCTGAATATTTTCTGATTCATCAGAAAAGCCCCAATCTCAAATCATGAGTGATTTGCAAAGCAAATAAAAACAAAATCACTTCAATACCAATTCCATGATTAAAAGAAAAGATAGATCTGGCTAAAATCTGCAAAAACATCCAGAAACAGTGGACTTATTAGCTATGTGTTTATTAACTGAATAAAATAATGCCCAGTTTATAGAGAAATATATAAATACATGAAAGTAACACATTCCTCAAAGATTAAGTGTTTAATAACTCGCTGTAGAGCTATTTTCCTTCGTGGTTGACTTTATTAATTTGTGGGAAATTGCAAAACAAGACTAAAATAGTTTAAAGTCAAATTACAAGCACTGCTAAAGTTTTAAAAATCTGTGAGGAACAGACGCAAGGTTTCTCTTTAGGCCACTGTTGATGGAGGATGAGCAGAGTCGGCTAAAACAGAAGAACTGGATTCTTACAGGAGAGAAAAAGCCAGAGAAGTGGCTGAAAGAGTCTTGCTTGCTGACGGGTCGAACCAACACAGTGCGTCTGTTCAGCTTGTCAGTGCAAGACAGGACCACTCCTCCACAGCTGCCCGAGCTCTGAACACCATCCTCCATACTGGAGGCGAGGAGAGGGGGAAGAGAGGAGGGAGACAAACCCGAAAGAGACAGAGATGGCAAGAAGACACAGGGAGGGAGGGAGAGGGAGGGGGGGCGAGCAGGTTTCATAGGAGGAAAGACAGATTGGGAAGAAAAGAGAGAAAAGAGAGAAACTTTAAGATGATTTTTTAGAAGAATAATTATAGAGCAAACTGATTAAAAACAAAGGAAGTTGCACCAGATTAAACCAGCTACAATACTGGGGAATGGTCTTATACTACGTTGTGAATGGAAAAGGTTTGGAGGCACTTAAAGACAGACAAGATAATACTGAGATTAAAACTGTGTTAAATCATTTTGTCTGGTGCACTTTCTTTACTGTTCAATTCAGCTACAGTAACTATCATTTTCATTCGTTAAGTACCAGTATAAGACCATCACCAGAATGAGATTTCATCAACAAAAGATTTGAGACCAACGTTGTTTTCTCCTCCCACACACACACACATTATAAATACACACACAAACCAGATTTAATTGGCTTATTCATTTAGCCAATCAGAGCCACTGGAGAGACAGGCGAATGGAGTTTAAGTTTCTAAATACAAATTTTTAAGGTGTAAACTAAATACCACCCAGTGTTAAAGCCAAAAAAAAGACATTCTTATTCTCGTGGCTTTTATTATCCTGTCTGTCCAGTATGAGCAGAGATGTGGGGCCTTGATTAGGAGCAGCAGAATAGCAGAGGCACAGTATACAGTAAAGAGGCCTGAGGCTGCTACGTGTACGTATGGTCGCTGTGGGTCGGGCTGAGGCCTCACCCCGGCTGTCTCCTTGCACTGCAGCATGAGTCCTTCAAAGTGGCCTGAGTGCCAGTCATGCCCTGGCCTGGAGAGACACACAGGGCCAACAACTTAAAATTGGGCATCTGGGACCACTCATACTGCTGTGGCAGGGCCTGATAATATCTCTGTAACGGCAACAGTACTTGCAAAATTACATTTAGATAAGTGAACCGCAGACTGATACTAACGTCGTTATCAAACTTACAGCAGCCTAGAGGCGAACAGTGTAAAATTACCATTCCTTTTGAAACCTTAAGATCGCGCTTTGAGATAGTAATAAAAACGCAACACGTGCATCAATCTGGAGGGAAATTGTCTAGACATTCGATCATGTGATGCACTGCTAATTTCTGTGGCATTAGATTTCCTTTAATTGCGAGTGGACGTCCCTTAGAAGCAGGAAGTACCTGTGGAGCAGAAATCAAGAGAAGTTAACACAAGGACACAACGCCATAGAGACAACAAAACCCACAATATATAAAACACACACATACACATTAGGGATGTCACGATTATACAGTAGATTGGTACGATTATTGTCAGAAAAATAATCATGGTATTACGATTATCACGATTATTATGCATCAATAACACTATGAATGTGTAGACAAAATATAATTACATTACTAATCTCTTAATATAGGACCAGTTATTAATGTGTTTGAAATATTTAAGTCATTAATTGTCTTCTATATCAAATATTTAAGTATTTTCAATCAATCAAGTGTTACATTGGGTAAATGGACCAGTATTTGTCCATCTTCCTTTACTTTGGCGCACATCTGCCAATATAGCTCTGACTTTATCTTTTTCGGAAAGTGACGGTATTTAGGAATCTTTACGATCAATTAATTGTGGCTTTAATATCGCGATTAATTATGAAAACAAGTAATCGTCACATCCCTAATGTACACATACACACAGAGAGCATTGTTGTACTTTCTCTAAGAGGCCAAGTCATGCACCAAACATGACAAAGTGTTTCACAACGCAACGTTTAACACCACCTGCACCTTTTTTTTCCCTCAACACCACCCTCTCACTCTTCCTCCTAATGACTCCCCAGCAGAGGAGGAGAAGTTCAGTGAGTGGAGGAGTGGGCCTACTTAGTATTGTATCTGCATGTGTTTCATGCATCATTATCATGTGCGTACGTCAATTCTTTCTTTGTGCGTCGATGTGAATATTTCTCTGTAATCTCCCCACTTGGCTGTATGAGTGACTAATACATATGGACCCCCCACCGCTCATCATCCCCTCTTATTTTCCCTCTCAGCTCCCATCCAGTCACCCTTCGCTCCCAGCCATTTGCAAAACAGCTGGAAGACATCAGCTTCAATTTGTGTGAGATGCTCCTTGGAGCGACTGAGGGCGAACTGTCACCGGCTGTCCTGTCTCTGAGGGTGGGTGGTTGGGTGAGTGGATGGGGGTGGGGCGTCCCTACACTTCACAACGGTTCAAAGCGCCACTGCTGGGCAAGACCTGACTGAAATAAAGAGGAGAAGAAGCTGCTGGAAGACGTGATGCTCTGTCAAGATGGGAAACATCCCATACAGATGTTGATACCTAACAATTCCTCTGCTCTACGATGCTATTTTTGTATCCCTGGTAACACTCGTCATTTTCTTTTTCCCTCTCCCTATTTTTGACACAAACAGGCATTCAATTATATATATTTATCTCCCATCTATACTGCACCTTCTCCATCTAACTTTCCATTCATTTTCCATAAAGTGAGATAGCTAAGACCAGATGAAACATTTTCTCTGTCAAGCTTGATTTAATCTGACCCGCTGCACACAAATAACCTGGAACTGGGTGATGAATACCAAACAATTATCTGTTCAGGATGATTAATATGGACTCCCACCCCTGTGGGCTCTCTTCTATACGTGGATGATACAGATTAGAGTGGGCCAGGAGCCCAGAGGTCCTCCACTGTGTCCTAAACAGCCATGACTGTAACCTGGCTCGGAAGATGAGTGCTGCTCTCTGCCAAAAACTCTGGTGGGTTAAAAGTGTGTTGAGAACACGTTGTTAAATGCACATTAAACTGAAATAACCTAGAAATGAGAAAATTGACCCATTATCTATCCAGGAAGGCAAAGAGGTCTACTAAAGAGATTAAGGTTGGCTCGGTCTCAGAAGCAATTGGACACACACCTGTGAGAGCAGAGGAGTGTGATATAATGACCCACAACACCTTCACGCCCTAGAGCTGTCTAATCACTGACATTATACGGGTTTGGGGTGGTGCTCCGTACAGTATGAAACACATGTGGCCTGACAGAATATAAATCAGCTGACTGCAGGGAACTGGGGAGGTCTGTGAAGAGCTTGCTAAACACTCAGGTTCAAAGCCAACGGAGATGGCCGGAGTCCCTCTCTGACCTGCGCTCTGTGAAACGCTGCGAAGGTGATTGTAAAATCTGGCAAATCAGAATCAATTTCTATTATCGAGTCAGCGGTGAGGACCGTTGATTGCTCGTGATGGGGTTCGATACGGGCGAGAGGCCCGGAAGGTCCATCTCCCTTTCAACGTCTGGCTCAATCAGAGGAGGAGGCACTTCTGGAGAAACATGTCTACGCAGGCAGCACCGCGCCGTGCACAACAGACACAAACATTCTCCTGCGCGCTGGAAGGATGCAACATGGTGGAGTGCTAGATCGCTGTTTCATTATCTCCTCAGACCAAGACAGGGAGAATTGCCTCCTGCTAAGTGGTCTCTTCCCAACAGAACAAGACCTCAGGCACGTACACAGTGTGCACTCTTGGAGCTGCTGAC
The DNA here is from genome assembly GCA_030347415.2 of Decapterus maruadsi. NCBI lineage: Eukaryota > Metazoa > Chordata > Actinopteri > Carangiformes > Carangidae > Decapterus > Decapterus maruadsi. The sequence goes on from CM064894.1 coordinate 6,786,314, forward strand.
TCCATCACAGATGTATGTGATCAAGGGCGAAGAGAAAGAAATACAGGGGGAAAAAAAGGGATTTAGATATTGAAAATGAGGCCACTCTCTAATTAATGGCAAGAATGTGTGTGTGTGTGTGTGTGTGTGTGTGTGGGGCATGGAAAAAAATATTAGAAATCTTTAGTCACAGCTTCAGTTTCAACATGAAGCACTATGCACTTTCATAATTTCAGAACCCAGAGCTAAATTATCCCATTTTGACTGGAGCTTGACATGGGGAGAGATTACCATGAGGATGTAGTGGAACGCCGCCCAGTGGTTTTCCTCCCCTAACAACGTGTTAATGTTTCTGTGAATCGATTCAGACACCACAGTCTGAGCTCCTCTGCTCTGTGAGTCAGAGTCGGGCCGGGCCAGAGCCCCGTTCAGCCCGTCCGTCTAGTCTGGTAGTCTGTCTGTCCATCTGTCTGTCCATCCTGTCTGTTCATCTGTGGTCGCCACCACAACAGCTGTCTGGAAAGACGATGGCCCTGAGGTGATAATCTGAAAAATGACCCGTGTGAGCTGAAGTGGGAACAGGCTGAGTGTTAGTGGTATTGGTGGTAGAAGTGTGCGTCTGCATGTGGGGGGAGGACGGTGACCTGCCACTGGATATGAAGATACCAGATCTCACTGCATCACTGCATCAGCTGGTGTCAGACCGTTAACCAGGATGCATGTACGTTTAATGTGTTTACATGTACTTGAAATACTCTACCTGCACTTGTAGTGGTCGATGTTGAAGCTGCCAACTTTACATTTGATCTTGGTGTAAACATCCTGGACATCTACAGAGGCACTCAGGTCTTCTAGTTCACTGATGACACAGATTTCTGACAAAAAACAAACAAACAAACAAAAAAAAACAGGACATAATGCTGAAAAGTGGATCTTAGGATCATGAGGTGAAAATACAGTGGAAAGATATTCAATCATTTGGTGGTTTCAGTGTGAATCAGTTCAGTTTGCAACATGGCCACCCTTGTCAAACACGCAGTACATCTGAACTTGGACTTGAACCTGTTCTGTTGCTCTTGTCTTTGGCCCGGATCCAAACGCTGCGGCCGCTTCCTGAACAGTAGACGTACAGTATGCTTTGGAAGCTGGGCTGATTGAGACTGCTGCCTGTCTCTGTGTGTGTGTCTGTGTGAGTGTAAGTGTGTGCACATTACTCACTATTTTGAAAATGTACGTTTATTCATTAAAATGTACGTCCACGCCTCTGTGCACCTTGTGTGCAAACAAACCCACCCACTGCCCTGCCGGCAGGGTGAGTAAGCTTTCTAAGAAGTACTGATTAACTTCGTATTGAAGCGAGCCTGTGAGCTTAAGTGTTGGTCCTCTCCTCGCTCATTGTTTCCACTGAGAAAGTCCCACAATCACAGACTAGCTTGGGAAAATGGACTTCATGCGTGTGAAACTTTGGTTGTTGTTGTACTGTTGCCTTGTGGTGATTCTGAGAAACACACAGAGGTTCCTAATGGTTTATTAATATTTAAACACAAGACTTGTCAGCTTTATTGTGGATACTTGTGTGGAAAGAACTCTCCCAAGTTGTTAGATCCGCAGAAAACTCATAGTCTCCGAAACATGGCGTTGATATTGATGTATGACTTCTCTAAACCCACTCTTCTATGAGCACTGGAAACCCTTAACCCTTCATCTCGAATGGCTCATCTTGAAAGAAGTGTACGACTGATTTGTGCCTTTAGCAAGAGCCTCCAGAGACTCATGCCTGAGTTTTCTACCTCTAATCTTCCAACACATAATAGCATAACAATATACCCGGGAACTAATACGTCTGGAATGGCTTTTTTTTCTCCTTTTTTTTCTTTTTTCCCCCTTTTTCTGAAGAGACAAAAATCTCACTTCCTTTGCAGTTGAAAAACATATTACCTCATGGCAGATTGTCTGCAGTCATATCTGCGGCTTTCTTATCTCAAAGAATGTATTATTATGCATACACACTATTCTTGTTTTCGGTAACATACTTAATTCGTTGCATACAGAAAACCCCAGCGCTAAGTTCAGATGGCACATATTAAGCCCAAATCCAAAGTAATGCCTATTTAGGATGTCTCTAAGTCAAACCATCTCTGTGAGGTCCTCCGAAACATTCCATTTCCACTATTAAAGACCTTAAGCTGGGCGATCTGGTTGGCAGATGCTAAATATTACAGCCTTCCAATTAAAGGTAAAACTAGCCTTTCATCACCCCAGTAAATCTAAAGGGGACAAGAGGCAGTTCACTTGAGATTCATCGCCCATTTATTTATTTGTCTTTTCCCTCCATCCCCTTCCTCTCCTCCAGCTGCTCCCCACTCACCACCCCTGTGTCTTGAGTGTTCGGTGTTTGAGTGAGAAAAGAGGCGGGTGGACGATGACTTTAAGTGCCTCATACAGAAAGACGATTAAAAAAACATTATTCTCACACACATTTGTCTCACTCTCTATTGATTCATACTTGTATTGTTCCTCAAATAGACGTGCAAAGATCTCCAGAGAAGCAAATGATCATCATATAACCACAGTTGTGTAATATCAATAAACAATAGATAGGAACAAAACACAAGAAAACAATGGGAAATGTGCTCAAAATTCATTGTTTTGCACAGAAAGTACCTGTCTTTTTGGCTGTGGGGTCAGGAGCAAACAGTTTGACAGTGACCTTGGGTAACATCCACTGCATCCAGAGGCTGACTTTCCCACTGGTGCCACCGATGCTGCTGGTTTTCTGCTCCAACGTCACGGTGTCGGCGAACGGGCTGTTGTCTGCAGCAGGCACTGAGTCACCCTGGGGAGACAAAACAAAACAAAAAACATGTCATCAGGGCTGGAGCGGCGGTTACAGGCAATGATTTGAGACTGGAGAGGAAGTGCAGAATTCAAATATTTATACATATTAAAATGATTTGTGATATTATTTTTTGACCTTATAAGTGCTGTGCAGGAGTGGATATCACATTGCAACAACATGTGAAGGGGGAAAATAGTCACATAAATCAAAATATACCTTAAAACTTGTTTGTGTGCCTGCTTGTGTGCATGTTCAGCAAACGTGTGCGTATGTTTGAAAGTATTGTCGCTGTGCATGTAGCCATAACAAAGCAACCACCAGCTATTGAGCCCTTTGGAGTGTAAATGACATCAGTGTCTGGTGAGCAGATCTCCCACTCGGAGCCGAGCAGTTGCAAGGAGGAGGATGGAGAGGGGTGGGGAGGGGAGGGGGAGGAGGGAGACCATTGTCTGGAGCTGTCACTGGTGTTAACCCTAAACTAAGCCACCAGCATCCACATGGCTCGTCTTCACTCAAGAGTGCCAGGATAAAAACGCATCTTGCTGCACTGACAGAGAATGGGAAGTGAAAACCGGAGATGGGGTGGTGAGGTGGGGGGTGAAGCAGAGAGGCGAGCAGGATGCGGCGGAGCAGAGCTGCCTTCTGTGAGCTCTCATTGAATTAGTGGAGGTTTGGCGAAGAACTGCCGATGACAGCACTGGAGACTTTTTTTTTTTGGTATTATTATTAATGTTATTTCTTTTGCTTTTCTGCTGGTAAATCTCTTTTCCAAGTATTCACATCTGCCTGGTTGACTGTGACAATGTGGTAAATTGCAGCTCTGGCATCGCAAGATTTCACTTTTTCCACAGTCTCTCCCATCGCAGTGTGGTAATGACAGATTGTGTCATGGTTATCGAGCCTGGCTGTGGTTGGTAAGGAGGTTATCAACCATCTCAATTAGAAAGCACACAGCTGCTGGGCTGATTACAGTGTCCTAAAGAGGATCCAGATGAGGAAATTATTTCCCGTCTCCACAACTGCTGGTGGTGGTGGTGGTAGTGGTGGTGGTGGGGGTGACGAGGGCCTCACACTATTTCGCAAATTAAATTATTCACGTAGTTGAGGGTGGCTGACACACACAGCTCAATAACAGCAAATGGCAGTAATATAAATACATTAAGGATTATGGCTATTCCATAACAGATTCATCTCTGCAGCATGTGGAGTCCATGAAACACAGAGAGACGAGAAGCATGAGCTCCATACACCAGCTCTCTGAATGAGAGTTCACTTTAAATAGTTAAAATTCAAAATTTTCACTTAAAATCAAAAAACAGAAGAATAAACATAAAGAGGAGACTCAAAGCTCTGCAGACTGTGGGATTATCTATAACAAAATATGCATTGAACATAAGTTAAAATTAAATATATTTATATAGCACCTTAAAAGCAAAGAGCATTAGCACCAAAGTGCTGCAGTCAACAAGTCACATAAACCACCATCAATAAAATGCAGCAACATTATTCACTTTTTCACACAATCAAAAGAAGAGATAAAAATGATTAAATCCCTGGGTTATCAAATGCATTTAAAAAACTGATTAAGTGCTAATTAAAAGCCAAGACATAAACTGGGTCTTAAGGTGCTTCTTGAAAGCCTCAACAGAGCCATAAAAACAGATAAAACTTTATTCCTCCATAACTTGCATTTATTCCAGTTACGTTCCCAGCAGTGTCATTATGCGTTTCCATGTGACCAAAGAGTTGAGGGATGTGTGTATGTGTGTGTGTGCATAATAACTGGTTGTGAGTAATATAAGCCTAATAACTACTAATGATGGTCAGTCAGCTTCAATGAGAGATATTCTACTGTCAACTGCTATTTGGGGACTAATTGTTGGTGAGCTGGAGTCAAAACATGGCCGTCTGTCTGTGTGTGTCTGTGTGAGTGTGTGTGTGGTTACGACTATTTAGTTTACAGTTCTGGCCACTTGGTAGGATTAGGCTCTGTAATATCATGTGTGGAAACAGGAGCCAGCCGCTGGCACAGTGGGGAGCTGAGCCCTCTGTGCACTGCAGCATGGCTACACCACCTACTTCCCTGCTTCAGCGGCTGCTGCTGCTGCTGCTGCTGCTGTCACTTTCAAACCCTCACTCTCATATAACCTGATGCTTTTTTTTTTTTTACCAGAGAAAGTGCATGCAGTGGCATTTTGGAAATATGTTTTAAAACTAATTCTTAGACCTTCAAATGACAAACTTTGCCCTTGTGGCTGAAACACAAGTTTAAGTTTAATTAACGTTTAATTTTAAATACTGTAACTTAGACTTTCAAATGCAGACCTGGTGAAATGATCACATTGTCAATGAGATGAAAGACAAGTTAGAGTGAAATTACATAAATATGATATTACACTGTAGATATTGTACAGTATGTCTGGCTGAAAGATACTGTCATTCTTTGCTTTACTACTGATGTGAATTCACACGCTGCCTTCTTGCTGCTATAAACAAGTCGAGAGTCTTCAGCGACTTACAAAACTTCTTTGGTGTGATCGTTTGTCACGTCATCGTCTCATCAATGCTTCATTTGGACCACGATCAACAGCCAACAGGCCACAGATGTCGCTGTTGCTGCATTCAGGTTTTTAAAAAAAGTCACTAATAACATCCAAAAGGCCATAGTTCATGTTTTCATCGGTGTTAAACCCCCCCCTCCCACTCCTCTTTTATCAAGGTGAGGAGGCCTTGAGAAACAGATGTGATGTGTGGTGTATAGGTGGAGGTGGGCTCAGCCATGTTTCTGAGCTGCCAGATTGGGGCCCCAAACACACACACACACACTTACGCACACACACACCCTAAGAGGGAGCTATTTTCCCACACCTCCACAGGCCAAGTTGTAAAGTATACAATTTAATTCCTGGGCCTCTGCGCTATAAACGGGCTGAGGATCCGGGTTTATTTTCTCTGCAGAGTTTGTCTTTGCTCATCAGAGAGACCCAAACATTGGAAGACAACAGCAGGCTGGGAAGTGTCAGGGAAAAGATGGAAGAAAGAGGTGGAGGAGATTATGAAAGACGAGTGGGAAGAGAGAGAGAATGGCTTAGGGACAAGTGAAGGAATGGAGAAAAAGTTTGGATGATACAAAGTACGGAAAAGATCAAAGGGGGAAACGATAATGCGCGAGAGGTGGAATAAATCTGCAAACAGAGAATCAATAGTGGAAGAAGAAGTGGACGTAGGAGAGATGGTGTCACTTTCTAATGATATTACTGTATATTATTTGATTTAATGATGTGTTACGTGTCTAGATTAGCGTGTTTACGTATTGGTCACGTCTCAGTCAGGTTTGTTTCAGGCTAGAAACCTGAACATGTGTGTATATTTGCACGGAGAATGAATAAATATCTATGAAAATGTTGCAGAATCTTCATTTGGTCTTAATAACAGAGGGTGGAGGAGTCGCTGAGGCTGTCAATAAGGGGAGGGGCGGTGGGGTTTGAGGGGTGTGGTGTGAGTGTGGTTGAAGAGGAGGAGGGTGGGGGTGCAGGGTTGTTGTGGAGAGACTGTGTGTGCTACCACTACTGCTGAGACTTATCAAGCAGCTCCTACATTCTTGCTCAATCACCCGGCCTCCCCGAGGACTAAACACTTCTACCACTGTTTGTACTTAGTTAAACAGTGACAAGTGGGCAGGGGTCACTGTGGCCCTTCTTTAAAAAAAAAAAAAAAAAAAAAATCTGCAGCACTCTACCGTCAAGCCGTCCGCTGCCACACTTTAAAAAAAAAAACTGCTGCCACTTCTCGGAGTCCATGAAATGACGCAAGAACACACACATACACATACACACTGGTGGCACAGAATCAAATGCAGACACAGATGCACATGATACATGAAACCCCTGCTTTTTTTTTTTTGCACGAGTATGTGCAGTACCCACACGCACTCTATTGCCCCTGAGGGCAGTGTGATGGCTGTGCTGCGCTCCAAGGGGCCCTGGTGGTCAGAGAGCATTACACCCTGCCACTACTTTACAACATAAACACTCATCAACACCGGCTTTTTTTTTTTTTTTTTTTGCATCCTATTTTCCTACTTCACACGAACATACATGGCATTGCTCAAGGCGGTGTTGGCGAAAGCCCCCGAGGCCACGGACCCCCGGCTTGTCATAGTTGCTGCTACTGTACTAGACAGAAGAAATAACACCTGCCACGTTACCTAAGCCCGGGGGATAAGCGCCGTCACCGTGGGACGAGAAAGGAAAAACAACACTCAACATTTGTTGTTGCCCTGACGGTAAATTTTCCATTGTTTTTTAAACGTTCCTGCATGATGTGCTATATTTCAAACTTTGCTCTCCCGGTTTCATATTTTATCTGAGCGAAAAAATGTAAATACAGGTTATTGTTTCCCCCAAATTAAGGGGCAGGTTTATACTCAATCAAGCCGCAGCTTACATGAATCAAACACAGCCTATCCTGAGTATCTGCTCAGGGTAAGAAACAACACCAGAAACACAAGCACTGAGGAGATTTTTCCAGCTTTGAAAACCCTTCCCAAACAAAACATTTTTTTTTTTTTTTTTTTAGACAAATTGCATGTGTTAGCACTGACTCGACTACTCATAACAATAAAAACTACCAAATCAAAAATCATAAATCAGCAGCAGAATTATGTATACAACAAAGGCTTAAATAGCACGTGTTGCTGCATGACTCACGGCACCTTAGATTAAAAAAAGGTCTAATAGTCGGGTGTTGGCGGGGTGTAGTCATTAGGCATGAAGCGAGCAATGGTGGAAAAACACACTGACAATGACAATGAGAACAAAGTTCAAAAGCGGCTGAGACTGTTCTGTGGTATACGCTAGAAAAAACAAAAGCAGCGGTAACGCAGAAGCACGTGTAAACATCTCACTGCAAGAGTAAAGAATAAACCCTCCTCATCTTCAACTGTATGTGGAGATTATTTCACACAAACCTCGGTGGGGGAGCCGAAATCTGCAGAGGGGCTGCAGGTGCTGGTGTCCGGCAGAGCGGTGCCGGCGCTGCTGCGCACCGGGGACGACGGTGCGGCGCCGGCGGGGGGGTCCGGGATGCTGGAGGTCTGACGCAAGATGCCATGCCTCTGGAGACGAGCCCACGTGGAGCTCCAGCTGAGGAGCAGCTCGTACAGCAGCTGAACCTGGAGGAGAGACAGAAGCGGGGAAGAGGATGATGAAGTAATGTACATACTGTTCATATTAGCTGGGCTGAAAAAGAAGCAAATCAAATCTAAAATCTCACATCAAATCTAATATAATGAAGACAATAATGCAGGATTCTTATCTAATTAGATATGTATAAACACAGCGTACATAAAAGCTGACAATGTCAGTCCAGCTGAATATGATTTTGATACATAAAGTCTTCTGTGCCAATTGAGAGCCTTAAAAAGATAAACTGAATACACCACAAGTAGTCTTAATATTTGAAACCAGATTCTGGTGCATCTTCTTTGCCAAGGTCTGACTCAAACAGCCGCTCATGTAGTTCTGACTTCTAAGGCCATTAGCGTGATTTAGCTTGGCAGCTTTGTAGTTACGTGACACTAAACTTAGTTCAAGTTGAGAGAGAAGGTGGAAATATCTGCCATAAATGGACTATTCTACTATCTATTCCTGTTTCTTTCACTCACTGTTTTAGACTTTATTAGACTTCATTCAGAAAGGCCTGACTTTAACAAAAAAACGTTATCCAAAAAAACCTGTGTTCATGTTTCCATTCGATGATGGTGATTATTTGAAAGACCCAGCATGCTCATACACGTGGCTCACTGTACAAATTTGTTATCCATAACAACAAAACTCCCAAAGAAACACCCACAGAGGAAAGTTGAGTTGTGTCATCAATTTCCCCTGAAAAACTCACCACAGTTAGGAAAAAGTGAAGGCTCAGTGTCAAGTGTTCTCAACTATTTATCATGTGTTCACATGAAAAGGGGCCTTAGCTTTTAAACAACAACAAAGCCAAAAACAAGAGTGGAAAACATGAGGGGACGGCAGGGGAATGTGATGTGATGCTTTCAGTTATTCATGCATTCACTCAATGTTCTTTAAAGAAGAGAGACAGGGAAAGAGAGGGAGAGAAATGCGCTCTTTCACAGTGAGCTAATTTTTTGGATTTCAAATGCTTCGCTTCTGCAGCCAAGTAACCCACAACCTCCCTCCTCCTCCACCCCCACCCTCCCTCCAGCACCACTGAGGGTCCCTCAAAAGTAAAGGTGCACAGACACATGAGCGCACACACACATACACACAGAAAAACAGCATTCTCTCTACTCCAAACACATTTTTATTCGGTATATTGCTCGCTCACACACACAAACACACACACACACACACACACACATGCACGCCTGTTAGCGCACACATTACAGGGAGGCCTTCCATAAATAAGCATAAATCAAATGAAAAGCAGCACAATACATTACAGCTGGGCCATTTCAAACATGTCCAGGAAGAGCTGCTAACGCCGATCCAGCAGCCATCCGGGGACAGGGCCAACAGCTGTCTGCCATACCCCGACCCAAGTGCATCGCCGGCAGGAGAGATACGGCTCCGCTCTCCCTTTCTCTGAGACGTTTTTTTTTTTTTTTTTTTTTTTTTTTTTTTTTTTTTTGGGGGGGGGGGCGTGGAAGTCCAACCAAGCACAACAAGGCCTACTGCACTCAGCAGCAGCAGATGTGGAGCAAAGTAAAGAGCACAGAACGGCGCGTATGAGGAGAGACGAGGGGAGAAGCGTAAGGGTCAGATGAGTGATGGGGTCGCTGCATGATCTCTGTTTTAGTGTCTGTTTTAGTCTTGTCCTTCGTTTTATGGTGAGACTCTTTTTTTTCTTTTTCCTCCAGCATCTCTGTTTTATTTGATACAGACAGTCGAGAAAGAGAGAGACAGAGAGAGAAAGAGGATGACATGGATTTGGCTGGATTTGAACACAAGCTGCTGCAGATAAGTCTCATCCTTGCTAGTGGCATCATGCACTCCACACCATGAGCCACTGGGGGGCTTCTTTTTTTTTGCACAATTTGTTTTGTTTTTTCATCATATTTCATCCTGTCTTTCTCACTAAGTTTACCACACTCTATTCCTCCTCTTTTTCTTCTTCCTCCTATCCCCTATCTTCCCTCTGCCGCCTCCAACCCCCTCCTGTACACATGCTGTCAGTGCTTCACATCAGCTCCTGCCGTCAGGCCGGAGGGACACACACAGGTCAGAGGTTACTGCTGTACAAAGACACTACAGCAGGGGTGTCAAACGTACGTATTTTGCAATTGCACATATTTTTCTTGAGAAATTCCAGGTTGTTTAAAATGTTTTGTAAAAGGACCATTCATTAAATGTAAACATCTTAATAATGCACTATAGAGTTATTGTTATTTATAGGTTATAATGCTATCATTTTACTGGCTTGGAGATCAAATATATAAATATAATATATAATATCAAATATGATGTATGTGGCCCCTGAACTAAAATGAGTTCAGAGACTTTAATAATTTCCCTCCCATTACCCTTTTCCTTACACTGATCACTGAACCTGACACTAAAATCAGTGATGTTAAAAATGTAATAGTTGTGTCTTCTTTTTATCTGACTTTTGTTATTACATCGTTTATTATTTGTGTTATAATGATTGTGTTCATTTGCTTCTACTCAACAGAATTGAAGATGAATTGTTTGCTCTCTGCAAATTTAAAAAAGACAAACATACTGTAATAGTTTGTTTTGTTTTTTTAACAACCGGGGACTTGCCCTTGATTGAACACCCGCTGGGAAATGTGCCCCCAAAACTAACCTATGACTGACTGACACACACATACACACACACACACACAACACACACCCTCCCACAGGCTTCCATGAGCTCACGATACAGATGCCACAATTCATGATTTGAGGAGTGAGCAGAACATTTGGAGGGCTGGGTTCTCCAAAGACCTGTCATCTGCAGATCAGGAGGCCTGCTGGGCTGCAGTAGTACAAACTGGAGACTGAACAGAGGCTGCACAGTCATTCATAAATACACACAGATGAAAGACGGGAGATCAGGCAGATTGTGCAGAGTGTTCGTGTGCCTTTATCTGAGCACAGTTTATAAGAAACTTCACATAAGTGACATATCGTGGAGTGTGTACACGTGCATGTGCATGTGTATATTTGTGTGTGTGTGTGCTCATTGTAATACAGTGCAGTTATGTGTAAAAGATCAAAGCAGTGTGTGTGTGTGTGTGTCTGCTGATTTCAAGGTGGTCGTGAGCTGCAGCTACTAACCCCATCTTTCTGACTTCCTCCGACATCTCTCTCTCTCACACCCACATGGATCACTGACACAGACACACACAAACTCAGGCTGGAGACACGTTTAGTGAGAAACAAGAACACACACACGTACGTAAGCTTTGATGTGATCGCCATTAAAAGTTATCTTTGGGACGGGAGCAGGAGGAGGAATGACGTCGGTCAACAGTTAAAACACTTTCTGGCATAACTGAAATAGCTGCACACAAACTTAAATGGCTTGAGTGTGTGTGTATGTGTGCATATATATATATATGTGTGTATGTGTGTGTGTCACACTCTGTTCCTGGATGTGACAGTTCACCTTGGGTGTTCTGCATTAAAGCTTTTTTTTTTTTTTTTTTTGGGGGGGGGTAGAGAAACATATGTTGGAAAGCAACAAAGCTGAAGGTTCCCATGTGGTTCCAGTGCATGTGGGTGTGCAACACAAACGCGTCTGTGTGTGCGCGCAGGTTTCTTTTCTTCAGCTCATACCTTATTTCACTCTTAATGTTTTTCTCACCCTGTCACAGACACTTACGTCACTTCCTATCACAGCTGCAGTTGTGCCCCTTGTATTTTCTCCAAAAGCCGTTCAGAAACATGCATATTCGTGTCATTTTAAACATTCACATTAAACACTTATCCTACAACACCTGTTGCTCGATGTAAAAAAAAAAAAAAGTAAAGTTTATATACCCTCATTTGTGCCATGAAGAAATCTATCATCTGTTACGGAAAATAAATTTTAACGTCGAGGTTTGGGAGGCCAGGGCGAGCTGTGCAGCCAAACTCTTTGGTTTTATTTGTTTACTTTAAAAGTATTAAATTAGAGTGATAGTAATGCATTCTTTTCTTTTAAGTCTATAATAACCAGAATGCCTCTTGTTTCTTACACCGACCGCAGCGTTTCTATCTGACTGTGTGTCATGCAGCGCTGTGACCTCCACGTATACGTTCCCACAAGTGGCAATGCTAATTAGAAAGAGGACAAAGTAGTGTGAGGTCTGTTTTGTTCTGCAGAGGGTGGGGTTGCCCTGCAGCAGTTCTTAAAGAGCTGCTGCATGGCTTGAAATGGTATTAGCTTATAACCCCCCCTCGAGTCAGAAATTTACACAGAGGAGGGAGAGAGAAAAAAGAGGGGAGGTGAACAGATGGGAAGAAAGAGAAGGAGAGGAGAGAAGAGAAGTGCTGCAGAGAAGAGAAGAGAAGAGAAGAGAAGAGAAGAGAAGAGAAGAGAAGAGAAGAGAAGAGAAGAGAAGAGAAGAGAAGAGAAGAGAAGAGAAGAGAAGAGAAGAGAAGAGAAAGTTTTCATTGGACCCAAAAACTAATAATGAGTCATCATATAATCGCAATAAGCCTCCCCCAGCTTTGCCAGAAACAGGCACTCCATTTGAAAGGAAGAACAGAACAGCAAAGAAGAAGAAGAAGAAGAAAAGAAAAGAAACTTTCCCTCAGTAAACGACCTGCTTCCCTCATCTCTGGGAAGAAAAAAAAAAAAAAGAAGTTTTCCCCACTAACAGATTAAGGCCTTTCATTTGTTTCTGGTACCAGTTCCCTTCAATATCACCGTGGCCCATCACTGCGGTTGGAGACATTCACCAGTGTGACCACTCGAAAGGTCGCCTCAATTAAGTGTTTACAGAGGAGCCTAATTCGATACAGCTAATTCAATTGAGAAAAAACAAAACATGTGTAATGGTACATGTAGATGTGATTATAGCCCTGTAACTGCACAATGATAAACAACGCGGAGAGACCCAAACCGGGAGACAAACATGCTCGTTTCCAATCTGTCCGTATTCATCATCCTCTCACCAAAACATAATAACAGACTGTAAAACAACGATGATGAGTCTCGCTGTTCCCCGCTCTCCTTCACTCAGGGCTCTGGATGTCTGACCAAAACAAACAAGGCAACACTCTTTTGTTTACACTTTCATTTTCTTGAAAATCATACGAGGTAAAAAAGATGAGGCAGTTTGTTTACTGGAGTCAATCTATATCAGAAAAATTATACGGAGGCAGGATCGTCGCTGCCAGGCTCCGTGTGTTCATGTTTCAGGATATTTACAAGGAGGTGATTTGTATAAATATACGTGTAATTCTAATGACTGAGAGAAGACGTTCAAGGGCCGTCTGACTGACCTGAGGGTTGGAGCACTTGACGTGAACGGGTTGCAGATCGACATGGAGGCAGACTACAAACGAGTGCCTTCCCTCAGAGCAGCTCTGCAGCTTATGGGATGTGACGGCCAGCGTGGAGGTGCAGCCCATGGGCTCCAGCAGGCTCAGGCTCCGCTGCTGCCCCAGCAGCGTGTACACGCTAAACTGACTCAGGCTTATCGTCCATGGGAAGGCATCACCTGATGGTAGATATAAGAGCAAGGGGAAAAATGGTTACATAAAAAAAAAAAAAAATAGTGGGAGAGGGATGAAACGGTGAGAGAGTGTGCATGAGAGATATTGGCAGAGAGTGAGAGGAGCAGGGAGGATGAGAGAGGGAGACGTCATGTGAAGAGGGAGAGCGAAGAGCGCGAGCCAAGTGGTTGCGAAATTGAGAGAGAGAAGGAACGAAAAGATAGAAAGATTCAGAAGAGATTCTTTGAAAGGACAAAAAATGATATGGATTAAAAGGATCAGAGAGATACGTCAGCAACGCACTTTATCAAAAACATTATGACATTATTTCCCTCTTAGCTTTAAGCTCAAAGACAAACTATAAAGGAGCGAGGATCCAAAACACTAAAAAACACACACGGTGAAAGCGAAGGTGGGTTTTTTGAAACCAGATGCCACCCTCGGAGAACTTGGACGTGTTAACTTGCTGACCCTGGTGGACCCGTCTCACGGAGCAGAGGGGAGCTTGTTCGCCAGCACAGGGCCATGAAGAGCACATTTCCCACGCACAGTAGGGTAGGACGCTTTGATCCGCAGCATTGAGAATGAGAGATGAAGAGTTTTTCAAAGTGTAGGAATGAATTACTAAAAGCATGGGTTGTTAATTTTAACGGCAACATTGACAAGGCTGCTGATGTCACTGTTTTTGCTGTCGTTTTTCTTTCTCCTCTGTTTTTGAAATCCGTATGCCCAATGCTGATGTCATTGAAGAGTTGAGAGAGAGAGAGAGAGAAAAAAAAAGAAAAAAGGAGGGTGGCCCTTTTTTTTTTTTCCTCCTGCAGAGAAAACACTGCTCAACCGTCTGAGTGTTGCTTATGTTAACTCTACCAGGTGTGCAAACCACATGTGCGAGATCTATTTCTCAAAGTCGCTCTACTTAAGTTTGTTTGTCTTTTGTCATGGTAAATGAGTAGCAGAGGGTCAAAGGTTTGTTCAGTGTTGAAAAGGCCATAATGATGATGAATACACATTATGTAGCCTATTACTATTATGAAACCATTAATTTCAATTATTAATCAAAGCAAATTCGTCCGTAATAAAACTTAAGTAGATTTTCCCCACCCATTGAAATTTACTTTCCAACACTCCCATTTTTAACCTGTGAACTTATCTCCGTCATTGTTTTCCAAAGTCGAAATTAGTTTTTTTTTTCTTGCTAATTTCAACTTTCAAATCAGTCTTTTTTGACACCAGGCCATTTGTTTCTTTCACTGTGTGCTTGTTGTTCTTCCTCACTTTTACAGATTGTTCTTGAAGTTGATCATCACTCATTCATTAGACACCAGTTCAAACACCTACCTTCCTCTAAGATGGGCTTGGAGACCTCGAAGGGAAGCTCCTGCAGCGGCTCCATGTACTTGTGCCCAGCGCTGAGGACACTGATCTGGGGCAGGCAGACCACCAGCGTCCCCGGCATGGAGGGCTGGTTGTGGTACCAGCTGCGGACGGTGCCGGGGATGTCGCCGCAGATGATGGTGCTCGGGGAGGGGAGGCTGTCGTTGGGCAGGAACACGCAGCACGACTGCAGCTCCAACTGGAGGAGGAGGAGGAGGAGGAGGAGGGAGAGAAAAATAAAAGACACATAAAAAATCATGTTAATCAATTCCGTGAAACTTGATCAGCCACCAGCCACCTGCCTCGCCCCCCCCTCCAACTTCGAGATCATTTTCAGTGAGCTAAGGGGCTCAGGGGGCACAGCACTGAGTCAACATTGGACGACTTGGATTGCAATGGAAAGGATCTAATAAAGAACGTGTGCACAACAGTGGGTGTTACTGGAAAAGACTAAACACCCTTAATAATCCTTTCCTTTCAAACTTGAAAAACTAAATTATCACCGTACAACATGTGCTGATATTATTCACAATAAACCAATGTGAAATTCCATATTTGGGCACCAGAGCACCTTTGATGACATTTCAATCTTACGCTTCAAACACTCTTTAGGTCTTTTTTTTTTAAGGGATCAGATCAAACCAGATGTGCTGTAGCCTATCACACATATATCTGTTTGAAAAAGGCCAAATTTAATGTACAGTACCAGATATTAAGTCAGTAGCTAGTAGCCGGAGAGTAAGCAGTATAGTAATTGTATAGAGGCCTTATGTTTTTTTGTTGTTGTCTTTGTACATGGGTACGGCGACGGGGTCCGGGGGTCAGACAGCAGGTGCTGCAGACATGCACCTACTCTACTGAATGTGTGTCAGTGTGTAGAAAACATTGGGGCTATGATATGCACTCCTTTATTCTTTAGCACTATTATACTGTAAGTTTAATGATCAATATTTCATTTTATTTCATTTCATTTGGATTTATTCCATTCATGGTTTACATACTTCACATGGTTGCATACACATAGTCACCATAAATGAAGGAGCAGGATGAAGAAGAATTTATAGTTCCTGCCCCTTTCTATAGTTATAATTGCATTGGCTCAGTATTAACATCAATATTATACACTATTTCAAAATAATTAAAGATAATGAAACATATAATAACATATTCACAGATGCATGTTCTCCGTTGACATTCACTTGTGCAGCTTTCTGCTAACATCCCTCACGCAGGCCTGTATACGGAGCACAGCTCATTGGAGTCGAGAAAGAGAAGAGAGCAAGAACGACAGAGAGAGAAAACGAGTGTGAAAGACAGAAAGAGAAAGGGAGAGACGGAGAGCTAAAGAGAAAAAGAGGGGGAACAGCTATGGTTTCACATTCATCTCACGCTGCTTCCTCTTTTGATTACTCTTCAAAGGGGGTTTGAAATCTGAACACTTTTGCACACTGACACATAAGGTTTTGGCCTTTTTAAGAGCTGGCACGCAGGAAGAAAATCCACTGACACTGCCTGGTCTGCTGCAGATCTTAGAAGGGTTAAGCTGTAAAGCAGGCAGACACACGGAAACCGTTGGGTTTAGCACTGTGACTCTGGTCTGCACCTTTAGCTCACCGCCTGCGGCTAATGCTCTCCTGCTGGACATCTTGGTTTAGTCATACACATTATTTCACATCATTACACCTTATACCTCTTTTTCTTCAGCTTTTTTTAGGGCGTTTTTTATTTTCAAACCATCGAGATATTTTCTGAGCGACGGCGTTTGGCTGATGCTCAATAACTGGGTGTGTCAGTATGTTGTAGAGTATAAGGACACAGGAAGGAAAACCCAGGAGCAATGACATCCAATAATGCTTTTTTATTACAGGGCTTAATCTACCAAGACTGTAATGTCGTTTTTAGTATGTCAATAAATCAGTAAGTCAATAATCGGGTCATACTTAAAAACTATAGTGAGTGTTTGCTCTGGCCTTCACCGGGGCCGAGGGAAAAAAACAAATGAAATTTCTCACATTTATGAGGCTGTAACCTTCAAATGTTTGTCATTTTTTGTTTTTAATACATCGATAGTTGAGGTAAAATCAACAGCGATATGCTTTGAAATTGACTGAACTTTCCATCAATCTGCAATTTGATTAATTGGTGATTAACTTAATGCAGAGCCAGGCTCAAGTGAGACATGGAGACCTTTATATCTGTGTATATATGAGAAAGCTTAACCCCATTACTGCCAGAGATAAACACATATACTACGTTCAATCATAACAAATACTGAAAGTAATCTTATACTTAAACATTTGCTGTTTCAAATGGGTCATTTCAGATTCAGACCAACTGTAAATGACCAACTGCAGTTACCTACTGTAAATATATTTCAGTTCCTCTGCAGCATCTGATGGTTGACTAAATCTGTCATCATATATCAAACTTTGGGAGTCGCAGCTTTATAGAAAATCATAGGAAAATATTAAACACGAAAATAAATGTTCACTGATGAGCCGTTCATCCTGTTTAATTAAATACGAAAGGGAAACCGGGCGGCGTGAATTTGAGAAGACACAGATGTAAGATTCTTTAGATATTTCATTTTATATGAAAATGTATTGACATTAGTGGGATATTTATCCAGAAAACATAACAGTAGATTTTGTTAGTAACTGTTTAGAAAGGTTATGTATGTGACTCCCAAAGGAGAAGGGAACTTTATCTGTATTCAAAAGCAGGTTGTGCCATACAATTATGAATTTATAATCTCAGGCGGGCAGCTATACATGGGAACCTACTGCATAAGTCACCGTCATAATCGTTCCAGTGAATGTGTACAATAAAACAAAATATAATACCCCTTAGTGGTGTTTGCTTATGATGGCTGTAATGCTTTACTGCTGTTCCCCATGGCAACACAAAACCAAAGATGATGTCAAGTGTATGGTAGCTGCAGACTTGCCACATCACACAGTGAAATACTAACAATAATCAGATAACATCTCTCAGATGACAGGCAACAAAGGGAGAAAAAAAAAAGATGAAAAATTGAACGGCCTTCTCTGGGCATAGCGACCGCTGTTTCTACGTGTTTACACCACTGCAAAAAAAAAAAAAAAAAAAAGAGGCTCCAAAGGCTTCAAAGGGCCATAGTGTGTAATGGAAAATAAAATGGCATTACAGTCCTAAATCTGGGTGATAGAACACTAATCTTTGGTAAGCTGTTTCTAACCCCTCCTCCTCCTCCTCCTCTCCTACTCCACTCTTTGGGTGACAGCTAATAAAAACCACAAAAAATTCAGAAACTAAAAAATGCTGCAGGACACAATGGCAAAATAACAAGAGACCAGGAGAGGGTGAGGATGAGGATGAAGAGCAATTGTTTTCCGCTTTCTTAATGGATGCAGTTTAAGTCAGTGTGGTAGTAAAGTACCTGGATCTGGTGCTCAAATGAGAGTAAAAAAAGCAAGGGAAATAATACTAAACCAAACAGATGAATGAGCTTATTGGTCGTCAAATATCTTCTCAGGGTCTGGATTAAATCATGCTAAAAAGTCTGTGTGGCCTCTGCTCCGAGAGTCCATGAACACGCTACTTTTTCGAAATACTACATGCCGACTCCAGGCAGGAGGCAACAAAGTCACTGGCAAAAGTTGTATCCAAGACAAACATGGTAAACAAGAATGATCAAAATATAGTGGGAAGTAGAAAGCACTCAGAGAGAGAGAGAGCACGACGACTCCGCCAAGGCTGTACAATTGTCTACATTTGTTATTTTAATAATAGAAAATGTTTATTTCACTGAGTGTTTCATGTGAAGTGTAGTGAAATGGCGTAAAGGTGCCAGATATTTTTTTCTTGACTCGAATACAATGACTCGTGGGAAAATAGAGAAAATATGTAAAAAAAAAAAAAATGCAGCGCTGAAAGATGACTCAAACGTATAAGTTTATAACCTCCTCCTCTGCTACACCCGAATGTCACACAAGAACTTTTAACCTCTAAAGGGCAACGAAAGCGCCGGCTCTCCATGAACACTGCATGAAACGGCAAGTCACCCTGGTTAACCTACAGTATGACCTCTGTGACCTCATGTTGAAGTTAAGACTCTCTGTCGCACTCTCTTTTTCCACCACACACACACAGGCAGCAGCCATATACTGCATCCAAACAAAGACGACGGGGGTAACGAAGGACAAGCTCGGGGCGCCTGTCACCGCTGAACGACACTGACAGATCCAAACAGAGAAACAAGCATGAGCTCAGATTATTATGGATCACGATGATGAGGTATTTTCTGTATCTCGAATTGAAATGACCAGATACCACAAGGGAGGGGCGGAAACACTTCAGTACACGTTAATACACAGAAGATGTTAGTGAACTCAGATACAGTACGAACCTTTTGAAAACCTTTTTGATTCGACTGAATTTGGCGCCGTCACGGAGAGGTTTCTACGTTCCTGATGCGCTTGATGATGTGCGTCTCTGATGACCTTTGATAATTGATAACAGTAACTATGACGGTCATGTTTACAATTGGCTTGGGTTTGTAAATTGATATGATAAGGACGCCTGGAGATTTTTAAAAAAATAAATTAAAAACTTGATGATAGGATACTGGAGATGGAGTTCAGTGGGAGAGGAGAGGAGGAAAGGAGGAAAGGAAAGGAGAGGAAAGGAGAGGAGAGGAGAGGAGAGGAAAGGAAAGGAGGAAAGGAAAGGAGAGGAAAGGAGAGGAAAGGAGAGGAAATGGAAGGAGAGAAGAGGAGAGGAAGGAGGAAGGAGAGGAGAGGAGAGGAGAGAGAGGAGAGGAGAGGAGAGGAGGAGAGGAGAGGAGAGGAGAGGAGAGGAGGAGAGGAGAGGAGAGGAGAGGAGAGGAGAGGAGAGGAGAGGAGAGGAGAGGAGAGGAAAGGAAAGGAAAGGAAAGGAAAGGAAAGGAAAGGAAAGGAAAGGAAAGGAAAGGAAAGGAAAGGAAAGGAAAGGAGAGGAAATGGAAGGAGAGGAGAGGAGAGGAGAGGAAATGGAAGGAAATGGAAGGAAAGGAAAGGAGAGGAGAGGAGGAAAGGAGAGGAAATGGAAGGAGAGGAGAGGAAATGGAAGGAGAGAAGAGGAGAGGAGGAAAGGAAAGGAAATGGAAGGAGAGAAGAGGAAATGGAAGGAAAGGAAAGGAAATGGAAGGAGAGAAGAGGAGAGGAGGAAAGGAAAGGAAAGGAAATGGAAGGAGAGGAGAGGAGAGGAGAGGAGAGGAGAGGAGAGGAGAGGAGAGGAGAGGAGAGGAGAGGAAATGGAAGGAAAGGAAAGGAAAGGAGAGGAAAGGAAAGGAAAGGAAAGGAAAGGAAAGGAAAGGAAAGGAAAGGAAAGGAAAGGAAAGGAAAGGAAAGGAAAGGAAAGACGGAGGGACCAGAGGGGAGTCCAATGTTTGTGTTACGGGTTATGCCATGGTTGCACACACAGCAAAACACTTCAGAAAGAAAAAAAAACTCAAATGTTTTCTGTCCTCACAGGTCAAAGTGGGAAGCAAGCGTGTGTGCGTGTGCGTCTGCGTGCGTGCATGTGTGTGTGTTTCATGTCACAGCTTCAAGTGTAAAAGTTAAGGTTGTGCAGGACTGTGTTTGGTATTCCACAAAATTGTGTTTAACAGCCCTGTAACAGGCCAATAAACACAGCACTGGAAGCAGTTAGCCTGTGTGACAATGTCCCCCTACTGCAAGCTGATAGACATGCCAGGGTTGTGTATATTTTTGTGAGTGTTTGTCTATATGTGTGTGTGTGTGAGAGAGAAAGAGTGGGAGTGGGAAAGCATGCACACTGTCTGCTTCAGCACAGGACGAGAAACTGACAGGTACTGCACGCTTAAAACTAAAGTTTGTGCAGTCGGTGACATTGCTTTCGAGGCAAAAGGCCACGCTCGCATGCTGCATGTTTTTGTACTCACCAGCCTCTCACAGAGTTCAGCTAAACTAAATTATATCATTATCCATAACAGGATAGTGGAAATGTATTTTCTCTCGGAGGTTAGATCTCTGCTAGGGGAGTCGCATGGAAAGGCAGCTTTCTCCTCAACAAAAGGAAAATTTCTTGAGATGAATTTAAAAATAGAAACGGGCACAAATAATAATCTGAAAAGCCAGGAGTATAATTGCAGTGTGGAATAACTGTTACACAACTTTTACCCTCTGTGGGGTTCGGCTGTTGTAATGTGGAATACAACTGCAGCAAAAAAAAATAGGATGACAGACAGATGGCCTCTGGAAATAAGTCAGGTACACGGAATAACAACAAATACAGAACGAGAGCGTGCAGCACTTTAGTAACTGTGAAGTTTCAGAAAGGTATCAAGAGAAGGACGGACGGAGGATTATCAGAGACATTGTAGTTATGATAAAGATTCAAGCTCAATGTATCTGTTGGCTATAGGTTCAGGAATGGCAGGTGTGTCCGTGTTGTAACAGGTTAAAGAGTTAAAGAGTCGTGATTCTTCATTCCTTCGCTCCAATGACATCATGTCCTGTCAAAGTGAAACTAAATCTATTAACATAACATATGAGTTAAATGTCAGCAGCACCTCCGTTCCCCCCCAGTGCCTCTAATGACAGATTCATTCAGGAAAAAAACACTGCAGGGACAGTGTCAGAGTGTGTGTGTGTCTGTGTGTGTGTGTGTATTCAGGGAGTATGGTGTGTCACTTGCAGCACACTCTATTAATATACTTCAAAAACAGAGGAAACACGTTTCAATTTTGACCAGGAAATCTCCATTAAAAAAAAAAAAAAGAAAGAAAGACTGAAACCAATCAACTCCTTATGAGGCTGCTGCATGTGCCGGGGCTTTCACTGTAAAAACATGCTCAAATGACATTCTTACAAATTTACAAAGGCAGTGAACGGGACACGCAAAAATAAAATAAAACAAAAAAAGCTCTGTGGCCTGAAGCCAAAACACCTGAGTTAACATCCCACCGTCTTCTCTTTTCTTTCTTCAAACAAGTGTTACTCTGAGAGAGCCCTCATTTCTCTCCAATATCCTCCCTGAGCCCTGGCACCGTGCTCGCCACTTCCTCTGAGGGATGGGAGATGCAACGACACACAAAAAAAAACCCAAAAGAAACTTGGTTTTATATGGTTATATCCCCCTGCACTACTACTGGATGTTGAACAAGTTCAGTAAAACAAGCTGGCTGCTGCATCCCTTCTTCTCCTCCTCCTCCTCCTCCTCCTCCTCCTCTTATTATTATGTTTGCCCTGAGGGTGAAATCACCACAAACTGCATCCAAAAAGCTGCAGCGAAGGGGGAAACTCCCCTTCAGTATGGTTTCCACAAGAGAAGTGGGGATACTGCTGTTTGGCAGTGAATCAGAGACGGAGAAAAAGATTGTGTGTGTGTGTGTGTTGTTTGTACTTATGAAGAATCCTACCCATCGCTGCCTTTCATCAGCAAATCCTTGGTATGTGGAGGGAACGTCTGTGTTATCTGGTTGGCTCATTCAGACATGAGCAGGGAGGGAGGGGCGGGCGGGCGGGGGGGAGAGATCTGACAATATGCAGCCATCAGTGGGCAGAGACGAGCTGGAAATAATATAGGAATCAGTATATCATGTAGCATGATAGGCCAGTGGGTCTTCAGATGTGTAAGTCTCAGTGTATGCACACTGACAAACACAGGATTCAGCAAAAAAAAAGCTTGAGGCCTCGGAGAGCGAGCGTGCCAGTGGTTTTTGAGTGACAGCCTGTTATTTAGTAGGTGACCGTTGCTTATCCTGAGACTTAGGCCTTGATCCCTTCCTCTTAGGCCTCTAAATGAACAAGGATCTTCTTACACTTTGATCTGCAGTCACTTCAATCTGAACTGTGGATCAGGAAGCCAGCGTACACTGTCAGGAGGAAGTAAATAAGAACTACAAGAACATTAAAAAAATCCCGAAACATATCCATTTAGAGAGGGGGGACTCTTGTGTTTAAATGGGAAGACGCCAAATTACTCTTTTCTTTTCGTCTTTGTCTTCTGCTTCCTTCTCATCTCCGCCTGGCATCACATCACAGAGTCTAAATATGGGTTTGTTCCATCTTCTTGTTGCAACTTCAGCTCAGTTTTTGCTCCTCATCACGTCTCTGCTCCATCAGATAGTGTTCACGATCCGGCCACATGTTTGGACCCTGTTTCAAATCATTCAGTCTCAATACCCCCAAAAAGCGTCCCTCACTTCCTGCTCTCTCTCTCTCTTCCTGCAGTGGGAGTGTATGACTTGTCTCGAGTAGCATTTCTCCCTTGAGTCTTTGTGAAGATGGTTTATCTGGTTCCAGCAGAGCAGGTTCTAATAGAGAGGAAGCAGAGGGCCAAACACACTTAAGCTTTAAAAGGCTGGGGCCATGTGGAAATGGCCTATATAACCACAGGAGGCTCTTAGGATCCGCCGGGCTTCGCCAGTAAATGACAGAACAGTGAGTTAGATGGAGGACAGCCTGTCTACTCTGGAGGAGTACATTATTTTCAGGTCGTCACCGTAAGAGGGACAGTTAAATGTTTCAAACATAAACAGGTAGAAAACTCAGTTTTCATGAATACACAACGATTAAAACTGCGGAATATTTCTACACTTAATCCTTCACACCGTATCGAAAGTTTGAGCCTCTGCTATATGAACCGTTTTTCCGCCACGTAAAGTAATGTTTATTAAAGTACAGATTTTATAAAAGTCATCTCTGCAGATTAATGTGTCCTCGCTGAGCCCATAAAAAAAACCTGGCCCTCCATATTGATACGGCAGAGACATGATGATGCCGAAGTGTCCACTCATCTTGAAAAGCACTTACGGCAGCACAGCTGTCCCGCTAAATAATCCTGACCGCACTAAACACAATTTCTGACACAGTCCTCCAACTTGGAGCCACACAATAAAGTATGTGTCTGACATTTGTCCTGTGGTGCTGATGTGAAGCTTATTGTTTTTATATCACTGCAGAGAACAGAGACTTGGAGGCCCCCGGTTCTGTGCAGAAGAAGAAGAAAAAAAAAAAACCCTGTAGGCCAAGATCACCTCACTGTGTGTGGAGCGACCCCACAACATGTGAAGCGCACACACTCGCACATAAACTTGCACGTTCAAGCACGAATGAACCGACACGTTTTTTTCTACACACAATAAGCAAAGCCATGACACACAGGAAATCACCCAGAGATAGAGGAGAGGAAATTAGAAACACCCTCCCAGCATCCCCAGTGAAAACATTTGCAACTCTGGAGCAGAAAAATCTCAGCGGAGAGATCGGCAGCAAACGGAAAGCACATTCCTTTGTTTTTAAGAACCTGATACCTCTCCAAATGTAATCTTCCTGTGACTGCACCAGACGGGACACTGTGTTCGTAAATGGCCAGTCGAATGAACAGAAGGTCCACACAGAGCAAACCCCCCCCCCCCACCCCACCTCCTCCTCCTCCTCCTCCTCCTTCTTCCAATCTCTCTGGATACCCCACCCACTGTTAACCTCCTGCTCCCCCCTTCCTCTGCATATCCTCCTAGCATTCTCCGCTTTGTCCAAAAGCACATTTGGAATAGTGGGTGTAATAATGTAAATAGTGTCTCCATGTAAATTAACATGATTAATGTGTGTATCTGAAGATGACACCGTGCAGATGTGTGTTGTGGTGCACGGATGTACACAACTTGGGGTTTTTTTCTCCTGCGACCGCAGAGAGCAGCTTTCCTCCCTGATGTCTATGAGAAAGGCATCTATCCGTGATGCCTCCTGACAACAGATAGGCTAGGTCTCACCCACATGCCACCACAAGCAATAAGCTTGTGGCCTGGCACGGCGGCGCAGCCAGGCAGCCAGCCATCCCTGTGGCTCTGCATTCCTCTCTTATAACACTGCTTACAGAAGCTGACAAGCACTGGAGGTCTCTCTGGCCGAGGTGGAAATCTGCAAAAATAAACGCTTTAGGTGACATGAGGGCTTTGTTTGTTTCTGCTGGCCCGGCTGTTTGTGTTAGCGCGGTGGGTTAATTGCAACTTTGATCGCTCCGTTTATTGATCCAACAGTGGCCTTAGGAGTGTGGCTGGCCCGGCCCGCTTCGCCTGCGTCTACCCCCCCTCCCCCTCCGCCCTCTCACCCCTCTGATCTTAAACAAATCACCCCTCCACCACCCCGGCACGGTGAGCCACTGCAGATGGGGTCTTAGGGGGCGGCCGCACCAGAATAGGACTGAGGATGCACTTGGACAGGCTGGTCATAAGTGGTACTCGTGACGTGATAGCTAGAGAGTGAGGCCAAGGACAAACAGCACATGGGAGCTTAGTTTTGGTAAGAGAGAGGGGCCTCTTAATTGGGGATGGGTGAACCGGTCTGGAATGGACACAGGCAATAGGCGAGGCTTTAGGTGAGGATTTAGTTTACCGAGAGCGAGCTGATGAATTCGAGCAAAGTCCAAAAAGCTGATGGCAGCTCTCTCCCCTCGCTGTCGAGGTGGGGCTTATGCAGGATCCATGGTACAGCTAAGAGCTTAGACAGAAGCCTTGACACACGCAGCCAGCTGGACTGCAGTTTGGTCAGATATGAAATAGGCTTGGCTTGGTTCATCTACAGTAGTGATGTGGCCAGATCATTCTTGCTCTGGGCTATCTGAAGTGCAGCGGAGGTGGCTGTGATTATGTTATGCAGTGTGCACTACTGGGTCAACTTGAATCAGATGGCGAGAGTCTGCAGATGAAAACTGATTTCATTGGCGAACTGGCAACATTTTTTTTTTTTTTTTCTTAACCATTCTTCAATGATTTATGCAGTGTGACCCATTCGAGCAGTGGAAACGGGGCTGGTTTGGTCTCATTTGACCCGTGTTTGGCATCAACTCCTCCTCTGTCCCAAGACAAGGGGTGCATGCATGCTCCAACTATTCAGCCAGAATCACCTCCAAACAAGCTTTCCAAAACACATTGTGAAGAACAAGAGAGGGGGAGAGGCGGGCGGGAGGGGGGGAAACCACACATAATTTTTCCCCATCAATTTTTAAAACATCCCAATCTTGAAATTGTAGCTGCTGTGACAATTTTGTACTTAACAAAAGCTACAGTGTATCAGATTTTTTTTTTTTTTTATCCTAATGAAAATCAGTTCCAGATCTCTGGGTCTTCGGAGGTTCACGACGCTACAGACACACGAGGATACCGGTGAGCGCTTTTCCAGCGCAGCCCGCTGCAACGGGGTCAAATATCCTGCACATGATCTTTAATGACCATCAGGTCAACAGTGTATTGACACAGCAGCAGCAGATGACGGAATGTGAATCTGGCCACACATGCACCATAACACACCCATCAACATGTGTATGAGGACACACTGGTCGGTAAACAGCCAATAACACATCTACTGTTACACTGTGAGGTCTTGATTTAGATCAGGCGACACCAGAGCACGGCTGCATAATCAGGAGAGAATGTGCAGCCTTTCTCTTATTCTCTCCATCGTATCCCCACAGTACCTGCCCTCGTATCGCTCTCTGCTCCTCTTTCTCTCCTTCCTCCTCGCAATTTGCTCTCTCTCTGTGTGTTGGAGACTCGGTTCTGCCCTCAGCAATTATCCTCCTCTCTGTTTGCATTACGACCAATCAGCACGTAGTTTTTCTATTAGACAACCAGGGACTGAAAACTATAAAAGCCAGTTCGTTTTCCCGTGCTCTTAAACCTAACACCATGACATTACATTTCCTAATGTCCCACAGACTCTCTGTCAGAGAGAATAGGATTCATCTCGGGACTGAAAAAACACTCCACAGTGCGCAACAAGGTATTCTATCATTGCATAATTGCTTAAATATGCAATATTTGCAGTTGACAAATTGAGTTGAACATACTGAATGACCAGCAGTCAGTGTGTGCAGTGTGGTTTGACTCAGTTTGTGGTCTAAGTTTTTGTAAAACAAGCATGCTCTGCTTGGAAAGCAGTTCTTCTGAGGGGATGCACTGGAAAACGTGTGGGCAGCGTTTTGTGTGTGAGGGGGGATTACAGATTAAATTCATCGCCGTTTTATTCTAACAGTTTTATTGTGATGGATGCGCCACTGAATCTTCTTGATTTAAGCGCCTTTAACCAAACACAGTTTCAAAGAAATGCTAACCTTGAACTCTGATTAAACACAATATTCGAGGAATAAATACAGACCTGTTTTTTTTCTCCCCCTCCTCAAACCTCAGGATTTGTAACATGACGGTTTAAATCTGATACGTTGACATTTTATTACCACAATCCCCAAAGAAACATGGTGTTTTAAGTGACACAAAATTGCAAAGCGTTTAGAAATTGTGGGATCTGACGGACAGGGAGGATGAGGTGTAGAATGGGGGTAAGATGGGATGGAGGGAGAGAGGGAAGGAGGGAGGGAGGGAGGGGGGGAGGAGGGGCAGAGGATGAAGTAATGTGCCTGCAGAAGGCGCTCCAGCCGAGGGTCAGATGCTGTTCATGGAAACCATCTGGCCGGCTCGATCTTAGCCACACCAAACATACAGTACACATGATCCTCCTTTCTATCTCTCTCTCTCTCTCACTTTCCCCCCTGCCTGTTTTTTTTCTCCTCCTTCCTCCTCTTCCTTACCTCCCCTTCCCTTTCCATCACTTTACCTTTTCTACCCCACTGCTTTTTCTCCTCTCTCTTTCTCTCTCAAAAATATCCTACTCATTAATGCATGGCAGCTGCAGGGAGCAGTGTTACTTCATTTTTCCATGGCAACGGTCTCTCTGTTTCAGCAGATCCCATTTCAGTTTTGGTAGCAACGTGCTCTTTTGCCAACGCTGAACACATTCATGTGTTAAATAGAAGGAATTATTGCAAAATTCCTGAAATAGAATAACCATCCGGATCACTTGCAATTATTATCGGGGGCCTGGAGAGAACATGGGTGTCCTCGGCTCGAATGGGCTGCAGAAGAGGAGATGACAGGGTGAAAAGTAGTAGGGGTGAGCGGCGGGGGAGAAGGGCAGATAGGGAACAAGCTGGGGGGGCAGAAATACAATACAGGGGACAAAGAGAGGCAAACTGATAGGATGCACTTTATGTGTAAAGGAACAACAGCGCCAGGAGCTGGAGCAGGACAGAGAACGAACAGCGAGGGTCTGAACTGTGAAGGCTGAGGGCAAGTGGCCATTTAGAAGTCTGCCAGTCCGCGCTGGCCAACGTGACAATTGCAGCGCTGCCCTTCAGCTTAATGCAAAGTGACGAGTAAAATAACAACACCTACACACATGATGATAGCCTTGCATGACCAAGAAACTTAGTTGCCTCTTCAGGGAAACACACACACACACACACACTGTACTATGCGTAATGTCATGAAGACTTCACCACCAGTTTGGATGGTATGTCCCTCTGACCTCACCACTCTGTGTGTGAGAAAGACTCTGACTCTTCTGCTATAAATCAATATATTTTTCTCTCCCTCCTACGACTCACTGTTTCTTGCAGTGCATCGTTCCTGAGAGTCATTGTGCACTAATCAATAACAACGTGAGACAGCTATATATGCAGCGAGTGAACCGTCTCTTTCTCTCTGAACTGGTTGGCCGGTCTGTTTTCAGCATTAGCCGTCCCATCTGCCTATTTCATGGACAGTTTTTAGGGAGATTAAAGACAGTTCTCTCATGGCTTCGAATGGATTAGGAATAATGTTTCGGCCATTTTCATTGCAGGGTGAAAATCGCCTATCATTGCTAGCGAGGTAACAAGAGAAGAGGGTCTTATAAATGGAGATAGATAGGAATGTGCTCCATTTGAAGTCATAAAAAAGGAGCCACTGGGCTCAGAGTTTGGTTAAAGCGCTCGGCACAAACTCGTGACAGAGCGCGACAAGTCACAGATTCAGATGATAACCTGCTCCTGACACTGTCCGGTGTGTGTGTGTGTGACAGAGAGAATGACCAGGAGCCTGTGGTGGCCGTGTGTGTGTGTCTGTCCTTGAACAAGACAAGTGTGGTGTAAGTAAGGAAGGGTGATTTTAGAGCAGAGCAGCACTACAAATGGAAATTGTGCATGTTCTGCTTTTTCCAGCTGCTATTCTGGGTTTGAGACTCTGAGTGGGATATGCGTCTAAGACATTACATAAGCTATATTCAAGTTTAGAGTCACACTGTAATGAAATGTACAGTTACAGTGGGGACAAAATTGCTTGCACAGACTTTTTTGAGGTTAAGCTGTTTCTTGAGGTAAGGTAACGGATGACACAGCAGAGTTCGTTAAACCGTGAACAACTTGAACCGCGTGCTCTTTTTCCATCCTTCATTGTCATTAGAACGTGACCTATTTGTATTAAAATAAACCCACAGACGAGAGCTCTACCTCTGCTATGAGGGAAGACTTTCTAAAATTAATCTCAATTAACAGTTATCTCATATGCCTATTCTGTTTTAACAGCTTTACAGTAAGTGATCTCAACTGTGGTAAAATAAATAATAATAATAATAATGATAATAATGAAGTATATTATGTCATTTCTCTTCCTGAATCTCACTCCCCCACCTTCTCTGTGTCCCTGGTGCATGCCTTTCTCCTGTAAAAAAAAAAAAAAAAAAAAAAAAAGATGGAAAGAAATCCCTGCATGCCAAATTGGGCACATGTGCGGCATAAGTGTGAGCCATTAGGTATTCTGTTTACACCACACTAAAATAAATGTGGTTTAAGTTTGGGGATATCCAAGGCCTGGGGTACCAGCTGTCAGGTCGTTCCGTTTGGTCCGCTCCCACTCCCATGTCAACAGGACAGACTGTTTCCTAATTACTGCTGCAGTACATGGTGTGGTCCCAGTTGCACAGCCAAAGGGGACAGAGGAAAGTGGAGGCAATGACGGGCTTAGCAAACTATTAGAGGGTTGAGTTAATTTTTGTGGAAGTACTGTAAACAGCTCAGTGGGTTGACATGGGACCTGGGCTCCGGAGAGTTACTTCAATTCACATGTGTCATGCTCCCTTTCATGTTTGACTGACATCAGTTTGTGTGGTCCTTGCAAAGTGAATTAAGACGAAATTAAAGTCGCTGGAATTGTGCATCGTTTGCTTTTGTTTACATGCACGGAGAAACTTCTTTACAAGCCATATTCCAATCAAAGGCTAATTTAGATGTTTACCTGCACTTTGTATCCATGTTTCCTTGAATAAACCCGTTGATATAAAACCTCTGTCAACGTGTGATGAACAGTCCAACCCTAATTTGAAAATGGGATCCAGGTAAGTTACGATCCCCGTGGCGATGGTGTGTTTCAGTGACCGTGTGCTACAGATAAACAGTTGCACATTGCAAACCAATATTCAGAAATGAACCCAACACAACACTGAACACAAAAACATCCTGCTGCCCAAATCAATAATGTTCCACACCAGGAAGGAACGGGTCATTAAAAAAACATGTCCCATTCGCTACGCAAAAAAACTCATGCCAATATCCCTGAGAGCTTTTTTTTAATTTAACTCAGCGGCAGAAAGGTTAAGTGTCAAGTGCATCAGCCAGGTTGGTTGTTGAAAAGACAAAGGAGGCCCAGAGTTGGAGGATTTCAAACACACACAGGGCTTCACAACTTCGCAAGTAAAAGATATTTAAACTTCATCAATACACCTGTTCAGGCTGCATGAGCTTTAACAAGAAGAAGGCGATGTTTTGATGTGATAACACATCGTTCCTCTCACTGCAGGTGTTAAGACTAAGTGATAGACATGTTGCACCCACCCACCCAGTTGACAGAGTTGTCAGTACAGTATCATGTATCATGATATGGGCTCATCTAACTGGTCTATTATGGGGGGGTTGAACTTATCCGGTTCAGACAGGGGCATTCAGCCAGCTAGTCAACCAAAAAGTCAATTTACAGGCTTACTAATGAATAGAAAAGCTTCTTCCAGATGTGTGTGTGGCAGCCAGTAACTACTGTTTAAGGTCAAGTTGCAGGGTTGACCCTGGATGAGAGGTGGGGCTGATATACATTTAGGGGTGGTGGCAAACATACAAGTAGAGTTCAATGACAATGACACCCACTGTATGGATAATTCAGAGGCACCAATAACCCTGATGCATGTTTCTAAAGTGTGAAAGGAAGCAGAAACACCCATACAGGTATGTGAAGAACGTGCAGAGGCCGCAGAGAAAAGCTCCAGCTCCATGCTGCATTGTATGCTGCATTAGGAGCAATGACATAGGACTGTCATTCAGCCTAGCAGAGGACATTTTTATCTTGTACACATGTTCCTATACTGTACAGCAGAGGAGGCTGGTCCATTGAGGCAGAGGAGGTTGGTCCTCATTTTTGACAAGGGGCATTTAAGAAAGATTAACTGTAAATCATTACCAAATCTCAATAATTTATAAAATAATTTATGATTTTATAGAAAAGCTTTATCACAAAATTTTGTTTTTTGTCCACTTAAAACGGTTGAACAGCAGCCTCAGTAACAGAGCAGTCTGTGTGAGGAGCAGGGAGCAAGTTGCAGGGTTGATTTTTACCCTAACTGACCTGGGGGGATCTTCTTCCATCACTCAATGATTTACATTTTCATCCTGACCTGGATGGCAAACATAAAATTACAAGTCAGAACACAAGTTCAATGACAATGACACCCACTGTTATGGATAATTCAGAGCTCTCAGTGCAAGAAATACGAGTTTTCAGAGATATTGGCATTGATTTGAAAGTAAATATCAGCAGATTTTTGATAAACTGTTGGGAGATATCAGTGAGAAGCAGTCAGGAGGTACCAGTAAGGAGAAATGACCGCGTGTGGTGTCTAGTGGTAGGCTACTGATGGTAAACTGACTCACCCATAAAAGACCTGCTAATCTTCAGGTAGCATGCAGATCTGCTGTTGGTGTAGTGGTTAGCATTGTTGCCTATGGAACCATGCTGCATTATGACAAGAATTTTTTTTTTTTTTATGCATCCCATCCATGGACCTTTTGATCTAAAACAGGGGCAAATCTTGAAGACATAGGACTGTCATTCAGCCTGGCAGAGGACATTTTGATGCTCTTGTCCTCCATGTTCCACCAGCCGCCACTGCTGTACAGTATTATGAGGAAGCGAAGTTGAGTGCACGGTGAAGTTTGGTACCTGTAAAGTTAGACGTTTCACAGCATCCCAGGCATGGGCTATGAGCTCCTTCATTCTTTCCTCTGAGCTGGTCCATGACTCCACCGCGGCCGTGTCAGGCATCACCTTCATTGGGATCGACAGGGGACGTGATTCTGGGGGAAAAAAGAAGGTGAGAAAGACAAAGTACATGGGATTATTTTAAAACAGGCGTATTATCCAAACACATCAGTTGGACTGTGCACATCCAGTCCTGATGTGAGTTAAGATTTATTTAACCTTTCGGTCTGGGGCTGAAATACCCTCTTCACCACAGAAGTATTAAATAAAAATCCATAAATGGTGCATAAGAAAATCCACTGTCCTGCTATTCATCATTTATTTAACTCTCTTCATAATTCACTGTTATTTTCATTTGTTGTACAACAGTATCATGTTATATGATGTTTAACTGACACTTCATTGAGGTGATGTAATGTTGGCAGGTTTCTTGTCTCCAGCAGTGGGAGAGAGGGAACTATAAGAGCTGGGAGAATGCACACATGCACGGAAAACACACACACATTTTTACATCTATCTTTGTGAGGACATATTGCAGCTCTTTACCCTAAACCTTATCCATCACAACTAAACGCCTCAAGCCAAACCATACCTCTAAACCCTCAAACCACCTTTTGAAGTTGTGAGGAGCAGCCAAAATGTCCCAAAATACTCTATATACTCTATGTCCTCACAAAGAAACCAGCAGACAGACACACACATGCAGTATCCTAGACATTACACGTCCTAGTATTCCTGCTGTGGTCCAGACGCAGGCCGATTGTCAGAGCTGACACTCATGGCAACAGACAAGCATAGAAATCACACAGCAACAACAACACCCCCATACTGCATACTCGGCTTCGCACGAATCATATAAACCCGAGGGTTGAAAACACACGTCCAGCGTTCAGGAGGAGACAGCGCCTGCATGTCCTCCTCCTCCTCCGAGAGGAAGACGGACAGATGATAAAGAAACCAAGAGGTACAGAAGCAGAAACAGAGGCATATAGACAGAACACACATTCTCCCAGGTTAGCCCGAGGTCTGTGGATGTTAAAGCCATCAAGGGCGTCAGAGGTGAGGGAAGGGGGGAGGAGGGGAGGAGGGAAAAGAGGGGGGGGGGGTCCTCTCTCTGAAGACACATTAAGACATATTCCATGATTTAAAGGTCTGCCTTGCTCAGCAGCTCTATCCCACAGTTGTCATGAAAACGGCGGCGGGCGGTGATGTCACAGCGCCTCCATGCCTCCTCTAGATACCGCACTCACTCGCAAATAACAGCCGAGTGGCGTTGGCATGGCAACAAGTGTGTGTTGTCACTCAGGGATATGAAGAAAAGGATGGTTAGTTATATTGTACCCTGGTTTGGGTTTTTTTTTTTTTCTTGCGGTCATCGTGGCAGCCGGCCTAAAACCTGTGGGTGGGAGTGTGTTGTCTCCATATGTGTGTGTGTGTGTGGAAGTATACAGCTAAATGACTAATACTCGCAGGTGTGCATGTGTATGTGTGTGCATGTGTGTGTGAGACTGGAAGCCGAGATCATCGCGTCTGGATTCTCTTACAGTATTTTCTCACACTCAGCATCCAGGTGCCTCGGGCACTTGGGGACTATGAAATAGACTCTATTTGTCATGATGCCTACACTCAGCGTTGCATCACTGCATTCTGTGCACAGCACCTCAACCACAATGCACATCTCATACATCCGATGACCGCCTTTTTCCAAGCCTACTGTTACAGTACCTTCCTCCCGCCCGCCCGCCCTCGTATTTGTCGGCTACCATGTTCCTGTGAGCCATGTACATAACCTAATTCTAGCATTCATATACTTTCAAATATCCACACAGTCACAGATGGCAACAATTGACTTTGACAGGACAGATTGTGTTTCATGGACTGTCTTTGACTGAGTAATGTGCAGAGAGTGCTGCATAAACCGCTGTGATATCATTGGGTTGTCAATAGTGTTTTGTTGCACAGGGCCGTGTATGTGTTAGAGTATTCCTGTCACTGCGCATTACGGAGCCGTTTCCCCCCCGTTCAGCTCTGCAGGGGATCCGCGCGGACATGACAGAGCTGTGTCGCTGCCACTCTCTGTCTAGACCAGGGAGGCAGGAGTGGACGCTGCACTACCAGAGCCTGGTGGACGATCTCACTGTGTGCACATGTGAAAATGAATGCAATTTTTTTGATTTAAATGCATAATAATGAATATGTCAGGTTACATCAACAACATACAGCAGCTTTGGAACTTTTTAAGGCTGCAGCTAACGACTGTTTTCATTATTCATTATTTAAACTATTAATCGATAGTTGTCTGGTCAATAAAATGTTGAAAAATATCAATCAGTGTTTCCCAAACCACAAGATGACGTCTTCAGATGTCTTGTTTTGTCCACAAACTAAAGGGATACTCAGTTTATTGTCATAAAGGAACAAAGAAACCAGAAATATTCACATTTAAGAAGCTGAAATGAGAAAATTTGGACTTTTTTCCTACTAAAACTACTCAAACTGATGATTTGACTATCAAAATAGTTGACAAATTGATTATTGTTTGATTAATGGATTAATTGTTGCAGCTCTAGAACTTTTTAAACTTGACATAATGTTACGGTGAAAAGATATTTTAAGAAATTGCTGAAAATAAATGAAAAATCACCTACAAAAGTTGTCAGACCTCTTACTGTGGCCCTTAGAAATTCTGGCCAGGTGTTTGGTGCATTATACCCTCGCATAAATGTGATTTCATAATGTATAGTGTGCTTTAATACAAATGTATAAGTGGGCACATGGAGCAGACTAAAACTGAATTCACCTTACAGGACGCTGACCTCTACTCACCTGAAATCAACATTACCTTCATAAATATATTCCTTTTCCTCATTTTTAGAGGAACCCATCACTCTTCTTGAGATTATTACTTTTTGGCCAGGCCTCAAAGGTGGTACTGGGGGCAAGCCAGACTGTGAAAGTCCTTCCCTATAGAGCAAGTCTGCTAGGCTAATCAGTAAGTGTGCTAAAGCACAGTGCATAGGCAGTAACAATGCAAAGCCAGCCTGCATGCAGCTCTCCCGTTTTTTGTTTTAAATACCATTCCAGGACTCTGTTTGTTAATCCTGGGGTCATTATTTGGAATGAAACTGCCATATCTTATTATAGTGACTTGGCGCCTGCCATTTCAGCAAGGGAGGGGGGGATTGAGAGAAAGACAGAAGCAGGCAGGGACAAAGAATGAGAAAGACAGAGAGAACTAAGAGGTCTAAATTCAAATGGAGGAGAAATATGACAGGAGCGCCCAAAGCTCTTAAACCTGCCCAGGCCTAACAAGTCCTGAGAGTCCTCTTAAAGTGGGGTTATTCCCCCTGCCTCGTGCCATCTCAGCCATGTCCTTATTTTCACCCTCCGTCAGGCCATTAGGCTAATATCTTATTGGCCAAACTCTGACCATACACCCTCTCCCTCTCCGTTCTCTCCCTTGTTTTGTTCTCACTCTCTCCAACCACTCCCTCTCGTCTCTCTTCTCTCCCAGTGTTCAGCTGGTGTGTGAAGCCGTGGGTCCAGTCCCCTATAAAAATTCTCGTGTTCTGATGGTGATTATTCATCCTCTTTAACAGCTCCATCACATCTCCCAGCAAAGTGAAAGGCCAGGGTCTTTGAAGCCCTTTGCAAGCAACTGAGCATGTGTCGAGTGATCAGAGCGAACGCGGAGAGACCAGCCCTCATTACAACATGTTGACTTTAAGGCGAGAAACAAATCAGTGTTGCCTGACTTCATGATGTACAACACAACACCAGCCACACAGCGCAGCAACATGGCTGTAAAACGTGTGAGGGCATGTGGTGTGGTGTGGTGAATGTAAATCACACATGCGCGCAATAATGTGCACTTCACAACCGACACACACACACAGTCACTCGGATACAGTGCTGGAGAACTCACTACTACAGATCCAAGCTCATACAAAAACAATAGCACAAGGCCATGCATTGCACACATCCTGACTCTGAGTGGTTCATGTCTGCAGTCTCGGTGGTGGATCTCAGGGCAGAGAGCGCTATCTTACTGGAATATTCCCTATTACAAATGGTTTACAGTGCGATGAAGTGTTGTATATTCTATTACAGCTGCTTGCAGAGGCAGCCATGGGGCTCTTTAATAAACCTGCCTGCCTATTTGTTTTGGATGCAACTCTGTGTTTATTTAAATATTTACGTGCTTCCATTTGTTCAGTGTTTCCGAAGCCGTCGCTAAAGAAGCGATGGCGCGAGGTGGTACGCTAGGCAGCGCCGGGAAAGAGCTTTCGTCTTCTTAACCCACACATACTGCATCCATATGCACGCTGCACTGCACTGTAGGTTGTCTTTCTGCCAGCTGTGCTTTTTTGGAAGTCCCCGCACCAATCAATTTTCAAAATGGAGAGAAAGAACTTTCTTCTTCGAGCATCTGCTGCAGACTCTGATGTGTCTGGCAAGGAGCGAGGAAAAGGATCACACACGTTTATCACAGTGCTTGTTATCACTTTCATAATCATTATCAGAGTTCAGAGAGATCATGCACAACATTGTGATCCAATCTAAACCTCATTGAGGAGAGGAGCGGAGGATGAGATCCATGACACACCACATGAAGAATGAAAACAAAGAAGGCAGGTCTTCTCTCAGCGACACACCACGAGACACTTTCAAAAACGTCTCAAGCCAGTTTTCCGATCCCCCTCCTGTTCCTGTCGTCTCAACTAAACCCCCTCCCCTCCAGCCTCCAGCCTGCACACTAATCCACGCTGTGTCTGATGAACCACAACTCAACCCCCCGACTTCCCCCCCTGCTCCTCTCACTTCAACCTCAAAAGCCACAGCCAACATCCATAAAGTCACTAATACCCTTATCATTCATGAAAAGCAAGAAAAGGGGGACATATGAGGACAAGTCTGTTCCCCCCGCGGACCGCCGTCCCGTCCGCCGTCCTGGAAACCAGACAGAGGGTCTACGGACTCATCAAGTAGACAAGTAGAGTACCCTAACCCAACAATCAGTCCTCTCAGTGAGGAGGGGGCGGGTGGGTGTGGGGTTGTGGGGTGGGCTATCTCATTATTCCTCCTTTTTCTTGTTTTCTTTCCCTGCTCCAACCATCATTACCTTGATAAATTATTGACTTTACCAGAAAAATTAAACTATATAAATAACTCCACAATGAAAATATTATCCCCTTCTGAAAAGCTCACGGCAGCCAATAAAAACCTGCCTGACTTCCATCAGGCTACTTGGGCTCGGACTACAGTTATGTATGTCTGTGTAGTTCACTCTCTCCCTCTCCGTCTCCCTTCTATATGTGTATATGCATGTATATATTAGTTTCTCTCTGCTCTTTCTTTCTTCAAAATGTATTAATTTATGTCTTTCTGTGATATACTATATGTCTCTCAACCATGAAACCTTTTTTTTCCCCCTCATGTTCCACGGTTGAGATCACAGAAAAGTCATCAGTTCGGGAACGTTTTTAAAAGCAACACAACTCTCTGACAACCACCACCTAACTCGCAGATTAACAGCATGACCGATGCAAATACTTGAGCTTTTTTTTTCCTCTCTCTTTTCTTTCCTTTCTTTTCTTTCTTTCTGATCCTTCCGAGTAAACAGGAAAAAACACATCTAATCTTATCATCCCGGCCACTAGCAGACAGGAACAAAGACAACAGTTCTCGCTCCAACTTTCAAGAAACCGCTGCCAGATCGGAGGATAGGTTTCTCAGCGAAAGGAGGTATGTCCTCCGAGCGCCAACGGCTAATTTTAGAACTGAAAAGAAAAGCCAATGAGATCATTACTCTGGTAGATGTTAGAGAACAATGAGAAGCTCGGGACTTGGGAGGCTCTCAATCAGAAACGTGGTGCTGCTGCCAACAAGAACATTCATTAGGGACAAATAAAGAAAATACTTAGAGGCTAGTTTTATGTGAACCAATTTGTGGTGTAATTGTGCGGGCAGACACAAATGGACCTCAAACTGAGGAGAAATGACTTGTTTTCAAAGTCGTCGTTCCATGGCCTCCCCTGTAAAGGATAATGACACAAAAACAACTGTTAACACTTCTGTGATGATGTTACTAAGCAACATTCAAACCCGATGCATGATGTGAATGAAACGAGAAGGTCTTGTATTTAGGTTTTTTTCTTCTTTTTTTCTTAAATGAGGTCAAAAACCTCAGCCTCTATACTCTATCATTGGAGTATTTTATACCATTAACAAAAATCCCGATGAAATGACTAATATCATTAACTATCCTCGACACAAACCAGAGCCGTGCAGCTATGAAGGGGAGAAGAGTGTGTGCACCACTCTGTTAAGAGGAACCAGAGAAACATGATTCATTACGTGATGAACGGCCATCTTAATTGCAAAGCTGTGCACATGTTTAGTAAAATGAAAATACCTTTAATATCTTTTATCATGCGCTCATGTGTTCAAAAGTCAAAGTCTCTGTCATCAGCTGGGCCTGGCTTTGGTCCAGCTCCAGCTCAATCTGTGGTGCCTTGTACCAGTAATATGTACCGTGTTTATTTAACATGTGCAATGACCAAAACCAGAAAAGTAAGAGAGACAGAGTGAAATATTTAGTTGCCAAACGGAGTTGAGTGGATATGGACATTGAGATTCCAGCTCGGGCAGCCCCACCGCCCCAGTATGATATCACCATGCCCTCAGTGCTTTCTGGGGAAATGATCTGCAGTGAACTGGTTCTGTGTGTCTCTGTACATTTGCCTACACATTAACAGGCACCTTCCAAAAAAGCCTACAGGAAAGTCCCCCTTGATTACGACGAAACTGTAGCTAGGCTGAATGTGGTAACAAAACAACATAACACTCTCTTTACATCATAAAAGTGCCAGGCATGCGTTCAAACGGCCAATTGGAAGCAGGGACATCTAGCGGAGTGCAATTGTTCTTGAGGAACGCTTTGAACCGCTGAAAAACTCTGAAAATCATTTTCTTCCAGCGCATTATGATTTATTCGATTAATTCCCCCAAGGTGATTTTCTGTTGAAGAAATCAATAGCACCAGTGGAAAACTATGATAATCAATAAGAGGCACAGAAAAAGGGAGCAGCTCCCGCCAACTTCTAATAAGGTGAAACGAAACACCGCTCTATATCAATATTACATACATCCAGCACATTAGGTCGTTTAACCTCATAATAGTATTTCAACCGGCTATACTTTGGCATTGTGTGTTAATAACTTACATTTTCACATTGGGCGCTTTAATGCAAAGTTAGTGTGTATTTAGTTCTATAGCGTCTTGTGGTTGCAGGGCCCAGCATGGTGTACAGTACAGTACATCGCAAACCACATAAACTCAGTGTTGTGAAAATATAGCTGCTTGCAAGAGTTAGGCAAGCTAAACTTTGGATTCAATACATGTTATTGTTACTTAATTTGCAATAAATGCCAATATAAAGGTTCCTATAAGAACCTCATGACGTCCACGGCCCGAAGGCCAACTGAGCAGCAGCACCAGTGGCAGTCCAGTTGGCTCGCCGCTGCTGTTGAGCCTCGCACAAGTCACATGTTTATTCCCATGGCATCCCTGTGAATGGCAGTTCAAACACATGTTGACTCCAACTGGCAAGCAACCTGCAAATCTCCCCCTCTGTTTACCTCGATAGATGACTGAAGACTGAAAAGTGAAACGTCTGCTGCTGTGATTACAACCTCCCCCCCCACCACCCCACCCACTGTTAGAGTCCCGTGAGAAAATATATAATAAACATGCAGCTAAAATTGACTTTGACATATAACTGGACATGTATTTGGAATCGCATTAAAACAGACACTTAAGAGCTATTGAT
This sequence comes from Decapterus maruadsi, assembly GCA_030347415.2. Classification (NCBI taxonomy): domain Eukaryota; kingdom Metazoa; phylum Chordata; class Actinopteri; order Carangiformes; family Carangidae; genus Decapterus; species Decapterus maruadsi. The sequence goes on from CM064894.1 coordinate 6,826,106, forward strand.
CTAAGCGCCAGATGATAATCTAGAAAAACAGAGGTCAGAACCCAGGACATTAGTCAGACCACTAACTTTCTTATATCTGGTTATGTTGCTGCTTCGATTGCATAAATTCATTTTTTTCACTCATCAATCAGTCATTATCATCATTATATATGATATACATATGATATCATATTGACACAAGAATCCAAGCGGTGATTACAGTCGCAAAAGTCTTCTTGAGTATGATGCAACCAGCTTTGCACACTTGAATGTGCACATTTGGTTCCCACAGATCTTCATCAGTTCTGCGAGGCTGGATGGAGACAGACATGAAAAAGCTTGAGGATCTTGGCTGAAGGACACCAAACCATTGCTGCATTTTGTTGACAGTGTGCTTTTAGATCATTGTCTATTGGTTTATTGGAGAGTGAACCTGAAACAGAATAGTACTGATGAGCTGGTGGTGGTTATTGTCCCTCATCCAGAGTTGTTGCTGGATGTACCTAGATCAAAACTGAAGACCAAGGGCGATCGTACCTTCTCTGCTCCCAAACTCAGGAACAGTTTACCACTACATGTTAGACATGCAGGATCCATAGAGAGGTTTACGTCTGCTTTAAAAACACACCTTTTCTCCCTGGCCTTCTAATCCAGCCTAGTTTTGTGCATGTGCATGTTTTTTTTTGTTTCTTGTACATGCGTTCTTTGAGTTTTCGTCTCTGCTCTGTGAAGCATTTTGAATGACCATTACAGGTCTTTTTAATTGTGCTATATAAATAAAAATCAACTTGAACTTGAACTCTGTTTCTCCAACCTCCACACAGGATGTCTGGAGCTCAGCCAGAGTGACCATTAGGTTCCTGGTCATCTCTCGTCTCCATCTGACTCCTCACTTTGTCCAGGAAATCCTTATGGAGACGGGCGTCTGCCTTTCCAAAATCATGCCAAATCGATTATACTTACTTGTGGAGATTGATGAGTGAAAAAATGAATTTAAACAACTTCATTTCCACTGAATCTGTTTTCAAACAATGGAACGAGTTCAAAATTATCACTGAAATGTGACCTATTAAGACTTCATGCTAACCAGCACGCGCCCACGCGACATTTCCAAGCTGCTGCTGCTGCTACAGTAAAATCCTTATTTTATAGCCATGATGTCATCGGACAACATCACCATACACATAAAGTCAGACAATGGCTACTCTGCGACTTTGGCCATATTCACTTGTCATACGATCATTCGGGGAGAGAGGCAGCTTAAATAGAGAGGTGTGTCTGCAGAGGAAAAGCTTGACCTCACACTCGCAGGGCGATGCTGGTGACTCCGCTCGACGGAAAATGTCTGAGGTTCGTCCAAACTGCTGCTACATTTGTCGCTAGGTGCTTTTCTGTCTCTAACAGACTGTTAAAAGTTGAGAGCTCTTGAGAAAACACCATTCTTATACGCAGAGTTTTGATTTTTTTTTTTATCATTCACTCAGTGAGCAACATTCGTGTTTAAAGGGAACTGTGATGGTTTAGTCGTGAACAGCTGGATCATTTAAAGTAGTTTCTTAGAGCACACAATTTTGTTTGTTTTTTCAGTGCAAATTATTATTGTTAAATTATTAGCGTCTCCGTCAAAGTTTGTTTTAACTTTTCAACATCAGGTATATTATAATTAATTGTATTTGTCAATGTATGATATATTGAAGATGATGTGATTTTGTGTTGTTCCTTCTGGACCACTAGCGGATTACTACTGTAGCAGCTAATGGGGATCCTTAATAAACAATTAAAGCTAAAGATATAATAACCTTTAGTTGTCATTTCAACACTGCATTCACATCGTTCAGTCTAATGGATCCAACCAAAGCTAAATGGGTAGATTAGATGTAGAGTGTAGAGATAGGTTTGTAGATATCCATCAGATGAATAAATGCTGGCCTTCGAAATGAAGTCTGTCTTGCTGACAATAAAAAGCAGAGGTCGGTTTTATGTTCGGTTAACTGTCAACAAACTAGAAATACCACAGAAAAAACAACACAATACACCAATAACAATGTTTGAGTGAAGAACCGATTCCTGCCCAGTGTTTTTCTTCCAGCCTATAACAGCGAGACCAGAGAGAGAGAGCTCCCATCATCTCCCTCCTGTTTAAACATCCAGGTCCTTATTCACAGTGTGAGCCACACATGGTAAAGCAATTAATAAATCATCTTTAGAGAGCCTAATTCTAATCATAACATGTTAGATGTCAACAGCTCTTCTCATGAAATGACTGGGGGAAAGCTTTACAAGGAAAAAATCCACCCTAACAACACATACCCCGCATATGTTATTCCCATGACCTTGAACCGTGGCAAAACCATGGTTCTGAAGTTTCACACTCAAGAGGGTGAATACATTAGTGGGGAGGTTAAGCCCAAAAAATAGGCCATTGACTTCAAGTCATGATGCAAAGGTCCCCTTTGGCATGGAAGTACCTTAGGGTCATATAAATAAATCTATCCAAAGACACAAGTGAGATCACACTTTGTATCCGAAATAAACACATTTTTAAAATGCCTTTTTTTAATTGAGAAAACCCATGTTAAAAGCACATTCCATTTAGAATGTCCATAAACTCAGGCAGATGCCCTGATGCCTTCAGCTCCTGGATGAGATATACGGCTTCTGAGACAACATGGAGCTGCCTCTGTGACAGGATATTGGATTTTATGAATGTAAAAACATTAATAAAACTATACTGATACTGATTTGTTGAACATCAGACGGAGTGCAACAAATATAGCCAACAAGTAGTTAAATAATAAGATGTAATTCATATCACAGTAGTGTCAGGAAAGACCAATTAAACAAATATTGTGTTGGTCAAAATATAGGCCTACCTAGAACTAGTTCCTGCTTGTGTATGTTGATTTAAAAAAGTTGAATTTACATGTATGACCCACACTGGGTCATATTAGAAGTCAACTTAAAGTCAAAGTTGTTACTATTCCCAAATGTAAAAATGGGTCACATTGGACCCTGTACATTATTTAAAGCTTACTGAAAACATTTTACATGTGCTCCTAAAGTAAACCAACAAATGTTAGTGTAGGGTGCCCTGAATAAGCAATGTTCATCTTTTATGTACATATAGGGAAGTTTAGGTTTGCAGCTCCCACATAAAGAATATGATTAGGACTGACTTATTTCACCAGCGCAGTACAGCTGGCTAAGATCCTCTTTTAGATTAATGCTGAGAAACTGATGAGCTTCATTTTGGTAGATTTTTACTTTTGTGAATGCATATTAATGCTCATCTTATCAATCTCATGATGTTACAGTATATGTATTTCTTATTTCAAATTAGCCATAATGGAATGTCATGACTGGACTTCATGCTTCCTATGTCAGTCCACCCTACAGATTGAAAGGCATTAGATCCCTGTTCATCATTCAAACTAAGAAACACTCCTGAAATGTTGCAATCATGTTACAAATAAGCTGTAGATAACATCCAGGAGCTGAAAACAGTGTAGTTTATATGGACATTCTAAATGGAATGTGCTTTTAACATGGGTTTTCTCAATTGGAAAAAGTCATTTTAAAAACATGTTTATTTCATATACAAAGTGTGATCTCACTTGTGTCTTTGGATAGATTTATTTGTATGACCCTAAGGTACTTCCATGCCAAAGGGGACCTTTGCATCATGACTTGAAGTCAAAAGTCGCTTAACCTCCCCACTACATGTGGAATTTGTTTTTTGGGTGGATTTTCACCTGAGAAACACAACTTTCCTAAAAACCCAAAGCATCCATTGTGTTCCTATCAGGATAAATCGGTCTACGTATCAAGTATCTGCGTGTTAAATGTGTACCTTACTGTGGTCAGCCCACCCTGGGGAATATGGAGATTTAACATTACATTTATCATCCCCCTATTAATCACAGGAACAATGGATTATTAAGAGAAATGAGGTGGAACAGAATTTCAATGTATGAATCTCAGCGTATCAAGTATCACCGCGATCCAACAACAAGCCTGGAAGACATGGAGTTCCTGTTTTTCTTTCATGGCTCATGACATGAAATTGTCTTTTTCATACAGAGAAACAAAATAGTTAATTACAGGAACAGGAACACATTATTATGTAACAAGGATGTGGGATGAGGGAACGTAGTACCTGCTGCAGCGCACTGAAAGCTTCTCGATAGTGTTGAGCTGCAGTTTATCAAGATCCTGTGACGGCAGGGAGGCTTATTGTTTCAGCATAATTAAAACCACAAGGGCTAAATGCCTTTTCTTATTCTGATTGCTCACGGAAACAATTTGTAACGTTTCATTACATCTACTCCTGTAACACTGACTGCAGTAATTTCCAGAGAAGATGCTATTCATTTACGTACAAGCTCCGTTCCAGTGCGGAGAGCTGGAAGAGTGGAAGTGCTAAAGGGCTGGATTTGAACAAAATACTGTACCAGCGCCCGGTGACCAACGTCTTGTTTTCACTTCAAAGAGAAATATTTGGATAAGAAAGAGCTTGAGTCCGACTCAGTGTATGTTTCTCACTGACTAATGCAGCTTAACAATAAGATGCCCTATACAAACGCTCTCAGGCCAGATGTGCTGTCCACTTCTCACTTATCTATCTAGCATACCTTCATTTACAAACATCTGTGTGGGAGAGACGGAGCGAGACAGAATGACAAATATGCAAACAAGCATGACTAAGAAACAAAAAAGGCCGCAAGGAAATCTTAACAGAAAGACAAACACAAAGCTAGCCAGACCGAAAAACAGCTTCACAAACAGGATGGACAAGCAAGTCAGAGAGAGATGGACAGCTGGCGGACAGGAGGCCACATGCACGTTGATAATCAGTGTTTAGTGTTTGCTGACGAGCCGCAGCCTGATGCAGCTTTGTGTGCAGCGCCGTAGCCAAGGTGACTATTTACTGACAACCTCTAATGACAGAATATACTGCTGAGATGTGAGTAAGCAAAGATGCTGTGGTATGGAAAAGCCATTAGTGCATATTGGATGAAACAAGGAACAGAGGGAAAACCAGGAGGAAAAGGCGGCGTGACCTTTCAGCTGTGAGCTTTTAAAAAGCGAGCGAGGAAAGAACTCTAATGGCCTTTTTTTAGACTCTGAAATGTCAAAGGAGCATTTTTCCTATCAAAACACTTGACATGAGGGAACGTCATACACATGCAATGTTATTTACAGCTACGGGATGACTTCACCCAAAACAGGGAATTATCACTCCTGTTGGGAACACATTTCCCAGGAACTTAAAAAAGAGAGGGAGAGGGGAGAGAAGAAAAAAAAAAGACAAACAACTACTTGCTTATTTCCCCCGACTCGTCACTGCGATGCTTTGGCAGAGAACGTTTCAACCGTTAAAGTGTTTAGAGGACCTGGAGCCTAAACACTCGGAGAGTCAAACAACAGAGACTGGGAAAGGCCTTTTAATGTATTTATTTATTCATTTTTTAAACTGTGTGACTAATTCAGTTAAAAGACGCGAGCCAAGACATTCCACTGGATCGCATTCATTAAAATATCTATAGAGGAACATGAGAGGTGGCCTATTAGGTTTATAAATAACCACAAGAATTAAATGAAAACCATTTCTGCAGTGAGCGAGGAGGCTCTGCGCTGTGTCATGGACAGCTCCTAAACACAGCGACTGCTCCAGCCATCCTCCCAGGTACGAGTGTAAGAGTACATAGGCTGTACAGTACAGTAATGTGGATGCAATATAACGTCCCCGAGGTCCACTAAACAGATACCTCACTCTAATGAAAATACCATTACAAGGGCTTTTTGCACTACATTTGTACACTTGATGAATGAGTGTGAGAATACGGTGCTGACCTGTCGTGCTGCAATCAAGGGGGAACCTGCTGCTGGGCCTCACTCGGCGTTTCTGACACTAAAACAAACGATCACATCCCTCACACTAAACTCAAACTAAATCTACTCTGTCCTCCCTCGTCTCCGCCTCGCACTCCTCCTTCCTCCGCTGCTCTTGTTTGTCCATCTCCATCAAACGTGTTCAGAGTTTCCTACTTAGAGATGGCATCCACTTGGAAAATTCTGGAGTGGCTCTAAAGGAAAGGAAAGTCCACAGTGGCGCTGCGTGACTGCATGAGTGTCCACAGGTCACATGTGCAGATACAGTACCTGTAGAGATCTGTCTGTGAATATAGCATGCTTGCATATGTGTAAATGTGTGTTATTGGATTTTGCACATGTGTGTATGTGGACAGAACATTATGATGGGTTGGTGTTGAGTGGAAAACTGGCCGTAGAGGAAGCTTCACGCAGCCAAGTCACTCATTGATTCTGGGCATCCAGAGCCCACAGAGCCATAAGTAGTACAAGCAGAGGAGGAAACACAGAGAGGCACATGCCTGGATGTGTGGTGGTGTCCTCTGAGAAACGGGTTCACTCGGTTGTCAGCGAGTTGTCGTCGTTGTGTTATGTAACAGCAAAAAAAGTAACGTGGCATCATTGCATAGAAACAAGGTTAAATACTGTTGTTATTCCACTACTGAAAGACTGCATCATTAAACACACAAACAGTGGCAGTAATTGCAAACGTCGGGGGAGAAGTAAATGTCACTGCGCTTTTCATCTGAATATTAATCTTTATACACAACACTGAGCCAAAGCTATTCCCTTTATGTGTGTAAATCCTTCGCTGTGCAGATTTAATGTTATGGTATCATATGATGTGCAAAGTCACAGTGAGATCTTAAATATTATATCTGTGGAGCAGAGAGTGGGGCTGGCAAACCTACCTGTGACTGTTTTGGTTTTGACTGGGCTGCTGGCATAGTCTGAGGCCTGGTTGGAGGGCTGCTTGGCCAGCGGCGTGCTCCCGACTGACGCCTCGTCCTCTCTCCTCTTGGCCAATGAGGCTGGACCGGGATTCTGCAATGACATCACAGCATGACATAACACCTGTGAGGTCATAGGAAGGTAAACAACAAATCGCATGGATGTATTTCCAATAAATGTGGTTTTATTTAGTCTTTTGGAAAAAAATAAAAGGAGTATTTTAGAAGGTGTAAGAGTGTTATGTTTTTAACATCATTGTTGCTGTTAGTTTAGCCGTGATGGCCGACGTACGAAGACAGTATTGTTTGTTTTTTGATAATAGATAATAGATAAGTATAGACAGTTATTGAACACTGTCTTCTGTGCACTTATTTGAAATGAGAAATATGACCATAAATGTCTTGTAAGATACTCATGAGTGGGAGAAGAAAGAACTGCTAATGTACATAAACAAATAAATAATAATCAGTGTTGTGCAGACTAGCAGCGTCTCTTTGTTTTGGTTACAGTCCCTGTTAAACAAAGTCACTCAGTAGTCACAGTTTATGAGCTGCAAGTTGTAAAGTAGGAAACAACGTTTCTCTGCATTTTCCCCACTGAGCCTGACTCGGTTCCTTTTCTTCTCATAAATGGTCCCGACCTCACTGAACACCAAGCAGTCTCACAAATCAAGAAGCTAATGTTACTGTTACAATACCAAACTATTTCTGTTTGTATTGTCTCATTCAAAGATGGCAGTAAATGTAATTATCCAGACAGTAAACACCCTGAATGCTGTTTAAGAGCAGCAGTAATGAACTACTTTGAGCTTTCAAAGCTCAGAGTTTCAGTCCTATTATTTCACTCCACCAGCTACATTAACTACAATCCCTGACTATAGTGTTAAATTGGCCGATGTGATTATGAAAAAAAGAACCATCATTAATCGGCCTATCAATAACACAGTGCAAGAAAGACAGTGAGGGAGGCAGCAGGAGAGAGAAAGAGGAAAGAAAAATGCTGTGGAACACAACAGAGGCATCCAAGACCAACAAGGACTAGTGACAGCTCCCTGTTTTTTTGAGCAGTCTCCCATGCTGCTGGCAGGCACACACACACACACACACACACACGCGCGCGCACACACATGCACAAACACACACACACACACAGATTGCTGAAAGACAGAAGACTGGAAGATTGGTCTGAAATAAGGAAACCCCATTAGCATCAGCCAGCAGCACCACTAGGCTATGATGCAGCTGCACAAGGCCACAGGCCAACCACGTACTGCAGCCTGTGTAAACACACACACACACACACACACACACATGCAAACGCACACACGCACGCACGCACGCACGCACACACACACACACACGTACTGATGCAGTTGTTTTTCAATGACTGGGTCAGGACCCAAATGCTGGTTGTGGTAACATTAAAAATGGGCCAGCAAATTACATTAGTATTTGAAGCTACCGACTGAGGTACGAGGCCAAATCCCTCTTAGTTTCTTGCAACTTAACATAGGGTGAATATAAAATAGCATAAGGCCAGTAGGTTAGCTGCCCCAAAGGCAGGTTGGACTCGATCAGATCATAATCAGGTTAAGGTCTGAGAATTGTTCACAATACTTTTTAGGTAGAGACACATAAACACCGTCTTCGGCAGGAGGCTTTAACAACAAGTGGACGTTTGGAAAAAGAAAAACAGCAAGGAATACTCTGGGGACTTTTTATTATAGAGAATCTAAAGGTCACCAAAATACAATATACACAATCCATACGACCAATTTGACGGTTAATGTGTAACAGAAACATTGGTCGAAAAAGTTTGCACACTTCATGGAAAAATAATGTGCTGGGCCACATTTTAATACTTGGTGCTAAAAGCAGGTACAGTACATTACCCAGTGATCATCATCGCTCATACCTGCTGGATGACATAATATGAGCTAACTCCTTCACCACACATCCCAGGGGGGCGAAGCCAAGGCAAATGCCTGTTTGGTTTTCAACCTTTTTTTTTTTCCCTTTCTCTCTCATTCTCTCTATCCGTTTCTCTTCACTATGTGCTTCCCCAGATCATCTGCCTGCGTCACAAGGTTTCTCCTGTTTCCTGCTCGCTGTAGCTCTGGTTTATTGTTAAATAACACTCTTCAATCATGTTTTGTACTTTCTGTTGCCGCCTCATCTTACTATACACTATTTGCCCACTTAGTTCATTCTCACATCTTTCTATATCTACTGTACCTATACTCATAAGTTTCTTTGATATTTTTCTCTTCGCTACTCTTCCTCCTGTTTATCCTTTTTCCTACTTGTATTTCTAACCACATTTATCTCATGTGGCCCTCGTCCATACCTCTAAATGTGCCTCCGTTGTTTAGTTTTCTGCTCCAAGTTCCGCTTTTCATCATTTCCTGCCATCCTGACACTAACTACTCAGCGTCCTTCACAGGCTGTTGAACGGCCTTCAGCTGGAAGCCTTGTCCAGGCAGCAAGGCCTTGAGAAGACCCTGACAGGCAGCTGAGGTATACGGCCTTACAAATCCATGAACACACGCACACACACACACACACACACACACACACACACACACACACACACACACACACACACACACACACACACACACACACACACACACACACACACACACACACACACACACACACACACACACACACACACACACACACACACACACACTTGCTGCAGCATGTCCAGACACACAGCAGCCAATGTTGTGTATCCTTCACACTGGCTGCAGTTCAACTCATAACATGTGTTTAACCCCATACAGCAATAACCTCCAGAGTGAGGAGTTGGTGCAATTAACTCCCTCTCTCTTTGTCTCTCACACACACACACACGCATGCCAACAGCCCTTCCAAACTGCAGGAGCCATAAAACAGAGCAACTCCGTGAAAAAAAACAAAAAAAACACACACACACAATAAAAGTATTACAATATGATACTTTCAAGTATAATATATATTTACGTGCCTTTATGGGGTGAACCTGTGCTATATCCAAGGCAATCAGGCTGAGCATATCTGTTGTGGGTGTGCGTGTGTGTGTGTGATGGAGTGTGTGTAGTGTGGGCACAGAGCATTCAGTGTCCATAACCATCACCATGACCCCTGTCAAATAAATAGAGAGAGACTGGATGGAAGACAGGGAGCAAAGCACATGGAAAAAGGTAGCTGGGAAAGAGGGAGGGAGGCCGAATTACAGACATTTACATGAGCTGCAGACTCCAGAGCTTCCTCTGACATTGCCTTGGGAGAGGGAGGGGGGGGGGGGGGTCTCCCATTCTCCCAATAGGACAGGAAAAAAGATTTTTTTAAAAAGAACCTCTTTTTTTTTATTTACTCACTTATTTAAAGGGGAATTGCCATTTATTACAATCTTAACCTTATTTCTAGCATAAATTACGAATTTACTCACCCAGATAACTTTGGTGTCATTACAAGTCTTTCCCATGAAATTAGATCCAGCCAAGAATATCTGTATATCTGTACACGGGGCAGAGCAATGCAGCCTCTAAATAACACATTATCTACCACAAGACTTGTTCATTTCACCAATATTTTGTTATGATATGCTAGTACTATTCCCCTCTGAGTTATCATCCAGGTCAGAGGTCAGCAGGTCAACCTACAGACCCCGGATGTTGATAACAGCCAACCTCGGACTCAGAGGGGAACAGCACTAGTGTCTCATAACGAAATATTGGTGAAATGAACGAGTCTTGCAGCAGATAATGTGTTATTTAGAGGCTGCATTGTGCTGTCCTGTAGACTCATATTATACAGATATACTGGATCTAATTTCATGGGAAAGACTTGAAATGACACCAAAGTTATCTGGGTGAGTAAATGATCGTATTTTATGCTAGAAATAAGGTCCAGATTGTAAAAAAAAAACAGCAATTCCCCTTTAATTCCAGGGCCGGTCGATAGATGTTCAGTTAAGTGCAATTAAAGTCAGTCAGCGAGGATGCTACTATAGCAGCTGCTACAAGGAGAATGATAGAAAGAAAAAGCCGACAGCCACCCAGCTTCAAAAAAATTGCTGCCATCAACGGTCACATGGAGAACCAGGGAGGAAGAGGAGGAGAAAACGAGTGGGTCATGATGACTAATGTACCTGTTGCTGTTGCCTGCTGCTAACTCTGTGAGGTTGATAGAGCAGCCATGTGCAGAAGACCGGATCCATGTTGACGGCGATGCCCTGGACGCTGACCAGCAGCACTGCACCTGGACAACCACAGACGTACAGAAAGAGAGAGAAAAAAAGAGACAAATCAAAGATTTAATTGTGCAACTCTGAAGACATCAGAAGAAGAAAATCAAAGCCAACGATGGACGAGCATGCGGTTCTTCCAAAAAAAATAAAAAAACTATTAGCGAGGGATATACTGTGCAGCTGTCCTGCCTTAACAAAATCAAAATTACTGTTCACAAACACGGTCCAATTGTTTGATCAACACAACTGATTCAATACGATCCAGATCAAGAAGAGATGCACAGAATTACTGACTGAGGTGGAAACTATGTGAACTCGCACAGACGACGAAAAAAAAAAGAGAAAACTTTCCGATGCTCCTGCTGCAATTACGGCTCTGAAGTAGGAAGGGCATCTATATGGATCACTGGAATCAATGTAAGGTAATAACCAATGAGCAAAAGTGACTTAGGGGCAAATGTGTGCTCAGACTGAGTGTCAGGTTTTCCTCCACTCCTGCAGAGTTTACACTGCGTCCTAATGACCCGCTCGTGGGTATCACGCCGGCTTGTTGGAGTGCAGCAAGGAGCGCTGTTTGTTTCAACTGCTCTGTTCAAAGTGGTATCACACTAAGCCAAGAATAACATTTTCTTTTGATAAATTTCTATGAAACTCAAGACTTTCTCTGGGTTTTGGTTTACTCTTAAATAATAATCTTTACCAACAATAAGAGGGCCCTGAGGTAATGCATTAGGATCCTATCAATAATGATTCCCATGCCGGCAGGATTAGTGTAGGGTCTTTGGCGTGCCGTGGAATGTCCCAGCATGACGATAGGAGGATGTTTCAGCTCTAGAAGGACTTTCAGCAGTTTAATGGAGCTTTGGACAAGAACCCAGTCTTCTGTTTCAGGCCCCGAGGCAAAGCCGTGTGTGTGTGTGTGTATATGTGTGTATGAAAGTGTGAATGTGTAAACGTCTGTGTGCATTTCACCTCCGACAAAAGCTCGATCGTTGCTCGTTGCTTTGCCTCACGTATAAGTGTCTCTCAAGCATGGACAAAGCACAATTATAAATTCTCCCGCGAAGCACTGCACTTACAGACACACATGTACACATTTTTGTTGCACCAGCTCTCTCTCTCTCTTTCTCTGGCTTGGCAGGAATCACTCCCCTCCTCTATTATTCCCTGTGAACAATGCAAATAAAACGGCTCCAATTTGCTCCACTTTTTTTTACAATGTTCGGTGATTTGTGGCCTGTGAGCTTGTGTGTGTGTGTGCTTGTGTGTGTTTGCTGAAAATGTGCATGATTGAAAGCATGGGCAACCAGAACTGAGTCTGTGTGTCAGTGCTGTAAAATATGTGTGCGTATTGAAGGTGTGAAGTCTGTAGTGACATTATATAGTGTACGTATGCATCGGAGCCGGTGTCTGCTCATTATTCAACTGGTTTGCACTTTAATCCTGAGCCACAGTTTATTACGGCTACAAAATACTTTTCTCTGGGGAAACTTTTCTCATCGGATCAGGTCAAACTGACTCACAGTTCTTCCTCTGTTGCTTCATCTATCTTTCTGACTTTCTTTACTTTCCATCGCTTCCATTCTCCTCTCGCTTCACTTCTTTCTCTATCCATCTAACTCCTACGAACCGCCTCGTCTCCCTAACAACAGCCTTGCAACTTATTCTACATCCACCTCTCTCCCTTTTCCCTCCCCGACAAGGAATCATAACCTCAGCCCTGTGGCTTGAACTCTTCTACCACAATGTGGCTGCTTAATAGGCTTTGGCTGTGGCTGTAGTGCTGGGGCCTGACTTCAAGTGGTTTCATCATAGCCCAGAACAGCATGAGCCGTATAGGACCCAGAAAGTCTCAGATGAGGGCTTTGAGCAGTAGTGAAGATGTAGTGAAGATGTGTTCAATAAACTGACCCTAAATTGTGGTCAGTGGGATCCGCTGAGAGCAAAAAAATCCACCCACATTCTGCAGAAGTGAGTCACGGCGCAATAAATCACGTAACTTAGTAGATGGTTTGTTTATTAAACAATTATTACAGAGATTAATGAGCAAATAAAGAAACGAGTTCAGCTTAATAACATGACGTGAACTGGAGGAACACATCCATAATGCAGAGGAAGTATCACATGTTTGCAGTGCTAAAGCTGGGATACAAACAACAAAAAAATAAAGTAAGTAGGTTCTTAAATAACTAAGTAAGCTGAAGTAATTGGCATCGCACCAGCTGCTGTGTTTTGTGTCTGTCTGGCCCGTGACCATGTTGATTCCTCACAACAGCACTCAGAAAGCTCTCTCTTTGAGATTACCAGAGCAAACAACCTTTCCTCCAGCTCTCTGCCAGTCTGACAGTGACACAGAAACAAAATATGTGTTGACCTGGCTTCGAGGGCTTTTGAAGACCGAGGCTTTACCATCCACGCTGTGTGTTCTCGTTTCATCACCGTGTTGACATAACTGCCAAGAGTGACACCTCCTTTGAAGCATGCAGCACCATGAAACGGCCCTGGCATGCTTGGAGGGCGACCTCAGCGGCAGGTTAACTGTTGTTTTTCTCTGCTCTAACAGGACGGCGTATGGGTAATTACAGAAAGTGATGACAATGATAACAAAGGTGTTTTTCTTACTTCCTAAATGATTCCTCGAGAAAACATCAGAAAACTGCTCAGTGGCCTAGACTCTGAAAATATACACAACCGCAGAAGGTACGTGCAGGCATCTGTGAAGACACGCTTACCTTGACTCAGCCAGAGTGGACCTATTAATGCCAAAGGTGTTATTTTTTCTTCAGTGGAAACCAGTAGAGGTAAAAGAAGGCATACGGGCTGCTGGTGTTGTTTTACGGCTGTCTGACATCTGCCCTCAGGCTGCGCTACAGCATCAGACCAGACGGAGAGAAGGAGGCATCTAACCTGTCTACCAGTCTCTTCAGCCCCCCAATAATCTATCTGCCACACATCTTTCTGTCTTTGTATTGTCTTTTTCTTTTATCAGGTTACATGGTTTATACATTGAAATTTTTGAATGCAAAAAAAATCTGCTTTTGTTCAGTGACTGCGAGCATGAAATTCAATAAACTGAGAGTGGTTAGGTCAGTGCAAGTTCAAAATCAAGTCCCACAGTGGAGACCAAAGCCCTGATTGGGGTTAGAGAGGGCGCAACCTTTCAACAACAGGGCCGTGACCCCACCGTCACAGTAACAGACAGGCAAAGAGAGGCGGGAGGTGCTCAGTCACCATCCATCCACCCCCCAGATAGACAGAGGAGGGGGGTGGGTGGAGGGTAAGGGGGGGGGGGATTCATGTCCTAGCCAGCTAATCGCCCCCGCAGAATCACTTCATTGTTGGACGTGAGGCAGTGCTGGGACCCTGCGTCCAGCTTCTCCAACAGAAAATAAATAAATATAGCCCAGCCCGCGTCAGCCAGATGACTTCTGACAGGTTTGGTTAATTTCGAAGCCAAGTAGCAAAACAAAACATTACGCCAGCGTGCGGGGCCTACGCTGCCTTTAATTGCTTTTCCGATGAGCTCATGACTCAAAGGTGTCCTGGAGCGAGCCGCGCAGCCCGACAGGTGTTCTACTGGTGTGTGTGTCGCTGTGTGAGTGTCTGTAAATCTGCCTGTGTGTGTCTGTCTATGTGTGTGTGTGTGAGTGAGTGAGCTGGATCTGATGACACCACTGAAAAGGGACTCAGCTGTGTGTGGGTGGGTGCAAGGAACAGTGTGTGCAGTATATGTTATGTGTCAGTGTGTGTGTGTGTATGATAGAGTATTTACACGCTTCTTTATATACATTTCTGTTTGCATCCAGTACTCGTGGATGACAGTGAACAGACTCATAATTTACAATGCTATAGACCTCCTCAGACACATACCTCTCTCTCTGACACATATTCGGTGTACTACTGTTCCTACCCCCCCCCCTCGGCTCGAGCCTGGGGGCAAAGCCGCAACACAGGAGCCCCGAGGCTCAGGAAGGACACAAGCAGGTTTGACTGGAAACAGACGCTGCTGGCCCAAACAGCTCTCTGCAGAGGAAGTCAGCATATAGAAGTGTCCGTGCATGTATGTGTGTGTTTTTAACTGACTATACTGTGAGTGTATAGTATATGCATAAGTGTGTGTGCGTGTATGTGTGTGTCTTTCAACATAGCCCCACAGCGGTAGCCTGCAGCTGACAGTCTAGACCCACCTCATAAAGGTTGACTATAACGGCTGTGGGCACAGTAACAGTAAAAAAATTTGAAAAGGGAAAAATAAAAAATAAAAAAGTGGAGGGGAGCTGGAGAGTGATTCAGCCAGTTAGGGAGTCAGTAAAATACAAGCAGATAAAAGATGGAGTGACAGAAACAGAGTAACCGCAAAATACATAGTTTAATACTAGACTCACATTCAGAAAGACAGAGAGAGAGAGAGAGAGACAGTATTTAATCAATCAATCAATCAATTTATTATTTAAAGTGCAAAATCACCATGGAACATGGTCCCAATACACTTTCCAGTACAATAAAATGACAATAACAATAAAATACAATAATTAAAAGCAACATTCAGACCCGAGGAAAAGGATAGATTACTACAGTTAAAAGTTCACTTACGACAATGAGAATAAAATGTTAAAATGTTAAGCAAATTAAACTACTCAAAGTACTGGGTAAAAAGGTGTGTTTTAAGACGGGATTTAAAAATTGTGGTGGATGTGGCGTTTCTAATGACAAGGGGGAGGCTGTTCCATAAAAATGGGGCACGGTAGGAAAAGGCCCTGCCACCAGCTGATTTTTTGTTTATGGGTGGGATGACCAGGAGGTTTGAGCCAAGGGAACGGAGGGGACGTGACGGGGTATAGGGAGTGAGTAGTTGTGATAAGTACAGTGGGGCAGAGCCATTCAGTGCTTTATAAGTTAAAAGCAGAACTTTAAAATCCGCTCTGGCTTGGATGGGCAACCAGTGAAGAGATGCTAGGACCGGTGTTATGTGATGGAATTTACTTGTTTTAGTTAAAACTCTAGCGGCGGAATTTTGTGCAAGCTGAAGACTCCTGGTTGTAGAGGTGGGAAGGCCGGAAAAAATGACATTACAGTAATCGAGACCACAAGGGCATGGAGAACAATCTCGGCACTACGTCGGGACAAAGAGGGGCGGATTCTGGCGATGTTCCTTAAGTGAAAAAAGGCTGTCTTTGTGATGTCTTTGATGTGGTTTGAAAGGTCAGGGTTGGGTCGAAGGTAAC
Organism: Decapterus maruadsi; assembly: GCA_030347415.2. Lineage (NCBI taxonomy): Eukaryota > Metazoa > Chordata > Actinopteri > Carangiformes > Carangidae > Decapterus > Decapterus maruadsi. Next base: position 6,842,368 of record CM064894.1, read on the forward strand.
ACCGAGGTTTCTGATAAAAGCACTTTCTGAAATAAAACAGCCATCAATATTCAGGCCAATACCCTCAGATAGATGTTTATAGTTATTAGGTTTGATTACCAACAGATCGGTCTTGGCGGTGTTAAGCATAAGGAAATTTTCGGTCATCCAGTTTTTGATTTGGTCAACACATGTTTCGAGATTTTGAATTTGAGAGGGGTCGTTGGGCTGTAGTGGAATGTATAGTTGTGTATCGTCAGCATAGAAATGGAACTGAATGTCATAGTCGGCAATTATTCTACCAAGAGGAAGCATGTAGATACAGAACAGCAGGGGGCCCAGGACAGACCCCTGGGGCACACCAGAGACAACAGCAGAGCATTCAGACAAAGAGTTAAAAGCTCACACATTGGGTTCTACCCGATAAGTAGGACTGGAACCAAGAGAGAGCCAGCCCATGAACACCGACACAGTGCTCCAGACGGTGGAGGAGTACAGTGTGATCTACCGTGTCAAAGGCTGAACTTAAATCAAGGAGCAATAGTAGAGAGGCTGAGCCAGAGTCAGCAGTTACTAATAAGTCATTCACTACTCTAGTTAGGGCGGTCTCAGTGGAGTGACAGGAGCGGAAACCGGATTGAAAGTTATCAAAGAGATTATTGGCAGAAAGGTGGGCAGTCAGTTGATCAGCAACAATTCTCTCCAGAATTTTAGAGAAGAAGGGGAGAGTGGAGACAGGTCGGTAATTAGCCAGAACCAGTGGATCACTAGTCGGTTTCTTGAGGAGGGGTTTAATGACAGCAGATTTATAGGATCGGGGGACACACCCCTCAGCGAAGGAGGTGTTCAGGATGGAAAGTAGAGGGCCGCTAAGACATGGAAAAAGTTCCTTGCAGAGGTCAGAGGGGATGGGATCAAGTGAACAGGTTGTGGACTTAGAGGCAGCAACCAGAGAGGCTTTACACAGAAAAAACATATAATGTAGATGATGAGAAACGTATTTTCCTAATCTACATGATAAAGGAGTAAGGCCAAGCGTCTGTGTGATTTATGGGGACAAATACAGTTTCCCTCCATACTGTACATGCAAGGAGCTGTGAACCGGATACATCACATACACCCCGGTCTGGATAAGCACAGTTCGCCTGCGCATGTGTCTAAAATAAATGTATGTCTGAGGGAGAGAGAGAGAGAGAGCTCCATGTACATCCACTACATCATTCAAAACTGTGTACATTCACTCACTAAGCACTTTATCAAGAACACTGCACTAATACTGGGTATTTCCTCCCTTTTTTTTGCTTTCAAAACAGCCCCGGTTTCTTTGTGGCACGGATCCCACAAGATGTTGGAAACATTCCTTTGAGACTCCGCTCCATGTTGACATGATTGCATCACATCATTTCTGCAGATTTCTCAGCTGCACATTCATGCTGCCAATCTCCCACTCTACCACATCCCCAAAGGTTTTCTGCTGGACTCAGATCTGGTGACTGACTGGGGAGGCCACTGAAGTTCACTGAACTTATTATCATGTTGACGGAGGCGTTTTCTTTGTGATATGATGCTGGAAGTAAAGCCATTATAAGATGGTTAATTGTGGAGGGATTTAAGCCATTCTTCCTCTGATCCTCTTCTCGAAAACAAAGGTGTTTTCATCCACAGAACATTGGCACGCTGGACGAGCCAAACTCTGAGCACAACTCTGAAGATGATTGTGGGATCATCAGCTTCAGAAACACTCAACCCGGCCGGCTGACGTCAACGATCATGCCACAAAAGTCAAAGTCACTAAGATCACATTTTCTTCTCATTTGAAGCTTGACGTGAACAATGAGTGAAGCTCCTGGCCTGTGCTTGCGTGGTTTTATGCATTGCTCTGTTGCTGATTGCATGAAAAAAGCAGGTACGCAGATGTTTCCCACACAAGTTCTTGGTGATTGTGCACGCAAGTGAAGTCTACGTAGTGTACAAATATCAGCATGAATATGTCTGTCCAGACCGTGTGCCTGTCAACATGGACAGTTGCGTATGTAGTGAGCACACGGCTGTACAGTATGTCATCCGCAGAGAGATCCATCCTCATTCCCATCAGGGCTGAAGCTCCTTCTTTTCCATCTGCTGGGTTTGTTGACTCATGGTTGTTAGTTCTGGACTTGACACATTTCCCAGGGCTTATGTTCAAATCCAGACAACAACACTGACCATGCTGCAGCTCTGTTGTCTGTACAAGTCTTGGGTGGTGTTTGACTCAACAGTAGCAACACTTCCTCCCTGTGTAGTCCTACTGTATACGTACGGGTGGGCATGTCACTATGCTAATACGCACATGTTGTGTTTGATGATGGATGTCTGATTAGGATGAATTCACAAGCCCTAAGATCTACGCACTTCAGCCTGAGCCAAAACAAAGGTCAATTTTTTTTGGACACAATTTAAACAAACGCCTGCGAAGTGTAATAAATGACAGCGCAGCTTCTTTGTAATTCAGTCTTTGTAAATTTGGACCCAATCCGACTCTCCCGAATCTCCCATTGCATAAAACAGACCACAAACTAAATAGTTGACCATGGGAAAATGGACTTCGGCACATCCCTAGTATGTCTTCTAAATCAGTAGTGAGGCCAGATGAGGGGTCTCAAGCAGCGGAACAGCAGCTCTGTCGAGCTCCAGATGTTGATAAGAAGCTCTATGGCTATACATACTTCCCTTCAAGTTGATTCCTCGGCTTCATAAATCCACATCAACTCTCGTGGTGTTGAAAAGACGACCAGATACTGCACAATTGCTGCATGTGCCCCTGATGAAATCCAAGCTGAAACCCAAGCAGCCCTCGGTTTTGGAGTATACCAGCTGTTATCTCTCTCCCTCTCCTCTCCCTCTCTCCCTCACTCTCTCTCCCTACACTGTGTCTCTGATATGCCCACAGAAATACACTCTCTTTTCTTTCCGTCCCACTCGCTTCAAATCACAGCGAAGGAAAATGCTTAAAGTCACGACCAAATGTGACCTGGCCCTTGTCAGCAAGATAGCTAGCCTTCTTAATGAGACGAAACAGACCTGGTCCTGATTGCATTAATGTATCATTACCGTATCCATCATGGGCTACAGTGTACTGTGTGAACTTTAAATGAGCCCCAGTGTAATGTAAGGGGAACAGGAGAGACACTTCTGAGCTCATTAAAATAAACAGACTTCTGCTTCTGCTGCTGCTTTCCCACAGACAGTTTCAGTTTTGCATAGTTACCTTGAAAACTCCTTATCACTGCTATCATTCAGCTGACTCATGGGCTTTCACTACAGTTCAACTTGAGTTCTTTCAGTTTGTCATGAGCAGAGAGGGAGTCGAGCAATTTAATGTCTGTCATTAGCTGGGGCTCCTTCCAAGTAATGCTGTATGAATTACATTTTAACAAAGAGAACGGCTTATTGCATATGGCAAAATTTGAAGTTTACTTGATATTGCATTCAGGTTTTTTTTATCCTCTCGAGGTTAAAACATCCATAAAGTTATGCTATTAAGAGCTGAGGAAATACTATGTCAAATAAATAATGATGTAGATCCGTCTTCATACAAATAATAACAACTCAAAGAAGAATGGCCCTCCTGCTGTGTTGACCAGTTTACGGTTATTGTGTCTGAACGATGCAGTTCGTTTCACCTAATTGGCATAAGGTTTCAATTTTGTTGTTTTTGTCCATCTGTAGCGGTCGCAGTCAAAAATGGCCGGCCATAGGAAATGAACGGGTAAGACTGCAATTAAGAGCAAATTGTATGAAATTGAGAGTTTAGGGAACGTGTCCAACCGTAAACTGCACCGACTTCACTCCCAAGACCCCAGTAAAAGTGCACACAGACACACACACACACACACAGACCTCACCCGCCTCTCTGCATTTCTTCCAACGTGGGAGTCACACCTTCTAGACAAAATATTATATAGTTCATGAGTATCCTGTCAATTTTCAATTACTTCACTACCTGTCTTGTGGCTCTGGTACGTCAAGTCTGAAATAATTAGAAATGCTCTTGGCTGATCATGACAGAGACAGGATGTAGCATAACCAGCTCTGTGAACATGTTATTTTAGATTACTAAAGATAGTAGGCACTTTACTCCATGCACTTTATGACAGATGCACTTTATGACAGATGCACTTTAATGAATCTCAACAGCACTTTACGACACTTATTGTCAATTAAATGCATTTTAATATTGTACTACTCCTTGCTCCTTCTGACTGAAGCTACTACTGTGTGATATATTGCATGTGTACCATGTTGTGCTTTGTTTTGTCCTTGTCTAATGTTGTTTTAGTGTGAACTGCGGGACTGTGGATGGAAATTAGCTTTAGAGCTAATTCTGGCATATTCACATTTTGTATGTTCATGAAAATGCACAGTCCCGTTACAAATAAACAAATAAATGAAAAGGATGAACTGACAGTGAATATGAATTAAAAGAGGAGGTCAGAGATGAAGAGATGATGAGCCATTACACCTTCCAGCCAAAGACTGTTCTGGTTTTCATCCTCATCTGAGAGGAGGTAGACAGTCAAATGAGAGTATTTCATGATGACCCCCAAGCCGGCAGAGTAGTGTGGCAAATGCCAGAACGATGACATCAACATTTTATATGTTGTGAGCGTTCTGCCAAAGGAGATAGACCTTGCTTGGCCATCGTCAATACGACAAGTTTGGTGCAAAGCAAGCTGAGAGTTTAGGAACGAGTGAGTGTGGAGAGGCATCTGTAATTGCAGTGCAGACGTTACAGTGAATAATTGTCTGGTCCCTTACAGAGGTCGCTTTGCCTGGAACATGCAGCCGTGTACTGGTGGAGCTCCAGAAAACAAGCAGGCCAAGAGTCGTCCTGAACATGACAGCAGGCCTTCAGAGGCACATCATCACATGTGATAATTTCTTTAATGGCCAGGAGTTGCTATGGAAGAACTGATCACGGTAATATTTCATCAGACGTAATGTTTCGCATGTTACAGTGACAAGACATAAAATGTCACTTTTAATGTGTTCATTATTTGTGGCTTGAATGTTGCTGGTTACTGGCTCAAACTGATGCAAAAGAAAGACTGCACGTCAGCCCCTAGTGTTGTTGTTTCTCCTCATCCTCGACATGCCAACCGATGGTTCCTTTTATGATGTGACGGGTGTTTCAAGGTTGGATCACATGAGGACATGCAAGAGGAGGCTTTTCCTGGACGAGGTGAGGGAAGACGTGGTGTTTGTTTCACTTTCTGCAAAACAGAAATGTTTGTAACCTTATTCTAACCCAAAGAGAAGAACAAAACCTGTTGTAATGATCAGAAATTTAACAGAACATCAGGTGGTAGTTATGTATCTAATGGATTTTAAACAGTTATAATGGGTCGGTCACTTAAGTCAAAGCACAGAAAGGTATGAAACAAACTCAGCCGAAGGGCAAGAAGCCGTTTGTGTGTAGAAAAGTGTTACACACTGTAATAAGCACATGGGCAGGAAACCTCAGGGGTGCTGCCTGAGCAAAAACACTCAGTTTGAAATGCATCGCCTGTCTGGTTGCATGTTACTTTACAGGCATTCTCATGTTGACATTTTGTGTATTTAGGTTTATTGTATTATATTGATTGTATTAAAAACATACTCATTTCACTCTTTGAAAGCTGGGAGCTTCCATTCTTCTTTGGTTGACTTTGGAAAAGGCCAGCTGTATTTAATGTGGATTCCCAAACAGAGGCGATGTAACTGCATGAGAAGTTCAACAGAGGCTTTGGAGGCTCCAAAATGTTTGTTAAACATCAATACATTATTGAATATAAATGACACATAGGTTCAAATTAAACTGTTTCTTACCGTGTCAGCGTTGTTTTCATCATGAGACAGTGTTGACTGTAGCAACTCTTAGCTATGTTTGTTGTTTTATTTCACATGCTGTATATATGGAATCCAGCTGAGAGAAGTACATTTAATTTGTTATTTTCATATGTCTTACATCACTTGTTGATATTGCTTTCCCCTCTGTGGCTCACAAATTTTTCTTTTGCCTCTTTTATTCAACTAGAAACTGGCCACATGACCAGAGACAAGGTCCTGTCTTCAATTACCATCAGGCCTTTCAACCTCTGTCATTCAGTTTGGCCTTTTGTCAGTTCAGTAGAGACTTCGTAATGGCCCCATGTACAGATCAAAGTCCTCTGGCTGAAATTTGGAGTCACTCACGAAACCGAGGAGAAAGCTGCACGAAGGTTTTTGACATTTGCGTGGCAAATACAGATTGCAGTCTCGGCTTTGGTTGCTGGTTCTACGAACTATATCTTTCTGTCTACCGGTCCAGCTGTCATCCAGTCGCCTGGACTCCATCACGTAACGTGCCTGTTTGGTCGAAGAGCGAAGCCAAGTTCGTTTTAAAACACTCTTTCAATTCTGGCAACACTTCAGGTGATAAGCAGTCACTGATAAAGCATAATTGCGCTGCGCTCCTCAAGAGATCAATAAAGAACTGGGCCAGGATTTAAGTGCATTTTTCCACGGATGTCCAGTTGATTACTTATTTGTATTAGCTTCTGAGTCCTTATATTATTCCAAGGAAAACAGTGTTGCTGCTGCCAGAGATGGGGAGAAAAAGCTTTTTCTGTACACAAGAGGATTTCTTCCTGGTATCCCACATAACACCAGATTCTCAAGAATTGAGAATAATTCTTCAGGGTCTATTGAGTGAATTAGTATCTTCTTAAAACAAATCAGAGTGTCTTCAAATAAATTCAGTCAAGGTGATTGATTATGGTGGTTTTGAATGATGTTTTTGGAGAGGTAAGAACAGCACATCTGTCCTATTGGATGAGTCTTTTACTCTGCGAGTGCAGATGCTGGCTGTGCAAGTATTACTGTACATGTATGCTCCACAGGTGCCGACTAGTATCTTTTGATAAGATGGGAAAATATATCAATTACACCACATACACAAGTCTTCATCTGCAATCATTATCCAAATCTAGGTCATATACTTAGCAGACCATTTGCATCTGAAAGAGAAAAGCTTGTGTGTGTGTATGTGTGTGTGTTTTTGATCTCTATTAACCTCAGAAACAATCAGTGTGTCAGCCTCTCACATTCCCATGAAAGTGATTTTGTATGTTTATATGAAATAAGCTAATATCTCTTAACCCACGCTCTTTTGTGTCTCTCTCTCTCTCAGTTTCAGTCTCTGTGGGTCCCACTCAGTTCCCAGTCCCACTATGCACCTCATCCTCTTGTTGCTGGCCACAGTAGATTGAAGATTACTCCTCTTAAAGACATAGCCTTAAGTGGTTGCACATTTGAACCATTTAGCAATTTAGTCTAATGGTTTCAGGATGAGCTATTTTAGCTGCAACGTGGGGACGAATGGATAGCGGGATGAAGGGGGCTATACAGTATGATGAAACTCTAGCTCTGATTGGCTGGATTTCCTTATCCAGGATTGGGGGTCACTGTGGTGTCAATGCGAGGGATGAGCTCAAACAGAGATAGGATGATTACAAGTGAACAATTAGAAGTTTTCAGATGAAGAAAAACATTTCAAGACATGTTTGTAGATATTTTTATGGCTGTTTTAGATTCATAAAGGTCTTATGTTACAGTTAGGTCAGTGTTGTGCGTGTGTCTATGTGTAATGTGTGTGTCCTAAACCTTCAGAGGAAGAGCTCCTTTGTAACCTTGGCCTGTTATTAGTTTCTGTTGAATGAAGCTTCACTGACAGCAAAATAAAAGCCAAGTGTGTGTCTTGTTGTTAAAGGATGTCACTCCCATCTGCACACACACAGATGATAAGGAAGGAGTGTTTATACCCATCAGAGGTGTATTGAATACAGTCAGACATCACACATACAGACAGACATGTACTTGTGCGTGTACACACAAATAAAGAATGCGCGGGGGCCACCTGCAACACGGGACGTCCAAACTACTATCAGCTGCCCTACATTAACAAATCACTGCACAAAAGCAGTGATGACTCAGCTACTCTAAACACACTTGAAACGCTCCCTGGGCTGGCTCGCTGCAGACGACCAGGACAGATAGGGAGGAGAGCAGAGGAGGAAGATGGCGGGCTGATAGGGAGGAAGACAAGGAGGGAGGTGAAGCGACAAGGAAAGGAAACGATGGGAGAGGTGAGTTACAGTAAAAAAAGAGAGAAGGAGCAAAGGCAGGGAGAGATATATTGGTACGACAGGGAAGAACAGAGGAGGGAGAGGGAGGAAGGACGAGTCTTTGAAGGTAAGAAAGCAGCAGCAGCTGCACAGGCTGCACTTATCCTTCAACCTCTAATCTGAGAGTTATCATCAGGACACGGCCTACATCCAGAGGGACAGAAACCTTCTCCTGGTCCAGTTGTTTCTCTACTAGTTCCTAAAATACAAAAAACCAAAAACTCATATGAAGACATAAACATAGTATACTGATAGAGACAGTAAACACATACTGCCGTCACGCAGGCAGAACAAGAGCTCAGGACTGGACTTAGTCTCTAGACTGCTGTTCATCTTGCAACACCTTGGCACCATTCCTCCTCATACATGCAACGCCGAGACGCCACAGACAGCGAGAGCAGCAAAGGCCGGCTTGCCAGCAATCCATCTCCTTTCCTTTTGGATGTCTGTTGGCTAATGAAAAAAGTGAAGATGACATACTTGGCCATGGTGACGGGACAAATCCCAAGGTGATCCAAAAAAGCCCAATATGAATGCCTCCATGGAAATCTTAAACTTGATGAAAATGTTTTCTGTCTAGACTCATTTAATTCACAAAGAGAGAAGGTTTTTTTTGTGTGTGTGTGTCTCCCTCCACCTTGAGGCTCAGTGGCCGACACCATTTAAACAAATGCAATGTGAGAGCAGGATACAAGATGGAGGGAAAGCTTGCGGCGACCATGTGATGCAGAGTTATGGCTTATCATAATTAACTCTTAATATCATCTACAAAGTCCACGTTCAGAAGGGATTCGGCTCTGAGAGGTGCATAACTCATTGCAGTGACAGCGGCTTGGCAGAGTGTAGCGCTCCAACAGTGGCAGCGACAGCCAGGACTTAGGAAAGGTGATCTAAGATGGGTATACTCCGCTGTTATTAGAAGCTTTACGAACCTGGTGGCTGAACTTTTTTAATTAAGTGCCAGTGGAGACCGGTGGAGGCTAATCTCTGGCTATTAGTGACGGGGACTAGTCCTTTCATCTGCAGGTCTTGTATATGTTGAGAGGGGAAGAGAGAGGTGCTAAGACGGCCTGTGTTTACTGCCTGTTTATCTAAGTAGGCATGTGAGGGGCTGGAGGGGCCACGGCAGGTCAAACCACACACAGCGAGAGGAGTCCCGGACCCCTGGAGGACCACTCAAAGTGATGAGATTTTACAACTACTGTTGCTGCTGCTGCTGCTGCTGCTGCTGCACACACGCATACACACAGAGACTGGCGCACACACAAACCCATGATTCAGAGTGATGAGAGTTTGTTACTACTGTGTTAGGACTAAGTGCCCCTGGGGTAGGAAGGCAAGTTGAGGGTTCCTGTGGAACTTAAGGCCCCCAAGGCAAACACGGCTTTGAGATGGCCGAGTCTGTATACACAAGGTTGTAACTTTAAATCTGCTGTATTTACATTACACATTGGGAACCGGAGTACACACATGATCTCCAGTTAATAACACATTAACGGCAAAGGGGCCTGACAACTTTGCAGTATATATTATATATGTGTGTGTAGTATTATATACTGTATACATCACTATATACATTACAGGCATGAGAGAATATTCCCTCGTAGCAGATGGTCAGACTGCTACCACCTACAGCATGCGGTCCTGCCCACCAACAGAGCCAAAGTGGGGGATACTGGGGATACTGGGAAAAGCTGTGAGCAACCAGCAAATCAAAGGCGAGCAGCCTTGGTTTGTTTTCTCATGGCACAGGGCCTGAGTGAAAAAAAAACAGCTAAATAAAATAAACCTTTAATTTGAGTGAAATTGGAGGCAACAAGCGCTGCTGTAGAAAAGACTGTGAAGTGTGATTTCTTGCGGTTTGGGTTAATCCTGATTGAGGAGCCCCTGAGTTGAAATGTCAGCAATATGAGACTAAAACAAAAATAATTACACCCAGGGTTAATGAACACAACTGCCTGAGGCGCAGGGAACTACACAGGAAAGGGAGGGGGAGAGGGAACGAGAGAGAGAGGGGGGAGAGAGAGGTAGGGGAGGTGGTGGTGGGGGGTTAAAGGAAAGAGAAAGAGCGTACTCTAAAGTCTAAGAGGTAATTTGCCCCCATTTCTCAAATAGAAGGGGTCAAAATCATAGACCCATATTTGTCTTCATGCAAGCTGCTAAACCACTAAGGTAGAACAATAAATTGTAAGTGAGTAGGCTGGCACTCCGATGCAGAGCCATCCATCTGGGCCTAGCGCTACGTCCTGAGTATTATTTCCCCTCAAGGTTAATGACTTCTGTGGCTAAAGGATGAAACAGATGGCGATGCCTTTTTGCCTTTTTTCTTTTTTAACTCGTGCCATGCCCTTCAAGTTTAGACCATCTCTTTCCAGCCTCCGCTTTCATCTCTGCTGTTATGTCTACACACACACACTATCTCAGCTGTGTAGGGAGCTGCCCATTACAATGAGTCCGTTCACTGGTGCTAGGAGGCACCTGCACCCTGCACGGCTGCACAAACACACACACACTCACACACTGTCTATGTGTGCAACAGCAAAAGAGTTGGTATGTGAGAGTCTGTGCATATATTACTTATCATTATCTATCTATGTATCTATCTATCTATCTATCTATCTATCTATCTATCTATGTATCTATCTATCTATCTATCTATCTATCTATCTATCTATCTATCTATCTATCTATCTATCTATCTATCTATCTATCTATCTATCTATCTATCTATCTATCTATCTATCTATCTATCTATCTACCTACCTATCTGAACACAGATCTCAACATCCCTAACCTTTTACTTTAAGTTAAAAGCGAGGTTTTTCGGGCCATTCAGTTGTAAGTGAGCATCGTTTGTGATTTCTTTTACTTTTGTAGCTCTGTTACAAATCATTGAACCTTGTTAAAAGATATGTGGTAACGATGGTTCGGCTCCATGTACGAATGTGTTGAGGCGTTGTGGTTCACAAGCCTGAAACCACTTTCTTATACTGTAAGAAAAGTGTGAAGTGACTCTCTCCATTCATATCTGAATCACAATTTCTACAGAAATGGAGCTGAAGTAATAGTTAGGAAGTTCTTAAATTGCATTTCTGTGCACGTCTAGTGTGTACCCAGTAAAGTTTGTGTTGTGTTGTGTTGTGTTGTGTGCGTGTGTGTCAGGACACTTCTCCTTAGTATGTCTCTCCCTCTGTGCTCTTAAAGCCTCCTGAACGGTGCACAGCTGCTGGATGGGGGACGCGTCCAGGCAGAGAGTCCCACAGAAACAACAACAACCCACATCAAAGGAGAAACATTGGCGGAACATGATTATCAACCTTTATCCTATGAGTCTACGAGTCCTCCCTCCGCCCAAGCATCACTCACTCACTGGTATGGGGAGGGAAGAGGGAAGATGAGGATGATTTTGTAAATACAAGCTGACCACAAACTGATCCCTTACTCATGTCTTCCTTTTGTTTTTCTTTCTGTCTTTCTTTTTTTCTTTTTTTGACTATTTCCCCTGTTTCAGTTTAACTGTACACTCAGAGCTACGGACTGCAAGTCCTCACACAAACAAAGAGACACCGGTGGAGGCAGCCACTCCATCCCATTCATGCACTTTTTTTTTTTTTTTGCGTCAGGTCTTCCAAGTCACATCACACTTTCTGATCCATTACTCACACATTGAGCCCTAATACCTCAACCAACTATTGAATAAGTGTCAAAACAGTGTTGTGGTCACATTTCCAGGGTGTACACCACCTCCCACACAGGACAATTATTATTCCGTAATGATCTTTATACCAGAAGTTATTCTAATGCCAGCACAGATGATCTACTGTGATTAAGTCATTTTTAGATTTTTTTTTATGTTGCAATGTATCAAAGCAAAAGCATTAATATTAAATTAGACAATCTTTGCAGCCCTGTTCAGCGTCCATTGGCAACTTAAGCCTCTCTGGAAACCAGAGGAAACCATGATCTGAGTGTTGACATTGTCTAAACTCTCACTGTAAGTAAATGGGCTGATAGGATCTCGGCAGAGATATGCTTTCGGTTATCCAGGCCCTGGGCTGGGTGCAACCAGTCATCTATTTCAGGTCCAGAGGAGCTGACTAATAAAGACTAGACAACAGGCTAAAATGAACTGATCTCTCAATCCAAGCCCCGGGGATGATCAACAAGGGTCCTTCGAGCATTACCTAACTTTACAGGATTGTGTTCGAGCTCGTGTTTTGGTTGTTGCGAGGTCGGGACCCTGAGACGATGTTGGATCAGAGGGGAGATAGTGTTGCAAAATAGTGAGTTCTGCCGCAAAGCAAAGTATCCAAGACATGGACCTGACCCACATGATGTCATCTACCTGGCTTTAAGCTTCATGACAAGAACAACAAAGAACATGCACTGACACACGCACAATCATAATCTGTGCACGCATTACAAAATATGTAACACTTGTTGTTGCCATAAAGACCTTCACACCCTGTATAAAATCCATATGCGTAATGTGCAGGGATGTATAAGACCACACAAATGCATATTAGTAATAAAAAAAAAAACAAGTACAACTGCTTTGCAGGTTTGTTTCTTCATAAAAAACCTGACAGAAACATGCTGCATCTGCTGCATGGATCTTGTGCAGCAACTAAACTTATACTTAAACTTACAAATAACACACAGACATTACGTATGGCCTTGCACACACACGCACACACGCCAGATTGTAGTGGAATAAAAGTGTGTAGTCAGTGCCGCGGATAATGGGCCTGACGTCAGGCGGACCTATAAACCCCGCTCAGGTGTGGGTTTATTTTTCTTGGACGTATCAGACAAGTCATGAAATAGGAATCTCACCGACAGACTCGCAGCTAAACAATAAATTGCTATTCACACTTTCAAAAAACGTTAAGTAGAACTGCTGTTCAAATAAACTCTGGCATCTCCACCATGCAGCGGCACACAGGCCGTCGTGTCATCTGACACATCTCCGCCGGTGTTACGCCCGCCGCTCGGACCTTGAAACGGCGTGATGTTGGGGTGCGACTGTATCGTGGGGTCCACCACCCCACTGCAGCGGTGCAGGGCGGCTGCGGCTGCTGCTGCTGCTGCTGCTGCTGCGGCTGCTGCTGCCGTCGGGCCAGCGAGCATCTGGATAGAGGGCGAGAAGTGCTCAGTCATTGTGAATAAAAACAAATTGAAAACGAAGACACATTAAAATGTTTTACTCACTCGCTGAGTCATAACCAGCGCTCATTATGAGAGTAGGAGTCTGCATTACAAAACTGATTACTCTATGCGCCGCTGGGTAAAATGAACTAAACATTTTTAAAAATGCTTCATTACAGCATATTACATACACCCATTTATAATGCAAGGTCTGGCACTGGCATCGCGGCCTTGGGTGGACATACGGTATACTATTACTTGAAAACAGTATATGTAACCATAATTTGTGTGTGTGTGAAAATATGAGCGAAAAATAAAATATTATTTGTCGCCTTGACTATGAAGACAGAAAACATGACTCTTAAAACATCTGGATAATGACCTGGTAAATGTCACCAGTGTTGCTTCATGAACTTTTCCCCATTAACTCTAACATTGCGAACCTTGTAGAGCTTTTTTCTTCTTCTTTTGAGAATCTGTCGAACCTAAACTTCTATCATTTGCGTCAGAGGACTGTCTGTCAAATCCTCGCAGCGCTTCACAGCGTAAACTCTAAGAGTCAGCTGGATCTCCAGGGCTACTGTTAACTTCTGGCCTTTTCACATTCAGGATTCACTGACGGGCTGTCCTCGGGTCCCGACCTCTCTCTGGCCCTCTCATCACAACCCACCATAAAGTTAAGGGAGTGTGGACATAATCCGTGAAACTACTGGCTCACCTTACTGTGACCTGCCTCAAATGCTTCACCATGTCTGATTACATCTATTGCCGTCAACCACAACGGACCTCCCAGTAAAGAGACTCGGAGCACATGATATCTCTGAACAATCTGCTGTAGTCGGGGGTTCATCCTACACACAATACCGTACAGGAACAGCACCATTATGGAAAACAAACACAGACTTGTGAAGCAGATCCAACATTAAAAAAAAGCAGCCTAAACAAGATTTCTCTGCAAGGTGGCTGATCTCACTCTATAGGAGTCGAGGGTCCAATGATCTGGGAGGGTCAATGCATGCATTTGTGATGATCAGACACATGAGGCTGTAACAAGGCATTGTGGAGGAATTACACGCAGCACCTTGGTGAAAAGCTTCAGCACCCAATGAGACGATTAGATATCTTTGATAGGAGGTAAGACAATAGATCAGTGGAGCAGAGAGTGTTCTGTATTTAAACTACAAACCACAACAATACTTCATCACATAAAACTGAATTATATGTCTAGGGACAAGTCTCAGAGATAAATAAGAGCAACAAAGTGTCACAGAATTTACCTGATATTAAAAAACATCACTGTTTAAATGAGGTCACGGCTGAGAAAACACTGTGGAATCCACCAGTCACGACTTTGCAGTCATGTCTGGTTCAGATCTTATAAAATACTGCTGTAAATTTACTTTGAACTCTGTCCTGTGATCTAAGGTTGTGATAATTTCAGTGTGTTCACATAAGAGCGAGAGCTTTGAAAAATAAAATCATTCTGAAGACGCACGCTATCACAGAAATCATCTTCGACCAACAAAGACTGCACGACTGCACGTGATGAAAGAGACACACTGCTAAAATATTTTTCACTTAATGTGGTTATGGTGACAAAATTTATTGGAAGAAGAGAAACATCTCCTCATCTTCAATCTCCCGTGTCCAACGCCAATTTAATTAACTAAAGTTACACAAAAGTGAGCCAGTGTTTGCAAAGGAGCGAATTTATAGAACAAAAGCCACAGTTCAAAAAATAAATAAAAAAAATAAAAAAAATACAGTCTAATTTTTCCTCAGTCCAATATCCAGGAGACACGTTGGAGACACACTGGAGATCTGAATCAGAGTCCATAAAGTTACACCTGAACTTCAGAGAGGTCTGCTGTCAGCGGCCGAAAGCCTCGCCCACGGTCACACTGTTCAACTCTCTTTCCAGAAACATATTTTTCAGTATGATACTATGACATCATCATATGAGATATTTAATAAAGCTTGGCTTTTGGTAAGCCACTCACAAAAGTAAAAGTAGAGAGAGTATAAAGAAAAAGAATTACAGTAGGCCTATTGAGGATAACAGAGAACAAAGTGTTCATTTTATTTTTTTTCTTGGAAATCTAAACAGTTTCAGTCGAGTGAATAAGGCACAAAGGCCATTTAGGTAAATTGAATCTCACGGAATATTTTATATTTCATAAGCAAACAATTCATTCCTACTGATGCACCAACTTTTGTTGATTGCACAACCCGTCTGTCTGTCTGCACAAGTGTGTTGCTAACTACACACAGAAGAAGAATAAATAGGAGAGATCAGAGCAGCAGAGTGTGCAGAGCAGGTTTGGGACGAACTGAGCCAGAGGTTAAAGCAAAGCAACGTGCACGTGCAACACACCGGTGGGACGTCCGGCATCAGCTTTCCAAACAATAATTAAACTTTGTAAATTTCAGTAACAACTAGAAAAGTGGAGAAGCTTTTAACAATATCAGCCTCTCTCTCTTTTTCTCTGTCAGCCTATCTATCCCCATCATTCTCTCTTTCTTTCCAGCTTGTCAGACACACACACACATCTGTGCCCCCCTCCCTCACCAACACCACCACCACCACCAGAGCTGAGGTTTATTTGACTAGAAAATTACCCTCCTCATGTTTAACATATCTCCAATATTGTCATCACCAAATATTTATTTGTAGAGGAGCGGACCTCTGAACGGCCACATTCCTTCTACTTTCCAGCATTTACACAACTCTCTGCACAAGCAGCCACGTGCGCACACACATGCACACACACCCACACCCACTCACACACATGAAGTCAAGACAAGATGGATTGATAAGTATTTCACACAATCATTTGCATATTTATAAAGAGCCTGTGTGTACGTGCATGGGTGCTTTTTTTTATTTTTCATTATTTCCTAAAAATCAAAAAAAATCAAAGTCCTCTCTCCTCGTGTAAACTATACTGCAGAGCTCCCTACAGATTAGGACGATGTCAGCTCCACTTGTTCAAAGGAAAACACTTATACGATAAAGTGGCCCAAAGCCAGTGAGACATAACTCACAGTTTATGTCATATGTCAGAGAACGATCACCATTACTTTGATTAATTTATTTCAGAAACAGCGATCTGATTATGTATCAGATCACTCACTCAGACTTGTACATGTCGTCCGATCTTGGCAACCAGATTACTTCAAGATCCCAAGATAATTAACTTGATATAGTCATTTTGCCCATTGTGGTTTACCATTAGTGTGTGTGTGGGTGAGGGTGGTGGTGGGGGGTGGGGGGGTATGTGTTGCTCAACCTTAGGAGCAGCATACCACAAGGGGGCAGTGATGTAACAAGGACTTGGAAATGGTCAGAGTGGCTTACTCATTAAAAAAACTCATAGAGGAGTGAGAATGGAGCGGCGAATATGGAGGTGGAGGTCGAAGGATGAAGGATGTGGGAGTAAAAGGTAGAAGAGGAAGAGGGGGATAGATAGAGAAAAGATAAGGAAAGAGTATCCAAGAGAGTTTAAGTATCCAAGATTGGAGGAAGCGATAGAGTAAGGAGGAAGAGTTAAGGGACACAAGAGGGGGAAAGAGGGATAAGAGAAAATGTTTAGGAGAAGAAAGAGCAGGAAATAACAGGATAGATTAAGACCACGAACCCAAGACCACCCAACAGACTCTCACCTGCAAACTAACAAAAGTTAAAACATTTATCTCACTCATATTTCAAATCACCTGACAAATAAAGATTCTCTGACCTTTTCACATTTTTAAATATATCGCTGCGCTGCAGACCAAACCAAACTAAACCAAACAATCAAGTCTTCATTTAGATACTGCACTAAAAATATCCGAGCCTGTGAGCCAGTTATGGTAGCGCACACACACACACACACACACACACACACACACACACAAACACACAACTCAACTCCCAGAGAGCCGTCCCAGTAAAACCACAGGTCCCAGAGGGAGGCGCCCTGGTGTCTTTGTAGTGACCAGTTCCTTAAACAAGCTTGTACGTAGATGATACAGTCACAGCAGAAACAGCAGCAGCTGGGTCATGATGAGCACACTGAGTGAACAGACTCCATTGCTTCTATGCACCACAAGTTAGTGCGACTGTGTGAATAGTGCACACAGTGCTGCTCGCCACCACCCATGATGCTCTGAGGCCTGTCACTAGTATTGTGTACAGTGTTGTCTCCCTCCTACCTCTTCACTGTCTGGCCAGCTACAACCTTTTTGAACAGGCAACAATTAGACAAATTAGGCAAATGCCATTTTAACAGATAGTTCTCATGTGTTGTAGAGTGAATCTGCTCTTTTGAAGTCTGTCTTCCCTTGTGCAGGCACAATCGATACAAACATGTCTTTGTGCCTGTATCAACCAAGCTTCTCAACAATATGACATGAATTTGATGTTTCTGGACATGTATATGCATACAAACATAATGTATATGTACATGGAAATGAAGGTATACGTACTGTATGACTAAATCTATGGATACATGCGAGTGAATGGATTAATGTATGTTATGAGCTTGGTTCCCAGTTAGTGTCTGTATGCATTTGAGTGCTGGTGTGAGTGGATATCTACATCAGTATGAGTGGGGTTATCCAGTGTTGGTCTGTCAGTCCGGTAACCTGATGTATGTATGTATGTTTGTACTGTATGTTGTTTTTATATGTTTTGTCTTATGTGTTGCAACTCGTTCCCTATCTTTGAGCCAGATTTCTCCATGGTGGAGACCAATAAAGTAATCTTAACCTTAACCTTAATCTTACAGCTACGGCAAATCTGAATATTTCTAAGACTAACTCATGGAAAATTTGTTAAATGAGGAAACTTACAATCTTATTTCATATTTCACAACAAAGATATCCCTGTTACACTCTGTTTACTGCCCGTATGTTTCTGTTCAGTCTGCCCTGGTTCATTCTATCTCTGCCACACACACACACACACACACACACATTCACGCTGTCCAATTCCCACTTTCTACCGTATGTGTGTGATATTTTGCCAACCCAGATGTTTTCGAGCCTTGGCCCGTTTCGCCTGCCTTGATGCCCCATATTGAACTCCCCCAACGCTGAACATTTCTCTTTGGCTCTCCCTTTCTCTTTCTGCCTGCCTCCTCTCTTAAAGGGCAAACCGCAAAGATGAAGAGCCCAGTGACCAGTGCAACACATGTGGTGAAGGCACAGACACACAACTCATATAAAGCCTAGTAATATTACTGTAGCACTTGCTACCAAACCGCAGCCAATTCCAACCAATTCCACTCAGCATGCACTCACCACACCCAGTGCTGTGTCATCCTGACAAAGCGTGGGCTATAAACAAATCAGTGTAGGACAATCACACAAAACACACAGAGGAATCTCAGAGCACTCCTAAATCCAAAAACGCCATCTTTGAAGTCTGTGAAAGTCAAAATAACACAACATTGTACAATGATTGTAACATGAAAATGTCTCACTTAGTGTGCAGACTCTCACATTATGCAGAATGATTCATAATATACTGTAAGCACTTCAAAGGCCTGCAGTAATTTCTGGATGTTTTAAATATTTGGTTATACATGAGAGCACTTTATAGTCTATAGAAGCAGGAGAGGTTGAGTCAGTGTGGAGCTGTCGTCCAGCCAATGGAGTGAGACTGTCTAATCAGTGTCTGTCTGACGACCGTCTCCAGTACCCTGCTGCTCCGTGCTGTTCTGCCCCTCCCCTGGCACGGATGACCCCTCGTTCACATCAGGACTTTAGGGCAGGGGTTCAACAACAAAAAAATAAAAGCCCTCCTATCCATCCACATCCCTGATACCACGGTAGCTCTGTGTCACGCTGCTCCGTGCCCACAGCTTCACCCTAACCCTACTGTGTGGGCACCGTGGCTGAGGGGGATCTGTTAGATGTCGTGATATGGCAACTTCCTTCTAGCAAAGTCTGCTCATATCAGATCCCCGGATTACGCTAGATAACACCGGATTAAGGCAGACAGGGAGAAGAAATCAAGGTAAACTTTAAAAAAATAATAATATTCAAGTACAGAAATGGCCGTTTGTCCTGTTTGCCGCACAAGTTTACCTGAGTAAGGAAAATATCTATAATTTGATTGGTCGGGGGGTGCATATCTCAGGCCTTCGGGGCTCGGTGACCACAGAGGAAGCTTCTGTGACGGTTTGTGATAACGGAGGAGGATTGACGGCTGATAAGAGAGGTGTGAACAGCAGTGTGAGCTTGTCACTGCAGGGGGCTGGAATGACAGACCACTCAAGGTGAGGGGGTTACAAGGGTAGAGAGGAGAGGAGAAGACTAAACAGAGCTGGGCAATGTCAGATTTACCTTTCTTGGCCAATGAACTGTAATTTGTATCAATATAATGACTCTGTTCCCACCTTTAACTTAAAATGAAAACACTGTACTTTAATAAACACTAGAGTTTCTTGTCCTCCTCAACTATGACTCTTACATTATGTTATAATAGATGTGGCTATTGAAGAAAAGTGTATTGTGAATATCAGTTGCAGGATGCATACAGTAAATTGGGAGATGATGTAGAGCTTGATTTTGTGCTTGTTACATATTTACACAAAAGCCTGGTTGTTAATTAAACCAACGGCTTGTTGTCTGTATTCGGTAGCACGCTTGCTCGGCAAAAAGCTGACACGACAGTTGAACAGGAGCATTAAAGAAAGGATCTAACGCGTTCACAGTTTTAAAAAAATAAAATAAAATAAACGTGGGCTATAAAAACCACTTTCACCTTGAGAGTTTTAATGGTGTTCAAGTCGGGTGACTGTGAGAGCCGCTTTAAAAAGGTTTTGTTTTACACTTTTTTTGCAGTTCATGGTGAATTTGGAGGTGTGCTTTACATCGTCCCGCTGTACAGTAGAAACCTCGCCTCTTTCCAGTTTCACTTTCATGACAGATTGCGTTACATTTGCGTCCGGGATTTGCTGATACAAGTGGAATCAATTCTTCCCTCTCCGTGTGCAATGTTTCCCGTGCCATTGGCTGCCACACAACCCCAAACAGAATATTTCCACCCTCCATGCTGAACCGCTGGCAAGGTGCTCTTTTCATCAAATGCAACTTCTTTATTCCCTTTCTTCACATGTCCACAGCTGGGCACTTGTGTGTGTTTTTGTGATGAGGTAACAGGTAAGGTTTCCTTCTGATATCGCCTCCAAGTGAAACCTGTTTACCCATGTGCAACAGACGCTGCAGAGTAAACAGTGTGCCAACACTCTTGTGTTACAGCCAAACCCTCCTGCAGCTCCTTTACAATCATATGGGGCTTTGCATTCCCCTTCTGCCCAGCAGATGTGCAGTTTCATCTGAAATATTCCCCACTCTCCCAGATCTTGTCTTGACTCCCACAGTCACTCACTTCTTGACAATACTGTTGTGTTGCACGAGTTTTAACAAGTTAATGAAGTTCTGAATGTTTTACAAGTGGGAAAGACCAACACGACTGCTGTTCAGTACAGTTTAATATCATGAAATGAAAAGTAACAGTGCATTATTCCCCTTCAATTAGCTCATATCTTAACCATGATCAACCTTTTTTCACTTAATATTACAGTATTTTCAACCTGGTACCACAAATAAACGTATTAAAATTAGAAGAAAAGGTTTATTATCAATGTTTTCTTGCAACAGGAACTGTATTGACCTCCACAAATGGGTCTTAGTTCACAGTATAAGAACAATTGTGGGGAACCGATGCAGCAACTCTACAGTTGTAGCGAGTCATAAATCCACCATGTGACTTGGTGATAAGGTCCCTATGCAGAGTCCCCCTTGTCTGCGTCTTATCACACTGTTGCCCCCCCAACCACCACCCTCCCACCTACCACCATCCCACTTTACACCCGCCCACCCCCTCCCCTACATGTTGCAGACAAGCACAGCGACAGTGTGACCTCTGACACCTTAATCAATGGGCATTAAAAAGCCTCTTAAACAGAACTGATGAAATGGGAAGATTGGGCTGACAGGGCGACTGACTGACTGGCCCAGAGGCTAAGACGGATCCAGAAGCAGTGGCGCTGAAATGCCGTCACCAACACATCGGAGGTGGCAGAGGTGGTGGGAGAGAGTGTTGGCTATCACAGGGTTTACAGATTAAGCCTGGCTTATTAGTTCACTATAGGTGCCCTCCACCTTCTCAGGATTGTCACACATTGCTTTGCTTCCTTTGCCTGTTTCAGGCCTGTCTCATGCAGGCAGCGTGTCTGTCTGTCAGGCACAGATGGAGGTGAAAGGGTGAGAGTGATTCAATGATCCTGTAATGTTTGGAGAACTTAACAAGGAGTCGCCGAGCTCAGCGACAGAAAAGGCAGACAAACCCGGACACACACACACAGACACACGTTTGTCACAAAATACGCACATATGCGACAAAGCACAACGGTTTCATGCAGTCGGTTCCGCTCCAAGATTTTCACCACAACAAAACGCAGCATTAGCACATGTCTACACGGATAAAAGACTTTTCCTCTTGAATTTTAATGATTTGTAACAAGCAGCGGAGTGATGGCATGAGAAAAATATGCAAAGTGCACAAAGAGGACAATGGTGCAGTCACAAAACAGCGATTAATCAGAGAGAAAATGAGAATTAGATCAATGTGTTGATATAGCAAGAATAAAAGGAGCAAAGGCCTATAACTTATACCGAGAGACAGTCGTATATCTAAACGCATGCTCCAGTGGCTCCAGTGTAATAGTGACCAGAATGAGGGTCAACTAACGGTTACCACCAAAAGGATTACCATTAAATCCACTGGGGGCGGTGTTTCCCTTCCTCAAATCCTCAAACTACACTGCCGACAAAAAAAAAATATTTGGTGGTAGAAAGCAATACCTGAAATCTGGAGAGATGAAACACAACATGAGCAAATAAGAAGTTCTGTCCAAACTGTTTTAAACCTTTGCAAACAACTGCTTGTGCAACAAAAATCAATCACAAGTACGGATCAGGACCGACATCACCGTGCATTGCTTTTTTTACGCTGCTGCGCCAAAGTAAAGCTAAATGATGACTTTTATGTTTTATCATAGATACTGACGTATAGCGCTTGCATCTACAGTACAGTACGTTTCCATAAATAAATTATCTACATCTCATACGTGTTATTTATTGAGTAAGCGCACAGTCATATCCAATTTTTTTCTGTATGAGGAAACAGGCCCTTGTGTATTCTGGCCCTACTGCATGCACCACACATGTAGACAAGTCATCTATCTCGCTTGTGTGGAAGAAGCAGACTGGATTTAGTGTCTGCACCTGGTCAGCGATCTTCTGCCTGTCCAAAAGCCAGGCCTCTCAGTGACACTTTAAAACAGAGCAGGCTCATTCAGCAGTCAATCAGCAGGCTTCACCTCCTCCCCCTCTTATGCTATCTATCAACGCCCCTCCCCCACTCTTTTTTTTTAATGCTCCAAAACGTGCTCATCCATTATCATTGTGATTATTTTCATTGTTGCACATGCCTAACGCATCAGCATCTCATAAGCTGTCAGTCTGTGAGACGAGCTCATCCATCAGCTGCCAAGTCTAACGACAGATAAAAGTGTTTTCACTAAAGTGACGGATTGTAAATGAAGATTACATCTTTCATTTCATTACCCCCGCCAGAGGAGATTATGTTTTCACTCGTTGTCGGTTTATTTGTCAGCAAAAACATACTGAAACAATGTGAAGCCAACTTGTGCTTGGGTGGAGGTCTGGGGCATGGACCACGTCAAGAAACAATTATATTTCTGGGCAGATCTGGATCATTAATTGCGGATTTGGATTTTTTTTTTCACTCTTCTGCAGTCTGGTTGTTGTTTGACATTGGCCCCGACACAGATCTGTGCTCTGCAGCCTGACAGCTCATGTTCAGGTCAGACAATGACTGAATTGATATCACATCTACTGTGCATTCAGATACCATGATGCTGTTGGGGTTGTATCTTCATCCTGCAGCACTATGTGTGTGTTTTGTGAACAAAGAGTGTGTGTCAGTGTGGTAGTTACAAAAAAAACTTAACCCTTACACTCTGTACAGGAGCCGGTGGCTGCTACTGACCAACGGGAGCACACCAGAAACTCCTACCATCTGTAATAGTTTAACATACAGTTCAACACATGGGTACAAAACACTCACACACTTCCCATTCTTCATGCACGCACACACACACACACACACACACACACACAGTCAGACAACAACAGGGAGCTTTAAAGTGCACCCCACAGCTTTCATCTCCCCTTCAATCAGGTAAATTAGCTGCCTGCTGGTTACTAGCATACTGTGCCTCCTAATATAGGGGAGTTTATGTCTGTGCCCCACTCCCCTCCCCTCTCCTCCTCTCTCCAGTAGGACAGAAAGTGCTGGAGGCTGAATCAGGAACACCTTGATATCCGTCTAAAAATCCATCCACACAGACAAATCTCACATCCACACACATTTACCCCCATGTGGACACACACACATGAGGCCAGTGGAGGGCAACCACACATTCATAGCTTCACTCAGGCACAGCAGAGAAACAAGGCTCTAATGGTGCCGTCAACCACAGAGCTGAAAGGAGGCTCTGAGGTCGACGAGCGCTGAGGAGCAGAGTCTGCACCTCAGCGCTGGGGGGGTCCAACCTCCATCTACTGTACTCTACCTCCTGCTGCTGCTGCTTGCACTTCACATCATTCATGACTCATGACTTAAAATGATCTGAGCTCCTTTTTTTTTTTTTTTTCGGGCCTTAACTGTTTTGTTTCCTGTGAAAATAAATTAGTACAAGACGAGTAAAAGGGCATCGGTAATCCTGGGATTATCCTAGGTTGCTGATGCTGCCAATACGACGACATACTGTACGAGTGAGTGGTAAATCTGAAACACAACAGGTTAAAGTGAAGACACATGGTGGTGAGATGGTTGTTTGGGGCCTGTCTCTAAGCTACGTGATGTGAGAGGAGAGGAGAGGGGGGCAAAAAAGGGAGTCAGAGAATGACAACTGGCCGTAAAAGTTGAGTTGAGTTGAAAATGACCACGCAGGTCACAAGACCTGGTGTGGCCTTCAGAAACACTCCGGCTCGGGTTACCACCACGACCGGCTGACGGGGGTTTTCAGGAGCAAGATGCTCTCCTCAACCAATAGATGTGTCCTAATCAATCCAAAAAAAATTCTGTTACACTAAGTTGCAGAGGTTTGCGTTTCAAGTTTTAACTTAACTCTATGTTGTAACTTAACGTTTGAACTTAAGGTCAACAGGCTGCTGCCAGTAACATCAAAGCTTGTTCAGATGAACTGCAGAGGTTAAGTGACATGAAAGTGGCATGATGAGGCCGAGTTTAATCTTTAAAAAGAGAAGTGGAGCTGCAACACAACACGGGGCGGTGAACCACTCTGTTGTGGTTGTGGTGTGAATTCATCATTTCATCCATGTGCACATTGTATCTTTACAGGGACAGTGCACATGAATCAACATTGCTGTAAATGTGCCAGTGTTTAAGCCAAGTGGTACAGTACCTGGGCATGATGTCAATTGCCAGCCTATAAAAACAACACAGTAGAGTAGTATTGCATTATATACAACTTACTCAATACTATCTAAAACACATGTGTCTAAAATGGTGAGGTATAAACATAAAACAAAGAAACAAACAAGAAGAAAAGAAAAGAAGAAGAAAAACCAGTAAGGAATGCAACTGAAGAAGACGGACAAGCAACACAGTAGTCATTTAACAATAAATCATGCAACAATAAACATGCTGCAAAGAGATACATATACATATAAACAAGGATTCAATTAGGCCTTAAATTTAGAGGTTGTACAGTTCGGCGCTCTCTTACTCCTATTCTTTCTATGGCCGCTGGTCACAAACACATGCTCTTGTCGTCTTCTCTGGAGTTTCAACGTGTAGAAACACAGACTGCAGGCGGCTTTAAATCAGTTTCATTTCCACAGTCAATCATTTCTGCCGTAGCGAGCTGCTGGTTAAACCTGCGCATACTTAGTCCTCAGCAACACTCTGGGTTTTGCCAAAGATGCTCTTGTTGTGTGTGTGGTCTGAGGGAGAGAAAGACTCTGAAGACAAATGAGAGCTCTGAATACAAAACAAGAAGAATTACAGAACTGCTTCCATATTTAGGGGATAAATATGTGATGATAGAGTGAAGACTCAGAGAGAGGCCGTTCTTCAGTCTGTCTGTCACTGGCACGAATCACTGTGTGGTTTTGCAATGTTAGAGAGACACACTTTGAACAGCAAGAGGTTATACGGCAAAACACGACCTTGCAGAATTAACTTGTAGTCCTTTTTTTTTTTTCTTTAAAGTGTGGCTCCAACAAGTGTTTCTGAACACATGCCAACCCTGAAAAAAGGTCAAAGACCTTGTAATCGGTACTATTGAGAATGTAATGTGTGTGTGAATGAGAGTATGTATGAATAAGCCAGTTATATGGGAGAATCCAACATTAGTGTGGGTCGTGTCACATTCCATTCTTTACTGAGCCTCACTGGGTCTCCACCGCCCGCCGCCCGCTGCCCAACCCCCCCAACGCCCCCCCTGGTCTGGTTCCTACTGGCTGATTGTGTTAATTACTTTGCATTTTTTTCCTTCTATCAGAGTTGTGAGAAAACTCTCTCACCACCGCCGCCGCCGCCACCACCACCATCATCATCGTTCCCAAACCTAAATGGCAGCAACTTACAACCATTTGCTTAATTAATTGCATCTTAACACAGTGCTCCGATAATCCCCTCCTCCGCATCAAAAGATATTTCCAAGAATATAAGCCCTACAATTACACCCTTAAACTCCTCTTTCTTTTTAACCTCCTTTTCTTTTTTTTTAAATTCTCGTCACTGCTCCTTTATGTGGCACTGTACTTAGTCCTCTGACTTTTAATGTTTCGCATTTTTTCCTCTGGAAGAGAAAGTAAAGTGCTGTTATGGCTTTACCCACTGTGTGTGTGTGTGTGTTTGAGTGTGTGTGAACTGATTCGGGCAACAGTGGAGCATGGGAAAGTGTGTGTGTGGAGCGCAGAACAGGAGGGAAGTGGAGGTGGAGGAGTGTACTGTACTGTCAAAGGAGGGCGAACAGGAGAAGAGACGAGGTGAGGGGCGTACAGAGGGAGGGAGGAGGTGATCCATGGCAGCTGAGCTGTGAAGAAGCTAATGGGCTCTCATCCCCTTCCCACGCCCACAGTGTGTTTTCTGATGGGCACTCAAGCAGCGAGGCACATATTGGTTTGGCTACCGGCACAGAACTGCAGCCAGCTCGCTTCAATATACTGCTTCGCTAGGGCCAATTCAGCATCTGTCTGAACTCTGGTTAGCCTGCATGTGACTGCAGCACTGGCAGAGTATGAATCAGTAACCAACCTCTAATAATATGAGGAGGTGGCGGCGGCGGCGGCGGCTGATCTCACTCATAGCTCGAACGGCAATAATGAGAAATGAAAGGATCATGGCTGCAACAGACACAGCGACACTGATAAACTAAGTGGTAAAATGCACAGGGAGCCACCACAAATCAGCGTAAATGCCTCCGTCAGCAAAGATGGGAAGGAATTAGAGGGGGGAAATTCTCTATCACAGGGCAACTTCTCGACCACAGACTGTCACATCAGCACATCCGAACAGTTCATCATGACGCATCAAAGGAGGAAGTATTAAAAACACACGTATCATAAAGACGTGTTTCTAATCAACTTCTCACAGAGAGAATTTACAACATACACAATTATGCTACTTTACAGACTATACAAGTAATAAAAGTCTAGTCTGAGACTTGAGACAACAACAGCAGCATGTTACCGGCACAATGAAACTTTACTAAAAATAATCGCTGTCCTGGACCTTCCAACAGTTCAGTCTGGACATTATCCTCTCTAATTTGTGAGAATAAAACCCCGAGCCCCCTGATTAGGTGATCCGGGGGAAGCCAATTGTTTTGATTGTGCGGTGTGATGTTTGATCTGAGTGTGTGGAATGTGGCGACCTTTGATCCAGTGACAACATTCAATTAGATAAGGTTAACTAAATTGACCTCTTCCACCTCGGCCACTCAGCCCAGAGCTGGATAAAGTGTAAACAGCTTGTATTTTCTGCACAGTGAGCGAGCTACCACCCATTCACAGTATATACAGTATACACGTACATACAGCATACACATTAGGATTCTGCTTCAAAAGTTACACTGCTTTTTTTTTTACTTGCAAGGGATGGTTGAAGTATTTTATACAGTAGATACCTGTAGTTTGAGTTAAAGGAACTCTTTTAATCACATAGTACTTGTTGTACCAACTTTATGCATGTGAAACAGTGGTGTTCAGGGCTTCGTCTCATTCTCAACATTTAAAATGATGTGGGAAAAAATAGAGGTGAATCCAAAGGCACTCTTCTTCCAAGTTTTAAAAAAAGCTTTAATCAAAATGCTAATTCATACAGTAATAGATCAAATCAGCCGTCATGTTTCGACAACACACGGCTTAATGAAAATTATGCCACTGTATTTTTCTTTTAGACACTGACTACGTTTACATGCAGTCAATAACCCTTTCATAACCAGAATATTAGCAATAACCCAGTTGCACAACATCAATAACCCTTTTGAAAAACCTGACTATGCTCATATTTTGGTTTTTAAAAACTCAAAAGTGACCCCTTGGTTCCTGCTTATTCTAACCTGAATATTTGGTCATGTAAAGGCCTATCAGGAATGATATCCCCATTGAAAGGAACGTTAATTTGTGTTTTGCACATGTTCTATTTGCAAGGAATCTTGGTCTCTTGAGTAGTAAATGCAAGATAACACCACACTTTTGGAGCGAGGTGAAACAAATCGCTTCATAATGCAACATCATGTCTTTCGTAGACAGTAGAAAATACTGGGATAGCGAGATCTACAAGAAAGTGAGCGAAAAGTGCTGCTGTTGTGGTTGTTGTTTTTGCACGTGCGTCGCTGTTTTGATCGGGATATCCCAACTGATTATAATTACCATGTGGAATAACCCTGTTTGCTCACGCATGTAAACAGGTTATTCAGAATGTTGCAGAAACCGGATTATTAACCTTAACCCGAATATATTTATTTATACTTTTCTACTACTGTTTTGGTATTTCAATGTAGATGTTATTCAAGGTTTTACAACTTAAATAAAACCATTAAACAGTGTGCTGTTAGTGCTGGAAATAAACTTCACACCAAATGTGAGAAAAAGCCATTAAAGGCAGTCATTAGCTCTTCTCATCTTAATGAAACTGATTAACTGATATCGCCTCCACTCACATGGTGTTTAAAAAAGCCTTATACTTAACTTACTACCTCTCTCTTCTTGCCCTGTGCTGACCGCAACTGTTAGAAGTGGAACAGCGTTGACCCAGAATGACCTCTCTTTACACTCGACGTCTAAATCTTCATCTCTATCCGACTCACTTACACACCACCATTAACCAGTTTGACCACTGAGTTCCACTATAAGCTGCACTTAACCCCGTTGTTGCTGCTACAGCGTCAGCCCCGTCCCCAAATGGAGCACTTTATTACCACCACCACCTGACATCCAATAATTTAATTTCATTGATTAAGGTTTACATTATTTGTCCTGGTTTTGTTTGTTTAATGTTGGCCTGCGCAGCCATATCCCTCTTGACTTTTCCAATTTACAATTTATAGTCCATTATCTGTTGGTGTATTCTGTTACTTCACCGTTGCTATGACGAGCTTCCCCACAGGGATCGTTAAAGTGTCGTTTGCTCTCATTTATTCTCCAGCGTGAGCACAAATCCCAAGCTCTTGCATGTCCACTGTGAATCTGCAACCGAGATAAACTGAATAATTCTCAGGAAAAAGGACGAGGAAGCGGCCAAACGGCCACATGGAAGCTGTAATATCATGTAAAAGTGGAGGCTAGCGATGAAAAGCAGCTTTTGAGCCCCACTGGTCACACTCCAACTCAACCTCTCTCCATCTCTAGCTTTAGCCCCCTCATCCCCCCCCTCCTTGTTCTGAATATCTGCCCCGCTGCTCCTCTCCTCGGCCTCACACTCCAGTCAGTCTTTAAGCACTGTGAGAGTGGCCTAAGTAGCTCAACACTTCCCAGATGAGCAGCTCGAGTAATGGGCCGTGATTGACCCCAATAGCCAATTCTGAGTGGGTTCCCTCGGGTCTAATCTCCACATTACCTGCTCTGCTTCACACACACTGACTGACGAGACATGATGAGAGTGGCCGCCTTGAAGATTTAACAGATTATGGAGGAAGTTACAGGGTGCCCAGACAAATAAACAAGTGGAATACAATCTTATGGTGTAGTTTCACGCATCTGAATTAAATCTAAAAAAAAAAAAACGTCTCCATGTGGATCCGTGCAGCAGCAGCACTTAGCATGGCATACTTGTATACTTCCAGACGGACAGCTCAGCTCTGAAATGGTTTTTGTCTCTCTTGTTGCTCACGAGCATTTACAATAAATGTAGTTTTAGTACCTTTTTTTTTGTATACTTTGGATCTATAAGCCAGTAAAAGCTCAAGGCAGGCAGCTTAAAGCCATCAAGCTGCTGCCTGTGACAAAGACAGACTGTTGATTTAACACTTAATGGAGTGAGCGAACACATGCAAAGGAGGGGAAAAAAGAGCATGATAGATGGATGTATGAAAGTGCGGCAGGCCTTTGAAAGATTGTAATGGAGGAGGCTACCAAGGGGGGAGATCCCAAAAAATTCACACCCCATCATCTACGGTGTCAGAGCAGCCCATTCAAAGGTTACCATAAAAGTCAACAACACATGAGATGCTACTGTAATTGTCTGCTGCAAAAAAACATGAAAGCGCTGCGTTGATGGTGTTTCTGACGCATGAAAACAGAAACTTAAGAGCGTTTTCAAAGTGGATAAAAGAAAAGCTATGATGTTCAAAACGCTGGCACACACACGCGATGGATTCATGCGTTTCTCATGCTGTTTTATATTTCGGTGTGGTTGGCAAAACTTAAGCTTGAATGAAAATATTAAACTGGATGGAAAACATAAGAAGACACATAGAGTTTCAGTAGAACTAAGTTTACAAATAATGTGATGAAAAAAGCCAATATAGCCATTAAATATAGTCTCCCTCTACACTACGGGATACATATGCAAACATATTGTTGAAGAATGGGCTTAATTCTGCTTAAAACATTTTCTTCCATCCATCTGTCTAATATAAAAACAGTAATTGAGGAGAAAACAGCTTTAATATCTATTAGGGAACTAAATATGTTCACTATTACAACACCCGGGGAATTCTCCAAGGATTAATTCCATGTAGCTTTCATAATTCCCTCCAATATGTTAAATTAAGATTAAAGATCACTTTGTTCCCCTATTCCCACAGCTCCCATGGTATGGTAAAGAGATCAAAACTGGAGGGTTTTATAGGGAACATCTTTAACATTTGCTCTGCTCTCAGTGTGCTTGATTAAATGTAACATTTTGAGATCCCAGAGCTCTGAGAAAAGCATAAATCATTGTCTCGCAGCTGCTGGCGTGCCTGGAGAAAACACATGCTATCCCTTATTCTCCCTCGCTTTTTTTTGTCTTTTCTATGATCATGAAGCCCACCCGACCCGTTAGTCCCTCCTTCTTTTTAGTGCAAGTCGTGGTGGTGGTGGCAGCAGCGGCGGCGGCGGTGGTGGAGGGTGGAAGGAACACCTGCAAGCTGCTGCGTACGTACTGTAGAGTACATTGCAAGCTCGGTATAAACCCCAGCTCCTCGCACACCCTCCTTAGCCCTCTACTCCCTCACATTGGCCCCGTCCAAGACCCCCTTAGTCTTTCCCATCCATCAGCAGTGACAGGCTGAGACCAAGCCAAGGAGGAGAGTCAGTCAGCCAGCCAGGCAGCCAGGCAGCCACTGTCCAGGGATCAAAATGATCAAGCTGTCTCCTGAGTAGCACTGATAATTTACACGCAATGTAGCGTGAATGACATGGCCAGGGATTTCTACTCCGAGTGATCCTTAAGGCACGGCTCCACTCTGATTAAATTCACTAATAATTTATAGGCCTAATACCAGTCCTAGTGCGTTTTAGCCAAGGATAACCTGGCTGTCAGCTGGGCCCATGTGGAAGCCTGACATGCACCACTCAGATCGAGCCTGCCAGTCTGGAGAGCAGCGACTACATCGGCGCATGAACTCCTCCTCCTCCTCCTCCTCCTCTTCCTATAGCTGCCTCACTATATGTCTCGCTCCATCTCTCGCCCTCTTTTTCATGTTATTTAATAATGGCATTGATTTCCCATTATTCATTGTGTCACGACTGAGCACACGCATGAATCATGTTTGGTTCTTATAAAAAAAAAACAGAGAGAATATTTGGCGATCGTGGCGCGCTTTCGAAACTGCCAAAAAATCTCATCACTGCTGGGTCCATCTGGAATGACTGTTCAATTAGGAGAAGTCATCTGGGACCGTCGTAGACTGTGTGATGCAAAGGGTTAAAAAAAAAAAAAGCAAGATATGAAATTACCATACGCCTTTTGGATCTACAAAAGAGGACATTTCAAAGCGGCGCTGCTTAAGTTCTTCTGCGTTAAAACCCACGTCTTTAATTGCGTTTAATTTATTAGAATGTTCCAACCTCAACTCCGTTAAATGAAAACACATTAGCTCCAATCTGCAGGAGTTCTGCTGCAAGTGTATAGGGACTCCCTCCAACCGCCCGCCACCCCCAGCCACTCAACCCCCCACCCTCCCTCTCTCCCTTTCTCTCTCTTCATTTTCTAAGTAAATTGGAATTTCGTCTTAATTCACTGGTAAACAATTAGACAGAAAACAGATGTCACTGGCCATGTTTAAAAGCAACTCATCTCCTTGGTGAATTGACATCGCATGAAAGAATTAGAGAAAGCAAAAAAAAAAAGAAGAAGAAGAAGAAAAAAGAAAAAGATACAGAGTGAATCGAAGTAAAAATGTGTCAAAAGTTGCACACTGAAAAACACCGGACCGCTGCACGTTCAATTATTTAAAATATCATTATTTCAGCACAGAGCGGATTAACATTCCTCAGTGTGTGCTTTGAGGTTTCGTCTAAAAATATTTCAGGCCAACAACTGCGTTATAGAGAGACGTCCAGACACAAGTGCACGGGTACACTTGTGCATGGAGAGACGTTACTTACCTGGCATCAAATACATACATGTAGATCAACAGGTTCTGAGCTCTTAAAGAAATAAAGGTTAATAGAAATAGGATTCGTAGGGAAAGTTTGTCACATTCTCGAAGAGTTGAAATAATACAAAAATATACAAACATGCATGACCAGTGTGTAAAAACACTGAGCACAAGGCCTCTCTAAACTTACAATCGATGTCAGTCTGTCACACGCTACTTCAGGTATATACACACAGAAGCAACATGGGCACATGACATGAGTATACATTATATTTAAGCACTTTACTAACTACTACTACACACTGGGGACAAAACGCTCTCCTCCTATTTCTCTGAGTAAATATTTTTGCTTTGACAATTGAGCACATCCCACAGCGCTGCTGCTGCACTTCCCTCCAAAAACCAGAAGTGACTAATCTCATGTATAATACAATATATAAAACTTGATTGTGGCTCATTATATCTTAATGTTTTCAGTATGTCAATGCTATAAGGAGTCGTCAACCCCCCCTCCTCCCCAACACACACACACACACACACTTGGGGCTGTTGCTCCATGTATAATGATCATGCTTTTTCACGAATGTGCTAAATGGAATCAACAGAGCCACATGGGACGGACGAAATGTGTTTGATGTCAAAGCCAGGAGCTCCAACAATTCAAAAATGTCAT
Source organism: Decapterus maruadsi (assembly GCA_030347415.2). Classification (NCBI taxonomy): domain Eukaryota; kingdom Metazoa; phylum Chordata; class Actinopteri; order Carangiformes; family Carangidae; genus Decapterus; species Decapterus maruadsi. The sequence continues at coordinate 6,875,490 of CM064894.1, forward strand.
GATCACAATTTTTTTTTTTTTTTTTAACCTCAGAGCTGCCGCGTTGCGTCCCAATGGGAGAGCCCATTTAGACTGGTGCTACTCCACTTTTCATCTCTGGCTAAATGAGGTGATGCATCCATCATTCCATTAACGCTGCTCTAACAGGCTCCCAGTCACCCTCTGGTTGACAGCAGGGACATGGGACATGTGGACTGACCAAAGGCTTTGATGTAAGTCTGACCACCATACAAAACACAGGCCCTTATAAGCAGACACCAAAAAAAAAAATGTGTGCACTGCAGACACACTAACGTTGCAAGAGAGAAGTTCCAGTCTGGTGAAACTGTTATTGTCAAGCCACACTGCTGTCTCCAGCTTTGACTGCATTGACAGGTATATTGTAGATAAAAGAGAGATTTCTGGCAGTGTGTGTGTGTGTGTGTGTGTGTGTGTGTGTGTGTGTGTGTGTGTGTGTGCTGTTCTGCAGAGCTTTGTGTGAACTGAAAATACAAAACAGTTAATCCTCAATGTTATCCATTTATACATATCACTGTTACGATAATGGATCCACCCAGTGATAAATTAATTTAAGGAACACGAGATGTGTGCATAAGCTATAAAAAGAAATAGAACGAATATTCTTCATTTGTGATATTAAATGAAATCAACAAAGTTAGGAGACAAAAGGGGAGGCAGACGGGATAAAAAGACAATTCAGAAACAAAGATTAAACACAGAAAAAAGGAGGGGGGGGAGGGGGAGTTGTGTGAGGAAGGCAGTGATGAGAAGGAGTGCAGGCCTCCGCTAGCTCCACATCTGCTGGAGATATATCCAGTGCTTCTGGGAGTCAGCCCCCCCACCACCTCCCTTTCACCTTCATCTTCCTTCTCCTCTCTCTCTCTCTCGTCCTCTCTTCGCTTCTTTTTTCGGTCTTCTGGTTTGTGTTCAGGATCAGGTCTTAATATTCAAAAATATGTGCCGTCTTTATGAGCCATTGTTTTGCTGAAATAATAAGTTCTCTGTATCGAAGCAATCGTCTGAGGTCGAGTTAGGGAGACTGGGACTAAGGAGGGTGGAGACGAGCCTTTTTGTCAGAAGTACAATGTTGCTTTTAAAATCTACTCCTATGTCACTGCAACGTCCTGAAAATTTATTCTGTAAGTACTCACATTTATCAAACTGTGAGTTGCCTATGAAATGTAAGCTTTTCCCTGCCTTACATTTTCAATTTATTGCATCGTCTTGGCGCTGCGTTCACTTGCAATGGGACAATGATTGACTGGGTGACATTTAAACAGGAGAGGAATTCCTGGTTAGGGATGACCTCCCAAATCCACTGTCTCTAAATTGTACTTATCTTTTTTACTTGACTACATCCTGAGCTGCAGCTGCTACAGCTGTATCTTCTCCGCGCGGTCTGAAACCAGCCGAGACCAGCTCTATCTCCATCTCAGCTCTGACATGTTTAAAGTACAGGGGCCTGATATGATTCAGGGCTCAGTTTGGGGATTTACGTAATTCAAGGCCACACGATGAATCTCTGCAGCCCTGTATTAAAAGTGATGTACAGTTGTGACTCTGAAGACAACTCTAAAGACAAGTACTGGAAGTACTGGAGGTATATTGTTTTACATAGTCGCCCCAGGCTTCTCCTGCATCTGCCGTTGAGTAGGAAGGGTTTGCGGGGACGACAGCCCCAGGTGTACTTTGAGAGACTCGCCTTTTGTGGACTTTCAGAGACTCGGGGCGCAACTGAAGGCCATAAAGCAGGAAAGCCTGTCAAGTATATCTACTTGCAAGGGGTATCAACCTGGGAGCCCAGTAGGGCTGCCTGTTAGGAGAAGTAGTTGCAGTTGCAGGTGGGGAGGAGAGGTTATGATGACATGCTGTGATGACACACTGATATTCATTGCCTCATTCGCTGGAGAAAGCACCACAGGAGCAATTTCATCTTGGAAAAAAGCAGAGGAGGCCATTCTGAATAGATGAGAACAAACCTGGCTACTGCTGTAAGATACATGAGATGCACTCAGTCGTAGTCATTAAATATCCCAACTTACTAAATCAAGTCCTATAGCACTTTAAGCTTCGGGATCTGAGTTGCAGTTTTAGTCTTTTAGCAGAGCTACTGAATAATCCCACTCCCTCCCTCTAAACACACACACGCACACACCCCCACACACTCTCACACTGACACCAGAAACATAATCTGCGGTCTGAAGAAACGCAATCAAATACTGCAACCTGACATCAGCGCAGCCTTCAACAGCAATCCTCGAGTGGTTAGCTGTTGTTAGCCAGCTCAGCCCCGTGCTGACAGAGACTAACTGCTGTTTAGAGAACTCATGCAGCCTGTAAAGACGCACCGAGTTGCCAACCTCGCTTAGAGCACGCCGGACTGGAAAACACTTATCGGCTTTGCTAAACAATCAGTTATACCAAACAAATACCTTAAAGGGGGCACTGTGTGACATTATGGGAGAAAGGAAAATATGATGATCTAAACAAACTCAGAGTCTGGCATTAGATCACCAACAACTGAGACGGAATATGAACTTTCGCTGTCTGTCACAACTCCAAGCACACACAACCTCGACTAGTAAAAAAAAAAAAAAAGACACTGTTACATCCACATGGGAAGGACGAGGACAGGACGGCTCCTACCAGAGTTCCTGCAGTTGTCTTCTTGCTGAGGTACCAGGACAGAAAACGCCAGCAGGTCGGGGGCGAGCAACGACTCGGGTTTGCGGATCTCATTAAGCCAGCGGCTCGTGTGGAGTTCTTTGGTGTCGGACGGGCCCTGGATGAGAGGAACCAGCTTCTCCTTCACCCCCTCTCCAGAACCTGAGAGACCAGAATAAACAGCTAAGAAATGCATTTTTTTCCCCCCAGTTACCAAAACAATTCAATATGATTCACATTCACAAAAAGAGAAAAGTCTTATTTTAAAGAGGAACTACGTACAGTAAGTGTGTTTTGCTAACCCTCCACCTGGTCATGTGCATTTGTTTACAACGAAGAAGGCTAAAAAAATCAATAAATGGAGCAGTGGATAACGTTATATACCATATACGATGTTACGGACGTGTATGTTTGTGTAGTCTTAACTGTCATAAACAAAAGATTACGGGTTATGGAGCTCTTTTGTGTCACGATAGACGAGAGCTGGGCGGCGGCTAAGTAAGACACTGATGTTGCATGGTTGGTTTTCAGCCATGAGACGCCAGGTGGAAGGCAGAGAGCCTCTCAATTAGTCCGGAGCTTTTTAATTAAGGTAAATATGTAGCATAGCCACAGGAATAGTCCTGCTTAGTACCTCATTAAATTGTAAAAAAATAAATGTCCTTGTCTGGATGCTTCACCTTGTGGCTCAATGACTAACTCATCGGCCTTGAGACTGAAGTTTTCATTATAAAAGCTTTTAATTTGATAGTTTCCATGGCTGCAGATGAAACTGGTGAAAAACGTGCTAGAAAATTAAGTGTTGTTGAATTTTTTTCACAAAATAAAGAAGGGTCAAGATAAAACTGACCGAAAGGAATATGAACAGTGATGTTGGTTTGCAGTGGTTAATATAGTTGCATTGATACTTAAACTGCTTGTGGGCGTTTATTATTCAGTAATGAGAAAATTGGCTTCTTTTTAACTGTATTTCTATATATTGGCAGCTGCAGTATATCTCATCATCCACCTGACAACATGTCTGAAGTCTGACCCTGTGAACTCGGCGCTGACACTAGCTCCAATAACATCGTTGCCATCAAACACATGGTCAGGGCCCGATGACGGTGCCCCGGGAGAAAAGCAGCAACTGAATCACGCTGCAGGAAATAAATCAAGATAAAGATTGTGAAGGAGAAAAAAAAAAGGAGAGACGAGAGACTGGGTGTGTAAAAGTATACGTTAAAGAAAAGTCAAAGAAGAGTCTAGTCGGTCTCACTCTCTCCCTCCTACACAGGCAGTAAAGTTTTAACAGGGCACAGCTGCACACACCTGGGGTCCTGGCGCACACTTTTACAGCTCCCAAGGTTCCTGAGGCGCATTTCACCGTCGCACGGCTGCAGAACTTCAGCTCCAGGTTTTGGACCGAGCCCTCGAGAGTCGGTGACGGGCCCAGAGATTTCACACCTAATAAAAAGAAAAAAACCAAAGTGAAAATGAAGTGCAGTCCAGCAGGTGTAAACACTGCTGCAGTGGCTTCGTTAAACACTTGATTGGCCTTTAATTATTCTTGACCCCTTTCTTTCCCTTTCGCTCTCTCCCAGACTTGTGAGAAACCAGGAGCTCTTAAACACAGATGTCACCAACACCAGGTGAAGTGGTGCCGCGTTGTAGCTCGGCCAGGATTACTGCTGGTGTCCTTTGTTTTAAAGGCTAACCTGTTGTTCCATCTCTCAATCAAATACAACTGTAAAAGAAAATAAGTTAACTTTCCATTTAAAGCTGAGTCTAAATGGCGGCACAGGATGTCTTGGTTTTGCCAAGTCTAACCTCTTATTATCATTATTTAACATTATTAATAATCTGCCTGAACTGTGTCTGAAGATATTACAATGGATGTCTTTAATTCCTCTGAAAACATTTACCGCATACTGATGGGATTTTGGATTCTCTACAGCAAAGTCTCAACATCGCAAGCCTTGTTGTTTTTGAATAAAAGTGCCCAGGAAGGATATTAAAAGAGATAAAACCCCTTAAAGTGTCAAATGTTTGTCTAAATGTTTTATGGGCCCACAGTTAAATCGGCTGAGTTAAATGATTTGGACGTTTTAGGTTAAATAACGGGACGATTATGTGTGTGAGAAACAGGCCAATATAAAGGATATATCTTTCCAAAAGAATATCCAATACAGTCATTCCTATATCCATCTTAGTGTCAGCTACAACTCACCTAACACCAGCATTACATCACAGGAGCCTCGAGTGCTCTTCACTCTGTGATTATTTCTCTTAATGGCAGTCTGGTGTGGAGGAACCTTTCGCCTGCCATTTTTCCAAAATGAAACTGTTTGTGCTGTGGTAAGGAGTCGGGGGGGAATTACATACTCTACCACTATGATATGTCAATGTTATTTCTATGGTGAGAGGCTATTTCAAACACATAACGGGACGAGGGAAGGAGGAATAACTGGACGGCGGAAAGATACTGTGGAGTAAAGGGAGCTGTGTGCCAAACCGCCTGTTGAGAGAGGAGAGGAGGATCCATCCATCACGTTACATTCTTCCAGTGAGCTGGAACTGTCCGAGGGAATCACATTAGATTCTTACATCACCTGTTCCAATAAGGCTTTACTTCTCAGAATAATCCTCTCTTACAGTGATAGCATTTCATTTCCTAAAAGTGTCCACAGCACTTTTTTTTGACTGGAAGTTTACAACTGAGTGGGGGCTTTTCCCATCATCAAAAAAACGCCTGCATGGCCCAGCAGTGACACGAAGATCAACGAGGCGGAACGAACGGCGAAGAGAAACTCAAGGAAAAAGAAATATTAAAACGTAAACACAAATACATGAAAACGGATCAAGAACAACTGAAACAGCGGATTTATTGGCCACAGTGGATTTATTGCCTACCAGTGAGTGAGAAGGTATTGCATTAATAAGGCACAGATGAGTGGTGCTACCAGAGAGGCTATGAAAGCACAACTGGGTCATTATTTGGCAGCAGTCTCTTAAACTATGGTCTGGACATGTCTGATCTTTTTTTTTTTTATCCACATCCACTTCATCTGCCATTTTCCTCTTATTGAACTCTTCTGCCCGTTTCTCCTCCTGCTCTTCCTCCGCCCCACCTCACCTCTTTCCCTGCCGTCAGTTCAATGAAATCATTACATGGTCGGATTTTTCCTTGCTTAGGTCATGCAAAATCTAAATGTTGCATAAATAAAGATAACTTGGGTGGGTTCCTTTACACCAAAATTAGCACACTCTTGTTTGCAGTTGTTAATCCCAATCAACTAAATAGTTCAAATGTAGTTTTAATGTAAAACAGGCAGGCAGCGTGGGGGCAGGGGTGAGATTCAAGTAGACACATATACTGAGCGCATTTAACCAAAGGAAGGGAATTACTGGCAATTGCTAAAAAATCCCTAACCACTCATTTCCCTCCTCGCTCTCCCTCCGTCCTCTCAGACAAATTACCCAGCGACTTCTTCACCTGCTGTCTGAGAGGTTCCTCTATCAGCCCAGATGCAAGATGGGAATGTTAATAACCCTCATTCTGTCTCCCTCCCTGCCTACCACTTTATAATATATATACGTGCGGGTCAAACTGAGCGGTGTTGCATGTCCCTCTCTTTGGCTTCCTCTGTCTGTAGGACAAATGTATACGCATATTTATGGAAAAGCCATGTGCTTAATTTTCTTCCAGGACCCCGAACAAGTAAGTGATAGTCTTCTCCTGCAAGCTGATGCTTATAACTGGGCTCTTTATTATACTGTATGCTACGTGCAAAGACCCTACCTGTGCCATAACTGCAGAAAAACAACACTACTACTAGTGGTACTTTGTTTTTTCACTTTTTTTTAGTCTGTTAAGTTCAATTTTATTCCAATTTCTTAGATGAATGAATGAATGCTTTATTTTACATATGTGAGTAATATGTAGTAACACATTTAAATTGCTTTGGTGAAATTAACTTGTTTTAAAAGGAGCAAGAAGAAGCATTAGCTTATTCAGTCCTACTCCTTCTTCACTTGTCTGGCCTACTTCCTGTGTGTCCTGTTTCTCTCTCTCTCTCTCTTTTTTTTTAAATTACATACTCCCCACACAAACAAACAACAACATCATGGTTGCTTGTGTCAACAATACAAAATAAATAATGTTGGTTAGATAAATTTGTTGTTTACCAAAAGAAAAAATAATAATTTTGTGCAGTGCACTGCAAAAGTCTGAGACCCATTTGAGACACAAGCGAATGGGAAAGTGGTTTAAGTGTACGTAAGCTCACACACATGCAGATACGCACATATACACAATCAGACATTTGATGCAATCTAGTACCAGAGGGAAAGATAGAGAATGACATCGGCCCTACATAAAGCTAAACTCTTTCTCTCCCACTGGAAACAATATATAGCTTACGTACGTAACATTTGCCATAAAAGGACTGCACCAGACATTTGGCCAGCTATATTACTGACTGCGCCTCAGTGAACCTTAAAACACATGAGCCATCTCTACCTTAATGGAAAATGGATAACAAGATCCAGCACTGAGGGAGAAATGATTGCAACAGTGATGAGTAGACCTCCACACATGCAGGCTGAGTGAGTGTTCCCCCGATTCCTTCAGGATTTAGTGGAAAAGATGGAGACGTTAAAAGTGCAATGCAAACCGATCTGGAACAATGACAGGGGGCCGGTCGCTCTACGGTCGCTGGTTGGTCTTTGATAACTGTGAACTAGTGGGGGTATCACTATAACATGTCCCTCTTTGCCCACACAGATGTCCTAAAGGGCACAGAACACCTGCTGGGGTGGTGGCTGTTGGGTGGGAGGGCTCTGGACAATGTTTTGTCCAGCTGTTAAGAAGACTATAAAAAAGTGGGGGTACACAGGAAGAGGAGAAACACAAGGGTCGGTAGTTTGTTGGCCTGACCGGTGGTATTCAGTTTGGTTTATGTGTGTATTATTATGCTGTGTGTGTGAGTGTGTGACACTGAGTGAGTGAACGTGTGTGGTGCTGTTACTTGTCAAGCGAGGGCAGGTGCAAGGAGTACATAACCACACAGCTAGGGGCCAGAGGCTACGGCACTCCATCAAACACTAAGAGGGCAACCATCGGCAGCTGGATTTACCATCCCGAACTTAGAGGAAGGAGGAGGGTGTGGAAAATATGAAGGGAAGGAGGGATGTAAATGCTGAGGAACAGAAAGAATGAACAGAGGGAAGAGAAAACAGTCTGATGGGGCAGTATGGGATTTTTTTTTTTTTTTGGGCTCTCCACATGCCGCAATAGTTGGTGTGCACATGTCTCAATATGTGTGTGTGATTGGACATCTGTAGACTTAAAAGGCATGTTTTACACATTCCGACATGTCCTGCTCTCACTGCTTTGAAGAGCAGTATGGGAAAGTTGTCTTTCTATGATGTTGGACCACGCAGGCAAATGCACCGGTTACTCTCTAAAACATGAGGCACGGTGTTTGTATCAGCTTTTTCATTCACAAAACACTCATGCTTATGCGATTATGCTCTGAAATACAAGGTTATTTTACTTTCTGAAGTTTTTTTTTCCAACGAATAAGGCCGGACATTCACATGGGAATGCTATAAGATGAAGAAGGGCTGAAGTTTCCCTAATAATATCTGGCAATCAGCTGTATTGACTGTGACTTCTCACCCCGACCCCAGCAGCCATTAAATCTGTGTTTTGACTCAAATTATTACACCTCCACTCCACTCAGGCACATTATAGACATGAGTGAGAAGTTCCACTAGCTTGCAGAAACCCAGTCCCTGGCACGTATTAATGCATTAGGGATCAGTTTATATGTGATGACGATTGCTTGACAAGAGGATGTACAGTATCACCGAACCCTAATGGGCAGGTAGACAGACAGAGAGGGAAAGAGAACCTAAAGTGCTAAAAGCTCTAGGTCTGGCAACGGGCCCACAGCAGCTAGGGGGGCTGACAAAAAAGAAAAAGAAAAAAAAAAAAAGAGGTAGACATTGACAAGTTGGGTAGACCAAAAGCAGCCAGCTGAGCCATTAAGTGCTGATGTAGAAACAATAACTGTCTCTCCCAAGTCAGGAGGGGCTGAAGTAGAAGCAGTAAGTAGGAGCAGGAGGTCTGCTGGCACGTTGCCCAGTACTGACACACAGCAAAAATACAGACACATGCAGAGAGAGTGGGACAGGAAAACAGACAAGGTGAGTGGTTTGTCCTGCAGTTAAAACTAGACACTAGAGCGGCTCTGGCAGTGGGCAGACACAAGTGTGCGAGAGAGACTTAACGCTTTTAACAAAACCTTACTTTTTTGTAATATATAAGACTTGACTCTTAGGAAAACAGAGACTTTACAGAAACTTAGAGGACGGCTTATAAAACTATCCATTATAATTCATTCTACCAGCAAAAAAAAACCTAGAGTTGCTAAATGAAAGCAGCTACAAAACATTTGGTGTCCTCCTAACAGTGGGGTGGGACATGGCGAATGCAGGAAAACTTCCCTTTGTACACAGGAACAGATGCATTTCTCATTTGAGGTGGTGGCAGCAGCAACAGCTGCTTCTAGATAAATGAAATGGAGAATGAGCAAGTTTACATGAGAAGTGATGGCTCCCGCTGCTAAAGAGCCGCACAAACACAAACAGTCCAATCAAGAGTCGATTCTTCTACACCTACTCAAACACAGCGGAGATTTTCAACTCAAGAACCCGAACTGTGCAGCTGATAGACAGACTGGAAAAGCACGAGGCATGAAAACAAATGGAGAGGAATGTTTCTCCACCATGTAAAGGCCCAGCACACTGGGTAGCAGAGGTTAGCGTGGCGGGCTGCTGTGCCTATAACGGTTGTGGTGTAAGGATAGTGATGGGGTTGTAAGAGCTGGTGGTAGTGGAGGCTGGGGGTCTAATTTTCATGATTATCATCCCCTCCAGGTGCTGCCTGTCTTTCTGTCTGCCCACTAAAGCAGTGACACATGTTCTCTTGCACTTTCAAAAAAAAAAAACGTGGCTCTCCCTGCCACTGAATTACCACAATTAAGGAGTCTTCATGCGGAAGCAATTTGGCCAACACTAATGGGCCTAGGCAGTGGGGTTTTTGGAAGACAGCTTGGAAGACAGTGGGGGTGGGATGACTCTCGAGCGAACGGGTTATACAACAAGTGAGAAAAAGATGAGAGTGAGTGAGAAAGAGAGAAAGAGAAAAGGGAAGAGACAGATGTGCATTCACAGTCATAGCAAAACATGTGCTGTGACATAGAGCCACTTGTAAGGAGACAATTAGCCCGTGGTGAGATAGGCCATTAAAACACAGTTCTGGATGAGAGGGCCTGCCTCTCAATCTCCCATATCCCCAGCCTAATGCTGCCCTGACAAATCTGTTTAGCATAAGAAACAGGGGCATGCTGACTTTGAAGTAGCAGCCAGCGAGGAATGCCACTGTGGTTCCACCATGAGAGAGATGCTTGAAACTACAGACCACAACTAATGACGCTAAACCAGCCCCTCCATCACTGAAATGTTACTCTGGATTACTGCTCTTTCTCTTTCTCTCTCTTTCTCCGACTCAAGATCTCTGCTGCGTCTCTAAAAAAAAAAAAAAAACTCACGCTTGTTCTCTTTCTCAGGCTTTCTTCCCCGTCTCTCTCCACTTGACTCATGGAAGAGCATTAAAGAAAAAACAGAGAGAGGCAGAGCAGAGCGTTCTTGTTTATCAATAATCCGCTGAGATCAATATTTATGTCTCAGCTCAGAGTGTGTGTGTGTGAGTGAGTCTCTCTTTCTGTGTGTGTGTGTGTGTGTGTGGTGGTAGCCAAGACGTGACTGGGGTTTTGGTGCTGCTGAGGCACTTCAGTGGGAGTTACAGTGAAAATTTATGGACTTGTGACACGGAGCTATGTGCTCAGTTGGCACTAGTCGCTAGAGCTTCGATGGGACGGTTGGCTCGCAGCAGGGAGCCAGCTCTGCAGACACTACCAGATGACATAAACACAAACAGATTTATTTGGGGCTGTCATTGATTCAGGGTTTAGTAACATTCAGAGCAGCAGTCTGCAGCTCCAGAGCCCATTTCACCCTACAATGCATTTTGTTTCATGTCTCCGCGCTGTGCTTCTTAACTTTGTGTGCACAACTATTTAACGACTTACCGACACCACTTTGAACACCTCTAATGATTCATGTTTGATGCTCCTGATGCTTTCCTGAGGCTGCAACAACAATTTCAGTGGTTTATTTGGGTGAAAACTAGTGCACTGTATCTGTAAATACACTATAATCAACAATATTGCATGCCTTAACTTTTCTTTTTTGGTTTGTTTGATGCATTATCTGTCAACATCACATGGTAGGAGTCTACAAGTGTTTACCACCGTGGTTGTATGCTTTTTCCTTTCATATTTCAGGTTGCAAAAGCTTAAATTAACAAGAAACTTCACTGTGTTCGTGGCTGCTCATGCTCACTAAAATACAAATCACCTGCCAGGCTCCTTAAAAGCACGATAGATCTTTGAGATCAACTATCAGTTTAAGTGCTACGGTATGTGGTGCCAGTGGTATATTAGATTTGGTAGTAAGTGGAAAGATGCTTCTGAGAAAACATCAATGATTCGTATCAGAGCGCAAAAACAAAAAAAAAGGTTGGACATGAAAGTCAGGGCTTCCAGATCCTGTACGGGGGATCATCCGTGATCTGCAACATGCCTGCAATCACATCTTATTTCCCATGACAGAGAAGTGGGGCTACAGGGGAGAGAAAATCCTTGGCACACTCTCAGTTGCACACTCGATTTTAAAAGATCATCTTTCACCAGAAGCCGGTGGACAGTGTGAGGAAAAGGAGGATGATAGATGGAGAATCGTGGTGAGAAACGACAAGCCCGATGTCCCCTGATGAGTGTTTGAAGTCACCAACCATGGGAGGAGATGCGTGTGTAAGTGTGAGTGTGTGTTTTATGTGTCAGTAAGTACATGCGCAAAGTGGTTGTTTGGTGAAAGCTGACTTGAGATGTTTGATGAAGGAGCAGACCTCAAGCACTTCATGTTTCTCTCATCCCATTAAATATATAAATACTCATGTAATCCAATATCTAATTGTGGGAGAGCACAACAAACTGTGCTCTTTCCTTTGCGTCTCTGACTGGCTCTGCTGGCTTCACTCAGCAGCTCTGAGCTAAAATGAGCGACAGAGAAAGAGCAGAGAGCTTAAGGAAGACAAAAGAAAAGAGGAAGGTCTGAGTCTGGATTGACTTAAAACATCATCACAATCTGCCAGGAGTGGGGTGAGGGCCGTCTGTAGCTCATTGAAGTTTTCATTGACAAGAACCGTCTCAAGTTCCATCCAAGATTTATTTATCAGTTCTCTGATGCTGACACAACGTGTTTTTAATGTTAGAAATAAGGTTGCCTATGGATGAAGAAAAAAAAAAAAGAAAAAGCCTGCTTTCTTTCCTTCCCCTCCTGCTTTCTTCCTGCTCTGATGTCAATCCATGAAGCAGACAACTAGACAGGCAAAAATGTCTCTCAAACCAATAAGTTACCTCTTCAAAGAAGTATGGATACTTCAGTGAGGGGGCCAGGCCACGCTGAAACAGACATCTCAGGGTTTTCATTAAGCTTCCCATCTCTTTACTGACATTTGTGACAACCACAGACCAAGAAAAAAAAACACACAAAAAAAGAAAGGATCGTTCTTCCGTCTTTCACTTTCATTGTTCCACAATGAAACGGGGCTAAGTGTATGGGCCCCGTTAGTACTGTATGGGACAGGGGGGGCAAACCTGCACGTTCCTCTGGCATGTCTTGATTAATAGTTGGGAAACATTAAGGTTATGAGTAAGAAGGCCATGTCAGCCAAAATCTGCACAGGAAAACATTGGAAAACTAAGCTGCAGAGTGTCACAGCCAAGGACTGCGTTACCAACAACAGCAACACACCACAGAGGAGAGAACAAGATAGACTGGGCATATTCTGGGACCAGACAACATTAAATGCACCGCGAACTAGGGATCAACTTATTGAGGTGACAGAATGATATGAAAATGAACACTTTTTTTCCCCTCCAATAACACAGAGCTATTACCGACACTTATACTATGCCGCAGCGTCACAGGGGGATTTGCGTCAGACCCATGCTCCTGAAGGCAGTTAGATCACAGGGATGTGAACTGCTGGCCGTGACAGCAGCAGCCTTTTTCATGCAGTGCAAAAATGCGTAAAAACTGTTGTTGACACGGTCTTTGTAAAGAGACTGCACTTGTTTCCAAGCAATGGGAAATATCAGTGTGAAGAAAAGGATAAATAAGGCTCCCTGACGTAACCTTGAATAGTCTTGGGTCTGTTTTCCACTCTTTTCTTTATTCCTCTCCTGACCACTCACTCCACCACCACCACCACCACCACCACCACTTCTATGTGTTGGGAGAACTTGTAAAAACAAAAGACTTGTTTTAATAATGATACTGTTATGAGTGAGAGCATAAGTCCTGTGCTATTATTATCAACATGCTTCTAGTGGCTACGCAATGAGAGCATAAGGCTCACACTGTATCCAAACATTCCCGTCGTCATTTACCTTAAATGGGATCGTATGCTGTGAGTTCAGGAGCACCTATAGGATTTTGGGAGGTGGGCACGCATGCATCTGTGCACATACACATCTGTGTGCGTGCATAACCTGACACTCAATTAGGTGCAAAAAGCTGGGTTTAATAAGGAGAACCGATAGTTGGTTGTGTTTCTGGGCACCAAGATCTCTTTATTTCCTTCTTTCCACCACCCTTCCCTCTGCCTTTTACTTTTCCTTTTGTCTTTCATTTTTCATTCTTCTCATTATATCATTTACTCTCTCTCTTCCTCTTACTCTGTTCTCCCCCCCCACCTCCAATATCTGTCATGCTTAAGTTATGTCACAGCTCGTATATCACCGAGCAATCATCTAGAGCACGTCTGGTGACCACCACCGACCAACTTCTGCCTGCCTGCCCACCCCCTCCCCCCTCCATCATGGTCCAGACCACCACAGAGCTCTGTGGCCAGGAAACCAGCTGTGGTAGCTGCATTAAGGCCGAATCCATTACTGCTGGAAATGCCAACATTATGCTGATTTAAATTACCTTTAGTATTTTCAAAAAATGGAACCAGAAAAAAAGAGAGAGCCAGATGCAACGACCAACAAACTTCAGGTCACAGAAAGTGAGTTTCTGCTCAACTTCCTTTCGGTGGGTTGAAACATCCTGCACCGGTTCCATAATAGTTCATTCAGGGAGATAGATTACTCCTCAAGGTTAATATACAAAACAAACACACTGAGATATATAAACAAGTGAGCCTGGCCCAGTCTGAAGGGGGAAATGATTGATTTGATAATGTTTAATACAGCTGTCTGTCACTTGATCTGATATCAGAATCAGAATCAGAATTACTTTACTGATCCCAAGAGGGGAAATTCTTGTTTTGGTACAACAAGGCAAATGGCAAATTGATTTTCTTCAATGTCATTTCAGTTTGATGTGTAGACCATGTGGTGGATATCAGTGGCCTAAACAAGTCGAATAGTTCTCAGCTTCAACTCACTTCCAGGCAGATTACACAAACAGGGGGGAAAAAAACTGAAGCTATGAAGCATTTCGAACTCTGGCTGTGTTTAAAAGAGGATGCATAAGCAACATCATCCATCTTTTATAATGAGGAGTTGCTACAAGACTGGAGCAACAAGGCCCAGAGCATCAAGGGCTTTACTGTGCCCCGTCACGGATGCAAGGACACAACCAACAAACACACTTCTAATATCCGTTTAATAAGCAAGACGAGTGGAAACACAAAAAGCGCACGCATGCAAGAAAACAGTGTAATGATGCACATGCAAACAGCCATTATAACTACCGCATGCAGCATGCACAGTGCATGGCAGGGGGGTGACCACTTGTACCTTAGCCAGAGCTGTACCATCTGCAGGTTGAGGTGCACTCTGTGAATCCTCACTGTGTGCACTAACCTATAAACACATGTGTTGAAACTGAAAGACTTAGTATGTCCACCGGGGACGTACTGTAAGTGCATGAATCAAAATCCAATAAAGCTATCATCAGCAGGGACATACATGACGAATATAATAATAAACCACACAGATTCTGTCTCCTCGTGGCAACGCGCAGACTACGGTACATTACATGAGTCGCTATAGGATCCATGATGATGTTTAAATGTAATTGTCAACATTTGTTTAAACACTGAGTGAGATAAAACTGTAGGTGGTAACTAACTATTAAAATATGAAACACTTTGGTAACTGTGGGCCAAACACTCATTCAAACTAACACATTTCTCTTTTATGTGTTTGTGTAATGTTTAATGTTTTGGTTTTGTATGTTTTTAAGATTGCTGTGCTTTCTCCAAGTCTCCAGGATGATGTAATGTGTCACAGAAATCAAACAAAGGCAGCAGCAGCAGCAGCAGCAGCAACAGCAGATAGATACAGCCACTATGTGTTGATAAAATGCAGTGAAAAAGAAATGACTGGTGCGTGGAGATTGCACGTTTACTGAGCCAAAAGTAGACACACACTCGGTATCATCTAATGCACAACATACTGTACGCTGACAAATGTACACAGGCTCCATTGGAGATCGCTGTGGTCAGCATGCTGCCAGCAGTGGTAGGCAGGAATTACTGGCTCCTCCACACTGCTTTTGATGCTTCTGCTACTACTATGGCTCCTGTTGCAAACCATGAAGACTGGAAGTATAAATAAAGAAAACATATAACATTGGCAGGCCACTGACAATCACATGAGAAGAGGAGGGAAAGAGAAAAGAGAGAGAAAAAAAGAGAAAAAACAGGATTAGAGGAACATATGAGACAATGAATTCAAGACGAGAGAAGAGTGACAGATGGAAAAAAAGAAGAGACAGGGAGAGAAATCAAGTTGGCAGCAAGAACTCGCACAGAAAAGATAGAAAGAAAAGACAACAGTAAAATCCAAGCAGCAAAACAAAAGATTGGATTTTTGTCAAGTCAAAGAATGTAAATACTTTACACAGCAGGACAGAGCTGCAGAAAAGGCACAGAGTTGTTTTTACCTCCACTGGGCAGCTGACACTGGTTACATTTGGGAGGGTGGGGGGCACATACTGCAAGAGTGTGTGCACTAAAGCGTACATAAACACACACACACACACACATCTCCCTGTGGATCACCAATCCATTCTGACCAGACAAGCAGACACATAAAAGATGACAGGCTGTTTTCTGCAGAGCTCACCAGTAAAACACAACAACTAGTGCGAGCTTCACTTGTGCGCGATGTATAAGGAAAAACGCTGGAATAACGTTTCACCACAGATAACAACAAAACCGTGGTGACGTCGTCCTACAACACCACACAGACGTTCTGTACAAACCAGGCTGTGGAGCCACAGTGGCGGTGACTGACAACATCTGATTCTCAAGGAAAATACAATTTTACGGTTTGTTTTCTGATTTCACTCATTCGTCTCTGGGCTCGGCGACGGGGCGAAGCGCGGGGGCTATACTGCATCACGCTGCTCGCCGGCTTCGTGCTGCAGCTGCCAGTGAGCAGCACAAACTTGAAGTTTTACAAATCCTAGCGGCTGCGTTCCAGTCAGCTGCGATGATTTAGGGTCTCTGACTGTTGCTTTAATCTGAGTCCACCAATTATTTTCAAGAACATTTTACAGTCTGTCAGTACTCTGAGATTAAAACTGAAGTTTTTGTTTTCTTACCCCCCCCTTCCCTTTTGCTGAATTATGGAATTTCCTCTGGACAGGGAATAAAATCTCAGACCCAAAATGGCTCCCCCGCGAAGGACACTTACCATCTGTGTTATCAGCTAGACCTCAATATGAAACACCTTCCACTATTGAAAAGCCCCGTAACATCAAAAAGGAAATAATGGAGGAGGAATTCCTCGAGGAATGAAAAAAGCACATGTTCAAAGCAAACAGCTTTTGTTTGCCTGTTCAGCGTGTGTGTGTGTGTGTGTGTGTGTGTGTGAGCGTTATGTCAGCTCTGTCCTGGCCGATGGCTCGATGCCCGCTGGCTTGTGACACCAGAACAAGCGACAGAACTTAAATCTGGATGCAGATCTGAATCTTGTGAGTGTTTAAGAAAAAAAAAGAAGAAAAAAAAGACCTACCGCTTTTACCACAACCCCAGCCAGCTCACAAGTCACACTAAGCACAAATGCAGCCACTGCAAAGACTGCAAACACTTTTACCACAACGAGTGAGCAACCCAGTGTCAGCAGTTTTATAATGCAATTTGTATTTGACACAGGATTCACCAGGACTAATGATGACGAGAGGCCTTTGCAGAAATCAACTACTGCTGTTGTTGTTTTTTACATAGGGGAGGTATGTTTATAAGCCTTTTTTGGCTTCTACCTCACCTGCACAATGTTTAATTTTACTATTTTCATTGTTTATGCAGGTTATATATGTGCAAATAAAAACTAACTAACCAACTAAAGTCACACTAGGTTTGTTTTGGGTGAGGAAACAAATGAGAGTGAAGCAGAGGAGTGAGAAGGAGAGAGGGAGGGAGTGCAGGTACAGTGAGCAGTGAGCAGTCACAGTATGTGTGGACTCAACCACAGCACCCACAGTAACCAAAACTATGATGCTAGGTTGCACTGGGTGTGATGCAGATGCTCTGCAGCAAACATCGTCCACAACAGTTCACAATACGCGACGCTGCCAAGTGAACTCCTTTCTCCTCTTTTTTCCAGTTCTCCTCCACAATTAAGCTGTCACACACCGAGGACTGAGACCAGGGAGTGGGACAGCTAAGATCTTCCTCGGGGCCTAAGAGTGTCACAATTTCAAAAGCAGATCAAGTATTTGGTTATATCATAGGAATCATTGCTGTGTTTTTCCCCCAACATATACTTGCACAACACATCACCTATTCCCCTTCACTCGCCTGCCTCCTAAGCTCGAACTCTTTCCCCCACTGCTCTTTTTCTAACCTGCCAGCACATGAACCAGATGTGCAAATGTTTCTCTATGTTGCTAGTCAAGCCCCATTCCAAGAGAAAGGCAGAGTGAGGGGAGAGGAATATTTGACTTCACTCCACGGGAGACCAGTTTCATAAATTTTGGCGGCTACACAACGGTGAAAAAGGTAGCTTGGCTGGCTTGGCCGAGGGAGAATGTTGACGGCATACCAAACAACGTGATCCTAATGAGTTGGAAAATCCCTGGCCCTCCAGAGGACTGTCCAGATGCTACCGTCATGAGAAACGCTACTGTTTTATTGAATTCAGGCTCCCCTCCTTTTCTTTAACAAGGGGCAAAATTTATTATTTGACCATTAAGGCATCCTGGGCGACATGAAGCGTAAAACCGTTTCAGAGTTAATTTGCCCTAGGCTGCAGGACCAGTACCCCACACCAGGCACAAGACAAGTTGAGCTTTATGCCAAAATATCCCACATGAGCATGGGAGTTTTGGAGGTGTAGCACCGGTACAGGGTCACAGAGCTGTGGGTGAATTGGGCAGCTGCTATCAGGTCGACTTGTTGTGCTGAGTCCTGCATCATAACTACAAAGATTTTCACAAGACGATCAAATAACTCTGGCTCCAGCCAAGTCCATATATCTCTCTTGACACTTTACTGGTACTAAAGAAAAAAAACAATCTTTATATTCCATATACAAGTAAATACATGAAAGGCAACAAATATACTTTACTAGATTTCAACAAATCAGTTACAATAATGAAAACATTAACATCTAATGCAACAGCTTAAAAGAGACCAGATGAGTGACGTGGTGTAGTTTGGTCTCTGTTCTTTGACAACTCATGGTTGAAGTGCAGAACGAGCTGTTAGGGGACACATAAATCATGTGTGTGGGTATGTTCTCTTATTTTGCCAAGTGACTAAGTTGCCATTTAAGAATTATAATTGCTGCTCTCCAATAACAACTGCATTATGAAAACAACTGAACAAAAAAACCCCAAGAGTTGCCTGTTGCAATGCGAAGCAATAACAAACACATGCCCTGGAACAACAAGCAGGTCTGATCCTGTGCAGACCTGGTTTTAATGTCCATCTCAGGTGTTGCAATGACAAATGGACAGCTCACAGTACAGGTGTATTTCAATGTTGCGGAGATGTGCGGATGAGATTTGTGATGGGAATGGGATTTTAATCGACTACAGGACCTCGTGTGGAAGAACAGAGGAGCTCAGTTCACATGGTTTATACATAAGTTATTTACCTGGAGCTTTGTACACCTCATTGAGCAGGCTTTCGCTGAGTGTCAGCGGGGCTCCGTTGGTCATGCTGTGGGTCCAGCTCTGACAGATTGCTTGAAGCAGAAGCGTCTGTGCCCTTGTGGCCTGCACGGTGAAATGGGGAAGCTCAAAAATACACTCTGTGGTGGGGACCGATGACCTCTTGCTCCTGCAAAACAAAAAAAGGGGGACAAGAGAAGAAGAAGAGGTTAGGAGGAATAAGTGGTTAGATGAAGTGCTGTGCACAGAGACACAGAGTCACGATGGAGTGACAATAACAAATGAAAGAACGGAGAGTTGCTAACATAGACCAAATGAAACAGACACTGGTGGAAACAAATGGTTCACAACTTCCACGAATCCATCAATATCACATCGCAATATAAAACAGCTCATCGATAGCACGAACGGCCAAATCGGTAGAACTACATTCCAACAGCAAATTGAAGAAGTACCAAGTGCAAGCCAAGCTTTCCTTAGTTACTTGGCAGGTAGGCCTAGTTTGCCTCTTTGCCACCGACCCTTCTCTCCCCTCCGTCCAAACTGTGATGATGATTTATGTGAAGATATGTACAGCCCAGAAACCTGACCCCGAAAAGAATCTCTACGCGTTTGACATTTCATCTGTCTCCAAGAGTGTGGAGGGAGAGTTTGTGCAAGTGTGTGTGTGTGTGACAAGCTGATGAGTTGAGCGTTGAGGGGGATGAGGTAACACCACAGTCAGATGTGAGTCCTCCAGGCCCCTGTCCATCAGAACCTCAGCGGACCATGCTCTCATCTATCATCTGACACGCACGCACACACACACACACAACACATATACACGTTTTTAGTTTTTTTTCATTTGCTCCTTAATTCCTCGTTTCTTTTGAAACATATTCAAACACACTTCCCTCACATCTACTATGATACCACACGGACAAACATCTTGACACATATTCATTCGCTGCCCCTTCAAATCCCTGCATCAGGTCTCAGAGCTCCTTTTTTTCTGTCCAGTCTGTGAAGTCATGGATCCTCACTTCTTTAGATCCCATGCATGACATCAGCAGCAGCGGAGGGAGGGATTCCCCGGCCGACACACATGCACACACACACACACACACCAGTGGAGGCATGGCATTAGACACAGTGTTGAGTGTGATGGAGCACTTGTCATTGCTATGACTACTACTGATCTCTATTCTTCACATCTCTCGCTCCCTCTGCGTCCCCAGGAAAAACACCCAGGAGCCTGAACTAAACACTGCAAAACAAGTCTGTTTGGTTCCACCTCTGTGTCTCACCCCCCCCTTTCATCCTCCCCTCCCTCTTTCATCCTCCCCTCCCTCCCTCCCTCTCTCCCTCTGCTCTGCTGAGAGATTGACAGTACTTTTTTTGGAGGAGGGAGACATATGTTCTCCTCACTACATACTGTAATGGAAGCAAAGAGGGACTGCCTTCCTTGTGAGTGGTACTTTCGATGAAAATAGAACCGTGACTAATTCCTGGGATGGCTGCAGCGTGTCAGGAACGAGCATCACAGTTCATTTAATCACACATCCATTTTGGTCTGGTCCCAGTTCAGAGTGTGGGATATGTCACGGGGTCTTTCCCTCTGCTCAGCAGCTCTGCAATCGTTTAACTCCTCTGCTTCCCTCTCGCTCTCGCTCTCCTCTGCGTGTCTCTTTATCTTTCCCTTTCTTCTGCTCCTGGGTGGTTCGGTAGGGTGACATGAGCTGTTAGCTGCTCACAGGCAGGTCCAGAGTTCCTAACCGCCTGCGTTCTCCAGGGGGACTCGTACGAGACAGAAGGCGAGAGAGAGTTTGATAAAGAGAGATGTGAGGCTACAGGAAAAACAAAGAAGAGAGAGAGAAAGAAACTCCAAACCTGACAGGGTCAATGAGTTTACCTTGATAGCACACATTTTGAATTCCCTGGCAACATGTGGTGGATTTGGCACCATGGTGAACCATGCAATGTCATGCTTCTCGCCTATTAAAATTACTACTGTTGCATGCTATACAGCAAGACATCAATCAAACTGTTTTTCATGTGCGTTTTTTTGTGTGTGTGTGTTCAAATGCCTGCACACACACACTCTTCAACGTGTCTGCGTGTGTGTACACTTAGCTAGATATCAGTGCTGAACAGAAGAAAGTGAAGGGGACCCAGCAAAAACAATGTCCCCACATGCGGAGCAAATGTGCCTGCAAAGCCACTTCAATGGGAGGACTGGCAAGGGATGAAAGTTTGTTGGCTTATTCGAGTGTTTATAGCGTTTCAGGGGAGCTGTCACGTGCATGCGGTCGTCTAAAACTTTAATTATGCACCTGTTTTTATTATATTATGCCCAGTTCTTTGCAAACAGCAACTTGGATCCTGGAGCTAAATGAGAAACAGAGACTCTCATTAGGGTGTTTTGGGAATGCTGGATGTGAGGACGGCCAGACACTCATCGGATTTCATTAAGTATATGGCACAGTCAGTGTTTTCTTACTGCAACATGGTAAACATCTTTCTGGCACGCAGCTCTTTCTCAGTTACCAGCAGCGCTTTGAAGGGAATAAAGCGTCCAAAAGTAACAATAGCAACGTTAATACCTGTTGCATCCACAGCAGCAACAAATGACACTATAACATACTGTATCTTCGATCCTGGAAAACATATGCATGCAACTAAGAAAATGCAATTTACTGCTTTAGCACAGATTCCATATTAGAAAAAAAAAAAAAAAAACGGAGTCTGTAGCCTGGGGAGCAAAACTCATTAAAGCATACTTCTACTCTTATAAAGTGGAGACCCACCAGATTTGGGCCCACGATTCATTTTGGATCCTGACGCATAATTTAAGAAATCAGGTCCTTGGCTTGAACTCCGGTGCCTCGTTGAATAGGCTGTCTGTGACCTCACAGTAGTCCTTTAAAGTCAATAACTTTTTTTTATTAAAACACAGAGGCCACCAGGAATATGTTAGAAGGAAATCAAAATTAGTCAAGAGTTATGAAAAATTAGGTGTTTCAATTTCAGCGGATGAAATATGCTTTCCTCTGGTGTATTTCAACAACATTAGGCCTCATTTCCTGACCTGTCCCCTGTTGGTGCCGTGACTGAGTGACGAAGAAGTAGACCGAGGCTAGGACAGGCCAGTTGGCGGACCTGCTGACTGCTTGGCTAGGTGAACTGGCTGACAGGCTGGCACAGTCCAGTCTGTCCAGTGTCCCCCTGTCAAAATCAGGCAAAACAGGGTATAGTGTTGTGCAGAGGGCATGAGTCAGAGTCATGAGCGCCACACCAGCTGTGGTGCTCTTTGCCTAGTCTGCTTCCTCAGTATACATGCTCAAATGTGAACATAAAGCAGGGGCTGCAAATTATTTTTTTTGTGATTAAAATGAATTAGTGAAATCTACAAGTGAGTAGAGCCCACACAAAATAATTTGTGCAGCTGCCAAACATGGATTACAGTAGAGCCATTTAGTGATATGTTAAACCATTACGAATATAAGGTATCACTCCTGAAGTGTAACCTTCCACTTGAACAGCCTTTGGGTAACCCACCCCCCCCTTCCCATATCAGCACCAAAACCCTTTTCACATCATTATAGCTCATATCCATTTGGGCCATTGGTTCCCAGGCTAATCAGCTCCTCGGTCTGGTCTGACTGTGGTCACGACTATATATAGAGAAATACAGCTGGGGCTCCAGCTAAACAGCTGTGATTGCTGCCTTACAGAGGCCACACACACACACACAAAAAAAAACCATAGACATATTCACACATAAAACAAAATGTACATACCTGTACAGACGCAAATACATTTTTTTGTTTCCAAATATGCACATATGTATACTTGCATACCGACACATTCCTGTCACACAATCACACATGCATACACACCTGTACAACAAACCAGTAACAGCAGGTTGGTCAGCCAGAGCGCGATCAACAGCAATAATGAGGCCAGAACTGACAAGGCGTCTGCTGATCTAACAACCTGCAAGTCAAACAATTATAAAAAACTATAGCTGCCGATGCTAAAAAGCCTGAGAAGACTGCGGTCTCTATACTATTTACAACTAACAAGCAGAGGCAAGAGAAGAATAGAGAGACTGCAAATGTTCGGGTCATATGTTATTCTCCAGGTAAAATAATACCTCACATGGGGAGTCTCAATAAAAGAAGCCGTTTGGAAAAGCTCCTGTAAAAACTCAAGAGGAGCAGCGCTAGTGAATGTCTCAAGTGTTTTTGCAATTAAGTTACATACATGTAGAGGTCCAGTATTACGTGGACATCTATGTGTTGGCGCTAATGCAGATTTTCTGACACAGGACATTAAGGAGAGAGAAAGCGTTAAGCAAAGTGGATCACCTAAACTGCAGGTCCAGATGTGGTCAGCAAATTCTTTCTGGCTGGAGCTACAGAGCAGAGCCAGGCCGACTAATGTGAATATCCATGACTGACTGACTCACTGAGTGACTGAGCTGGGTGATCCAGTTACACCACTGGTCAGCTGAATACCATGTGACTTAGTCATGAAAATAATGATTAAACCATTAACTGATCTTACCCACTGGTCATGGCTATTTGGAAATAAAATGGTGTTTGTTCCAAAACAGAAAAAAACATAGGAATAAGAACAGGTTTTTTGGAGATTCAGCTGCTTTAAAGACCTCAGAGAGTTATCAGATATGTATGGCAGCATCTCTCTCTGTCCAGCTCAAAACTAGGATAGCAAAAATTGTGAATACAGCGATGAAAGTAATTGGTAAAAGTGACCCTAAAACACTCCAGACTATCTTTGAAAAGAAAGTATTAAGACTGGCTCAGGAAGTGATGTCAGATCCATTTCCCAGAGTATGAGTTGTTACCATCGGGTAGACGTTTAAGAGCTTGTCGACCCAAAAGCAAACGTTATAAACGCTCCTTACTCCCTAATTCTATAGCTCTTTTGTTGTTATACGGCTCTATGCACTTTTGCCCAAGACAAATTTCCCCTTTTGGTGACAATAAAGTTTATCTAATATTATCTAATCTAAAGAAAGGAACAAAAAGATAAAAGTTATGTGTGCATTCTTACAACACAGAATACATACAAACGTGCTCAAGAACACGACGTACACCAAGTCCAAGCCAAGGCGTGGTTGTGTGTTATTAACCTATAAAACTATAAAAAACACTGCTACCTAATATTAAAGTAATGGTATTATCAATATTTTATGGATATACAGCTACTGGTTCATCCGAACAGTTGTGTTGTGTCACACGTTGCAAGCAGGCGCTGCACAACCCTCCCCTCCTCTCGCTGAGCTAATGCTGGGACGTTGTAAACAAGGTGTTTACAACACCTTTCCAGGGTGGAAAGTGGGACAGAGGACACCTCATAAAAAATAAAATAAAATAAAAAACAGGGACAGTAATTGGGTCTAGAAAATGCATAAAAAAGTTGTGTGTTGGCTCTGTCAGGATGAATAGATGCCAACCTGCAAGGGAAGAAGACGGTTGGCGCTCGTGCCTCAGCCAGACCAAAGTAAAGAGTTCAAATTAAAATTCCCGATTAATCAAGAGTCAAATCAGTCATTAGGAAATCTCTATCCAAGACAGTAGAAGAGACAAAAAGTCAACAAGATAATCCATCAATTTTAACCGTCTCCACATTGTGCCACTTTCTCTTGACTTTAACTTATCTGCGTCTATTTACAAAGTCCACAGCAACGCCAATTCATTACGGGCTGACATATTTGTCTAATAGATGCAGCAGATAGCCACTGTTTTGAGACTAGTGATAAGTTATCTGAAGTTTCTACAAATCATTCACTGTCACACACCCAAGCCTGAGTGACCAACAAAAACATTCTCCAGCTGAGAAAAAATGAACACAATCCTCTGCTGCTATTGTCTCCCCAATGGAGGGAATCATGTTGAAAATGGAGGGAAGGGAAGGGAAGGGAAGACTGACAGCTTGTACCTTCACTCCTATTTCTCCTCCTTATGGTGCAGATGATGCAATTCCCCATCTCTCCAAGCCAAGGTCAGCGACCCCTCTTGAAAATAACCAGAGTGAATTATGGGCTGCTCTCAAGTCCCCTCTTTTATCTTACTACAAAAGACTCACTACAGTGTCTCGCAAAGCCTCCAAATGAACATTATAAATCATGCAAGAACTTCGAAAACTGAACACTAACTCGGGGGGGATGGAGAAACTTGTCATTTTACCACCTGCATGTCAAATTGTCAATTGAGTTGAGGAAAAATGCTCCCATAAAAAATCATCGCAAGAACAAAAAACACAACTAAAAAACAACAGAGCGAGATGTTGAAAAATGATGGCGAGGAAAAATAAATGCACCTGTGACTAATGCATTACACGTCTCGCAGTTTGTTTCATGGCTGTACATGGTCTATATCATTGGCTTGATGTGAAACGTACTAAGTGGAGCTGCTGCTCAGCCTCTGACATAAAACATTTTAGTGAACGCTGTTTGCAAACGTCTCGCAGCAGCGATCATTACAACTCGGCTCTGGCCTCTTGAATGTGACTGAACTGTGAAAGAATCTGAGGCGATGAAGATGATTTTCCAGATTTTACTCAACTTTTCCCAGCTCACAGTGAGATTACATACAAGTGACAGTGCTTAGGAAAATCAATACACCGTTTTAAATGTGCATTTATTGTTCTATAAAAGCATCAGAGTATCTGACAACCGTCTTTTACTGCTGTGATTTATACAATCTGACTCATGTTGCATTCTTTTACCTGCTTTTATTACATTTTTATTTGTTTTACCTGAAGATATTCTGTCCCATGGCTCCTGCTCACTGCATTTTTCCTCATGTAAATCTAGTCCTGTGATTCTGCTGGTGCAATTAAGTGATTATGGTTCTGTTTTACCACTCAATCCCAATGCCTTATAATGGCATCCACTTTCTAAACCAAAACCTCAAACTCAAAGTCTCTGCGCTGTCGGAGCTGGGAGTGAGTTAGAGGGTGGCAGAGACTGCAGTCGTGGCCACAGCACAGACTTTTGTGGTTCCCCAGGGTCAAAGGTGTTCCATGTGTGCATTTCTCAGTCATCAGTCCTGAACAGTCCAAACTCTTCATAGGAAGAAAGAAACACTTTGCACACGCACACACACACACACACACACACAGTCTCCCTGTCTTCTTCCCATCTGGAGCAACCCTGACGCAAAACACACACATATGTGCACAACTTTGACACGCACACACAGACACACACACACTCACAAACAGATCCATTCTCAGGAGAGGGCTTCATTACACAGGGATTACTAAAAGAAATGTTTTAATCAAGTTGCGCAGACAGCTGCAGACTGGAAGGCGAGAAAATGGCAATGACGTGGTTCATCAGGCGTTAAAGGAAAACACATCAAGAGGCCTGTGTATGTATGTGCGTGTGCATGTGTGTGTGTGTCTGTGTGTGTGCATGTAGCTTCCTGCCTCTGTCCAACATGTCCAGCTGTGGAGAACATGCGGTTCCTTATATGGATAAACAGAGATAGGAGATCTCTGTCCAGAGACTAACAGACCTAATGTCACATTTTTTACTTTCAGGATTCGCTGAAGGCTTTTCATTACGCCCCGTTGTCCCCGACAACAACAAACGCAGGCCCTCAACGGAAGCACCGGCTGTCCGTTATTTTTTATCCAGATTAGTCCTCTTCAGTATTATTCTCCCAAGGCCTTTGACCTTCACACAGATGTATGGTCATTGACAGAAAGAACACAGACTCCAGTGAGTGAGTTTTTTTTTTTTTATTCCCCAAAGCTGCTTGGTAAAATAAAGATTTGATTTATTTTACATTGCAGTAGCAATTATGTTTCCTCTATACCGTCATTAATAAACTGCACATTTTTACTCAAGCGGTGAAAACTGCATAGATTAGGCTGGAGTCTGGGAAGCGACGGAGCAGCACCGAGGCCGGGTGGGGAGGAGAGGACAGTGGAATGCACACCACAGTAGATGATAATCCACTCAGAGCTGATAATCCATCTACCCTTCCCTATTTCCCACTGTTTTCCTTCCCTCATGCTTCGGTGCCTAAGATGACTAATTCGGGCATTAATAGAGTCTTTCAGTCGACTGAGAACATCTACAGCTGCTCGTGAATCCAACTATCTCGACTTGGCCCGCGCAGTCTGCTCAGTCAGTACGTCTTACGGTATAGTTAAAATGCAAAAGATATTCTTGGATTGCAAATATATTGCCTCTTGAAATCATTACGGCCCTATAATATACACTTTGGGGCTGAGGTAAAAAAAAAAAAATGTTGATTTAAGCTACCAAAATGACAGTTGTAATCATAAAGGCAAATACGTACAGCAGAGTGACTGTGGCTCCTGTAGCACCAAGCAGTTAAAATACTGAAAGAAAGGGCTTGGAGGCCTCCATTACAAAACTGAAATGTCAATCACGCAGTGCACAAGGGTTGCATTCGCTGATGCCATTTCCTCATTATGAGGCTCCTCAATACGTCCATTGATCTCTGTCAAGCCATAAAACCAAATAAAACTGCCTGACACCAGATGTAGAGGAGAAAAAAAAAATCTTTACCACAAAGTTGGCCAAAACACTGTGCCACATAAAACATGATGTTTCACCTTGCAGCTCACAGGCCTTTACACTCCTGCGCTTCGACAGGAAAAGTGGAACAATATTACATCATATGCCATTCCAGGTTTTTAATATACACCTGTTAATACATAAATCCTACTTGTTGCAGTGTGTCTACATCCATTCAGTTTAATCATGTGAAAACTTTTTTTTTTTTCCCTTTCTTTCTGTAAACACAACCATGCTCCCTCAAGAACAGTGAATGGCCTACATCATGGATTGCCTTGTTCAACAAAGATGAATACTGCTGCTCTTATGGCCTCCGAACCACAACTCAAAGTCGAGCATGACCACAGCAACCACACGGTGATTTAAGGTCATTCAATTATCTTTCACTGTAACGGCTCTCAGAAACTTTAACCCCAGCTGCACAGCCCTATTGGATAAGACACCGAGGAGTTGCACAAGTGATTACCTCATTATAAAAAATCCACACAAATCAAAAAGTTCGGCTGTGGGACGCAAGAATTGATGCAGAATCGGTGAGTGTGACATCATTCGCAAAAGATCTGTCGTGTGTCATATAAATGTACACCCAGAGCACAGAAATGAAACTTTTTCCATACAACAGCCACTCCCAAATCAGTTTGCGGCGGCCAAAATCTTTGTACCGGTCCAACTTGTCGATGATGACATTGCCTGCCAAAATGGCCGAGTAGACAAATGGAGCCGCCGCAAGTCCATGTTCTCACCAATGAATACTGTTCATGTACATTTGGTAAATTTGACGTTGAGATCTCTGTGGCTCACTCCTGAAGGACAGAGAAAGCATTTGTCCTCCTGTTTCTTGGCTGGGCGAGGAGACATAGACCAGGAGCAGCTTGCTATGACTAACTATGAACAGGAGTAATGAGGCATTACAATCACACCAGAAGCCTCATGCCTCAGATGCCTAAAGAAGCATTCATAAATCACAAGGAGTCTAGACTACTGGTCCAGACAGGGTAATGGACTTCTAAACTTCACATAAAAAATTAAAAAAAAATCCTACAGGTGGTGCTAAAAGCTGAACTAACCATTGACAATGTAATAGAGTTAGACCAATAATTAGATATCAAGGGAAAACCAACATTCTTTTCTATTCAGAAACATTCACAAGGCAAGTCAGCTTTTTGTGGCTATATAACATGCACCTGTAATGCCACATGCTTTAAGAAATTATCCCCTCAGAAATAGCAGAGTGTGGAACAGGGGCTGCTAAAAACGCCACATAAAAGCCGGCGCAGGGGCTAAATTATGGCCTGCGACGCAACGAGCCACACCGGGCTGCTGCTGCTGGTTTGTTGGTGAGCCCCAGCTTTGGCCTTGGTCGTCAGGTGGCCCTGCATAACGAATGTAATATGGTGCGAGTCCATGTGTGTAAAGTGAGAGTGTGAGGTTTGGTTTTGAGGACATCAATGCAGGCAGCGCTACCATCCCCTCCCTTAACGCCACCTCCTTTCACTCCTGCGTTTCTGCAGCCAGGCACTGATTTTATCTGGGATAGCAGTTTAACAGCCAGACCAATTGAGGCTCTCTGTGGAGTCCCTGTGGAGCTGGTGGCCCCATACATTGCCTTTCATTAAGGATAAGTACGGCCTGATGCATCTCAGCTGCAGTTTTAATTCACTGGGAAAGAAAGTTAAGGTTTTTTTTGCTTTTTGGTTACCAAAATAACTGGTTGGTGAATCCAAAAACCTATGTGTATATTTATAGGGATAGTTCAACATTTTGGCAAATTGGCCCATTGCCATAATCCCTATAGTCTTCGGTGCAAGCTATTTTTAGAAAGGCGGAGCAGAGCCGCGAGCTGCTCAGAGCTACGCTACAGAGGCTCTTGGTTTCCCTCATCAAACTCATCAAGTACACAATCCAACAACTCCAAAATGCTCTGGTGGACAAGTTGTGACCTGCACATTCACCACGCTATGAGATAATAATGAATAACTGTTTTCGAGGTAAATTCATGCAAAATCACTGATGCACTTTCCAGTCAGGAGCAGTTTTTCGGCAAGCAGTCTCTGCTTTTACCTCTAAAACAACTCTGTCTTGTAACGTTGTGTTATTATCTCATAGCGTGGTGAATGTGCAGGTCACAACAACGTTTTGGATTGTGTATTTGATGAGTTTCATGAGGGAAACCAAGAAATCCCATGAGCCTCTGTAGTGTAGGTCTGAGCAGTTCACGGCTCTGCTCCACCGTTCTAAAAATAGCTTGCACCAACAATTAAAGGTAACAAACCGCTATGACTATAGGGATTATTGCAACAGGCCAATTTGCCAAAATGTTGAACTATCCCAGGAAGCAAAAATCTTGTTACTGAATGCACAAGATGGAAAAACTCAACTTTGGTCCAATTCTTACAGTCGATGATGACTAGTTTTCTCTATAAATGTAGTTCATTGAGAGATAACAGTGAGTGCTGGTAACTGCATGGTTGGTGAGACAGAGCAGAAGATTATTATTACACCATTTACCAGAAACAGAAACGATCATAGTAGAACTGATTTCCAGGAAATCTGCCATGTCATTCGATTATTAACAAATAACGGTGAATTTAATCTGTGTGTACACTTGTGTACTCGCCAGTACTCAAATGAACCTTTCAGGCAGTATTAGTATTGGAGCAATGCAAAATGAAAGGTGGCCTTACAAGGGCATTTCTTAAGAAACATTGGTGGAAAAGGCTGCTCCAGTCACTGTAGTCTTCTCCAACCTGGAATATCTATTGCCAATATATTGGTTTGACTTTGACTTTGACAAGCTGTTCAAGGCCAGAGTCTGCTATTGTTCTAAAACAATTACTCTTTCTTAAACTCTAATTTTGCTTAAAACCTGAGGAAACAAAGGCATTTATTTCAGTCTAACTGGATACATCCACGTTCCCGCTCTCTCTCACACACACACACACATTACCAAATGCCCGGTAAAAGCCAAGGCTGGCAGGAAGAAGATGTCAAAGCAGCGTACTTTCCCCTAGCGAAGGCCCCCTTTTGCTGCCCACTGTGAGAAGCGGGGGCAGCCTTTGTGGTGAGACTGGAGGAAACATGAGCTATAGTATACACTGTGGGCCAACTCATCAAGAGAGGTGCTGGGTCTTCACAGACGCCCAGTGCCTCTCCAAATCCGCCCCATGATCACCTGGCAGTCATAAAAGCTCACTTAAGCACAAGACGGCTGCACAATGACAGAAATCTTTAGTGTGTGTGTGTGTGTGTGAGACAGAGAGAGAGGGAGAGGGATGCAAAATGTGTGCATATGACATCACCTTCTGTACTTCCCTGCTCCAAGCCCTTCTCTTCTGTCAGTCACCATTCCCTTTTAATTGAGTCCAGAGTGAAACAAATCTAAGGCTACCTTTTACAGTGGTAATGGAAAAGCTGATCTTGGAATCCACATAACAACACTACCGAAGACTGACAAAGCAACTGGAGACCGCTCTTTCTTTCTTTCTTTCTTTCCTTCCCTCAGACTCACTCTCTCTCACTCACTTCTCCCTTTTCCCGCATTTTCGCCGAGGCTTCCCACTTTCTTTTCATATTTCCTTAGAACTCCAGAAACATGTAGCGGCGGGCTCTGCTCAGTGTCTCGCTGCTCCGAGGAACAGAACATCTTGGAAAGCCGGGGTGTTGTTGGAGTTACATCAGCACCGAGAATCGGGCCCAAAACAAACACCGGCACAGTTAAATTAAATGCTACCACCTGGTGGAGTTCATCTTTTGGCTGCTCCAATGACCCAGTGTGTCACTGTCAGGCTCGGCTTTCAGCTTCAGGAGAGGAACTATCTGTCTAATTATCTGTCTGTCACACATGCTGGATTGTATATCATACGTAATCTATAATACTCTTGTGTTGTGTGGCTTCTACATTGGAATCCCATAGCTCCATTACACTCAATTGAAATTAAGGTTGTATAAGCTAACCTTAGCAACTAAATAATATATACATTTTTTTTATGATTAGCATTGCTGATTGACACACACGTAATACGTCTCTCTTATATTCATCCAAGCCATTGTCTCTCTGCTTCGCCGTCGAACCTGCTCATCATCATTCTTCCGAGGGTAAACTGTCAGTTCGTGTTAATTAGATTTTGACTGGAGTTACACAGAGGTCAGAAAAGCAAGACAGCCATACCTTGCGCTAAGACAGACAGGGGTCAAATATGAGTCACTTCAAGTTTTACAATGACAGGTTCACAACTCATCAACCTGCATTATAGTAAGACAACGAGTCCCTTTATCTGCTGCAGGAAAGAGACTGACAGTGAAACAAACA
Source organism: Decapterus maruadsi (assembly GCA_030347415.2). NCBI lineage: Eukaryota > Metazoa > Chordata > Actinopteri > Carangiformes > Carangidae > Decapterus > Decapterus maruadsi. The sequence continues at coordinate 6,907,271 of CM064894.1, forward strand.
GGCAACTGTTGGAAAATGTGAACCTGTACTTGGGGGGGCAGGAGCTAAATTTAAACGATGAGAAAAACGAGATTCGCTGGAAATTATCCTGTGGACTGTAACAGAATCATCTCACGTACTATAATGACACATTCACCTACAGTATTTTGCGGTTTGATCGTATAAAGTCGATCATAAAAGTCTAAACATCTGGTCAAATCACACCGAGATGAATCACAACTGTTACTGGACATGTGCATACGGTATCCCATCAAAGGGCTCCACTTACTTATACAACAGGAGAATAACCCAGCACTTTCTCAATGTGTCAAGGTGACTCTGTCTGTGAGGGGTGTGTGGGGTTAGAGAGAAAGCCACAGCAGCAGCGGCGGGGGGGCATTGATCTGGATTACTCTCCGGAGACACATCTTGTGATTGTCAGAAAGAAAAATAACATCCTTTTGACATCTGAACCCGCTATATATGAGGCAGGTAGGGCAGAAACAGGGGAGAGAGGAGATCAAACGAGCAGCGAGGAGTCTCTTATTGGGAGCAGAGAGCACGGGGAGCCACGTCCTGCCTACACACACACACAGACCACTACTCTACTGGATGAAGGTCTTGCGGTTCCTATATGCAGCCAGATCACCACTGCGCTGTGTGTGTTTTCATCAAGGATTGTCTACAAGATGATTACATAAACACACAATGAAGGATTCAATACCGCTTTAAATTTCATAGACCAACAGGATCGTTATTTGTTTTGCCAACAAAGTTGTTTCGGTGTGTGGAAACTAAAGCAGACAGAGGACAGGACATACTCTGCTACATGATAGGTTTCAATTTAAATGCACTATAAAGTCAATTATAACAATAAGATTACGACCCGTGCCGTAAAACCTACTGTGAGACCTGTGAGACCATTCAGCCTTTAAAATTGTTTTCCTTTTTTTCACTCCCTCTCCCATCCTCCCCTCTGTACATTTTCCCAAGCTTTTTTCTTTTTATTCCCATCTCCTGTCCCTGCAGTCCCACAAAAGTGTCCTTTTACACTTTTCCCCCCATCATCATCGTCTCTCTTTCTCTACTCATCTTCCATTCTCTCATCTATTCTGCCCCTCCTCTTGTCCCCCTCTTGTCTATTCTGTCTACAATTAGCTGTTTGAAATCTCCACACATGGTTGCTTATTATGTCGCCACCCCCTCCTCCTCCTTCTTGTATTGCCATAGCTTCAATACTTAAAGCCTATAAATCAATTTTATGTTCATCTCTGGTTGTTTAAACTTTCAAATTCTCCATTTGTTCAACAGTTCCACCTTCAGACTGCTGACTTGTCCCGTCTTAAACTCCTAACCTCCCCTCTCCTCATCCTCTCTGGGGGACATCCCCAATGACTCATCCCCTGTCTGGTACAAGGACAGGGATATAGCAACATGTTTTTTCATCTCCTTAGACACCATTGTCTTATTTTCCTCTCCTTATGTTTCAAACCAGCTGAGAAACTGTTGCTGTTACCCCATGACTTCGTCTTTGTTTCCCCCTTTGACCGCTGAAGAAAATGGCTCATCTATCACTCTGAATGATGCATCGGCCACAATTCGTCTGCATTCGTCTATAATAAGTGCAATAAATGGGCATGTATATGGATAAAGTTATGCATTTTGAAGCAACCACACACACACACACAGGAAGTACACACCTTAATCCACTGGTTTCCGACCTTTTTTGGCTTGTGACCCCATTTTAACGTCGACCCCCACGGTCATGTGCAGTCACGCCAGAAATCAAGACGTGCCAGCTCAGATATTTGCATTTCATTTGAAGTCAAAGATTGTGTGTGGTGTTTTTAATCATAATTTTAAAAAGAAGAATAATTCGTTTTTATATATTTTTATCAGATTTTTTTTTTTCCCCGAGACATTTCAGGTGATCCCATTTGAACTCCAGGCGAATTGGGGTCCCAACCCCAAGGTTGAAAAACACCAAATAATGTTTTCCTCTCTCGGACTTTAGGGTTTGATTGTTGGATGATTGATAGAAATGATGCTATCTAACCCTAACGCTCGATCTATTATAATTGTAAAAATCCCTTTATCCATCACAACAAAGTCAGTACTATGAAATTCATCACTTTGTAGGGGAAACAAAAAGTTCAAGCACCGAGCCTGCAGATACAATACTACACTATTTTCAACCTAGTGGCATTTCTTCAGTTTATTTTGATTATCCAGCTGTTTAAACAAACCAAACAGACCTATGATTAAACTCACTGGCAGGTTCAATCCAATTATTTCATTTCAGTTCAGTTCACAAAGACTCTACATGCCTCCACACACCCACTCAAATTCCCATGCACAGCAGTACAGAGAGGAGTGTTACAAACAACTCACCAGTACGCAGGCATCTGAATCAGCTTTCCATAGAGAGCGGTGCTGAAGGAAGGGATGATGGGGATGAGAGGCAGGAAACCCCCTGTGCTGTCCTGGCACGTCAAACCTGCCTGGAACCCAAACACCTGGAAGGAGAGACGCAGAGGGAAGGGAAGGGTTAGGGAAAACAGAGGGAAATTAAGCATTTATATATCAAACAATTTACCAGACTGACGTTGAAGGGGGGAAAAAAAACTAAAAAAACTGGCTGGCTCTCACTGCACACACACCACAAACAGAGACAAATCATCTTATTGTTGGGCATCAGGTTTGTCACCTTCCACTACTGTCATCACTGTTGTACGATCATAGTTTTGCATACTGACATATTATGAACACAGGGGAGATCTGGTTCCCACATGACCAAATTAACTGGCACACACACAAACACACATACACACACAAAGGCCATGTGCAGGCAATAGACTCATTCGGCTACACACAGCGCTGCACAGCACATACTGATTGACTTCAATGATGAATGCTGGACTTAAATCGATGCAAGCAAGCCTGCAGTGTGTAGGACGATTCAAATTATTCTTAAACTGGATTTGAACTCTGAATTTTTCAATGTAGCGACTGGGATTTGGCTCCTCGCGTCGTGTTCAAGAGTTCAACATGTAAACTCTTTGAAGGGTGATGTAATTCCCAGTTTGGCTGGTACATTCGTTGTCTGTCAGACGACAAATGATGTGGCACCTTTATGAGAAAAATATCTCATAATTAAGGAAATAAGAAAAATTGCATTGTTTTCATGATAATCTTAATTGCTGAGATCCAGGTTGCTCAGCAATATAGTTCACTCTCAGCTCAAAACAACTGCATGGCTGTTACTACTAACTCTGAGAATGAATCACGTTACATTTACTAATTAACCTACATTATGGGCTGGCTACTCCTCCCAAAACACATGTAAGCCAGACCCATACCTCATTTTCTTTCCTATTTTGAGCCAATAAATACATCTGCTTTTTAAAATGTCTTTTTTTTTTTTCTTCTTTACTGCGATTTTTTTTTCTTCCCTAAAATTGCAATGGAGTGAAAAGAGGAATTTTGTAATGCGATGATATAACACAGTCACTATGAAAAAACAACAAAATAAAACCACAACAGTGAAACAAATTTTTGGTCACATCGTTAGTGTAGGAGCAGCTGCTCTGCAAACAACAGCATAGTCACAACATGTTTTAAATGGCTTGATGAGGTCCAGATTACATCTGGATCAAGGCATGCTTTAAATCGTATTGTTCAGCAATATTAACTTATTCTATAACATTTTCTGTATGTTCACAGGAGTTCATATACAACTCCTGCAAGTGAAGGTGTACCGAACCACTTTGCGTTGTGTTGCAAGTGGCCCTGAGAGTCGGACAAAACTAAAATAATGATTCTTTCTTTTACAATAGGTCAAGTGACCTATCGATACAATATCCCACATCACAGACGTTAATCAATGTGAGCTTGCCAAACAGATGTAGACATTGTAAAACTCGCACTTTGAAGATTGTTAAATGGGACCATACAACCACAGACTGATTCACTGCATTCACTGCTGCGTCCGCTGGGAAAACAGATTTTAAAATTTTGTTCTCCTTTCATCAGCCTGACGTAATCCTTTACTCAAATAGTCCAAAATTTCAACTTTAATATTTCTATTTACTCTTGTGGCCCCTGCTGTCGAGAGAACAGACGGACTGTGAGTTCTGGTCTACGACCATGGAAAAGCAAGACAATGGATAACTGCTACTCACAAGACAGACACCTCAGCTCTGACAACCGGCGTCAATAAAACACAGATTAAGATAAGCCTTGGTTTACAGCTGTTTAAAATCACTTCCTGAATTGGGTGAATTGCAGCCAGAATGGCCTTCACCCTGTCACGAGATCCCTCTGCCAGAATCCAGAGGTAGAATTTAGTACCTTTGGCAGATACAGATGCTGATCGGATGATTGGTCAGAGTGATCCTTGGCTGCTGACCAACTGGGCTGTTAACCCTGCAGTGACCCTGTGATAAGGACTTACCAGCATGACACCCAGCAAACATCTCGTCTTTAAAAGAAAGCAAACACTGGCCATACCCAGGCCAGAGCGAGCCAAACCAAATTACTGTCCGTTATCCAGACTTCCTAAAAAGAGGCTTAGCTGTACTCAGCTGGACACTTGGGCCTTCAAGAAAACCATAAATACAAAGATTATAACCTCTTTTATTTTTGTTTATAGCTTATTTTGAAAAGCAAAGCGTGTGGCGCAACCAGCAGAGGAACTCGAAGAGGAACGATGCAGGATTTGTAGCTTAACTCTGCTACATTTTGACCTCAATTAAACAGCTTTGGAGTAATTGTGATGGTTTAATAAATGGCTTAACTTGTTTACGAGGGAGAATGGAGGCTCTCTGCCTTCCACGTGTGTGTCATTTATTGGGTCTCTTGGCCGAAAAACAACTTTCCAAGATCAGAGCCTCCAACCCGTTGTCCCAGCTCTCGTCTCTGCGACACCACGACACAAATGTGCCGCATAAACTATTGTTTGTGACAGATTAAACTACACAAATATACACATCTTAATATTGTATATGATACATAACGTTATCTACACCCTATTGATTGAGACGAGGGTGAGCAAAACAAAGGAAAAGCGACTTACTCCTCTTTAAATGATCATTTCTGCCATTACCACATGCCATGAACAGAGAGGTACTTTGAATACACTTAGCTTTTATTAGCATTAACACCAAAGTTTATCCTCTGAGCTTCACATAACAAGTCAAAACTAAACAACGAACGAACCAACACATGAGCATCCCATCATTTCGGTGGGTCTGAACCATGAAGCAGACCAGAGATGGACTGGTTTTCATCAGGAAGCTCAGTGCTGAGATTTTTATGGCCAGGTGAAAAAGGGTCATCGAGGTCATTAAAAGGGTCATTAGGGTTGTTTAAGACTGCGGCCATGCAGCTGACCTATTGAGCTTGGACTTTAGTGCACGTAAATGATACTCACACATTAGCGGATGAGTATTCTGTGCAGATGTGGGATACGGCTCTTGAAATAACTCACTTACCAACACAAAACTACTACTAATAAATGCTCAGGACTCAAGTGTTATGTCAATAAAAGAACAACTGGGATTTGTAAATGTGAAACCTTTGATGATCAGTGACTGTCCTTCTCACCTTGAGGTAGAGGTGTGCATAGCAGTGATGTAGCAGGTTATCTGAAGGCTGGTTGAGGCCGCTGACGGTGCTGACCAACTCTGGGGCGTACATGGGAACCGAATGTTCAACATTAACCCTCTCCACCTTGAACTGCACGGCAGGTAGAGGACGCACCGGCTGAAACAACGGCACAGAGACTGGTCCTGGTGCAGCCTGGGAGATTCAAGATACAAAAAGAAATACAATGTAAGTGAACGCTAATGTTGTTGCAGCATAAGAAAATCTTTTAAATGTGTCTTTTAATCTCATGCAATGCAAAAAGAGACTCCAAAACAATGATGGTATGTTACCTTTCCTCCCATTATGACAGGCATCAGTGCTTGAAGCAGGTTGAACTCTGCCATGGAGACAGTGACAGACACTTGGAGCAGAGTGAGACAAGTGAGTCTGGTTGGGATGAACTCCTCCAAACTCGATATCTCCTCCGTAGTAGCTGGAGCATGGCTCTCCTGGATCACTTCTATAATCATATTGACAGAAGAAGGAGAAAAAAAAGGAATAAGAATTACAGCTGTTTTTGTGTGCTTCTCCCTTTTTTTTAGAGAGAGAGAATATTAGTATTTCTGAGTGAAGATCACCTTTGACTGTTTTGGAAATAAAATATCTTCACCTCACCACTTTAAATGACTTAAACTGTGTTGAGTTATGTTTGGTGAGGTGCTTTTTTTATTCCAACCGAAGATTTAGGATTTTTCACATTCAAGTGGTCCAAAAATGTGATTTGTGAGGTCACAGTGACCTTGACGTTTGACCATTTACCACAGAAACCTCACCGCTTCATCTTCTTCCTCACGTCAGACTGAGAAGCTGCTGCAGCACATTTTTAAAGGATTTCCTAGAGGCCTTACTGAGGTATTGCATAAATGAGAATGAGACAGCTGGATGGACAGACATCATCGTAATGCTTCTGACCTCAGGCATGAAATATTAGGTTTGGAAAAAATCTAACATATTGTGGAGGTTCAGGGAAGTCAGAGGGTAAAAAGAAAGAAAGAAAAGATCCATCATAATACTACAAAATCAACTCATTTTTCTTTGTTTAAAACAAGTGAATCCAACCACAAGTATGCACCCTGTGGTGTATTATTTGAAATAAAGCGAGGGAGTGGGAAAGTCAAAAGGTATTTGGGCTTGAAAACTAAAGATTGTTTTACAGAGAAAGAGGTTAGCTGTAAAGCACACCAATTTCTTTGAGTGGGCGCCTCCCCTCTACGCCTGCAGCAATAAAACAATAAAAAGGTCTTTTCCAACAAAAACCACCACCTCATACACAAATAAAATAAACAAGCACTATAAAAGTACTGGCATCTCCGAGAGATATTCATTACAGTGGCTGTTTCCCAGTAGCTTTGTTTTTGAACTCTCTCATAAAACCACTCATTCAATCAATAACCAGAAACATCCGGAAAGGCAGAAAATTAAGCGAACCAAGTCAACATGGAATAGAGGCTAGCAAGGTCAGCACTTGCAAAAAGTAAGGAGTGACCAGAGCAGTGAACCACTAAACCATGTCCAGGGACTGAGGTGGACCAAAAACCTGAGCCCTTTATTACTGAAGGGCCGTGGCTCTGGTCCCAGGACAAGGCTTGTTTCAGTTCAGTAAATGTTCTGTTGGGCTTCGTTCCCAGCTCTAAGGTGGGCTGTGAACCTGATCCCAAAGCTGTTTTGCTATTTGGCCTCCCGCCACAGCCAACATCAGGTTCATCTGGCACTGCCATGTCCAATCTAATCATATACCAGGGCTCGAGTCAATATCCACAGTCAACATTAAAATTACAACAAATATGCAGCTCACATGGTACACAGGGGCGTGATTACAGACATTAAAAACCTACATTACATTAAATTACATACATTAAAACGCCCTTTTAAAGCACATGGATGGGATGAAAACAGGTGTGGTTGAGAACATACACACTTGCAATGCACACACAAAATCCTGTTCCACTTAACAGATCCACCTTGTTATTTTATATTGTTATTATTTAATTTATTCAAAAAGAAACTCTTCACACACACAAACAAAACACACGACTATCACCAAGTAACGTGCATGTTTTGAACCTGCTGCTCTAAATACAGCGAGATCTTATAAAACTCCATCTTATAGACACCAGCCAATTTGGCTTCCACTTAAAGTAAACTTTGGGAAGGGAAACAAATCGTTCTGAGCTCTTGGCGAGTGGTGTACGAGGAGGAGCGGAGAAGAAGAGGACAGGATGAGTAGAAAGACAGTCATGTCTTTGACCCCATGACCTCTGCTTCTCTTCTGGCAAGCACACACACTGTCCTCGTGAAGCCAAGACTGGAGCACAGAGCAGCTGTCACCAAAATCATTTGCAGACTAGACAAAATCAGGAACATCCCAGAGACAGTAAGAACTATAATCAACTCAGATCCGTGCTTTTACACTATTGATACTGATGCAAAGTTTGCTAGTAAAGCTCCCAAAAAAACTAACTAAGCATAGCTTTCTCAAATCAAGAACACATTTATTGTTGACATTTTTTAGAATTACTTGTATATTAACTGATAAACTGATATTGACAGTTTCTAAGCTTGAATGTCAATAAAAGTGTGCTGCAATGCAGCGGAAAGAAAAATAATGTCAGCAATCCTTTGGAGTTACCTTCATTTATTTATACACTCCATCTGAAATATGGTCAGATCTGCGTCCAAGTAACAATTATGAACAAACAACCTAATCTCAGCTAATCTAACTAGAATAACACAAATCATTGTATTGTTCTTGTCCATATTGGAAACATTCAAACATTCACAGCGTGGGCTGGAAAAAAGTATGCGAACCCCTCGGCTACTGGCATTAACTTAAAACTCGGAGTTATCAAACCTGGAGTCCAATCAATGAAACCAGATTGGACGTGTGGATTAGAGCTAATTTGACAAGAATAAAACTCTTGGGTTTGCTGTTCAAACATCTGCTGATTTGGACCATCCTTCATAAAAAAAAAGAAAGAGAAAAAGAAAGAGATTTTATTTAAACTTTTGATCACAAAAGGATTAAGGGTTAAAGTCAACTCCAACAGTTCAGTCATCCAACAGTCCACAAAAACTCGATGAAATGGAGATGATTTAGATCTGTGGCTGCTCTCTTTGCAACCTGCTACAATGACTTTATAATCAATGAGGTGACAAATATCCTCAGAGTAAAAGCCAATGGCTTAAAAAAAGGCTTTGCATACCAACATGAAAACATCATCCCAAACTAAGGTCGGGTGAATTCCTAACTTCATTACGGTCTCTTCTCCAGGATAGTGTCAGGGTGTCTGACCGTCCACCTGCTGTAGCTCAGGAGAAGCAGCTCATGCAGCACGTCGATGACCCTAAACATCGATATAAATCTGCAACAGAATGACCTCAAACCAAGAAATCGCTTTGTTGTAGATTTACAATCCAAAACCCCGACACAGTAGAGAGGCAGTGGATTGACCTCAAGAGAGACGCTCGCACCGACATCACACGAACATAACTGGGCTCAAGTAGCTCTGTAGAGAAATATGGTCCAAAACATTCCTCCTCCTCCTGAACACCGTGGACATCCGATCAGCACCAACTACTTTTCCCACCAGCGCTGGGAATGTTTGATGGCCGAGGTACAAGATTATAATTATTTGTGTGATATTATCTTCAGGGAAACTGTGTTTGTCTACACTTGTGACTGAAGATAAGAGAGGAGAGGAGAGGAGAGGAGAGGAGAGGAGAGGAGAGGAGAGGAGAGGAGAGGAGAGGAGAGGAGAGGAGAGGAGAGGAGAGGAGAGGAGAGGAGAGGAGAGGAGAGGAGAGAGGAGAGGAGAGGAGAGAAAAGGAAAGAGGAGAGGAGAGGAAGGAGGAGAGAACAAGGAGAGGAGAGAAAAGGAAAGGGGAGAGGAGAGGAAAGGAGAGGAGAGGAGAAGAGAGGAGAGAAAAGGAAAGGAAAGGAAGAGGAGAGGAAGAGAAGAGGAGAGGAGAGGAAGGAGGAGAGAACAAGGAGAGGAGAGGAAAGGAAAGGAAGAGGAGAGGATGAGAGGAGGAGAGGAAAGGAGAGGAGGAGAGGAAGAGGAGAGGAGATGAAAGAGGAGAGGAGAGAACAGAAAAGGAAAGGAAAGGAAGAGGAGAGGAACAGAAGAGGAAAGGAGAGGAGAGAAAAGGAAAGATGAGAGGAGAGAACAGAAAAGGAAAGGAAAGGAAGAGAAGAAGAGAAGAGAAGAGGAGAGGAGAGGAGAGGAGAGGAGAGGAGAGGAAAAGAACAGAAAAGGAAAGGAAAGGAAAGGAAGAGGAGAAAAAGAGAAGAGGAGAGGAAAGGAAAGGAAAGGAAGAGGAGAAGAACAGAAGAGGAAAGGAAAGGAAGAGGAGAAGAAGAGAAGAGGAGAGGAAAGGAGAGGAGGAGAGGAGAGGAGAGAGGAAAATGATTTAGGAGAATATGTCAGGAATGTACAATTTTACTATTCCATCTGCAATAGCTACCTTGGTTTCCTCTTTTATGTACTCTCAATTTCTCAGTCGCCCCCCGAGGGTCTAACTCCACTGACCCTTTCCAGAAAACGCAAGATCACAGACACATAAAGAAACATGGAGGAACACACTGACCTATCCAGTTTTAGTCAAAAGCTCTATCATAATTATCCCATCATCTATTATCTATCACAGATGCTGAAACAACCGAAACCTACGGATGTTATCATTTCGCAAAAATGAGTTATTGCTACAGATATTACACACAGACACACATTCCATGTTCTTTCACAACATCCCCGCGGTGAGCTCACCAATAGTTGTGCAGGGACGAGCACTAACAAAAGGTGTTTGGCTTAACCTCCCTCATGTGGTCCAAAAGGTCACTACTTTCATGTACAGCTGTGTGTTGAAAGATGGGTTGTGCAAGGAAATAACAAAGTGATGAGAATACTGTAAAGTGCAGACTGTTGCAGTTTCTGATCATGCATGGGCAGAGAAAGAACAGTGGAACAAAATAAAGCAGAAGACAAGGGAATAGAAGAGAAGAGAGGAAGAGGAGAGGAGCCACAGCTGAACAGAGAGTAAAAGTTACAAGTAGTTGTGCATTGGGAGTAGAGGGAACTACTAGTTGCTACTTGACTATTAGCTGTTAACGTCGGCCCCCACTAAAAAGAGATAAACAGATAAAACAGATAAAACAGATGTTGGAGTAGATGATGGATATCTGACCTCGCTGGGGTTTGCAATAGGGTTCGTACTCATGGTCCATGGCGCAGGTGACCATCTTGAGGATGCGGTGGACGGCGCTGCTGTGCAGCCGGACGTCCAGAGGTCCCACCACCAGTCTCTTGATGGACGTCTCTTGAACAGTGGGAACCACTTCCTCCACATTCGCCAGGGAAAAGTCCTGGGAGTCTATGAAAACAAACAAACATACAAAGAATATATATCATGGGGCATTTTTTTTGGCCTTTGTATTTGACTGAGTAGTAGAGAGAGACAGGAAATGGGGAGGTAGAGAGAGAGAGGGAATGGCATGCAGTAAAGGGCCGCCCGATGCAGGATTCGAACCGGGGCCGACTGCAGCGAGGACTACGGCCTCTTCATATGGGGCGTCTGCTCAACCCACTGCGCCGCTCGGCACCCCAAACAAAAAATATATAAAGTCTGTGCTGAACACTTCTATATTTTTCAAGTTAAAGGGATAGTTCAACATTTTTGGCAAATTGGCATATTGCCATAATCCCTATAGTCATAGCAGTAGGTTCGTTACCTTTAATTGTCGGTGCAAGCTATTTTTAGAACGACGGAGCAGAGCCGTGAGCTGCTCAGATCTACACTACGGAGGCTCATGGGATTTCTTGGTTTCCCTCATCAAATACACAATCCAACAACTCCAAAATTGGATTTGTTTTCGAGGCAAATGCAGAGACTGCTTGTCGAAAAACTGCCCCCAACAGGAATCCGCATCAGCTGTTTTGCATGAATTTACCTCTAAAACAACTCCGTCTTGTAACGTTCTGTTATTATCTCATAGCGTGGTGAATGTGCAGGTCACAACTTGTCCACCAGAGCATTTTGGAGTTGTTGGATTGTGTATTTGATGAGTTTGATGAGGGAAACCAAGAAATCCCATTAGCCTCTGTGGCAGCTCACGGCTCTGCTCCGCTGTTCTAAAAATTGCTTAAGTTAATAAACATACTCCTAAAACTATACGGATTATGGCAATGGGCCAATTTGCCAAAATGTTGAACTATCCCATTAAATGAAGTACAGCAGACATATAAACTATTACACTTTATGTAAACATCTGTGTGTGTTTTTTAAATATATATAGATACAATATATACTGTATATGTATAAATATTTACAGCAGCAACATTTTCCTCATATCTCCTATTTTTTTATGAAGTACGAGTACGGACCGTCTGTTGGGTAAAAATATAACAAAGATGGCAGTGGTGTAAGGCTGCAGCAGGGAGCAGATCACATTGCCGTGAACCACTGGAATGATGAATATTCCAAATGTCCACTTCTCTCACACAGCTGTCCCTTCATTCATCGCAGGCCCCTGTTCCAGAGGTCCACTTAAAAGACTCAGCTCCCCGGCAATAAAAAAGGAGAAATTAAAAATAAAAGAAGGGGGTGGATGAATGGCAGTGGAGGGAGGAAGAGGACAAAGGGTCACAACTTGCTTTATTCCCATTACATTCCACCACTGCACTAAACATTCTTATAGCTCAGAGTCAACACTGTGAATTTAATGTTTTTAGCTGAAAGGGGGCTGAAGGATGTTGGGGGGTGGTGGGACGGACTCCCTCTGAATTTCAGGAGATTTATAAAAAGAAAAAAAAAGAAGGGAGCAACGGGCAATGCCACTTCCCCTTCCCCTTCTTCAGTGAGATTTGGCTGTAATGGATCAGGCCCTAATATTAACCATATGGCTGCAGTTAGCCTGATCAGTGGAATGAGGAGGAAATTAGCCAGGATTTAGACAATTCATTTCCCAAGATGTAAAAAAAAGAAAAAAAGAAGAAGAAGAAAAAGAAGAAGAATTTTTAATCTGCAAAGCGTTACTTCATTTAATATGAAGTCAGTGGGGGAAAGTGACCTGGGTGGGTTAGTTTTTCAGTTGACTCAGAGTTTATGTTAGCTTCGTGGGCAGTGGAGAATAATAATTTGTTTGGTTGACACTGGATCTGTTCCACATCCGTGAAGAAGAAGACGAAGACGAAGAAGAAGAAGAAGAAGAAGAAGACAAAGAGAAACACTGACACCAGACAAGCATTCCTTTAGTCAAGGGTAACCACACTACCATCCTGCAGGAGAAGAGACTGACACTTATCCCGCTGTCAGAAACGACTTTGACAGCTCAGGATGACATTATCAATGTTGTTTTTAATTAAGATGATTATCTACTAGCTGAAAGCAGCAGGAAACAATAGCCTAGTCAGAGAGGCAGGCAGGCAGGCCAGGCTTAGAGAAATGAACTAGAAGAGGGAAGCATGTAGAACAACACCGGTGACAGTTCATATATTTGTTTGTTTCTTCTGTTTGCTTGTTTTTGTCTTATTGAAAAAGGCAACTGTGCACTGTATCATCACACAGTACATGGGTAATTCCACTTTGCGATCATTTAACATAATATTTGCATTCCCTTGACAGGTTGTACCTATCCTATTACACTTCTGCCATTAGACATCATAAGCGGTTGCCCTTTATCTGAGTTTAATCTGATTTCTTTTCTTTCTTTTTTTTTCCATTAAGTGCAGAACATATTAGAGGTCCTACCTTAAAACTTGTGAATGTCAGTCAAGTGTCACTATCACACTTACACAAGAAACAGCTCTCCAGCACCATTTCCAGTTGAAATAAAATGCTCAACCATGAAGCACAGACACATTTGTGGGCCAAATCTAACATTTCAAACTGAAGGAGAACGCTTTATCTCTTAATGGGGACTTCAGATCTTTCAGACTTGAATAAACATTCTTGAGTGGTGCAGCTGAGGAATGAGAAATCCTGTCCCGTCTTAAGGCTTTCTACCGGGAAGACTGACACCTAATTAGGCAAGAGGAGCCTATTCACTTTCTCAACAGCTTACAGGTAAAGAGACAGGGGGCGGGCAGTCGGGGGGAAACAGTGTTTCAACAAGCAGCAAGGAGAAAGAAACTCAAATACGTGTCAGCGCAGACTAAACACTTCTGACAGTTGCCCTCCAGGTAAGTTTGGGGTGAGAGTGAGGACAGGAAGGGTCAAGGACCAGGTGGCTGCGACTCAAACAAGACAGGCTCTTTCTTTAAGTCTCCAGGGGGCTTGTTTGACAGATAGGAGAGAGAAAGACATGGAGAGTAAGAGAGAGAGGGAAAGAGAATTGGATAGATAGATAGAAAGAAAAGAGGAACAAGGAAGAGAACGGGAGAACATGACAGACGTAAAGAGAGAGAGGAGAAGAGGTGGCAAGGTGAGCAAACAAGCTCCTCTGTGAGGAGGAATGAGTTAGACAATACCTTTGCCGCTGCTGTTCTCCATTGTGTAGAGATAATCCATATAGAAAGCACCAAAGCGCTGCATGCCCGCTATCTCCGTGTAGGTCTCCTGTCAAACAAAAAGCAGAGTTAAAGGTAAACATTCAGCGGTGAGGGGAGCAAACAAGCTGATGGAGCGCCAGTGACTGGGGTCAGGGTGGATGTGGCAAGTGTGGGGGTCGAATCAGAGATAAAACGAGTTACTGAGGGAGGGTCCATCAATTAAGCAGGTCATTATCACTAATATTCAGGGCTATGAGCTGCTGCAGGGATGATATATACTATCTTAGTATACTGTTTTGTTCGTAATGATAATCTTCACCACTTTTATGATCACGTACAAAGTTAATGTCATGCTACAAGCTACACAACGGGTGCAACATCCCTGCAATAAAGCGTCCAATTGATAATTTGTTTTAGCATCACTTCTTATTCACATTCACTCTGTCACCAATAATCTGTTTATCAAATGGAGAGTATTAAAGTTTGCTGACTTAGTAAAAATTGCAACAAAATTGCATAGACATACAAAGCCAAGAATAATTTACTCCCTAATAGCATTCAGAAAAAAAGTTCAAGGAAAGAGAGGGGAGATATGAGGGGGAAACCTAACTTAAAATAACCAAGAATAAATACTACATTAAAACCATGACATCTCTGTGGCTGGAGTAAAACTGAGATCTTCTGGCAAGCTATTCTACAAACAAAGCAAAAACATAATACAATTTAAAAATAGATTTTAAGCTATAAACAGGATTGATTAATTGGGTTTTGATTGCAATTGTAATTCTGTTTATTTATTTTATATTTTGGCTTCATTTGTTAATTATTGGATACTTATTTCTTTCTGTGACTCTGAAACCACGAAGAGCTCTAATGGTTTTACTGAAATACTGAATTAAAGGGTAGGCATTTATAAGCTGGATAGCTTCAGCCTACATTTTTTCAACCTATCTATGAACTTGTTGAACTAAGGATAGTATTAATGGAAGGCTGGCTGATTGTGACTGATGCTCAACTGTAAACAATTTGTGCACAAGATCGAATAAACAGACTACTACTACTCATGCTACTCTTCTACAAAAGTCTCAAAAACTCCACTTTACAAAGGCTGTAACAGAGTGGTGAGTTGGGTTTCCATGTAAATGCTGAAACAACTGTATGTCAAAGTTAAAACATGAAAATCTCTTTGAGCTCGTGTTGACATCCGATCAAAAATCTTTTCCAAAGTGCACGTCGACCTCAGGACAAGAGGAGGAAATGTAACTACAAAAAATTGCTGCAAACTTATTTCCAGGTCCAGGAGCAGGAGGACAGAAATGAAAGTGTATGTAAAGGTAGTACAACTAACCATCTTTTCAATACTTTACAGAGCATATGGAAGTAATTTACTAGATATCAAGTGTTCTTTATTGAGCAATAAGATATTGGTAACAGGAAAGTGAAAGTTTCCTCATTCCGCCGGTCCTTGGACGTATGCCACTAGAAATATGTATCTTATCTGCTAAAAGATAGGAGGTTTTTTTCTTTTTTCATAAGAAACCTGTCTGAGATTGTGGCTGATACTTTCGATGTGAAATTATGATATGTTATGGAAATATTCGCTGAGATAGCAAGCTGCATATGAGCCAATACTCAGCCAGGGGTCCTAACTAAAGCAGAGGTGTTTTACAGTATCTGTTCCCACAAGCACCTTTAGTCGTCGGAGCAGTGAAGATACGGACCGAGCTGCTGGAGGGAATCAGGTCAGAGGAATCACTGACCTCTTTACTCTTCAAGAGCTTTTCCTCATCTTTATTGACTGCACTGTTTTGCTGGAGACTCTGGAAATGCATTAAGCTATTTACATTATTATTACTGGTAGCATGAGTTTAAAATGTTCTATAAATGAGGATTAATAGTATTTTTATTATAAATATCATTGTTGTTGAGTTTATATTTGACCTAAAGCTGCACTCTGTGGACTATGGTCATCATCATCATCATCATCATCATCATCAATAACAACAAATAAAACCTTGATGTAAGTAAAACTAAAGACTTTTATCTTATTCTTAGATCTCAAAGGGTGTCAGTGTATTGTTAAACCATAACTAATCATTTATTTGTCTGCAGGTCAAGAGCTATTGACCCCAACCTAAACAATAATTTGAAGGATTTTTTTTTCTACTGCACATGAAACCACTGAGCAAACAGTGAGTATTAGAGAAGAAGGAACAGAAAGAGAGAGATTGAGTGAATGAGGCCCCTCACACACAGACACACACACAGTTAACATCTCCACCCAAGACCTACCAGCTACTTCTCTAAACAGAGATTTCAATGGAGCCTTATCAGGGAGGCGGGTTAATGAGTAATATTTATTAGGGGATATTTAATGGCTCTGGCATGCTTTTGGATCAAAGCCATTAGCTGGTTTCAAAACCACTAATGAAGTATCGCTAAACCTTTGACTCCTTTTTACTATCGACGACTAAGAATAGATGGATGAATGGATGTCCAAACAATTGCTTCACTGAGGGGTTTGGTGAACATTAGTTAGCAGAGTCAACACTAGAGCTGTGAGGCTGATGAAGTGAGCGGAGACTTATCAGGAATAATGGCTTTAACACTACTACTTAGATAGCAGCAACAGTCTTTTACCGCAGCCAGGAGCTGGGTGACTGACAGAAATAATCAAAGTGATAAAACAAGAATGACATGTTTACAACAAAAAAAAGCCACCAGACGTTGCTAAATACTGCACTGAAGTAGAGCCATTATACAAAATGCTGGTGTAATTGTATATGTATAAAGATAAGAACTTGTTTTCTTTAATAGGTCATCTCAGCAGCGTGATGACCAGACCACCACAAACATTTAATTTCATGGCAGGTGCTGCTAAATGAATGCATTTAATTAATACAGAGTGAGATATTTTCTTTAGCGTGTTGTTGTTGGTTAGATAATGTGCGGAGGCCTGTCTCCCCAGCTGTGATCATGTGGGCGTTGAGTTGATTGTTGGTCTGGCTTGGAACTGACTGCTTAATTTTTGCCATATGGTTTAGTCTCTGTTATCACTTCTCAGAGTGTCTTTGTGGTTAATCCTCTGAGAAACAAGACTAGGTCAAAACCTAGTACTGTAGCTATACGAGGGCTGGACTGCGTGTGGTTAATGTAACCGAGGACGTGCGAGTCAGTTGACGACATAGTTGAAAATATTGTGGCGCAGCTGTAAACAACTATTAGCATCTTGTCGACTGTCAGTCAGGTTCAGGCCTTCATCTGTTTGCTCTCACTGCGCTCAAACGTACAGTGTTTTAATACAGCTCAGTTCCCAGTGAAGCTGTTCCTCATGTACACGTTTTACCGTTTCCAAAGTGTGAAAAATAGTGACTGAACGATGGACCACTGCTGTAATTTCGCTGTATAGTGACAATAAAGGTTGATTCTAATTCTAATTCTAAATTCTAATTCTAAATTCTAATCTTTAATTCTAATCCTAAATTCTAATTCTAAATTCTTATCTGAAATTCTAATCCTAAATTCTAGTTCTAAATTCTAATTCTAAATTCTAATCTTTAATTCTAATCCTAAATTCTAATTCTAAATTCTTATCTTAAATTCTAATCCTAAATTCTAGTTCTAAATTCTAATTCTAAATTCTAATTCATTAAGACAGTATGTGTAGCTTATCTGGTGGACAATCTCTCAGGACCTGGATCTGACATGCATTGTCTCCCCGTATTTACATAATATGCCCCATATAGTGAGGCATAAGAACCAAAAAGTATTAAAAAATGGATGTAGTACAGTGATATTTAATGTGGATGTCTAGATTCTCTTGTCTTAGTGACCTTGTGACTGGCGGTATCCAGGATGAACTCGGCCCTCACTCCGTTGTTCTCTGGACTGCGGTAGTCGAAGAGAGAGTTGGTCAGATAAGTCATTCCTTTACTGCTCAGATTGTCGCCACAGCTGAAGAACACCGCGTCCTACAAGGGGAAAAAAAAAAACACAGGAAAAAGACAAGAAAAAAAAGAAACATTTAATATTTAACATCTGACAAAAACACAATCTGACCCAAGCATTTAAATAAATATATATTCATTTTATCTGTTTTCTTTCTACTGAATAACCTACTGTCACGCGATTATAAAAAATAGCCTTTGAAAGGTTTCCATTAAAAAACGCATTACTAACTCAATTGATTAAATAAATCCATTTCATTTAGTACTTGTATTTTGTATGGCAACAGCTATATCAAATCTGTCTCTCTTCTTCAGAGGCAGCAGGAAACGGGTTTAGGTGTCAATAAACACTTTCCCTGGCTTTTAAATTCTCTTTTAATCCTCTCATTCACTCAAGTTTTACTTGCTGTTTTTACCTCTTCACTTCGGTTCATGTTTTCTTCAAAATCCCGTACTCCCATGATGCCTTTCAGGCACAGAGCCCGGCAGCCCACAAAGCCAATCTGACAATCGAAGAAGGGCTCCCCCATCATCAGCACCTGGGATAAAGACCAGAGAGGGAAACTTTAACCATTTTTTTTCTCTTTTTAAACAGGAAACCTATCAATTAAATAAAATAAATATTAATAGACTTGGCTGGATGGTAAAGAAATTTGAGAGGAGAGTTGAGGATGTGATGGTGTGAGGTAATTTAAACCTGGACAAAAGGGGGAAAACACCAGCTTCAGAAACCCTTCCTCCCCAGAGAGAAACCTCAGGGTTGTATTAGCAACACAGTGTAAAACTTTTTTTAAAAATGAGTTGGACTGAATTACACCCTTTACATCACAATAAAAACATAAACTGTGAAATTAATGACAGATTAAGATTCAAGTGTTATGGCCTTATCACAAAGAAGAAAAAAGCTTCTCAACCATGATGACATTGGTTTGTGGGCTCGCGGTTTGAGTAGCGTGTGCATGTGCATGTGCATGTGGTAGCACTCGAGCGGCCCCTATAACCGTCGAGGTGTGGTTGTCCCTCTCACCCACCATGTCTTTGCTTTTACCCAGCAGACAGCTAAACAGAGAGCAATCCAATAAACCTTTACGTTTCACCACAAAATAATTACAAGGCTTAGCTTTCCCTGTTTTACTAGCCATCCTCTTTGCCTTTTCAATGCTCTCACTTTTGGTCCCGGTTCAGGCCGCTTTCTTTCTCTTCCAGCAAAAGCATAAATTACAGAAATTGGAATTGGAAATCTCTCAGAATTCTCACATCTGGTAAAAAGCTTAGGAGCAGAAAACCCCTTTCCTACTCCAACCAGGTAATCAGAGAAAAAGGTTTAAAAATATTTTCTACACCAAGGGGGAAATGCGGAAATGATCAGACTTGGGCTTCGACTCAAACACAGATTCCAGTGTGTTCACAACAGGCCACAGATTAGTGACCTGGAGGGGGTTTTATAAATGTACTTGGGGAGTGAATTAATAGGAGTCTCTGTCCAAAAGTGAATCAGGATATAATAATAATGGTGGATTAGACAGATGGACCGACGGGGATATTTATTGGTCAGTTCTAGCAACGATGATGAGAAACAAGATGGGTAAGACTGGTAGAGAGCAGGGATGGGCCAACCTAGCTGTAATATCAGGACATGATGGTTTGGTTACTTTAATACAGACAATTTACCAGTTATATCTTCAATATAAATACATCAAAACATATAAATCATCTTCAGCCTCATTGAAATTGTCATATTTCTGGAGCAAGAGTAAAAGTCAAGATGTTGTGTTTTTTTTGTTTTTACCTCAATAGTGATTCCTTGATGCTCCAGGCACAGGACTTCTCTGGACTTGACCTTCTGAGGACTGTAGTAGCTGCTCTCTGAGTGAGTCTCTGTGAGCTGAGACACAAGGAAGAGATAGAAACACACTTAATTTTACTTTATTATCATCAAAAGTCAAACATGGACTAATAAACACAGTGCGGTCATCGAGGCTGATTTGACCCAGAGGACAAAAACTACTCAAGTTACGTTCAACAGGTGTCACAAAGAAATACACTAACACAATAGACCGTGAAAACTGGAGACTTTTGAATGCCGTAGCGGCACTGGATCCAAAAGATGGATTATGCATTTAAAAATATTTAAACCAGATCAAAAGCAAGTGAAAAGTTTGCATCATTATTTGAGTAAAAAGTGGATTTTGTCGCCTCAAACTCTTGGGAATAAGGGAAAAGGGAAAATTAATTTTGGTTTTCAACAGAATAAAGCAACAGTTTCAGCAATAATACAAGATGTCACCAAACAAAGCAACACTAAAAACTGGAAAGCATATGTCCCATTGTGTGTGTGTGTGTGCGTGCGTGTCCACAATAGGCTGCTGAAACAGATACGTGATTTGAAAAATAAACAAACGCAGCGCAAGTCTTGAGATGTGAGGAGCAGTGAGCCCCCCCCAAACCCCCACCCCCCAAAAGAAAAAAAATAATGCTTCAAACCAGAAACAAAAACATCCAAACAAGGACAGATGACATTTTCTTAGATCAGAGACTGGATACACTGGATACCAGCTTTTTGGTCGTTTTCTCTTCCAAGTTTGGACTCTGGCCAAAGACATTCATCAAACCACATGACAGCCACTCTGATTTTAGGGGAGGCCCGCTCTGGCTTTATTCAGATGGCGAGCAGAAATGACTAAAGCACTCAAGATACCAGGCGGGGGAAAAGATAATGCACACAGCTAATGTACTACTACTACTTCTACTACTACACACTGTTCATTGAGTATTTTAGATAACTTGTTATTAGAGCATTCATGCTGCATAGAGATCAACTGACGGACAGCCTGTTCAGGGTGAGAAGGCTACACACAACTCCGACGCTTTTTTTGAGGTTGACCATGTCAAAAAAAAACTGGGGGTGTAGAGCAGAACTGTGCAAGGCCCCAACCCCATTCAACTTTAACACAGGAAGCAGGTGCAGAGCAACAGGCAGCTGTGCCTTATTATCCCTAGTGATGCAGCAGACTCTCTCACCCGAACTCCCTTCCCTCCTTCGATCCTGATGGTTTGCTCACATGCAGGAGAGACCACCCCACCCCACCCCAACCCCACCCCGACCCAATCCAGCCGGGACATTCATGGGAGCAGCAGCAGCAGCAGCGGCAAGAAAAGGCTTTAAATTATTTGCCTGCAGGAATTGCTCTAACATCACCAGTGCAAAGTGGCACTGACAGTAAAAGAAAAGACATCAATGCTCATCATGTATAACACTATTTTGTTGTTGTTGTTGTTGTTGTGAGCCAGACACACCACGGGGCAGAACGGAGAGAAACGCGGTATATAGCACTGGATGTCCAAGACAAATGCCTGATACGGCCAGTAATCCACAGAGCTGCCGCTACCACTATGTTCCCTGCTATGTCTCCTTTATTATATTCGGCCCATTTAAAGCGTTTTGCGAGTCCAACACAAATCAAATGATTCTTTATGAAGCATCTTGAAAATGTTATAATGTTGGATGTGAACGTTGAGATACTTTGTCTTTATGTCTTTACTTCTCAGAAATATGACACAGTACAAAAGAACTGGTGGAAATCTTAAAAGAGAACACCAGATTTTTTTTTATTTTTTTTTTAATAAATGAAAATACCAAATATAAAGAAACAAAGTTTCTTAAAGCAAAAACATGGCATCAAGTCTAGCAAAGCAATGAGAGTTTGGCAGGTGTGCAAAAAAATGAAAAAAGGGAGAACAAATGGTCAGTGCTAAACTATGCATTATGTGTGTAAAAGTCATTAAAGTGTACTGCCAATTTCTCTCTGATCAAACAGATCTGAGGAGTAATGCGTCAGCAATCTAAAAATACCTCTCTGATTTCACGTGCATGTCAAACTCAGGTTCAGGCAGTGGCTGTTCAAAGACATGAAATTCCCTCAAACTAAATACTTCCTTGTAGGAAAGCAAGGAGAACGTTTAAAAAACCATCCTTTCAGCTGTCTGCAATTACTCCAGATGAGAGGCAATTAATTGATTAAAAGAACTCAAACAATGCAGGAACAATTTAAACATTATTAGAAAAGCACCAAGGTCTGTTTGTGCTGAGACATACCTCCTCCACCTCCCCCCATTTCACTGATCACACACACACACACTGTCAAGTAATCGCACACACACGCATGTATGCATACACGCACATATACACACACACACGCAAGCAGTAATGTGATCTGAAGAGCCTGAACCTGAGGGGAAACGCAGATGAATTCCAACTATTCTGAGTGTGAGCAGGCAGGATTAAAGTTTGGGATCCATTTCTGAATAGTCATCATACCATGTATAATGTTTAAGACATTAACGTGACCCGAGACACCAGTTAGCGGTTAAACCACCCTCCCATGTACCGCACACAGAGACAAAGAGCCCTGAAGCTTCCTGTGGATCAAGCCGTCATTTAAGACTCAAACTTACCAAAAATGACCACAAAGAGAAGTAAATAAACTGTTTTGTAGAGGGAAGGAAAAATAACTGTTACAGCAAATATATCTTAAATCTGGATGAGTTTCTAGAAGGAAAATAAGGAAATAAGTCTTTGTGTATTAGACACATTAAAGACATTAACCTTCTTACATCCATACTTTGCTGTCTGAATAATGTATGTATGTAAGGTAAATCATATTCATACCAGTTATTTAATGTTAGCTAAATGCAGAAAACCTCTAACTTTAAAGCTGTAAGAAAAATGAAAATAACTGATTTGACTGTGTTGGGCCTTTAAGCCTTTTTCCAAGAAAATAATAATGCAATTATTATTCACCTGTTGTATATTGGAATACATCCCGAGCTCATATAACATTTAGTAATAGTTCAGTGATAAAATATTCATATGTACAGTTTATTTACCTTAAAGGTGACAGAAGCTTTGGTGCAGTAGAAACCTATGGAGACAATGGGATCTTTGTGTGTGTGCTGTTGGGGGCTGCTGGGGGTCCCGCCAGACTCTCCTTGCTGGTAGAGGTCTTCCTCATTTTCCTCCTCTGTCCCCACAATGGCCGGGACGAACGACCAAGCCCAGGACACCCAGCCCTCCGACTCGTCAGGACTCTGCATGTAGAGGTCTGTGCTGGAGTACTGGCTGGAGGGTTGGCTGTCCATGTCCACATCCATCCCTGCAGGGTGGGGGGAAGACATTTTAATTTTGATACAGATGTAAAACCAAAGTTTATACATGTATATACAAAAAACAAATATGAACACATTATGTATGGTGTATCAGAGGCTTCAGTTCACCAGAAGCTGCCTTCATCAGCTCTTGTTAACATTTCTATGTTTTCCATATTCTGTGTTGCTCACCCTGATGTTTCTCCCATTTTCCCTGTTAAAAGGGTTTTCTATGGAGTTTTTCTTCAGTGGATGTGAGGGTCTAAGGCCAGAGGATGTTGTTATGATGCCATGTAAAGCCCTTTGAGACAAACTGTCTGGGCTATACAAATAAAATTGTCTTCCCTTGCCACATGGGAGTTACAATGGAAAAATACATTTTAATTGGTTGCATTGTAAATATAAGCAGATTGCTTTACTGTAGTTTCAATCAGGTCAAGGCTGACTTTTAAAGTCTTATTAAGATGAAGATAAGATAAATAGGCTGATTTCATGGTCACAATGTAGATTTAATAAACAACAATATATATCTATATAAAAAGACATGTTTGCCTTGTGTAAAAAAACAAACAAATATCCTACATTTGTACACGTGTCAAATTTGCATACGTTGCTTTAACTCCAACAGATACATCAGTTTAAAAATGCAGGTTCTGGGCAAAAAAAACTGGTCAAAGACAGAGAAAAGCTGTTGATAATGGAAGTGTGTGTGCCCAATGCAGCACACTAAATTAATTTGTCCGTGCCTTCAGGGTAGTTTAATACAAGCAAGTTGTTTCAGCTGTCAACTGAACACACAAAAACAGCACAGACTGAGGCAGTTTCACAGTAGTTGCTGCCAATGCTCCAGCGTGCAGGTGTGCAAGTATTTCTAAGTGCTGCATGAACTCACTCCTACATGAACTCCACAAAGAGCGAGGGAGGGGAAGTCCATTCCAGACAAGGCCAGAGGGCAAAGCCTGTCAGCCAGCATCCTGACAGGGGTGAGCCTTGACTGGGCCCAGTGGATCACTGTGGTCAGGGTTGTCTGAGCAGGACCCGGCAGCAAAGCAAAGGGCCACATTCACAAATACATCCAGTGAGCGAGAAGGTGGGTTGGGTCACATATTTTTGTACGGAGCCAACAGAGGGAGGGATAGGTAGCTGTGAGCAATCAGCACGAGGCGAGCTATGGGCTTGGCTTGGCTTGGCTTGGCTTGGGGTGCAGAATGGGCTGCCTGCAGGACTGTGGAAACTAAGCCAGAGGAAGTAAGGTGATTGGTCACACTTTGTGCACCTAGACAAAGTGCAAGAGGTTGACTGGAGCACGGGCTACTGTAAGGTACGGGCCGGCCACACCTTGTGAAGAGGCTAGAGCAGACGGCGGGGGAAAGCAAAGCAGATGGAGGCTTAACAATGGCCCCCAGGTATAAATATGAGACAAAGCCTGCACAAAAGGGAGATATCAGGAAAAGTCTTGTGCTCGAAGGTAAACAGAAGCCAAAGGATGTCAAGAGGGAGGAAGAGAAAACTTCTAACAAAAGCGGGGAAAGATGTGGGAGCAGCTTGGATGACCAATCGGAGATGACTGGCATGTCGATGGCGTGAGTAACGAAAGACAAACAGAAGTCGTAGTGAAACTCATTCACCATTACTTTTTCTCCAGGTTTCTTCAGCCAAACCATCTGGGGTTGGGTTCACAGGTCCCCCCCCCCAAAAAAAACCCAACCCCAGTCCCTGATCCCCACCTCTGAACTCATCCCATCGTGTCTGTTTCCATACACTCTAGGAGAGAGGAAGCTGATGTCAATACACAAGAATGTGCAATCCCATTCCTCGTGGCCTCACGTCCTCTGTGAGAAAACAATATTGTCCGTGAGGTCACAGCTTAGGAATCCCAGAGGCTAAGGCGGTGAAAATTATGACATATTTTAATTAAATCTTTCACTTTGCAAATTGGCAGTTGGAAATCTATGTTATGGCTTTTTAGACCCCCTTCCTATCCCCCCATAGACACACACACACACACACCCTCCCTGTCCCATTCTGTCTCTCATTTCTCTATTTTCCTTTTTGTTTTCACTCCGCGAAGCCTTTGAGGTGTCAGTTCAACAAGCTAAGCTCTTTCGCTTCACGTCACAGCCTGACGGAGCCTACATTTGAATTGCAGGGCAATCAAAATAAAAGCACAATTACCAATCAAGTGATCAAAACAGACCGGCTTAAGGAGACTTTGAAGTATTAATCCAAAGAAGTGACTGAAAAATTCCCAGAGAGTGATGGTAGTGGGGGTGGGGCGGCCAAAATGTTTGCTGCTGTGGAATAAAAAAGCTCTGCTGTGACCACACAGGTGTGAAACACAAACCAGAACTCCTTTTTGTGTTTCACTACTCAAGGCCTGACTGGATATTTTTCATAGACAACTAACAACATCGGTCGTGTGCATATGTCCGTGTGCAGAGCTCAGAAGCGCTATGTAATAGGATATGTCAAGGTCAAAGTTGGTTTCCATGAGTCCAAAGTCTCCAGGCAGTGGTGTGTGTCTAAGCTAGTGAGGGAGTGGGAGTGTAAGTTAGTGAACAGCTGAGTGACATTGAGACAGTACGACGGGAGGACCGAGGGAAGGCAGTGCCCTCGCAGGCCAGTAGATGTCCCTCCATGTTTATAGAGGGAGAGGTGAACTGTTACCTGACTACTGAGCAAAGGCTACTCTGCTTGGGTTTTTTTTATGCATCTGCTGAGTATGCATGTGTCTTTCGGTATGTGTGGGCTGAATTTCATTTATATTCAAAGCTGGTCACACAGTTGCGGAAATATAATGAACTCAAATGTAAAGCGAGGACACAATGTGATCATTAAAGCAAACACAAACACAACTTTAATATTTACTAGTCACAGATTATGTGTTTGTTCATCACTTCCTAGCAAAAAGAATATTAAATAAAAAAAGATGTGCTTATTTGTTCACCTAATTGCTCCTGTTTAAGGGTTTTACTTGCAATTACAACGCTCCAAGCTCTTCAGCAATATTTAAAAAAAACTCAAATTATGATTAAAATGAAGCCCTGTCTTCTTACTAGATCAGAATAAGAGGGGTACATCAGTCTATAATGAAGCAGATACATGTCTGATGGTCAAGTCCACTCAATAAGCCTCTGAAGAAAGCGTGAGATCTCCTTCAAACACAACAAACACTACATACACATCTTCAGATAAACCATGGCACACACTTCCACACGCCCTGCCACAGTCCTCTGTTCATAATTCTTCACATACTTGTTGAAACCGTACAGCTTTTCGCTGCCGTGACCAGCTGGTGCATTCAAGAATGTAAGTCATCCATGTTTCCAACTGCTGAGATTTCAGTGACTTCATTGAATATCAGACGGCAGGAAGAGCCAGGCCGTCTATTCGTGACTGAAAAGTTTGCTTTGGTTGGTGACACACACGAGCTATCCTGCACCATTCACCTATTAGTGCTTTTTTCATTAATGAGGCATTGGCTCTTACCGAAAACAGAGAGCAAGAGAGGGAAGAGAGATCCAAACAAGAACATGCAGCCACAGTGAATCATGGGAACATAAACACATTACAAGACTTTTTCCACTTTGTTAATTGGCAAAAAGAAAAACACCTTCACATGGGGGAAAAATTAATATTCCCTTTGAAATGTTCTAGAAAGAACCGCTTTCAATTCAGAGTCACGGCTTATTAATATGGCGCAGAGTGGATCCAGACTAAATCCATTACTCTTGCTTCTTTTGTCCACATATCTAAACACACACACACACACACACACACACACACACACACACACACATACTGTACACTTATTTTGTAAAGACACACACAGACAAATATGAGCTTTTACTGGATCCAACAGCAAGAAAAAAAAAGTAAAGTATCAGACAAAGTGAGTGTGATAAAGTGCCATGTACAATACAGGGATCGTGTTGCAGCCGTCGGGTGACAGTGATTGTTTCCTACAAACTACAACCAACTAAAAATAAATATGTATGTCAGTTAAGTCAGTGGCTATAAGCCTCAACATACACATATACATGAATGTTGCAGTAGTTGCAGCCCATCAATGGTACAAGGCTGTCTGTACCGGTTAAGAGAGATGCATTATATTTTTTTTATTGTAAATAAATCATTTGAGCAGTAACTCTGCTACTATTGTCCAAAAAAATCAGCTTTATTGCTTAAATGTGAAATGAATACACTGAAAACCATATGTTCATGAACAAGCCCATGCCCCTCCCTCCCTTACACCCCCACGCCAACAAACATACACACATACACAGTACACACACACACACACAACTGCACCCCTCCACTCTCCTCTTCGGCTTCTTCACTCTGTCGATTACTTCCAGCATAACAAGATCTGGGGCGCTCAGGTTCCAAGAGCTGGTCCCCTCTTGTATATTTTTGTGATGGGATATTAATTCATTCTCAGAGGCTCCACATAGCAGTAGCATGACACTGACTCTTACATCTGGCATGGGACACCGAACTGGAAGCCGCGCCAACTCGCAGTAAAAGTCCCAGGCCAACAGACAGGGAGCAAAGTTAGAGGGAGTGAGCAAATGGGCTGTTTTGTGTTGGGCTGCTGCTGCTGCTGCTGCTGCGAGCTTCCCCCTCTCTCTCTCTGCTGCTGCTGCCCAACGCCGCCGTCACCGCCGCCGCTGCTGCTGCTTCCCCTCCACCGTAATTTGCTCCTGGTGCTACAGAGGCTGATTTAGCCCAGCGGGACTTGAGACATGATCCTGGTCTATTTGGCCCGGGATGCGGGTGAGCAGTTGTGGGGAGATGAGATGAGGAGGAATAATGTGCAGTTTTGTGCTGCAGGTATCAAAACGTATATATTCAATGTGTGTGTGTGTATGTGTGTGTATTTGTGTGTGTGTGTGTGTGTGTGTGTGTGTGTAGGCCTTTAACCTCAACTTTTATGCACAGAAAACCTCCAGGTGGTTGTGCATAGTGCTCGGTTGAGTGTATGTGGTATGCCTTTAAGAGAAGCCAGCTGCGTTGTGTGTGTGTTTTGCTCAGCTCCTGGATGTGTGGAGTGTGATTTCCTATGGTGCTCCAATCAGAGAGACAGAGATGGGCCTGTGTTTGATTCATCCTTGTTTCTTCCCCTTCATCCCGCTCTCTCTCCTGCCTCTATCCACATGGAGGGGATCAGGCCTGACGACAACAGTCTGTGTTGAGTTACACGCTCTGGCTTTTGTTTGTGGAAAGAGCGGGAGGAGCGCACACCATGGTCAAAGTGATGTTAAATGTCCCATTTAGGAACAACAGCAGCATATGGACAGACATAGCCCCCGAACACAACAGGGCAACATCATGCAGAGCATCGGAAGGAAAACTTCAAAAGCTTTTTGCGCTTAAGTGTGATGGATTATTAACCACTTCAGAGATATATCACTGAACCATACAGGCAGATGAAAGATACCTCAATATTTGATTTTTAAACTCAATTTAACAAATTTGAAATATTGACGCTATCCTGTTGATTTAGCTTTTTGTCTATGCTCTTACCTGGTGCATGGTTGGATATATACAACACAGTATATTAGCACAAAGTAGCACCGTCAGTCATAATAAGTCTGCCACATTCACTATTTGTAAGTGAACATATAAATAAAAAACAGGCATAAATAAAGGAAAATAACCTAATTTATCGTCATTAATATACTAACAAGTGCCAGTCAACAATGTCAAATTCTACTGAGAACAGCTTTAAACAAACTCAGCTCAGATCCTTTCAAAACAAATGAAATACCATCTGCAGAAATAAAATGAAGCAAAGCAGATGTTTTTTTTTTTTAGAAAGCAAAAAAAACAAAAAACAAAAGAGAGACATAACAATCTAAAGGTTAGTGTCACTCACCAGGTAAACTTGCATTAGCCTCCCTGACATGGCCGCTGCCGTCTTCTCCCTCGCCCTCCTTGTGTCCTCCGATCTCGCCGTAGTAGAGGGCGATGATCAGCTGTAAGATGCGGATGAACATCGGTAGCTGCTGATCGGTGATGGACAACTTCAGGCTCTCCACCATGGTCTGGATCTGAGAAAACATTGGGGGAAGAAAAGCGTAGGAGAAGGTTTAAAATCTAAAATTTGATTTGTGAAATTATATGTTTAAATGTGAAATGGGCTGCGGGCCCGACCGCTTGTGGTGGCCGCTTACATCATGTGAATAGGAAGATTTAACAAACAAAGGGCAGAGCTGCCCAAGGCCCCATAAGAACTGCTATGGATTAATCTGGAAGCTGGGTTTGTATAATGTCGAGATATTATAAATAACACAAGATTGACAGGCGAGGGTCGACTTTATCTGTGTTATTTCTTTAAATGCTGTAACAGATACAGTTAATCTAAACGTGGCAAGTCTCACATGTGTGACTGTGTTGATGAGACACCATGAAAACCTTAAGTGAAGGTCACTGAAACCAGCTCTGTGTCTGAGCCACTTCTACTTTAATTCAGCCTGATGAGAAAATTGGTTTAACAGATAAATGGGACTGAATTACATTCACCACGATGTCACTTTATGGAGGACAACTGACAAATGCAATACACTCACACACACACACAGAGAAAAAGAGAAAGAGAGAAACCACAGAGAGCCGCCACAGTAGATTTTCTGGATAGAACCAACAAAGGTTTACAAAGACTTCTTATTATTATTTTTACCAGAAGTTAAAAAATGCACCTGCAACCCATTTATATTAGTTTTTCCATGAAAAATAGTTTGATGTGTTACATAAACAAATCTCTACCACATTAAGAAACGAGACAGCCAAGACTCTAATCTGTGATTTTCAATAACATCTTCCACTGCTCCACTGACAAAAGAGTAGAAGATAGACTGTGACTGACCGGCTGCCAGAGGGAGCAGCTTTTTTCCTTTTCTTTGCAATCCTCTTGTTATTATTAGTTGTCTAGATCTGGTGTTCAACATCAACATGAGTGACTAGGTTTTGAACAAACATCGGTAGCATTGCTCAACATGGGCAGAGCATACTGTTTTCCTTGATTCCCAGTTATCAGATGCTAGTACATGTTTGAACTTTTTCATCGTTAGCATGTGTGACATGCTTGGACAAATGCAAAATTACATTAAAATAACCTTTATACAACACTCCTTGATGTTGAGCTTTAGATAAATATTATGGGTGCACAACACTGGCTGATAAACAACTTTTAAAAAAAGTCTATAATCGTCATCTGCAGACATGAAAAATTATGCCAGTGTGTCGCTTTAACTACATGTGCGTGACCATATTAAATGTGTACAATCAGTTCAACATGTGTACAGCTTCAATATGTCTGCTGTAGTGAAGAGCCTGAAACAAACTGCTGTCTGCAGTGGTGAAGTCTGTATGTACAAATTTGTTATCACAGGTTAATTTTAGAGCGGGAAAGACTTGATGTCCATCTTTTCAATGGATAAAAATCCAATATCATGCATCCTACTCACTTTAATGACAGACGGGATCTTGGAGTTGATGTTATCGTAGGTGAAGTGAAGGCGTGTCCTGAAGGAGCACTTGTACAGCAGCGGGTCCTGGTAAAACTCGATCTTGCCGCTGGCGTTCCTTTTGTCCAAGCACACGGTGCAGTCTGCAAAGTTGATCACCTTCCTCAGGACCAGCTCTGGAGCTGCACGGAGGGGAAAAATAAAAAATAAAGTAATGCATAATAATTCCTAAATTTGTCTTCCTCTCACTGCATGGACAATGTGATGTTTTGCATATCTCCATATATACCGGTAGTTCTCCTAGCCTAGAAATCTAGACGCACCCTAGCGGCAGCAAATGTATTTGCTCCGTAGGTGGGTCTAGAAACGAGCCATAGGAACTTTTTGAGTCTCGAACACCGTTTGTGATCACCAATCACAGCACTCTATCTGTTTAGAGAGTCAACATACTTGACGACATATTTGCAACGGTGAAAAACATGACAAGATGGCTTTGATTAAAGGAATCGTTTGAATCGGCGTTGGTTATCAACTTTGAAAGAATTAAACTTGTCATTTTCTTTAAAAGTTGAGCAAGAAACTGCACTGAAGTCATTCATTTCCAAGAAGGATGCATTTGGTGTTTTGCCAACAGGATATGGGAAAAGTTTAATCTACCAACGTCATCCTGCTCTTTGCTCCGATTAGTCGTAGCCAGAGCGATAGATATAACAACCGCTCTGGTCGTATAGCGCTACCCTATTGCGTGCAGAGGCAGTTTGAAAGACAGCCTTCATCCCGCCCCGTGGATTGAGCCGAGGTCTACCGGTCGTTGCAAGACTATACATTTTAATGATATAGTCTGGCTTGTCAGGCTATAGTTCTTCTATTTATAGATAAAAAATGTAGCAAATAAAACACCTAAGTACTTCATGGAGTTTGTACAAAAATGGAAAACGAAAGACACACGAGCCACAAAAAAACAACAAACAGCGACTAATTAAGTTATACTGTATGTCAAAGATGATGACAAATCATCGGAGGAGATGACAGCAGACATGACAAAGCCCTTGTGAAATATGGCACTTACAAGAGGTACAAGTCGTGTGTGTGTGTGTGTGTGTGTGTGTGTCTGCGTGTGTGTGTTGGATGATCACACAAGATCAGATTCTCCACTGTCTCTGAGTCACTCGCCCCTCACAGACTGATAACAGGGACTCATCATTCCCAGAATTATTTTGTTCCCTGAACTGTCAGTAACTATTAATTCAGCCACTTCTTGCTTCACATATTGGACTTACAATAAATTCCACAGCGATAACAACGACTGAAACTGACTTTGTTGATATAGGCTTGTGTGAGCCTATAAAGAACCGGGTTCTCTCTCTTCAGAGTCATAATGGCAGTTCAAGTTTAAAATAGCTGTAATTCCCTGGCAGCGAGAAAAGAAACCGGAGAGTTTCTACTGAGCAAAAAAGCTTGTCAATGAAATGGATAGAAATGGAAAATAGATACTATAATTAATCATCATCCTTATTTGAATTATCCAATATCAATTCTTCTTATCAATCGTTAAAAGCTAACAGAGATGGAGTTGGATATATGAGCCTCACTGAGTCATAAACTGTGAACAGTTACAGTCTATACACGTCTACCACAGTTTACTTGATTCTGACTTGTGGTGAATTTAAAGATTGCATCTACAAAAAGGGATACACCAAGAAAAAAAAACTTATCGGAGCTTTTGGTTTGTGTTAGTGGAAGAGATTTTTATCTCTGACTACAAGATGTGAAGCCGTGGAGGTCGAGGAATCGGCTTTGTTCAGGCCACCGAACTCTGACGGAGAGCTAATGTTAGATAGTCTGATATCTGCAGATAATCAGGTTGATGACTGACACAAACAATTCAAATTAATAATTGTGTGCACATAGCTGAAGAGTCTATTTGTGACAGTCTCTGTTTTATTCTTTAAAATATAGATTAAAAAATAATAAAAGAATATAGATTTACATGTTGCATTCACTTCAGGGAATAAATGGTTGGTCTACATGCTTTTATAATATAGAAATGTTTTTAAAATTTAAAGGACATTGTGCTCTTAAAACCTCAAGTAATAAGTTGCACAAGTCTTAGGAACCAGGTAGGTAACAAATGCTTCAATGAAGGCCCCCCATATATATTTAAATACATGCTGTTTGGCCTAAGTTTTCCTTTATGATAGTGATAGGCTTGATAACATCTGTCTTAACCATTGAGTACTTATTAGATCAGTTCCATAACAATGCAATACATGTCTTGGCATTAAGCAAGCTGAAGTCTATGAATGCCTGTTCATATTTATTGTAGTTATGTATAGTATAAGTGTATAGGGTCCATAATTGTTTGTATTTTTAAATGTGAACTTATTTTCTACACTTGACCTTCACATGCTCCAGTTACACCGTGGAGGTTATGAAGAGTCTGAACTATCCAGGCTGCTGACGCTGGGCATTTAAACAAATTGCCATGTTTAAACGTGTCTGAGATGTCTGTTTGACCTTTGTTTGAACTAACAAAACTGAACACTTACTGTAGTATATAGCTTCTTGTCCTAGTGGATTTACTAGTTAATCCCACTACCAAGGAATGTAAGCAGCCATTGCTCACCAGTGATGTCCATGAAGGCCCTCTCCCACATATCGTCCACGGTGTAGCACTCGGCTGAGGTAATGTTGACCGACAATACGATGTCATCTTCCACGTATTTGAGGATGAGGTTGTTCACTACGATGTTCACGTTGTTCACCACACGCCTGATCAGGCTCTGCACGTAACCTGCACACAAAGAAGCAAAAACACACATACAATACACACATATTAAGACTTTATCAGTGACAGTGTATTTATGACAAATAAATAAGTTATTTAACTTTACATTACATTTACATTTTTATGTATTTAATCTTTGTTTTTTTTTCTTCATATTTTCCAATACACACATTTTTGAAGGAAAAAAAGGGTTAAAAACCATATAAGTATTTTTTTTTTTTTTCCAATTATTTAATTTTCAATTAAATACATTTTTTAAAAACTGAAATAAATGAATAAATGAATAACCTCTTCCAATATCATCCAATAATGGTCCAGGGCATCCGAGTATTTAAAGAGTGCAAAGTAAATCCATATTAAAAGATGCCTTGCTTATTGCATGGTAGCCATATTATTTCATTGACAGGTTGGTTGATAGAAAAAAAAAAAACGCCACAAACAGCAGCCTCTAAAATGTCCATAAAGTTCACTTAACACCTCCCTAAAATAATTTCAGTGACATCGAAACATTATATCCTTAATGAAGTGGGAATTTATTGCCGTGCTATCACATTAGACTGCATTGGTTTTAGCTAGTTGTACCTAATAAACTGTCAGAGAGTATCAAGACACATTAACGTATAGTGTTGAGAGAGACCCTGTAAAAAGAGTAAAATCCAGAGCTGCAACTACGACTGCTACGACTGAAAGTCTAGACTCAGTACCACTGACCCCTGCCATCCTCATGGGCTCATAAATAAGAGGAGGTCCTGACATGTTATTTTTCGCTACACTCTTTCCCTTGGACATGTACAGTTAAAGGGGCTAAATATCCATAAGAAAACATTTTTACTCCTCACCACTTGCCTGAGCTGTGCAACAAATCCTGGGTGAATTTATGAATCTGTCTCTGAAGGGCTATCCTCTCGTATGCTTAAGTCCTGTTTAACTCAACCATGCACGTGTCGATTCAAACATATATCCCCTGTTGAACCGCTGAGAAGCCTGCGTGTTCACTGAAATATGTACACAAGGCTTCATGGCATGAGCACTCGCAGAAAACAGGACTTTATACATATTTGTATAAGTTGGACTTATTAAGGAATGAGAGAAACACCAGTCTGCCAGGATTCAACATTGAGCGTTTTTGACCCCGAGTTAAAAAACGCTCAACGCGCACATGCTCATTTTATAGCGTAATGACTGGACATGTGATGGAGAGCGAGGGACAGATAAATCAATATTGTACAAAATGGAAAGAAACGGAATATAGAAATAGATTTTTATGGCGGGAGTGAAAGGTGATGGGGGGGCAGAGGGATGCAGGAACTAAGGGCCGGCAGCAGTGCGACGGATAGATTGGGTTTCAACAGAGCTGGGGGAGCCGTCCTGCAGCGTTAGCGGCAGCAGCACCTCCTGTGGCAAACAGTGACGCCCCAGAAACAGAAGCTTCACAGGAAAAACATACATGGTAAGGTTATTACTCAACAAAGTAAGAAAGAAGTTAAAATATTACAGACAGGGGAGTTTCAACCATAAAATATGAAAATATACAGCAATAAATTCTCCTGACCACAAGACCAATGGCATTATTCATTCCTCCCATGTACTGTTAAACACAGTCACTACAAGTTAAAACATATAAAGCTTTAAAGCTTTTCCCCTTATTTTCCAAACCAAATGTTTGTCTTCCTGTATCTACGCGCCTGGACCCAGGGGCATAGCGGGGCCGATAATTAAACCGAGCTAAATGGTTCTGTTGATGAAAATATTTATATGAATTAGTTAACTGTTAGGGTCTCTTGTACACACACGGCCGACGATGCATTAGCATAATCCGATTGACAAAATGTTGCTGCCTGACCAAACAGAGTGGCAGAAAGCGTGGATGATATAAACTCGACTTGTAAACGCTCTGCTGCTGCTGCCGCTGCATGTTTGTGATATTTGCGTGTGGATTTCTATGTACGCATGCAGGCGATTGTCTGAGTTTGAGCGGGCGCCTGGCTGCTTTCTTGCATTCATGAATGTGGCTGTGTTAGAAAGTGTGTGTGTGTGCATGTACTGTAGGCCTCGATCTGGGGTCAGCAAGAAAAGCCGCTATCCCACCTGCAGCCTGGGCAATAAAACCAGCACTTTACCCCCTGCCATTTTCCTCTCTGGAACTAATTTGCCCATGTCAAGGTGTCTTTCTTTCTTTCTCTCCCTCTCTCGCACTCTCTTACACTTGCTATACCTATTTTTGCCTCACACACCAAATCCAGGGCCCCAATCCGTCTCTCTGCGAGTCATCGTACTGCTCTGAACTTCTGTAAACAATTGACACAGCCAGCACCTGTGCTGCGGCCCACAGGGAAGAAGCCCATTTAAAACTGCTCAACCATAAAATGACTGGAAAAACCAGCTCCTTTATGTGATCTCAGAACAGGCCAAGTACTCTCTTTTGTGCAATACAGGAAAGAAACACTATAGTGTCCATACTCGCCATTTTTCATGTATATGGAAAGTATTAGCAGTTATTAGCCTTGCCAGTTATAAGACATGGAGACAAAGAAAGACAAGTCCATCAGACCAAAAGCGGGTCATATGGTCTTATTCTGAAACGTCATTCGCGCACTGTTGGAAAGCGAGGACACATGAAAAGGCTGCATGGTGTGGGACAAGGCACCTTGAAGATATTGAGTAAACTTCACAAAATGTTATAAATCAATTCATCTTTTATCTGTAAAACGCAAAAAGAAAGGAAACGTTGTCGTGCAAAAAATCTAATTTCCACTACGGCATCACAGTCCATATCATCCCAAGGTCGCTATCACCAGTAAAATGTAAACCTAATTATGTTAACCATTCAATTCACTCTAGGACTTCGTATAATAAAACGGTAGATTCACAGATCCCAACCATGCCTGGTACAGCAGCTCCCCAGAGCAGCAGAAAGCTCCAGCTGGAGAAAGCTCCAGCTTTTACCAGTGTGCGATATTCTCTATCCATACGTAAGTAGCATTTTCCAGTAATACCAACAGAACAGCTGCTTTTCTCAGCAAATGGCCCCAGTACCAGGACAACAGTAGCACTGGACTGGACTATTATAGATTTATCTCAAGAGTGCGTTTGCATTTCAGTCCATGCAAATCTCATTCTCCTCCAATCACATGGAGACTTACATAACCATGCATGCATGCACAAATCCACAAGTAACACACATATTTAGATATATGCATGTTCGCAAAGTCCAATCAATGTTGTAGTATTCACAATAGAAAGGGCTGAAAAGACAATGTACATAAGTGAAACTATGTCGATATGGAACAACTTATATAATGAATATGATGCAGAGAGTCCATTACTGTTTCTATTAGATCTTATGGTTATTTTTAATGATTTGGCAATAAATTTATCTGTCATCATGGCTTTAATGAATAGTTTTGTTGCACTTTATGGAGAATTCAGCTTTGAAACTGCAAATTTTTACTTTAACAACTTTAACCACCTCACAGGTAGTAGGTTAAACCTCGACACGAAGCTCTAAGACTGGCTGCTATTAAATCTCCTTGAGCTCCAATAAAACAAAGCATGGCTTCAGCTGTGTGAATAAGAGCAAAACAGGAATCTCCTTGAGAAAAAAAAAGCAAAAGCAAAATGTGGTTCCCACAAATGCTGACCACTGGACCCCCACAAAGTTAGCAGTAAACATAATCACTCGCAGAATCGCTTAAGGTGGAAGCACTTGGTGTTTTTCGGTCTTTGTGTGGCAACCAAATCCAATGACATATGAATTAACG
The DNA here is from genome assembly GCA_030347415.2 of Decapterus maruadsi. Taxonomy (NCBI): domain Eukaryota; kingdom Metazoa; phylum Chordata; class Actinopteri; order Carangiformes; family Carangidae; genus Decapterus; species Decapterus maruadsi. The sequence goes on from CM064894.1 coordinate 6,944,492, forward strand.
TCTCTATTTCCCACCACAGGGAGAACAGGGAGGATAAATTCAGTCAGTATGTGAGGGCTTAGGGCCAAATGACTGGATAATTGCTGGTGGCTTGCTCTTTAGTGTCGGGCTGTGTTTTCATTTGGCCGTTTTGAAGGGGAAGGGAGCAGATTCAAAACAGTGGTTAGTCGACATAGATGCTGACCAAGAAGCCTGCCCGTTGCCCTGTGTGTGTGTGTGTGTGTGTGTGTGTGTGTGATGGACGGTCGGTCTCACTGCTACCACAGCTTTCTTGCTCAGGACACATAGTTTAACACTTTTCCTGTGTTTTACTTCAAAGTGTGGTATTCATTAAATATTCTTTTATATATATATGTATGGTTTTATATCTCCTCTCTAACACTTCTCTCTGGAGCTCTAGCACCATCTCTACGCCCTCTCCTCTAATTGGCTGACTGTTTTGACTGGACCACAGTCAGGGCCAAGTAGCCTACAGTTACAGCACTAATGTAGACTGGCAACAACTCACTGGTAATCTGTGCAATGATATATTGGCTCCCTGACGTCCGTCCAGCAGCTGTAAGGCCTTCCTACTTGTAGTCTTGTAGCTCACAGTATTTCTTAAACACTTAGACCTGGTTTAACTGAATATTATTTAACACAAAGACTGCAACTGAATTCCTAATTGCATGAATTAAAACATTTTTCATTCAACTTTTTTGTTATTTTTCCTACATAATATAGTTGCACAGTGCAAACCTACCCTTCTGTAAGCCTGTATTACTAAAGTAATTACAGTATTTATTGACTAATGAATTATAAAGCTGATACCAGGTCCATTACAGTTGCAATGTTTAGGACTTTGACAACTCTTCAGACATAATCAGTAATGTAGCATCAAAGCATACTGTGGTAAATAATGGAGGTTGTGCTATGATATGCATATTTGAGAGTATGCAATATGGGTTGAATTACAAGGCTGCACAGTTTACAGATTTTTTTTTTTTTTTTACTTTGGCAGAAAGAGATGGAAGTAGAAGAGGTCTCAGTACAACATAACATTAATTTGACAGATGGTTTCTGTCCAAAGCAACTTGTTTTGGGTTTAGAAGCAAGACCAGGACGGCCTTGAAGAAATAACTAAAAAAGCATGATCAGTCCTATAGTACAAGATGTCATCCTGTGATAACATCTCCGTCCATACCCATGGACTAAAAATAATCTAAGATGAGGTATTAGACTAATGAATGTCTGGAAAAATTACCCGCCTGCAGCCATTTATTTCACCGCGGTGCCCTCACAAACATCCTTAACTACATTAAACACTCCTGACAGGTTTGTTTTGTATCTTATTCTTAGCATAATATCCTCTGTCTGACTCATAGCAGGTTAGTTTTACCTCATCTACCTTTTAACCTCTACCTTTTTAATTAGGGAAGGCTGGGATTACAGCATTCATCTGCTTCCTCGCTGTTATTGAGGTGCCGCAACCTCCGACCCCAGAGTTTGTCTTTACAGCCCATAATGGGTTGAAACAAGGTCCACTGCTGGAACAGCGAGCGAGAGCTGTGCACACAGTTTAATACAGATACACTACAAGCATACACACACCAAAATTCACTCTCTTACACACACACACACACACACACACTTTGGATGTCTGTTAGAGACAGGTCCGAAGGGAGATGCTGGGGTGTGAGGCACCCTGCTTTAACAGCTGGGGAGAGATATTATCTCATGTCAGGCCTGGAAATTGATCCTCCCCAGATACAACCAGATAGGAGGGTAGGTTCGTACATTCATGCATACTAGTGCTCTGGGAGTGAGCCTTATGGTTGGGTGGTTGTGACCTGGATCATAAAGCTCAAGACCCCCACCTCTACCCCTTTATTTTCTCTTTCTCTGAGCGCCATATCTTTTCTTTATATTTTAACCTCCTCTCTCTGCCTTCTCTCTAACTTTCACTGTTTTATCTGCAGCTTTTTTTTTCCATGTTTGCATTAATTGCATTCTTTGTGTCTGAGAGGTTGGTCCTCTGTCTTTATGGACTTTTTATGTTAATTGTATTGTTTTGGGGACTACGGATGTAATTTAGCATTAGTGCTAAATCCGGTGAATTTACATTGAGTACTGATGCACTCACTGTCCATTAATATGCACTGTCCCGACTAAATAAATAAACAAATAAAGTAAAGTATTTACTTCATAATGAATAAGTCTGTTAGGGATCGACCGTTATGTTTTTTCAGGGTCGATACCGATGATCAGTAATCAAGGAAACTGATAACCGATATTTAGAACGATATTCATTTTCCGTAAAAATGTAGATTTTGGTGTCAGGATTTAGACTAACACACGTGGGATTATTAAAACTGTTTGTTTCTTTTTTGTACACAGTGAAAATCTGTGATAGAAAGACCTTCAATTTTTGCAGAATAATAATTCAACTCCAACTCAGATCTTCAATGAGCAGGACATTGTTATACGGTGACTTCAGGCAGAGAGATGGCTACTTTAGAGCCAAAGGGGTGTGTTTATTAATACATTTATTGTATTGGTTATCGGTTAAAAAAAACGTCCGATACCAATTATCAAAAAAATTACGAATATCGGCCGATATTATCTGCCATGCCAATAATCGGTCTAAAATCTGTACCCGAATAAACATACAGAAAAATATTTACTTTGTTTCTTCCTTTTAAAATACAGTTAACAAATTCATAAAACAAAAGAGGGGGGTCATAAATATCTTTAAACGACCGTTATCCAACCCCAATCAAACAAGGCGCTTCTTTGTGAGGTGCTGTAAAGTGCTGGTGGGGCTCGCCTGGAATCCACGGCTCTGTAGGAGGCATGTGGTCAAGTGGTCTTGTTGATAAGAGCCATCACTATGTGATTTATCAGGGACACATCCCCCATGCTCTCTCTTTGGCTGATTTACACTGGTGAAAAATGTAGTGCAACACAGTTCAACCCAAAAAAAGACAAAAAAGGGTTAAAACGTATTACATACATTTGAGTCACTGACACTGATCTACGCTCAAACTCAAACAATGAAAAGCATGGTTTCTCAGTAGTGTGTAAATAGGTGTTAATCTCAATCCCCTCTCCCCAGGTGGTCATTCTCCGAGCAGGGAGGCAGGATACCCTCAGTGGCCCCAGGGCCATCATTTACCTGGGGGCAGGTCTGGGTCGCTGGGGGCAGCCTGCTGGAGGCGGCGGGGCTTAGCAACAGCCTTGGAGCTGTCAGAGACACTTCGACTGGTGGAGCTCGAGCCGCTCTCGTGGTCATCCTGGTAAAAAAAACAAAAAAAACAACAAAAACAAACATGAGCACCCGCAACAGAGAGGTTGCACTTCAAACTGCAGTTGTTATTGAGTATCTGTTCATCAGCACTGCTGTATGTATAGAGCAGATCTAGTCCAGATAAGTAATTGGGGAAGTATCCACCGCCGTGGCGTGTACCATTTTGTTTTTGAGTCCTCCTTCACACCAGACCTTCCCACTGACCTTGCTCCCTTCCCCATTTAACAGCCATCTCCACGGGCTCTACAAATAAACTCTGGTCCTTGGATGAGAAGGGTGGAAAGACTCTCCTCCACACAACAGCACATGTCACCTGCACTCAGAAAAACCAGCAGCCCGTTAAGCCCAGGAATGCAAGTACAAGATGTGTGTGTGTGTGTGTGCGTGTGTGTAGGAATGACGATTAAATGGACTTCCCCTTCAGAGATGAGCCTGGAGATAAACAAAATGAGCCGAGGTTCTGGTTGAGGAGGTTATTTATTGGTTCAGCTTGTGGAGTGCCTCAGCCTAGTGGGTGCTCTGTGACATGAGGTGCAATTAAAACCATGGGGACACGAGGAGAAACAGTGGAAACAGAGGAGGACGGCCCATGAGACGCTGGTTAAAGGTCTGACTGTTTAACTTTTAAAGTCTACTACTGTGGAAAAACTACAGCTTTAGCTTAACGAATACATTAACTTTATTGTCATTCTGTGAAATCTGGTTAACAAGCTTAACAAATAAGCCTATAACAAAAAATATAATGATAATATTTCAATATTTATTTAATAATATGATGTTTGACATTTTCAAAACGCCGTAACAATAAAAACTAGGTCACCTGCAGCGCTGGCTGCTGTAAACTTCACTCAAAAGTTCAGTTTTTCTTTGACATTGATAGACCATGTAAAACCTGTTTTAATTGGATAGTACAAAAATATGTATCCACGCGTATTGGGATGGGATGGGCAGGCGTCTTTCAATATGTTTGTCCTTTTTTTTGTCATTTTGCAAAATGGAAAAAAGTTTTCAAATCAGCTGATAGTATTCTATGTAATGTTGTGTATTTTTGGGGCCCAATATGTAAAAAAAAGTAGGTTAAAGTGAAGAAATAATTGTCAGATCATATAGGTGAAGTTGTGCAAAAAATAAGATACCAAACATGGGTATGGTAAACTTTTAGTTTAGTTAAGCAGAAGAGCTACTGAATAAACTATCGACTATAGCAATCAACCATATGGGTATCCTGTTAAATAAAATCCACAGAAACTCCAAATATAGTTGATACTGCTGCTGCAACTGACAAAAACCTGCAAACACAGAAAAGTTGGAAGGAATGAAAAAAAAGAAAAAGAAAATAATGCACAGAAGACGTCAACCATAAAAGGGGAAAAAAATAACGAAGGAACCCAAACTTATTAGAGCCGCTCTAAAAATAGAAAGTAAAAAGTAGAGAGAGCCGAGTGAGTTAACCTCCTGCGGTATGGCATTGATTAGAGGTTACTGCAGCAACGTAACCTTTCCACAGCATGGGCGGTAAGTTACAAGTCTGACAATCGGGACAAAGGAGCAGGAGCAGGCAATCACATGTGTTTAGCATTCAAAAGGTGGGGGTGGAGGGGTGTGGGGTGGGGGCGGGGGGCTGGTGTGGCAGAGTGTCACAAGAGTCATGGCTCATGCTGACTAATGTAAACACTGAAGGTGTCAAAACCAAATACATTTGGCTACTCCATGAGCACACACACACTCAGAGTCCAACCACACCTTTCAGAGAAGCCACATGCTGTATATATAGTGCACATACATGCACATGTCCCACACAATTAACACGCATTCCCTGGTTATCACACTATCTAATGGCAATGAGGCCCCCTCTCTCCCTCTTTCTCTTTCTCCCTCTGTGTGTCTGTGTGTGTCTGTGTGTGTGTGTGTGTGTGTGGGTTGAGTAATGAAGATTAGCTTTTAAACATACTTTGCATAATTTGAGTTGTGGACACACACTGAAAGAGAAGCAAAGTATCCCCCAGTGCGGTAAAGTAAACATGCAACTGCCATGAGAGACGAAAGAGGCTCTGGCAGAAATATTTACACTTTACTTCAGTAAAGGGCCGTTGCGGTGTCGGAGCTGCACTATGCGAGCAGTTTTTCCCCCCATCAGCGAGTGGTGGGAATTGGTAAACAGACGAGGAGGAATAATAAATACTTCATCAAGCTTCCAAAGGACAGAGATTGGCAAATAATAAGATATAAATTTGTTGCTCATTATTCACACTTCATTTCTTAACTTGTCTTCACTTCAAAAGTCGCATGTAGAATATTTGAGGTACGTTTTTTTTTTTAACAATGAGGCACGCTCACATGTTAAGGTACCACAACAGACAAGAGCACATTAGAAACAGTCTCGCCCTCTCCCTCTTTCTCATATCTATACCTAAAGGAATGCCTATCCCTGCAGGCCAAGACTGCATTTCAACAGTTCAACAACTCAAACTGGCACTAAAGGACGAGACTGCCAAATTTGGAAGTGGTGCAATTAAGCGTTCAATGTCAGTGTGGGCAATGAGCAACTCTCCAGAGGCCAAAAAATGCCTTTTCAGAAGGAAGCCCTGGGAGAAGTGAAGCCCGCCTCAGCTGCTGCTGCTGCTGCCGCTGCCGGGTAAACTGATCCCTTCAATGCCACACTATAGGGCACAGGACAGGGAGGGGAAAGAAAGATGGAGGGATAGCGAAGGAGAGAAAGACAGAAGGACCAAGGACTGAAGGAGGAGGGAGGGAGGGATCTACCCCTGCCCTGCCTGCAGGCATGTCAACTCAGCTGCTGACCGAAGATGACGGTGGCAAAAAAAAAAAGTAAAAGAAAGACAAGAAACAAAGAGATAAGTGGAAAAAATAACACTGTGAGAGAAAGTAAGGCGTAAGAAACAGTAAGTGAGAGTGACTTGGAGATAATGAGGCCAAAACAGAGGTTTAAAAAGAAGAATAAAAGAAAAAAGGAGCAGGTTCTGGCAGGGTGAGTGACAGGTGAGCCGGACCCCCAACTCAGAGGGTAAGTGGGCAACCCACGGAGGGGTTAGGGCACAGGAAAGCCGGCGCTGACCTCTGTCCCGCACTACAAACGTCTGGCTCAGTCGGGGTCCAGGAGGCAGGAGTGAGTTGAGCCCGTCTGTCTGTCTGGAGGGGCAACTGAGCTGCAGCTCTGCTCAACACATCAAGCCGAACCCGACCCCCCCTCCTCCTCCTCTGCAAATATACTGTTGCAATTTTAACCAAAAGTACAAACAAACTGCCTATTTATGAGTGAGGGGATGATTTTCATGCAGTCACAGCAGCAGGCAGGAAAACAACTGTGACGTGACGACACTAATGGGACATAATAATAACAGATTTATTTTAAATGGAGATAGCTTCCAGACATCGATCTTATTTATACCGTTACGGAAAGTTTAAAGATTCGTTTTCAGACAACTGAATAATATATAAAACTATTAATAAAGTTTATATAAAGTGAAACAGGCTGCAAAAGAATAATGGTTTTACTGCGTTTTCTTGTCACTTGAGGTGTTGCCTTTGACTCAAGTTTATTTTTATTACCCAATACACATCTCTGAAAAATAAATGACACCTCCCCCCCAATCACACTGTGGTGTTTAGTATGTATCAAATAAAATAGATAGCCGGAGAGCTTCTCTGTGCCTCAGTCTACGCGCTTTATTCATTCTTCTTCTCTCTTGCTTACAGCAACAACAACTGCAATGTATCACACATTCCTGCAGCGCCCTCTATGGTCAACTCTGTATTATAGCACGACACAACATTTCCCCTTTTCTTGAAGGAATTACTATCACAGACTGATTAAATGAAGCAATTTTTTTCAACAGTATTCTGTAACCAAACAAATGTTAACTGCCGTAAGTATCATAAATGAATAGCAGAATATATGAAACTTAACAAGTATCACTTATCTTCTTCCACAGGATATGTAAGATTAAACAAATGTATATTCACCTTCTTTTTCACATCATGTGATTTTAACTAAATTATATGCACTGTATGGAATGTTAAACCACTTGCAAACATAACACTTTCTTTTAACTCTAGTTCTCGGCATCACATGAATTAACAGTAGCAAATCATTATAACAGTATGGAACCGTTATTTGCATCAGTCATAACTGTATCAACATTTCTATGTTTATATTTTAAAGGAACAGTATTAGAACATTTTCCTTTAATAAGGAACCATGTATCAGTGCTTCAATCATGTACTCTTTTATCTAACGTAACCAGTTAACCATTGGGGTGTATTTCTTGTTCTCTGGCCCCTCCTTGGGCCAAGCTCTTGGACATTAGGCTGTGTGTTCTCAGGCACACTGAGCCCATCAAAAGTAGTGTCATTGTCCATACGAGTGGAGGTAAGAGCTTCTTTAGGGAAGGATGCCAGCTTGGACGCATTCCATTTCCGACCATCACTGAGCAGGTAAGTGTTAGGTCCTACTTTCTTGATGACAGTCAGGGGTTCTGTGAATCTGGATGATCCCTTTGGAACATGATCAGGTCTCCGGACACGCACTGTATCATTTACTTGAAACATAGGTACTTTTGCACCGACCTTTCTGTCTGTGTACTCTTTGCTCTTTTGTTGCTTTTGTTTCACTGTCTCTTCCACTTGTGCATGTGTCTTGATGTTGTGTGAAACAGGGAGTACATGTAGTTTTGTGCGCATCTTTCTGTGTCTCAGCAACTCAAATGGTGTAGCTCCTGTTGTAGCATGTTGTGTAGCACGATAGTTCTGTAAGAACTCTGTTACAGTTTGTTTCCATGGTCTGTGCATTTTGTCAGCTGTCTGTAAACACTCTTTAAGCACTCTGTTGAACCTCTCGATGGCTCCATTAGCTCTTGGATAATATACACTAGAGCGCAGGTGCTTTATCTCTCTCTCTCTCAGAAAATTGGCAAATGCATGGGAGGTGAACTGACAACCATTATCAGAAACAAGGTAGGAAGGATTTCCCTCACGGCTGAACACAGTGGTCAAAAACTGAATAACAACCTCAGCAGTGACAGTAGGGGCAAAGGCTACCTCAGGCCACTTACTATAGTAATCAATCAGAGTAATGGCAAAGCGACAGTCCCAAGTAGCATGGTCAAAAGGACCTGTAATGTCAATCCCTACTTTTTCCCATGGTCCATTTGGAAGATCCACAGGTATGAGTGGTGCAGGTGTAGTTTTTGCAGTCTTATCAGTGTACTGGCATGACACACATGAAGCTATCATATTGTGTACATAATTGTCCATTTGTGGCCACCAATATAGCTCACGAAGTCTCTGCTTTGTACGTACCAGTCCTTGGTGTCCTTCATGTGCCAGATCTATCACTCTGGATCTGAGTGAAACAGG